>CM059468.1:20709152-21348900 GCA_030408155.1 Lophura swinhoii | reverse complement strand
TCATTTCTGGAAGAAACTGTCCTCTTTTGGGGATAAAAGAGGTATTTGTGGGTGAAATGTCCTATTTCAGGAGTAATCCTTGTATTTCTTGGAGAAGATGTGATATATTTGGGAGAAATTTGGCCTTTCTGGCAGAAACTGTCCTCTTTTGGGGATAAAAGTGGTATTTGTGGGTGAAAAGGTCCTATTTGAAGGGGGAAACCTGGTATTTCTTGGAGATGTGATATATTTGGGAGAAATGTGGCCTTTCTGGAAGAAACTGTCGTATTTTGGGGATAAAAGAGGAATTTGTGGGTGAAAAGGTCCTATTTGAAGGGGGAAACGTGGTATTTCTTGGAGAAGATGTGATCTATTTGGGAGAAATGTGGCATGTCTGGAAGAAACTGTCCTCTTTTGGGGATAAAAGAGGTATTTGTGGGAGAAAAGGTCCTATTTGAAGGCGGAAACCTGGTATTTCTTGGAGAAGATGTGATATATTTGGGAGAAATGTGGCATGTCTGGAAGAAACTGTCCTCTTTTGGTGATAAAAGAGGTATTTGAGGGAGAAAAGGTCCTATTTGAAGGGGAAAACCTGGTATTTCTTGCAGGAGATGTGATATATTTGGGAGAAATGTGGCATTTCTGGCAGAAACTGTCCTCTTTTGGGGATAAAACAGGTATTTGTGGGTGAGAAGGTCCTATTTCAGGAGGAATCCTTGTATTTCTTGGAGAAGATGTGATCTATTAGGGAGAAATGTGGCATGTCTGGAAGAAACTGTCCTATGTTGGGGATAAAAGAGGTATTTGTGGGTGAAAAGGTCCTATTTGAAGGGGGAAACATGGTATTTCTTGGAGAAGATGTGATCTATTTGGGAGAAATGTGGCATGTCTGGAAGAAACTGTCCTATTTTGGGGATAAAAGAGGTATTACAGAGTGAAAAGTTCCTATTTGAAGGGGGAAAAGCTGGGATTTCTTGGAGAAGATGTGATCTATTTGGGAGAAATGTGGCATGTCTGGAAGAAACTGTCCTATTTTGGGGATAAAAGAGGTATTTGTGGGAGAAAAGTTCCTATTTGAAGGGGGAAACCTGGTATTTCTTGGAGGAGATGTGATATATTTGGGAGAAATGTGGCATTTCTGGATGAAACTGTCCTCTTTTGGGGATAAAAGAGGTATTTGTGGGAGAAAAGGTCCTATTTGAAGGGGGAAACCTGGTATTTCTTGGAGAAGATGTGATATATTTGGGAGAAATGTGGCCTTTCTGGAAGAAACTTTCCTCCTTTGGGGATAAAGCAGGTATTTGTGGGAGAAAAGGTCCTATTTGAAGGGGGAAAGCTGGTAGTTCTTGCAGGAGATGTGCTATATTTGGGAGAAATGTGACATTTCTGTCAAAAACTGTCCTCTTTTGGGGATCAAACAGGTATTTGTGGGTGAAAAGGTCCTATTTGAAGGGTAAAACCTGGTATTTCTTGGAGAAGATGTGATCTATTTGGGAGAAATGTGTCATCTCTGGAAGAAACTGTCCTCTTTTGGGGATAAAACAGGTATTTGTGGGTGAAATGTCCTATTTCAGGAGGAATCCTGGTATTTCTTGGAGAAGATGTGATATATTTGGGAGAAATGTGGCCTTTCTGGCAGAAACTGTCCACTTTTGGGGATAAAAGTGGTATTTGTGGGTGAAATGGTCCTATTTGAAGGGGGAAACCTGGTATTTCTTGGAGATGTGATATATTTGGGAGAAATGTGGCCTTTCTGGATGAAACTGTCCTCTTTTGGTGATAAAAGAGGTATTTGTGGGTGAAAAGTTCAAATTTCAAGGGGGAAACCTGGTACTTCATGAAGAAGATGTGATATATTTGGGAGAAATGTGGCATTTCTGGAAGAAACTGTCCTCTTTTGGGGATTAAACAGGTATTTGTGGCAGAAAAGGTCCTATTTGAAGGGGGAAACCTGGTATTTCTTGGAGAAGATGTGATATATTTGGGAGAAATGTGGCATTTCTGGAAGAAACTGACCTATTTTGGGGCTAAAAGAGGTATTTGTGGGTGAGAAGGTCGTATTTGAAGGGGGAAACATGGTATTTCTTGGAGAAGATGTGATATATTTGTTAGAAATGTGGCATGTCAGGAAGAAACTGTCCTCTTTTGGGGATAAAAGAGGTATTTGTGGGTGAAAAGGTCCTATTTGAAGGGGGAAAGCTGGTATTTCTTGGAGAAGATGTGATCTATTTGGGAGAAATCTGGCCTTTCTGGAAGAAAATGTCCTATTGTGGGGATAAAAGAGGTATTTTTGGGAGAAAAGGTCCAATTTCAAGGGGGAAAGCTGGTATTTCTTGGAGAAATGTCATCTATTTGGGAGAAATGTGGCATGTCTGGAAGAAACTGTCCTCTTTTGGGGATAAAAGAGGTATTACAGAGTGAAAAGGTCAAATTTGAAGGGGGAAACCTGGTATTTCTTGGAGAAGATGTGATCTATTTGGGAGCAATGTGGCATTTCTGGAAGAAACTGTCCTCTTTTGGGGATAAAACAGGTATTTGTGGGAGAAAAGGTCCTATTTGAAGCGGAAAACCTGGTATTTCTTGGAGGAGATGTGATATATTTGGGAGAAATGTGGCATTTCTGGAAGAAACTGTCCTCTTTTGGGGATAAAAGAGGTATTTGTGGGTGAAAAGGTCCTATTTGAAGGGGGAAACCTGGTATTTCCTGGAGAAGATGTGATATATTTGGGAGAAATGTGGCCTTTCTAGCAGAAACTGTCCTCTTTTGGGGATACAAGTGGTATTTGTGGGTGAAAAGGTCCTATTTGAAGGGGGAAACCTGGTATTTCTTGGAGATGTGATATATTTGGGAGAAATGTGGCCTTTCTGGAAGAAACTGTCGTATTTTGGGGATAAAAGAGGTATTTGTGGGTGACAAGGTCCTATTTGAAGGGGGAACCCTGGTATTTCTTGGAGAAGATGTGATCTATTTGGGAGAAATGTGTCATTTCTGGAAGAAACTGTCCTCTTTTGGTGATAAAAGAGGTATTTGAGGGAGAAAAGGTCCTATTTGAAGAGGAAAACCTGGTATTTCTTGCAGGAGATGTGATATATTTGGGAGAAATGTGGCATTTCTGGCAGAAACTGTCCTCTTTTGGGGATAAAAGAGGTATTTGTGGGTGAGAAGTTCCTATTACAGGAGGAATCCTTGTATTTCTTGGAGAAGATGTGATCTATTTGGGAGAAATGTGGCCTTTCTGGAAGAAACTGTCCTATTTTGGGGATAAAAGAGGTATTTGTGGGTGAAAAGGTCCTATTTGAAGGGGGAAACCTGGTATTTCTTGGAGAAGATGTGATCTATTTGGGAGAAATGTGGCATTTCTGGAAGAAACTGACATATTTTGGGGCAAAAAGAGGTATATGTGGGTGAAAAGGTCCTATTATAAGTGGGAAACGTGGTGTTTCTTGGAGAAGATGTGATCTATTTGGGAGAAATGTGGCATTTCTGGAAGAAACTGTCCTCTTTTGGGGATAAAAGAGGTATTTGTGGGTGAAAAGGTCCTATTTGAAGGGGGAAAACTGGTAGTTGTTACAGGAGATGTGATATATTTGGGAGAAATGTGGCATTTCTGGAAGAAACTGTCCTCTTTTGGGGATAAAAGAGGTATTTGTGGGAGAAAAGTTCCTATTTGAAGGGGGAACCCTGGTATTTCTTGGAGAAGATGTGATATGTTTGGGAGAAATGTGGCATTTCTGGAAGAAACTGTCCTATTTTGGGGATAAAAGAGGTATTACAGAGTGAAAAGGTCCTATTTGAAGGGGGAAAGCTGGGATTTCTTGGAAAAGATGTGATCTATTTGGGAGAAATGAGGCATGTCTGGAAGAAACTGTCCTATTTTGGGGATAAAAGAGGTATTTGTGGGTGAAAAGTTCCTATTTGAAGGGGGAAACCTGGTATTTCTTGGAGGAGATGTGATATATTTGGGAGAAATGTGGCATGTCAGGAAGAAACTGTCCTCTTTTGGGGATAAAAGAGGTATTTGTGGGTGAAAAGGTCCTATTTGAAGGGGGAAACGTGGTATTTCTTGGAGAAGATGTGATCTATTTGGGAGAAATGTGGCATGTCTGGAAGAAACTTTCCTCCTTTGGGGATAAAGCAGGTATTTGTGGGAGAAAAGGTCCTATTTGAAGGGGGAAAGCTGGTAGTTCTTGCAGGAGATGTGCTATATTTGGGAGAAATGTGGAATTTCTGGCAAAAACTGTCCTCTTTTGGGGATCAAACAGGTATTTGTGGGTGAAAAGGTCCTATTTGAAGGGGGAAAGCTGGTATTTCTTGGAGAAGATGTGATGTATTTGGGAGAAATCTGGCATTTCTGGAAGAAAATGTCCAATTTGAGGGATAAAACAGGTATTTGTGGGTGAAAAGCTCCTATTTGAAGGGGGAAAGCTGGTATTTCTTGGAGAAGATGTGATATATTTGGGAGAAATGTGGCATTTCTGGAAGAAACTGACCTATTTTGCGGATAAAACAGGTATTTGTGGGTGACAAGGTCCTATTTGAAGGGGGAAACGTGGTATTTCTTGGAGAAGATGTGATATATTTGGGAGAAATTTGGCATGTCAGGAAGAAACTGTCCTCTTTTGGGGATCAAAGAGGTATTTGTTGGTGAAAAGGTCCTATTTGAAGGGGGAAAGCTGGTATTTCTTGGAGAAGATGTGATCTATTTGGGAGAAATCTGGCCTTTCTGGAAGAAACTGTCCTATTTTGGTGATAAAAGAGGTATTTTTGGGAGAAAAGGTCCTATTTGAAGGGGGAAACCTGGTATTTCTTGGAGAAGATGAGATATGTTTCGTAGAAATGTGGCATTTCTGGAAGAAACTGTCCTCTTTTGGGGATCAAACAGGTATTTGTGGGTGAAAGGTCCTATTTCAGGAGGAATCCTTGTATTTCTTGGAGAAGATGTGATCTATTTGGGAGAAATGTGGCCTTTCTGGCAGAGACTGTCCTATTTTGGGGATAAAAGAGGTATTTTTGGGAGAAAAGGTCCTATTTGAAGGGGGAAACCTGGTATTTCTTGGAGAAGATGAGATATGTTTCGTAGAAATGTGGCTTTTCTGGAAGAAACTGTCCTCTTTTGTGGATAAAAGAGGTAGTTGTGGGTGAAAAGGTCCTATTTGAAGGTGGAAACGTGGTATTTCTTGGAGAAGATGTGATCTATTTGGGAGAAATGTGGCATTTCTGGAAGAAACTGTCCTCTTTTGGGGATAAAAGAGGAATTTGTGGGTGACAAGGTCCTATTTGAAGGGGGAAAGCTGGTATTTCTTGGCGGAGATGTGATATATTTGGGAGAAATGTGGCATGTCTGGAAGAAACTGTCCTCTTTTGGGGATAAAAGAGGTATCTGTGGGAGAAAAGGTCCTATTTGAAGGGGGAAAGCTGGTATTTCTTGGAGAAGATGTGATCTATTTGGGAGAAATGTGGCATTTCTTGCAGAAACTGTCCTATTTTGGGGATAAAAGAGGTATTTTTGGGCGATAAGGTCCTATTTCCAGGAGGAAACCTGGTATTTCTTGGAGAAGATGTGATATATTTGGGAGAAATGTGGCCTTTCTGGAAGAAACTGTCCTATTTTGGGGATAAAAGAGGTAGATGTGGGAGAAAAGGTCCTATTTGAAGGGGGAAACCTGTTATTTCTTGGAGAAGATGTGATATATTTGGGAGAAATGTGGCATGTCTGGATGAAAATGTCCAATTTGGGGGGAGAAGGCTGGTAGTTGTGGATGAAAAGGTCCTCTTTCAAGGGGGAAACCTGTTATTTCTTGGAGAAGATGTGATATATTTGGGAGAAATGTGGCCTTTCTGGCAGAAACTGTCCTCTTCTGGGTATAAAAGAGGTATTTGTGTGTGTAAAGGTCCTATTTCAAGGGGGAAACATGGTATTTCTTGGAGAAGATGTGATATGTTTCGAAGAAATGTGGCATGTCTGGAAGAAACTGTCCTCTTTTGGGGATCAAACAGGTATTTGTGGGTGAAAAGTTCCTATTTGAAGGGGGAAACCTGGTATTTCTTGGAGAAGATGTGATCTATTTGGGAGAAATGTGGCATTTCTGGAAGAAACTGACCTATTTTGGGGCTAAAAGAGGTATATGTGGGTGAAAAGGTCCTATTTGAAGGGGGAAACGTGGTATTTCTTGGAGAAGATGTGATCTATTTGGGAGAAATGTGGCATGTCTGGAAGAAACTGTCCTATTTTGGGGATAAAAGAGGTATTTGTGGGTGAAAAGGTCCTATTTGAAGGGGGAAACGTGGTATTACTTGGAGAAGATGTGATATATTTGGGAGAAATGTGGCCTTTCTGGAAGAAACTGTCCTCTTTTGGGGATAAAAGAGGTATTTGTGGGAGAAAAGATCCTATTTGAAGGGGGAAAACTGGTAGTTCTTACAGGAGATGTGATATATTTGGGAGAAATGTGGCCTTTCTGGAAGAAACTGTCCTATTTTGGGGATAAAAGAGGTAGTTGTGGGAGAAAAGGTCCTATATGAAGGGGGAAACCTGGTATTTCTTGGAGATGATGTGATATATTTGGGAGAAATGTGGCATTTCTGGAAGAAAATGTCCAATTTGGGGGGAGAAGGCTGGTAGTTGTGGGTGAAAAGGTCCTATTTGAAGGGGGAAACCTGGTATTTCTTGGAGAAGATGTGATATATTTGGGAGAAATGTGGCCTTTCTGGCAGAAACTGTCCTCTTCTGGGGATAAAAGAGGTATTTGTGGGTGTAAAGGTCCTATTTGAAGGGGGAAACATGGTATTTCTTGGAGAAGATGTGATATGTTTCGGAGAAATGTGGCATGTCTGGAAGAAACTGTCCTATTTTGGGGATAAAAGAGGTATTTGTGGGAGTAAAGGTCCTATTTGAAGGGGGAAACGTGGTATTTCTTGGAGAAGATGTGATCTATTTGGGAGAAATCTGGCATTTCTGGAAGAAACTGTCCTCTTTTGGTGATAAAAGAGGTATTTGAGGGAGAAAAGGTCCTATTTGAAGGGGAAAACCTGGTATTTCTTGCAGGAGATGTGATATATTTGGGAGAAATGTGGCATTTCTGGCAGAAACTGTCCTCTTTTGGGGATAAAAGAGGTATTTGTGGGTGAAAAGGTCCTATTTGAAGGGGGAAAGCTGGTATTTCTTGGAGAAGATGTGATCTATTTGGGAGAAATCTGGCCTTTCTGGAAGAAACTGTCCTCTTTTGGGGATAAAAGAGGTATTTGTGGGAGAAAAGGTCCTATTTGAAGGGGGAAAACTGGTAGTTCTTACAGGAGATGTGATATATTTGGGAGAAATGTGGCCTTTCTGGAAGAAACTGTCCTATTTTGGGGATAAAGGAGGTAGTTGTGGGAGAAAAGGTCCTATTTGAAGGGGGAAAGCTGGGATTTCTTGGAGAAGATGTGATATATTTGGGAGAAATGAGGCATTTCTGGAAGAAACTGTCCTCTTTTGGGGATAAAAGAGGTATTTGTTGGTGAAAAGGTCCAATTTCAAGGGGGAAACCTGATGCTTCTTGAAGAAGATGTGATATATTTGGGAGAAATGTGGCCTTTCTGGAAGAAACTGACCTATTTTGGGGCTAAAAGAGGTATATGTGGGTGAAAAGGTCATATTATAAGTGGGAAATGTGGTATTTTTTGGAGAAGATGTGATCTATTTGGGAGAAATGTGGCCTTTCTGGAAGAAAATGTCCAATTTGAGGGATAAAAGAGGTATTTGTGGGTGAAAAGGTCGTATTTGAAGGGGGAACCCTGGTATTTCTTGGAGAAGATGTGATATATTTGGGAGAAATGTGGCCTTTCTGGCAGAAACTGTCCTCTTCTGGGTATAAAAGAGGTATTTGTGTGTGTAAAGGTCCTATTTCAAGGGGGAAACATGGTATTTCTTGGAGAAGATGTGATATGTTTCGAAGAAATGTGGCATGTCTGGAAGAAACTGTCCTCTTTTGGGGATCAAACAGGTATTTGTGGGTGAAAAGTTCCTATTTGAAGGGGGAAACCTGGTATTTCTTGGAGAAGATGTGATCTATTTGGGAGAAATGTGGCATTTCTGGAAGAAACTGACCTATTTTGGGGCTAAAAGAGGTATATGTGGGTGAAAAGGTCCTATTTGAAGGGGGAAACGTGGTATTTCTTGGAGAAGATGTGATCTATTTGGGAGAAATGTGGCATGTCTGGAAGAAACTGTCCTATTTTGGGGATAAAAGAGGTATTTGTGGGTGAAAAGGTCCTATTTGAAGGGGGAAACGTGGTATTTCTTGGAGAAGATGTGATATATTTGGGAGAAATCTGGCCTTTCTGGAAGAAACTGTCCTCTTTTGGGGATAAAAGAGGTATTTGTGGGAGAAAAGATCCTATTTGAAGGGGGAAAACTGGTAGTTCTTACAGGAGATGTGATCTATTTGGGAGAAATGTGGCCTTTCTGGAAGAAACTGTCCTATTTTGGGGATAAAAGAGGTAGTTGTGGGAGAAAAGGTCCTATATGAAGGGGGAAACGTGTTATTTCTTGGAGATGATGTGATATATTTGGGAGAAATGTGGCATTTCTGGAAGAAAATGTCCAATTTGGGTGGAGAAGGCTGGTAGTTGTGGGTGAAAAGGTCCTATTTGAAGGGGGAAACCTGGTATTTCTTGGAGAAGATGTGATATATTTGGGAGAAATGTTGCCTTTCTGGCAGAAACTGTCCTCTTCTGGGGATAAAAGAGGTATTTGTGGGTGTAAAGGTCCTATTTGAAGGGGGAAACATGGTATTTCTTGGAGAAGATGTGATATGTTTCGGAGAAATGTGGCATGTCTGGAAGAAACTGTCCTATTTTGGGGATAAAAGAGGTATTTGTGGGAGTAAAGGTCCTATTTGAAGGGGGAAACGTGGTATTTCTTGGAGAAGATGTGATCTATTTGGGAGAAATCTGGCATTTCTGGAAGAAACTGTCCTCTTTTGGTGATAAAAGAGGTATTTGAGGGAGAAAAGGTCCTATTTGAAGGGGAAAACCTGGTATTTCTTGCAGGAGATGTGATATATTTGGGAGAAATGTGGCATTTCTGGCAGAAACTGTCCTCTTTTGGGGATAAAAGAGGTATTTGTGGGTGAAAAGGTCCTATTTGAAGGGGGAAACCTGGTATTTCTTGGAGAAGATGTGATCTATTTGGGAGAAATCTGGCCTTTCTGGAAGAAACTGTCCTCTTTTGGGGATAAAAGAGGTATTTGTGGGAGAAAAGGTCCTATTTGAAGGGGGAAAACTGGTAGTTCTTACAGGAGATGTGATATATTTGGGAGAAATGTGGCCTTTCTGGAAGAAACTGTCCTATTTTGGGGATAAAGGAGGTAGTTGTGGGAGAAAAGGTCCTATTTGAAGGGGGAAAGCTGGGATTTCTTGGAGAAGATGTGATATATTTGGGAGAAATGTGGCATTTCTGGAAGAAACTGTCCTCTTCTGGGGATAAAAGAGGTATTTGTTGGTGAAAAGGTCCAATTTCAAGGGGGAAACCTGATGCTTCTTGGAGAAGATGTGATATATTTGGGAGAAATGTGGCCTTTCTGGAAGAAACTGACCTATTTTGGGGCTAAAAGAGGTATATGTGGGTGAAAAGGTCATATTATAAGTGGGAAATGTGGTATTTTTTGGAGAAGATGTGATCTATTTGGGAGAAATGTGGCCTTTCTGGAAGGAAATGTCCAATTTGAGGGATAAAAGAGGTATTTGTGGGTGAAAAGGTCGTATTTGAAGGGGGAACCCTGGTATTTCTTGGAGAAGATGTCATATATTTGGGAGAAATGTGGCCTATCTGGAAGAAACTGTCCTCTTTTGGTGATAAAAGAGGTATTTGTGGGAGAAAAGGTCGTATTTGAAGGGGGAAAACTGGTAGTTCTTACAGGAGATGTGATCTATTTGGGAGAAATGTGGCATGTCTGGCAGAAACTGTCCTATTTTGGGGATAAAAGAGGTATTACAGAGTGAAAAGGTCCTATTTGAAGGGGGAAAGCTGGGATTTCTTGGAGAAGATGTGATCTATTTGGGAGAAATGTGGCATGTCTGGAAGAAACTGTCCTATTTTGGGGATAAAAGAGGTATTTGTGGGAGAAAAGTTCCTATTTGAAGGGGGAAACCTGGTATTTCTTGGAGAAGATGTGATATATTTGGGAGAAATGTGGCATTTCTGGAAGAAACTGTCCTCTTTTGGGGATAAAAGAGGTATTTGTGGGTGAAAAGGTCCTATTTGAAGGGGGAAACCTGGTATTTCTTGGAGAAGATGTGATCTATTTGGGAGAAATGTGGCATGTCTGGAAGAAACTGTTCTATTTTGGTGGTAAAACAGGCATTTGTGGGAGAAAAGGTCCTATTTGAAGGGGGAAAGCTGGTATTTCTTGGAGAAGATGTGATCTATTTGGGAGAAATGTGGCATTTCTGGAAGAAAATGTCCTCTTTTGGGGATAAAACAGGTATTTGTGGGTGAAAAGGTCCTATTTGACGGGGGAAAGCTGGTATTTCTTGGAGAAGATGTGATATATTTGGGAGAAATGTGGCATTTCTGGAAGAAACTGACCTATTTCGGGGATAAAACAGGTATTTGTGGGTGACAAGGTCCTATTTGAAGGGGGAAACGTGGTATTTCTTGGAGAAGATGTGATATATTTGGGAGAAATGTGGCATGTCAGGAAGAAACTGTCCTCTTTTTGGGATAAAACAGGTATTTGTGTTTGAAAGGTCCTATTTCAGGAGGAATCCTTGTATTTCTTGGAGAAGATGTGATATATTTGGGAGAAATGTGGCCTTTCTGGCAGAAACTGTCCTCTTTTGGGGATAAAAGAGGTATTTGTGGGTGAAAAGGTCCTATTAGAAGGGGGAAACCTGGTATTTCTTTTAGAAGATGTGATATATTTGGGAGAAATGTGGCTTTTCTGGAAGAAACTGTCCTATTTTGGGGATAAAAGAGGTATTTGTGGGTGAAAAGGTCCTATTTGAAGGTGGAAACGTGGTATTTCTTGGAGAAGATGTGATCTATTTGGGAGAAATGTGGCATGTCTGGAAGAAACTGTCCTCTTTTGGGGATAAAAGAGGAATTTGTGGGAGATAAGTTCCTATTTGAAGGGGGAAAGCTGGTATTTCTTGGAGAAGATGTGATCTATTTGGGAGAAATGTGGCCTTTCTGGAAGAAACAGTCCTATTTTGGGGATAAAAGAGCTATCTGTGGGAGAAAAGGTCCTATTTGAAGGGGGAAAGGTGGTATTTCTTGGAGAAGATGTGATCTATTTGGGAGAAATGTGGCATTTCTGGCAGAAACTGTCCTCTTTTGGGGATAAAAGAGGTATTTTTGGGCGATAAGTTCCTATTTCCAGGAGGAAACGTGGTATTTCTTGGAGAAATGTCATCTATTTGGGAGAAATGTGGCATGTCAGGAAGAAACTGTCCAATTTGGGGGGAGAAGGCTGGTAGTTGTGGATGAAAAGATTCTATTTGAAGGGGGAAAGCTGGTATTTCTTGGAGAAGATGTGATATATTTGGGAGAAATGTGGCCTTTCTGGAAGAAACTGTCCTCTTTTGGGGATAAAAGAGGTATTTGTGGGTGTAAAGGTCCTATTTGAAGGGGGAAACTTGGTATTTCTTGGAGAAGATGTGATATGTTTCGGAGAAATGTGGCATGTCTGGAAGAAACTGTCCTCTTTTGGGGATCAAACAGGTATTTGTGGGTGATAAGTTCCTATTTGAAGGGGGAAAGCTGGTATTTCTTGGAGAAGATGTGATATATTTGGGAGAAATGTGGCATTTCTGGAAGAAACTGACCTATTTTGGGGCTAAAAGAGGTATATGTGGGTGAAAAGGTCCTATTTCAAGGGGGAAAGCTGGTATTTCTTGGAGAAGATGTGATATATTTGGGAGAAATGTGGCATTTCTGGAAGAAACTGTCCTATTTTGGGGATAAAACAGGTATTTGTGGGAGAAAAGGTCCTATGTGAAGGGGGAAACCTGGTATTTCTTGGAGAAGATGTGATCTATTTGGGAGAAATGTGGCATGTCTGGAAGCAACTGTCCTCTTTTGGGGATCAAACAGGTATTTGTGGGTGAAAAGGTCCAATTTCAAGGGGGAAAGCTGGTATTTCTTGGAGGAGATGTGATATATTTGGGAGAAATGTGGCATTTCTGGAAGAAACTGTCCTCTTTTGGGGCTAAAACAGGTATATGTGGGTGAAAAGGTCCTATTTGAAGGGGGAAACGTGGTATTTCTTGGAGAAGATGTGATCTATTTGGGAGAAATGTGGCATTTCTGGAAGAAACTGTCCTCTTTTGGGGATAAAAGAGGTATTTGTGGGTGAAAAGGTCCTATTTGAAGGGGGAAACGTGGTATTTCTTGGAGAAGATGTGATCTATTTGGGAGAAATGTGGCCTTTCTGGAAGAAACTGTCCTCTTTTGGGGATAAAAGAGGTATTTGTGGGAGAAAAGGTCCTATTTGAAGGGGGAAACCTGTTATTTCTTGGAGAAGATGTGATATATTTGGGAGAAATGTGGCCTTTCTGGAAGAAACTGTCCTATTTTGGGGATAAAAGAGGTAGTTGTGGGAGAAAAGTTCCTATATGAAGGGGGAAACCTGTTATTTCTTGGAGAAGATGTGATATATTTGGGAGAAATGTGGCATTTCTGGAAGAAAATGTCCAATTTGGGGGGAGAAGGCTGGTAGTTGTGGGTGAATAGGTCCTATTTGAAGGGGGAAACCTGGTATTTCTTGGAGAAGATGTGATCTATTTGGGAGAAATGTGGCCTTTCTGGCAGAAACTGTCCTCTTTTGGGGATAAAAGAGGTATTTGTGGGTGAAAAGGTCCTATTTGAAGGTGGAAACATGGTATTTCTTGGAGAAGATGTGATATGTTTCGGAGAAATGTGGCATGTCTGGAAGAAACTGTCCTATTTTGGGAATAAAAGAGGTATCTGTGGGAGAAAAGTTCCTATTTGAAGGGGGAAACGTGGTATTTCTTGGAGAAGATGTGATCTGTTTGGGAGAAATGTGGCCTTTCTGGAAGAAACTGTCGTATTTTGGGGATAAATGAGGTATTTGTGGGAGAAAAGGTCCTATTTGAAGGGGGAAAACTGGTAGTTCTTACAGGAGATGTGATATATTTGGGAGAAATGTGGCATTTCTGGAAGAAACTGTCCTCTTTTGGGGATAAAAGAGGTATTTGTGGGAGAAAAGGTCCTATTTCATGAGTAATCCTGGTATTTCTTGGAGAAGATGTGATCTATTTGGGAGAAATGTGGCATGTCAGGAAGAAACTGTCCTATTTTGGGGATAAAAGAGGTATTACAGAGTGAAAAGGTCCTATTTGAAGGGGGAAAGCTGGTATTTCTTGGAGAAGATGTGATCTATTTGGGAGAAATGTGGCATGTCTGGAAGAAACTGTCCTCTTTTGGGGATAAAAGAGGTATTTGTGGGAGAAAAGTTCCTATTTGAAGGGGGAAACCTGGTATTTCTTGGAGAAGATGTGATCTATTTGGGGGAAATGTGGCATTTCTGGAAGAAACAGTCCTCTTTTGGGGATAAAAGAGGTATTTGTGGGTGAAAAGATCATATTTCAAGGGGGAAACCTGGTATTTCTTGGAGAAGATGTGATATATTTGGGAGAAATGTGGCCTTTCTTGAAGAAACTTTCCTCCTTTGGGGATAAAGCAGGTATTTGTGGGAGAAAAGGTCCTATTTGAAGGGGGAAAGCTGGTATTTCTTGCAGGAGATGTGCTATATTTGGGAGAAATGTGGCATTTCTGGAAGAAACTGTCCTCTTTTGGGGATCAAACACGTATTTGTGGGTGAAAAGGTCCTATTTCCAGGGGAAAACCTGGTATTTCTTGGAGAAGATGAGATATGTTTCGTAGAAATGTGGCATTTCTGGAAGAAACTGTTCTATTTTGGGGGTAAAACAGGTATTTGTGGGAGAAAAGTTCCTATTTGAAGGGGGAAAGCTGGTATTTCTTGGAGAAGATGTGAAATATTTGGGAGAAATCTGGCATTTCTGGAAGAAACCGTCCAATTTGAGGGATAAAAGAGGTATTTGTGGATGAAAAGTTCCTATTTGAAGGGGGAAACGTGGTATTTCTTGGAGAAGATGTGATATATTTGGGAGAAATGTTGCCTTTCTGGCAGAAACTGTCCTCTTTTGGGTATAAAAGTGGTATTTGTGGGTGATAAGGTCCTATTTGATGGGGGAAACATGGAATTTCTTGGAGAAGATGTGATATATTTGGGAGAAATGTGGCCTTTCTGGAAGAAACTGTCGTATTTTGGGGATAAAAGAGGTATTTGTGGGAGAAAAGGTCCTATTTGAAGGGGGAAAGCTGGTATTTCTTGGAGAAGATGTGATATATTTGGGAGAAATGTGGCATTTCTGGACGAAAATGTCCAATTTGAGGGGAGAAGGCTGGTAGTTGTGGATGAAAAGGTCCTCTTTCAAGGGGGAAACCTGGTATTTCTTGGAGAAGATGTGATATATTTGGGAGAAATGTGGCATGTCTGGCAGAAACTGTCCTCTTTTGGGTATAAAAGAGGTATTTGTGGGTGTAAAGGTCCTATTTCGAGGGGGAAACATGGTATTTCTTGGAGAAGATGTGATCTATTTGGGAGAAATGTGGCATTTCTGGAAGAAACTGTCCTATTTTGGGGATAAAAGAGGTATTTGTGGGAGAAAAGTTCCTATTTGAAGTGGGAAACGTGGTATTTCTTGGAGGAGATGTGATATATTTGGGAGAAATGTGGCATTTCTGGAAGAAACTGTCCTATTTTGGGGATAAAAGAGGTATATGTGGGTGAAAAGGTCCTATTTGAAGGGGGAAACGTGGTATTTCTTGGAGAAGATGTGATCTATTTGGGAGAAATGTGGCATTTCTGGCAAAAACTGTCCTCTTTTGGGGATAAAAGAGGTATTTGTGGGTGAAAAGGTCGTATTTGAAGGGGGAACCCTGGTATTTCTTGGAGAAGATGTGATCTATTTGGGAGAAATGTGGCATGTCAGGAAGAAACTGTCCTCTTTTGGGGATAAAAGAGGTATTTGTGGGAGAAAAGGTCCTATATGAAGGGGGAAAGCTGGTATTTCTTGGAGAAGATGTGATCTATTTGGGAGAAATGTGGCATTTCTGGAAGAAACTGTCCTCTTTTGGGGATAAAACAGGTATTTGTTGGAGAAAAGGTCCTATTTCAGGAGTAATCCTTGTATTTCTTGGAGAAGATGTGATCTATTTGGGAGAAATGTGGCATGTCTGGAAGAAACTGTCCTCTTTTGGGGATAAAAGAGGTATTACAGAGTGAAAAGGTCCTATTTGAAGGGGGAAAGCTGGTATTTCTTGGAGAAGATGTGATATATTTGGGAGAAATCTGGCCTTTCTGGAAGAAAATGTCCTCTTTTGGAGATAAAAGAGGTATTTGTGGGAGAAAAGGTCCTATGTGAAGGGGGAAACCTGGTACTTCTTGGAGAAGATGTGATATATTTGGGAGAATTGTGGCATGTCTGGAAGAAACTGTCCTCTTTTGGGGATAAAAGAGGTGTTTGTGGGTGAAAAGTTCCTATTTGAAGGGGGAACCCTGGAATTTCTTGGAGAAGATGTGATCTATTTGGGAGAAATGTGGCCTTTCTGGCAGAAACTGTCCTCTTTTGGGGATAAAACAGGTATTTTTGGGCGATAAGGTCCTATTTGAAGGGGGAAAGCTGGTATTTCTTGGAGAAGATGTGATATATTTGGGAGAAATGTGGCATGTCTGGAAGAAACTGTCCTATTTTGGGGATAAAAGAGGTATTTGTGGGTGAAAAGGTCCTATTTGAAGGGGGAAAGCTGGTATTTCTTGGAGAAGATGTTATCTATTTGGGAGAAATGTGGCCTTTCTGGAAGAAACTGTCCTCTTTTGGGGATAAAAGAGGTATTTGTGGGTGAAAAGGTCCTATTTGAAGGGGGAAACCTGTTATTTCTTGGAGAAGATGTGATATATTTGGGAGAAATGTGGCCTTTCTGGAAGAAACTGTCCTCTTTTGGGGATAAAAGAGGTAGTTGTGGGAGAAAAGGTCCTATATGAAGGGGGAAACCTGTTATTTCTTGGAGAAGATGTGATCTATTTGGGAGAAATGTGGCATTTCTGGAAGAAAATGTCCAATTTGGGGGGTGAAGGCTGGTAGTTGTTGGTGAAAAGGTCCTATTTGAAGGGGGAAACCTGGTATTTCTTGGAGAAGATGTGATATATTTGGGAGAAATGTGGCCTTTCTGGCAGAAACTGACCTCTTTTGGGGATAAAAGAGGTATTTGTGGGTGTAAAGGTCCTATTTGAAGGGGGAAACATGGTATTTCTTGGAGAAGATGTGATATGTTTCGGAGAAATGTGGCATGTCTGGAAGAAACTGTCCTATTTTGGGGATAAAAGAGGTATTTGTGGGAGAAAAGTTCCTATTTGAAGGGGGAAACGTGGTATTTCTTGGAGAAGATGTGATGTATTTGGGAGAAATGTGGCCTTTCTGGAAGAAACTGTCCTCTTTTGGGGATAAAAGAGGTATTTGTGGGAGAAAAGGTCCTATTTGAAGGGGGAAAACTGGTAGTTCTTACAGGAGATGTGATATATTTGGGAGAAATGTGGCATTTCTGGAAGAAACTGTCCTCTTTTGGGGATAAAAGAGGTATTTGTGGGAGAAAAGGTCCTATTTCATGAGTAATCCTGGTATTTCTTGGAGAAGATGTGATCTATTTGGGAGAAATGTGGCATGTCAGGAAGAAACTGTCCTATTTTGGGGATAAAAGAGGTATTACAGAGTGAAAAGGTCCTATTTGAAGGGGGAAAGCTGGTATTTCTTGGAGAAGATGTGATCTATTTGGGGGAAATGTGGCATTTCTGGAAGAAACAGTCCTCTTTTGGGGATAAAAGAGGTATTTGTGGGTGAAAAGATCCTATTTCAAGGGGGAAACCTGGTATTTCTTGGAGAAGATGTGATATATTTGGGAGAAATGTGGCCTTTCTGGAAGAAACTTTCCTCCTTTGGGGATAAAGCAGGTATTTGTGGGAGAAAAGGTCCTATTTGAAGGGGGAAAGCTGGTATTTCTTGCAGGAGATGTGCTATATTTGGGAGAAATGTGGCATTTCTGGAAGAAACTGTCCTCTTTTGGGGATCAAACACGTATTTGAGGGTGAAAAGGTCCTATTTCCAGGGGAAAACCTGGTATTTCTTGGAGAAGATGAGATATGTTTCGTAGAAATGTGGCATTTCTGGAAGAAACTGTTCTATTTTGGGGGTAAAACAGGTATTTGTGGGAGAAAAGTTCCTATTTGAAGGGGGAAAGCTGGTATTTCTTGGAGAAGATGTGAAATATTTGGGAGAAATCTGGCATTTCTGGAAGAAACCGTCCAATTTGAGGGATAAAAGAGGTATTTGTGGATGAAAAGGTCCTATTTGAAGGGGGAAACGTGGTATTTCTTGGAGAAGATGTGATCTATTTGGGAGAAATGTGGCCTTTCTGGAAGAAACTGTCCTCTTTTGGGGATAAAAGAGGTATTTGTGGGTGAAAAGGTCCTATTTGAAGGGGGAAAGCTGGTATTTCTTGGAGAAGATGTGATCTATTTGGGAGAAATGTGGCATTTCTGGAAGAAAATGTCCAATTTGGGGGGAGAAGGCTGGTAGTTGTGGATGAAAAGGTCCTCTTTCAAGGGGGAAACCTGGTATTTCTTGGAGAAGATGTGATATATTTGGGAGAAATGTGGCATGTCTGGCAGAAACTGTCCTCTTTTGGGTATAAAAGAGGTATTTGTGGGTGTAAAGGTCCTATTTCGAGGGGGAAACCTGGTATTTCTTGGAGAAGATGTGATCTATTTGGGAGAAATGTGGCATTTCTGGAAGAAACTGTCCTCTTTTGGGGATAAAAGAGGTATTTGTGGGAGAAAAGGTCCTATTTGAAGTGGGAAACGTGGTATTTCTTGGAGGAGATGTGATATATTTGGGAGAAATGTGGCATTTCTGGAAGAAACTGTCCTCTTTTGGGGATAAAAGAGGTATATGTGGGTGAAAAGGTCCTATTTGAAGGGGGAAACGTGGTATTTCTTGGAGAAGATGTGATCTATTTGGGAGAAATGTGGCATTTCTGGCAAAAACTGTCCTCTTTTGGGGATAAAAGAGGTATTTGTGGGTGAAAAGGTCGTATTTGAAGGGGGAACCCTGGTATTTCTTGGAGAAGATGTGATCTATTTGGGAGAAATGTGGCATGTCAGGAAGAAACTGTCCTCTTTCGGGGATAAAAGAGGTATTTGTGGGAGAAAAGGTCCTATATGAAGGGGGAAAGCTGGTATTTCTTGGAGAAGATGTGATCTATTTGGGAGAAATGTGGCATTTCTGGAAGAAACTGTCCTCTTTTGGGGTTAAAACAGGTATTTGTTGGAGAAAAGGTCCTATTTCAGGAGTAATCCTGGTATTTCTTGGAGAAGATGTGATCTATTTGGGAGAAATGTGGCATGTCTGGAAGAAACTGTCCTCTTTTGGGGATAAAAGAGGTATTACAGAGTGAAAAGGTCCTATTTGAAGGGGGAAACCTGGTATTTCTTGGAGAAGATGTGATATATTTGGGAGAAATCTGGCCTTTCTGGAAGAAAAAGTCCTCTTTTGGAGATAAAAGAGGTATTTGTGGGAGAAAAGGTCCTATTTGAAGGGGGAAACCTGGTACTTCTTGGAGAAGATGTGATATATTTGGGAGAATTGTGGCATGTCTGGAAGAAACTGTCCTCTTTTGGGGATAAAAGAGGTGTTTGTGGGTGAAAAGTTCCTATTTGAAGGGGGAACCCTGGAATTTCTTGGAGAAGATGTGATATATTTGGGAGAAATGTGGCCTTTCTGGCAGAAACTGTCCTCTTTTGGGGATAAAACAGGTATTTTTGGGCGATAAGGTCGTATTTGAAGGGGGAAAGCTGGTATTTCTTGGAGAAGATGTGATATATTTGGGAGAAATGTGGCCTTTCTGGAAGAAACTGTCCTCTTTTGGGGATAAAAGAGGTATTTGTGGGTGAAAAGGTCCTATTTGAAGGGGGAAACCTGGTATTTCTTGGAGAAGATGTGATCTATTTGGGAGAAATGTGGCCTTTCTGGAAGAAAACGTCCAATTTGGGGGGAGAAGGCTGGTAGTTGTGGATGAAAAGGTCCTCTTTCAAGGGGGAAACCTGGTATTTCTTGGAGAAGATGTGATCTATTTGGGAGAAATGTGGCCTTTCTGGCAGAAACTGTCCTCTTCTGGGTATAAAAGAGTTATTTGTGTGTGTAAAGGTCCTATTTCAAGGGGGAAACATGGTATTTTTTGTGAAGATGTGATATGTTTCGAAGAAATGTGGCATGTCTGGAAGAAACTGTCCTCTTTTGGGGATCAAACAGGTATTTGTGGGTGAAAAGTTCCTATTTGAAGGGGGAAACCTGGTATTTCTTGGAGAAGATGTGATCTATTTGGGAGAAATGTGGCATTTCTGGAAGAAACTGACCTATTTTGGGGCTAAAAGAGGTATATGTGGGTGAAAAGGTCCTATTTGAAGGGGGAAACGTGGTATTTCTTGGAGAAGATGTGATCTATTTGGGAGAAATGTGGCATGTCTGGAAGAAACTGTCCTATTTTGGGGATAAAAGAGGTATTTGTGGGTGAAAAGGTCCTATTTGAAGGGGGAAACGTGGTATTTCTTGGAGAAGATGTGATCTATTTGGGAGAAATCTGGCCTTTCTGGAAGAAACTGTCCTCTTTTGGGGATAAAAGAGGTATTTGTGGGAGAAAAGGTCCTATTTGAAGGGGGAAAACTGGTAGTTCTTACAGGAGATGTGATCTATTTGGGAGAAATGTGGCCTTTCTGGAAGAAACTGTCCTATTTTGGGGATAAAAGAGGTAGTTGTGGGAGAAAAGGTCCTATATGAAGGGGGAAACCTGTTATTTCTTGGAGAAGATGTGATATATTTGGGAGAAATGTGGCATTTCTGGAAGAAAATGTCCAATTTGGGGGGAGAAGGCTGGTAGTTGTGGGTGAAAAGGTCCTATTTGAAGGGGGAAACCTGGTATTTCTTGGAGAAGATGTGATATATTTGGGAGAAATGTGGCCTTTCTGGCAGAAACTGTCCTCTTCTGGGGATAAAAGAGGTATTTGTGGGTGTAAAGGTCCTATTTGAAGGGGGAAACATGGTATTTCTTGGAGAAGATGTGATATGTTTCGGAGAAATGTGGCATGTCTGGAAGAAACTGTCCTATTTTGGGGATAAAAGAGGTATTTGTGGGAGAAAAGGTCCTATTTGAAGGGGGAAACGTGGTATTTCTTGGAGAAGATGTGATCTATTTGGGAGAAATGTGGCATGTCTGGAAGAAACTGTCCTCTTTTGGTGATAAAAGAGGTATTTGAGGGAGAAAAGGACCTATTTGAAGGGGAAAACCTGGTATGTCTTGGAGAAGATGTGATATATTTGGGAGAAATGTGGCATTTCTGGCAGAAACTGTCCTCTTTTGGGGATAAAACAGGTATTTGTGGGTGAAAGGTCCTATTTCAGGAGGAATCCTTGTATTTCTTGGAGAAGATGTGATATATTTGGGAGAAATGTGGCATGTCTGGAAGAAACTGTCCTCTTTTGGGGATAAAAGAGGTATTTGTGGGTGAAAAGGTCCTATTTGAAGGGGGAAGCCTGGTATTTCTTGGAGATGTGATACATTTGGGAGAAATGTGGCCTTTCTGGAAGAAACTGTCCTATTTTGGAGATAAAAGAGGTATTTGTGGGTGAAAAAGTCCTATCTGAAGGGGGAAACCTGGTATTTCTTGGAGAAGATGTGATCTATTTGGGAGAAATGTGGCATTTCTGGAAGAAACTGTCCTCTTTTGGGGATAAAAGAGGTATTTGTTGGTGAAAAGGTCCAATTTCAAGGGGGAAACCTGATGCTTCTTGGAGAAGATGTGATATATTTGGGAGAAATGTGGCCTTTCTGGAAGAAACTGACCTATTTTGGGGCTAAAAGAGGTATATGTGGGTGAAAAGGTCCTATTATAAGTGGGAAATGTGGTATTTTTTGGAGAAGATGTGATCTATTTGGGAGAAATGTGGCCTTTCTGGAAGAAAATGTCCAATTTGAGGGATAAAAGAGGTATTTGTGGGTGAAAGGTCGTATTTGAAGGGGGAACCCTGGTATTTCTTGTAGAAGATGTGATATATTTGGGAGAAATGTGGCCTTTCTGGAAGAAACTGTCCTCTTTTGGTGATAAAAGAGGTATTTGTGGGAGAAAAGTTCCTATTTGAAGGGGGAAACCTGGTATTTCTTGGAGAAGATGTGATATATTTGGGAGAAATGTGGCATTTCTGGAAGAAACTGTCCTATTTTGGGGATAAAAGAGGTATTTGTGGGTGAAAAGGTCCTATTTGAAGGGGGAAACCTGGTATTTCTTGGAGAAGATGTGATCTATTTGGGAGAAATGTGGCATGTCTGGAAGAAACTGTTCTATTTTGGTGGTAAAACAGGTATTTGTGGGAGAAAAGGTCCTATTTGAAGGGGGAAAGCTGGTATTTCTTGGAGAAGATGTGATCTATTTGGGAGAAATGTGGCATTTCTGGAAGAAACTGACCTATTTCGGGGATAAAACAGGTATTTGTGGGTGACAAGGTCCTATTTGAAGGGGGAAACGTGTTATTTCTTGGAGAAGATGTGATATATTTGGGAGAAATGTGGCATGTCAGGAAGAAACTGTCCTCTTTTGGGGATCAAAGAGGTATTTGTGGGTGAGAAGGTCGTATTTGAAGGGGGAAAGCTGGTATTTCTTGGAGAAGATGTGATCTATTTGGGAGAAATGTGGCCTTTCTGGAAGAAACTGTCCTATTTTGGGGATAAAAGAGGTATTTTTGGTAGAAAAGGTCCTATTTGAAGGGGGAAACCTGGTATTTCTTGGATAAGATGAGATATGTTTCGTAGAAATGTGGCATTTCTGGAAGAAACTGTCCTCTTTTGGGGATAAAACAGGTATTTGTGGGTGAAAGGTCCTATTTCAGGAGGAATCCTTGTATTTCTTGGAGAAGATGTGATATATTTGGGAGAAATGTGGCCTTTCTGGCAGAAACTGTCCTCTTTTGGGGATAAAAGAGGTATTTGTGGGTGAAAAGGTCCTATTAGAAGGGGGAAACCTGGTATTTCTTGGAGAAGATGTGATATATTTGGGAGAAATGTGGCTTTTCTGGAAGAAACTGCCCTATTTTGGGGATAAAAGAGGTATTTGTGGGTGAAAAGGTCCTATTTGAAGGTGGAAACGTGGTATTTCTTGGAGAAGATGTGATATATTTGGGAGAAATGTGGCATGTCTGGAAGAAACTGTCCTCTTTTGGGGATAAAAGAGGAATTTGTGGGAGATAAGTTCCTATTTGAAGGGGGAAAGCTGGTATTTCTTGGAGAAGATGTGATCTATTTGGGAGAAATGTGGCCTTTCTGGAAGAAACCGTCCTATTTTGGGGATAAAAGAGGTATCTGTGGGAGAAAAGGTCCTATTTGAAGGGGGAAAGCTGGTATTTCTTGGAGAAGATGTGATCTATTTGGGAGAAATGTGGCATTTCTGGAAGAAAATGTCCAATTTGGGGGGAGAAGGCTGGTAGTTGTGGATGAAAAGGTCCTCTTTCAAGGGGGAAACCTGGTATTTCTTGGAGAAGATGTGATATATTTGGGAGAAATGTGGCCTTTCTGGAAGAAACTGTCCTATTTTGGGGATAAAAGAGGTATTTGTGGGAGAAAAGGTCCTATTTCTAGGGGGAAACCTGGTATTTCTTGGAGACGATGTGATAAATTTGGGGGAAATGTGGCCTTTCTGGAAGAAACTGTCCTCTTTTGGGGATCAAACAGGTATTTGTGGGTGAAAAGTTCCTATTTGAAGGGGGAAACCTGGTATTTCTTGGAGAAGATGTGATATATTTGAGATAAATGTGGCATTTCTGGAAGAAACTGACCTATTTTGGGGCTAAAAGAGGTATATGTGGGTGAAAAGGTCCTATTTGAAGGGGGAAACGTGGTATTTCTTGCAGGAGATGTGATATATTTGGGAGAAATGTGGCATGTCTGGAAGAAACTGTCCTCTTTTGGGGATAAAAGAGGTATTTGTGGGAGAAAAGTTCCTATTTGAAGGGGGAAACCTGGAATTTCTTGGAGAAGATGTGATCTATTTGGGAGAAATCTGGCCTTTCTGGAAGAAACTGTCCTCTTTTGGGGATAAAAGAGGTATTTGTGGGAGAAAAGGTCCTATTTGAAGGGGGAAAACTGGTAGTTCTTACAGGAGAAGTGATATATTTGGGAGAAATGTGGCCTTTCTGGAAGAAACTGTCCTATTTTGGGTATAAAGGAGGTATTTGTGGGAGAAAAGGTCCTATTTGAAGGGGGAAAGCTGGGATTTCTTGGAGAAGATGTGATATATTTGGGAGAAATGTGGCATTTCTGGAAGAAAATGTCCTATTTGGGGGGAGAAGGCTGGTATTTGTGGGTGAAAAGGTCCTATTTGAAGGGGGAAACCTGGTATTTCTTGGAGAAGATGTGATCTATTTGGGAGAAATGTGGCATTTCTGGAAGAAACTGTCCTCTTTTGGGGATAAAAGAGGTATTTGTGGGTGAAAAGGTCCTATGTGAAGGGGGAAACCTGGTATTTCTTGGAGAAGATGTGATATGTTTCGGAGAAATGTGGCATGTCTGGAAGAAACTGTCCAATTTTGGGGATAAAAGAGGTATTTGTGGGAGAAAAGTTCCTATTTGAAGGGGGAAACGTGGTATTTCTTGGAGAAGATGTGATATATTTGGGAGAAATCTGGCCTTTCTGGAAGAAACTGTCCTCTTTTGGGGATAAAAGAGGTTTTTGTGGGAGAAAAGGTCCTATTTGAAGGGGGAAAACTGGTAGTTCTTACAGGAGATGTGATATATTTGGGAGAAATGTGGCATTTCTGGAAGAAACTGTCCTCTTTTGTGGATAAAAGAGGTATTTGTGGGAGAAAAGGTCCTATTTCATGAGTAATCCTGGTATTTCTTGGAGAAGATGTGATATATTTGGGAGAAATCTGGCATTTCTGGAAGAAACTGTCCAATTTGAGGGATAAAAGAGGTATTTGTGGATGAAAAGGTCCTATTTCGAGGGGGAAACATGGTATTTCTTGGAGAAGATGTGATATATTTGGGAGAAATGTGGCCTTTCTGGAAGAAACTGTCCTCTTTTGGGGATAAAAGAGGTATTTGTGGGTGAAAAGGTCCTATTTGAAGGGGGAAACCTGGTATTTCTTGGAGAAGATGTGATATATTTGGGAGAAATGTGGCCTTTCTGGAAGAAACTGTCCTATTTTGGGGATAAAAGAGGTAGTTGTGGGAGAAAAGGTCCTATTTGTAGGGGGAAAGCTGGTATTTCTTGGAGAAGATGTGATATATTTGGGAGAAATGTGGCATTTCTGGAAGAAAATGTCCAATTTGGGGGGAGAAGGCTGGTAGTTGTGGATGAAAAGGTCCTCTTTCAAGGGGGAAACCTGGTATTTCTTGGAGAAGATGTGATATATTTGGGAGAAATGTGGCATGTCTGGCAGAAACTGTCCTCTTTTGGGTATAAAAGAGGTATTTGTGGGTGTAAATGTCCTATTTCGAGGGGGAAACCTGTTATTTCTTGGAGAAGATGTGATCTATTTGGGAGAAATGTGGCATTTCTGGAAGAAACTGTCCTCTTTTGGGGATAAAAGAGGTATTTGTGGGAGAAAAGTTCCTATTTGAAGTGGGAAACGTGGTATTTCTTGGAGGAGATGTGATATATTTGGGAGAAATGTGGCATTTCTGGAAGAAACTGTCCTATTTTGGGGATAAAAGAGGTATTTGTGGGTGAAAAGGTCCTATTTGAAGGGGGAAACGTGGTATTTCTTGGAGAAGATGTGATATATTTGGGAGAAATGTGGCATTTCTGGAAGAAACTGTCCTCTTTTGGGGATAAAAGAGGTATTTGTGGGTGAAAAGGTCCTATTTGAAGGGGGAACCCTGGTATTTCTTGGAGAAGATGTGATCTATTTGGGAGAAATGTGGCATGTCAGGAAGAAACTGTCCTATTTCGGGGATAAAAGAGGTATTTGTGGGAGAAAAGGTCCAATTTCAAGGGGGAAAGCTGGTATTTCTTGGAGAAGATGTGATCTATTTGGGAGAAATGTGGCATGTCTGGAAGAAACTGTCCTCTTTTGGGGATAAAACAGGTATTTGTTGGAGAAAAGGTCCTATTTCAGGAGTAATCCTGGTATTTCTTGGAGAAGATGTGATCTATTTGGGAGAAATGTGGCATTTCTGGAAGAAACTGTCCTATTTTGGGGATAAAAGAGGTATTACAGAGTGAAAAGGTCCTATTTGAAGGGGGAAAGCTGGTATTTCTTGGAGAAGATGTGATATATTTGGGAGAAATCTGGCCTTTCTGGAAGAAAATGTCCTCTTTTGGAGATAAAAGAGGTATTTGTGGGAGAAAAGGTCCTATTTGAAGGGGGGAAAACTGGTACTTCTTGGAGAAGATGTGATATATTTGTGAGAATTGTGGCATGTCTGGAAGAAACTGTCCTCTTTTGGGGATAAAAGAGGTGTTTGTGGGTGAAAAGTTCCTATTTGAAGGGGGAACCCTGGAATTTCTTGGAGAAGATGTGATATATTTGGGAGAAATGTGGCCTTTCTGGCAGAAACTGTCCTCTTTTGGGGATAAAACAGGTATTTTTGGGCGATAAGGTCCTATTTGAAGGGGGAAACCTGGTATGTCTTGGAGAAGATGTGATATATTTGGGAGAAATGTGGCCTTTCTGGAAGAAACTGTCCTCTTTTGGGGATAAAAGAGGTATTTGTGGGTGAAAAGGTCCTATTTGAAGGGGGAAACCTGGTATTTCTTAGAGAAGATGTGATCTATTTGGGAGAAATGTGGCATTTCTGGAAGAAAATGTCCAATTTGGGGGGAGAAGGCTGGTAGTTGTGGATGAAAGGTCCTCTTTCAAGGGGGAAACCTGGTATTTCTTGGAGATGATGTTCTATATTTGGGAGAAATGTGGCCTTTCTGGCAGAAACTGTCCTCTTTTGGGGACAAAAGAGGTATTTGTGGGTGAAAAGGTCCTATTTCGAGGGGGAAACCTGGTATTTCTTGGAGAAGATGTGATATATTTGCGAGAAATGTAGCATGTCTGGAAGAAACTGTCCTATTTTGGGGATAAAACAGGTATTTGTGGGAGAAAAGGTCCTATGTGAAGGGGGAAACCTGGTATTTCTTGGAGAAGATGTGATATATTTGGGAGAAATGTGGCATGTCTGGAAGCAACTGTCCTCTTTTGGGGATCAAACAGGTATTTGTGGGTGAAAAGGTCCAATTTCAAGGGGGAAAGCTGGTATTTCTTGGAGGAGATGTGATATATTTGGGAGAAATGTGGCATTTCTGGAAGAAACTGTCCTCTTTTGGGGCTAAAAGAGGTATATGTGGGTGAAAAGGTCCTATTTGAAGGGGGAAACGTGGTATTTCTTGGAGAAGATGTGATATATTTGGGAGAAATGTGGCATGTCTGGAAGAAACTGTCCTATTTTGGGGATAAAAGAGGTATTTGTGGGTGAAAAGGTCCTATTTGAAGGGGGAAACGTGGTATTTCTTGGAGAAGATGTGATATATTTGGGAGAAATGTGGCATTTCTGGAAGAAACTGTCCTCTTTTGGGGATAAAAGAGGTATTTGTTGGAGAAAAGGTCCTATTTGAAGGGGGAAACCTGTTATTTCTTGGAGAAGATGTGATATATTTGGGAGAAATGTGGCCTTTCTGGAAGAAACTGTCCTATTTTGGGGATAAAAGAGGTAGTTGTGGGAGAAAAGGTCCTATATGAAGGGGGAAACCTGTTATTTCTTGGAGAAGATGTGATATATTTGGGAGAAATGTGGCATTTCTGGAAGAATATGTCCAATTCGGGGGGAGAAGGCTGGTAGTTGTGGGTGAAAAGGTCCTATTTGAAGGGGGAAACCTGGTATTTCTTGGAGAAGATGTGATCTATTTGGAGAAATGTGGCCTTTCTGGCAGAAACTGTCCTCTTTTGGGGATAAAAGAGGTATTTGTGGGTGTAAAGGTCCTATTTGAAGGGGGAAAACTGGTAGTTCTTACAGGAGATGTGATCTATTTGGGAGAAATGTGGCATGTCAGGAAGAAACTGTCCTATTTTGGGAAAAAAGAGGTATTTGTGGGAGAAAAGGTCCTATTTCATGAGTAATCCTGGTATTTCTTGGAGAAGATGTGATCTATTTGGGAGAAATGTGGCATTTCTGGAAGAAACTGTCCTATTTTGGGGATAAAAGAGGTATTACAGAGTGAAAAGGTCCTATTTGAAGGGGGAAAGCTGGTATTTCTTGGAGAAGATGTGATCTATTTGGGAGAAATGTGGCATGTCTGGAAGAAACTGTCCTATTTTGGGGATAAAAGAGGTATTTGTGGGAGAAAAGTTCCTATTTGAAGGGGGAAACCTGGTATTTCTTGGAGAAGATGTGATCTATTTGGGAGAAATGTGGCATTTCTGGAAGAAACAGTCCTCTTTTGGGGATAAAAGAGGTATTTGTGGGTGAAAAGATCCTATTTCAAGGGGGAAACCTGGTATTTCTTGGAGAAGATGTGATATATTTGGGAGAAATGTGGCCTTTCTGGAAGAAACTTTCCTCCTTTGGGGATAAAGCAGGTATTTGTGGGAGAAAAGGTCCTATTTGAAGGGGGAAAGCTGGTAGTTCTTGCAGGAGATGTGCTATATTTGGGAGAAATGTGGCATTTCTGGCAAAAACTGTCCTCTTTTGGGGATCAAACACGTATTTGTGGGTGAAAAGGTCCTATTTCCAGGGGAAAACCTGGTATTTTTTGGAGAAGATGAGATATGTTTCGTAGAAATGTGGCATGTCTGGAAGAAACTGTTCTATTTTGGGGGTAAAACAGGTATTTGTGGGAGAAAAGGTTCTATTTGAAGGGGGAAAGCTGGTATTTCTTGGAGAAGATGTGATATATTTGGGAGAAATCTGGCATTTCTGGAAGAAACTGTCCAATTTGAGGGATAAAACAGGTATTTGTGGGTGAAAAGGTCCTATTTCGAGGGGGAAACATGGTATTTCTTGGAGAAGACGTGATATATTTGGGAGAAATGTGGCATTTCTTCAAGAAACTGTCCTCTTTTGGGGATAAAAGAGGTTGTTGTGGGAGAAAAGGTCCTATTTGAAGGGGGAAAGCTGGTAATTCTTGGAGAAGATGTGATATGTTTGGGAGAAATGTGGCATTTCTGGAAGAAAATGTCCAATTTGGGGGGAGAAGGCTGGTAGTTGTGGATGAAAAGGTCCTCTTTCAAAGGGGAAACGTGGTATTTCTTGGAGAAGATGTGATATATTTGGGAGAAATGTAGCCTTTCTGGAAGCAACTGTCCTCTTTTGGGGATCAAAGAGGTATTTGTGGGTGAAAAGGTCCAATTTCAAGGGGGAAAGCTGGTATTTCTTGGAGAAGATGTGATATATTTTGGAGAAATGTGGCCTTTCTGGAAGAAACTGTCCAGTTTTGGGGATAAAAGAGGTATTTGTGTGTGAAAAGATCCTATTCGAAGGGGGAAACGTGGTATTTCTTGGAGAAGATGTGATCTATTTGGGAGAAATGTGGCATTTCTGGAAGTAACTGTCCTCTTTTGGGGATAAAAGAGGTATTTGTGGGTGAAAAGGTCCTATTTGAAGGGGAAAACCTGGTATTTCTTGGAGGAGATGTGATATATTTGGGAGAAATGTGGCATTTCTGGCAGAAACTGTCCTCTTTTGGGGATAAAACAGGTATTTGTGGGCGAAAGGTCCTATTTCAGGAGTAATCCTTGTATTTCTTGGAGAAGATGTGATATATTTGGGAGAAATGTGGCCTTTCTGGCAGAAACTGTCCTCTTTTGGGGATAAAACAGGTATTTGTGCGTGAAAAGGTCCTATTTCGAGGGGGAAACCTGGTATTTCTTGGAGAAGATGTGATCTATTTGGGAGAAATGTGGCATGTCTGGAAGAAACTGTCCTCTTTTGGGGATAAAACAGGTATTTGTGGGAGAAAAGGTCCTATGTGAAGGAGGAAACCTGGTATTTCTTGGAGAAGATGTGATATATTTGGGAGAAATGTGGCATGTCTGGAAGCAACTGTCCTCTTTTGGGGATCAAAGAGGTATTTGTGGGTGAAAAGGTCCAATTTCAAGGGGGAAAGCTGGTATTTCTTGGAGGAGATGTGATATATTTGTGAGAAATGTGGCATTTCTGGAAGAAACTGTCCTCTTTTGGGGCTAAAAGAGGTATATGTGGGTGAAAAGGTCCTATTTGAAGGGGGAAACGTGGTATTTCTTGGAGAAGATGTGATCTATTTGGGAGAAATGTGGCATGTCTGGAAGAAACTGTCCTATTTTGGGGATAAAAGAGGTATTTGTGGGTGAAAAGGTCCTATTTGAAGGCGGAAACGTGGTATTTCTTGGAGAAGATGTGATCTATTTGGGAGAAATGTGGCATGTCTGGAAGAAACTGTCCTCTTTTGGGGATAAAAGAGGTATTTGTGGGTGAAAAGGTCCTATTTGAAGGGGGAAACCTGTTATTTCTTGGAGAAGATGTGATATATTTGGGAGAAATGTGGCCTTTCTGGAAGAAACTGTCCTATTTTGGGGATAAAAGAGGTAGTTGTGGGAGAAAAGGTCCTATATGAAGGGGGAAACCTGTTATTTCTTGGAGAAGATGTGATATATTTGGGAGAAATGTGGCATTTCTGGAAGAATATGTCCAATTTGGGGGGAGAAGGCTGGTAGTTGTGGGTGAAAAGGTCCTATTTGAAGGGGGAAACCTGGTATTTCTTGGAGAAGATGTGATATATTTGGGAGAAATGTGGCCTTTCTGGCAGAAACTGTCCTCTTCTGGGGATAAAAGAGGTATTTGTGGGTGTAAAGGTCCTATTTGAAGGGGGAAACATGGTATTTCTTGGAGAAGATGTGATATGTTTCGGAGAAATGTGGCATGTCTGGAAGAAACTGTCCTATTTTGGGGATAAAAGAGGTATTTGTGGGAGAAAAGTTCCTATTTGAAGGGGGAAACGTGGTATTTCTTGGAGAAGATGTGATCTATTTGGGAGAAATGTGGCCTTTCTGGAAGAAACTGTCCTATTTTGGGGATAAAAGAGGTATTTGTGGGAGAAAAGGTCCTATTTGAAGGGGGAAAACTGGTAGTTCTTACAGGAGATGTGATCTATTTGGGAGAAATGTGGCATGTCAGGAAGAAACTGTCCTATTTTGGGAAAAAAGAGGTATTTGTGGGAGAAAAGGTCCTATTTCATGAGTAATCCTGGTATTTCTTGGAGAAGATGTGATCTATTTGGGAGAAATGTGGCATTTCTGGAAGAAACTGTCCTATTTTGGGGATAAAAGAGGTATTACAGAGTGAAAAGGTCCTATTTGAAGGGGGAAAGCTGGTATTTCTTGGAGAAGATGTGATCTATTTGGGAGAAATGTGGCATGTCTGGAAGAAACTGTCCTATTTTGGGGATAAAAGAGGTATTTGTGGGAGAAAAGTTCCTATTTGAAGGGGGAACCCTGGTATTTCTTGGAGAAGATGTGATCTATTTGGGAGAAATGTGGCATTTCTGGAAGAAACAGTCCCCTTTTGGGGATAAAAGAGGTATTTGTGGGTGAAAAGATCCTATTTGAAGGGGGAAACCTGGTATTTCTTGGAGAAGATGTGATATATTTGGGAGAAATGTGGCCTTTCTGGAAGAAACTTTCCTCCTTTGGGGATAAAGCAGGTATTTGTGGGAGAAAAGGTCCTATTTGAAGGGGGAAAGCTGGTAGTTCTTGCAGGAGATGTGCTATATTTGGGAGAAATGTGGCATTTCTGGCAGAAACTGTCCTCTTTTGGGGATCAAACACGTATTTGTGGGTGAAAAGGTCCTATTTCCAGGGGAAAACCTGGTATTTTTTGGAGAAGATGAGATATGTTTCGTAGAAATGTGGCATGTCTGGAAGAAACTGTTCTATTTTGGGGGTAAAACAGGTATTTGTGGGAGAAAAGGTTCTATTTGAAGGGGGAAAGCTGGTATTTCTTGGAGAAGATGTGATATATTTGGGAGAAATCTGGCATTTCTGGAAGAAACTGTCCAATTTGAGGGATAAAAGAGGTATTTGTGGATGAAAAGGTCCTATTTCGAGGGGGAAACATGGTATTTCTTGGAGAAGACGTGATATATTTGGGAGAAATGTGGCATTTCTTCAAGAAACTGTCCTCTTTTGGGGATAAAAGAGGTAGTTGTGGGAGAATAGGTCCTATTTGAAGGGGGAAAGCTGGTATTTCTTGGAGAAGATGTGATCTATTTGGGAGAAATGTGGCATTTCTGGAAGAAAATGTCCAATTTGGGGGGAGAAGGCTGGTAGTTGTGGATGAAAAGGTCCTCTTTCAAAGGGGAAACCTGGTATTTCTTGGAGAAGATGTGATATATTTGGGAGAAATGTAGCCTTTCTGGAAGCAACTGTCCTCTTTTGGGGATCAAAGAGGTATTTGTGGGTGAAAAGGTCCATTTTCAAGGGGGAAAGCTGGTATTTCTTGGAGAAGATGTGATATATTTTGGAGAAATGTGGCCTTTCTGGAAGAAACTGTCCAGTTTTGGGGATAAAAGAGGTATTTGTGGGTGAAAAGATCCTATTCGAAGGGGGAAACGTGGTATTTCTTGGAGAAGATGTGATCTATTTGGGAGAAATGTGGCCTTTCTGGCAGAAACTGTCCTCTTTTGGGGATAAAAGAGGTATGTGTGGGTGAAAAGGTCCTATTTGAAGGGGAAAACCTGGTATTTCTTGGAGGAGATGTGATATATTTGGGAGAAATGTGGCATTTCTGGCAGAAACTGTCCTCTTTTGGGGATAAAACAGGTATTTGTGGGCGAAAGGTCCTATTTCAGGAGTAATCCTTGTATTTCTTGGAGAAGATGTGATATATTTGGGAGAAATGTGGCCTTTCTTGCAGAAACTGTCCTCTTTTGGGGATAAAAGAGGTATTTGTGGGTGAAAAGGTCCTATTTGAAGGGGGAAACCTGGTATTTCTTGGAGAAGATGTGATCTATTTGGGAGAAATGTGGCATTTCTGGAAGAAAATGTCCAATTAGGGGAGTGAAGGGTGGTAGTTGTGGATGAAAAGGTCCTATTTGAAGGGGGAAACCTGGTATTTCTTGGAGAAGATGTGATCTATTTGGGAGAAATGTGGCCTTTCTGGATGAAACTGTCCTCTTTTGGGGATAAAAGAGGTATTTGTGGGTGAAAAGGTCCTATTTCGAGGGGGAAACCTGGTATTTCTTGGAGAAGATGTGATCTATTTGGGAGAAATGTGGCATGTCTGGAAGCAACTGTCCTATTTTGGGGATAAAACAGGTATTTGTGGGAGAAAAGGTCCTATTAGAAGGGGGAAACCTGGTATTTCTTGGAGAAGATGTGATATATTTGGGAGAAATGTGGCCTTTCTGGAAGAAACTGTCCTCTTTTGGGGATAAAAGAGGTATTTGTTGATGAATAGGTCCAATTTCAAGGGGGAAACGTGGTATTTCTTGGAGAAGATGTGATATATTTGGGAGAAATGTTGCATTTCTGGAAGAAACTGTCCAGTTTTGGGGATAAAAGAGGTATTTGTGGGTGAAAAGATCCTATTTGAAGGGGGAAACCTGGTATTTCTTGGAGAAGATGTGATCTATTTGGGAGAAATGTGGCATGTCAGGAAGAAACTGTCCTATTTTGGGGATAAAAGAGGTATTTGTGGGTGAAAAGGTCCTATTTGAAGGGGAAAACCTGGTATTTCTTGGAGGAGATGTGATATATTTGGGAGAAATGTGGCATTTCTGGCAGAAACTGTCCTCTTTTGGGGATAAAACAGGTATTTGTGGGTGAAAGGTCCTATTTCAGGAGTAATCCTGGTATTTCTTGGAGAAGATGTGATCTATTTGGGAGAAATGTGGCCTTTCTGGAAGAAACTGTCCTCTTTTGGGGATAAAAGAGGTATTTGTGGGAGATAAGTTCCTATTTAAGGGGGAACCCTGGTATTTCTTGGAGAAGATGTGATATATTTGGGAGAAATGTGGCATTTCTGGAAGAAACTGTCCTATTTTGGGGATAAAAGAGGTATTTGTGGGCGATAAGGTCCTATTTCCAGGGGGAAACATGGTATTTCTTGGAGAAGATGTGATCTATTTGGGAGAAATGTGGCATGTCTGGAAGAAACTGTCCTATTTTGGGGATAAAAGAGGTATTTGTGGGTGAAAAGGTCCAATTTCAAGGGGGAAACCTGGTACTTCTAGGAGAAGATGTGATATATTTGGGAGAAATCTGGCATTTCTGGAAGAAACTGTCCTATTTTGGGGATAAAGGAGGTAGTTGTGGGAGAAAAGATCCTCTTTCAAGGGGGAAACCTGGTAGTTATTCCAGGAGATGTGATATATTTGGGAGAAATCTGGCATTTCTGGAAAAAACTGTCCTATTTTGGGGATAAAACAGGTATTTGTGGGTGAAAAGGTCCTATTTCGAGGGGGAAACCTGGTATTTCTTGGAGAAGACGTGATATATTTCGGAGAAATGTGGCATTTCTTCAAGAAACTGTCCTCTTTTGGGGATAAAAGAGGTAGTTGTGGGAGAAAAGGTCCTATTTGAAGGGGGAAAGCTGGTATTTCTTGGAGAAGATGTGATATATTTGGGAGAAATGTGGCATTTCTGGAAGAAAATGTCCAATTTGGGGGGAGAAGGCTGGTAGTTGTGGATGAAAAGGTCCTCTTTCAAAGGGGAAACCTGGTATTTCTTGGAGAAGATGTGATATATTTGGGAGAAATGTAGCCTTTCTGGAAGCAACTGTCCTCTTTTGGGGATCAAAGAGGTATTTGTGGGTGAAAAGGTCCAATTTCAAGGGGGAAACCTGGTATTTCTTGGAGAAGATGTGATCTATTTGGGAGAAATGTGGCATGTCTGGAAGAAACTGTCCAGTTTTGGGGATAAAACAGGTATTTGTGGGAGAAAAGATCCTATGTGAAGGGGGAAACCTGGTATTTCTTGGAGAAGATGTGATCTATTTGGGAGAAATGTGGCATTTCTGGATGAAACTGTCCTCTTTTGGGGATAAAAGAGGTATTTGTGGGTGAAAAGGTCCTATTTGAAGGGGAAAACCTGGTATTTCTTGGAGGAGATGTGATATATTTGGGAGAAATGTGGCATTTCTGGCAGAAACTGTCCTCTTTTGGGGATAAAACAGGTATTTTTGGCCAAAGGTCCTATTTCAGGAGTAATCCTTGTATTTCTTGGAGAAGATGTGATATATTTGGGAGAAATGTGGCCTTTCCGGAAGAAACTGTCCTCTTTTGGGGATAAAAGAGGTATTTGTGGGTGACAAGGTCCTATTTCCAGGGGGAAAGCTGGTATTTCTTGGAGAAGATGTGATATATTTGGGAGAAATGTGGCATTTCTGGCAGAAACTGTCCTCTTTTGGGGATAAAAGAGGTATTTGTGGGCGATAAGGTCCTATTTCCAGGGGGAACCCTGGTATTTCTTGGAGAAGATGTGATATATTTGGGAGAAATGTGGCATTTCTGGAAGAAACTGTCCTCTTTTGGGGATAAAAGAGGTAGTTGTGGGAGAAAAGGTCCTATTTGAAGGGGGAACCCTGGTATTTCTTGGAGAAGATGTGATCTATTTGGGAGAAATGTGGCATTTCTGGAAGAAAATGTCCAATTTGGGGGGAGAAGGCTGGTAGTTGTGGATGAAAATGTCCTCTTTCAAGGGGGAAACCTGGTATTTCTTGGAGAAGATGTGATATATTTGGGAGAAATGTGGCCTTTCTGGAAGAAACTGTCCTATTTTGGGGATAAAAGAGGTATTTGTGGGTGAAAAGGTCCTATTTACAGGGGAAAACCTGGAATTTCTTGGCAAAGATGTGATCTATTTTGGAGAAATCTGGCATGTCTGGAAGCAAATGTCCTATTTTGGGGATAAAACAGGTATTTTTGAGCGATAAGATCCTATTTGAAGGGGGAAACCTGTTATTTCTTGGAGAAGATGTGATATATTTGGGAGAAATGTGGCCTTTCTGGAAGAAACTGTCCTCTTTTGGGGATAAAAGAGGTATTTGTGGGTGAAAAGGTCCTCTTTCAAGGGGGAAAGCTGGTATTTCTTGGAGAAGATGTGATCTATTTGGGAGAAATGTGGTATTTCTGGAAGAAAATGTCCAATTTGGGGGGTGAAGGCTGTTAGTTGTGGATGAAAAGGTCCTCTTTCAGGGGGGAAACCTGGTATTTCTTGGAGAAGATGTGATCTATTTGGGAGAAATGTGGCCTTTCTGGCAGAAACTCTCCTCTTTTGGGGATAAAAGAGGTATTTGTGGGTGAAAAGGTCCTATTTCGAGGGGGAAACCTGGTATTTCTTGGAGAAGATGTGATCTATTTGGGAGAAATGTGGCATGTCTGGAAGAAACTGTCCTATTTTGGGGATAAAACAGGTATTTGTGGGAGAAAAGGTCCTATTTGAAGGGGGAACCCTGGTATTTCTTGGAGAAGATGTGATATATTTGGGAGAAATGTGGCCTTTCTGGAAGCAACTGTCCTCTTTTGGGGCTAAAAGAGGTATTTGTGGGTGAAAAGGTCCAATTTCTAGGGGGAAAGCTGGTATTTCTTGGAGAAGATGTGATATATTTGGGAGAAATGTTGCATTTCTGGAAGAAACTGTCCTCTTTTGGGGATAAAAGAGGTATTTGTGGGAGAAAAGATCCTATTTGAAGGGGGAAACCTGGTATTTCTTGGAGAAGATGTGATCTATTTGGGAGAAATGTGGCATGTCTGGAAGAAACTGTCCTCTTTTGGGGATAAAAGAGGTATTTGTGGGAGATAAGTTCCTATTTAAGGGGGAAAGCTGGTATTTCTTGGAGAAGATGTGATATATTTGGGAGAAATGTGGCATTTCTGGAAGAAACTGTCCTCTTTTGGGGATAAAAGAGGTATTTGTGGGCGATAAGGTCCTATTTGAAGGGGGAAACATGGTATTTCTTGGAGAAGATGTGATCTATTTTCGAGAAATGTGGCATGTCTGGAAGAAACTGTCCTATTTTGGGGATAAAAGAGGTATTTGTGGGTGAAAAGGTCCAATTTCAAGGGGGAAAGCTGGTACTTCTAGGAGAAGATGTGATATATTTGGGAGAAATCTGGCATTTCTGGAAGCAACTGTCCTCTTTCGGGGATAAAACAGGTATTTGTGGGAGAAAAGGTCCTCTTTCAAGGGGGAAACCTGGTAGTTATTCCAGGAGATGTGATATATTTGGGAGAAATCTGGCATTTCTGGAAGAAACTGTCCTATTTTGGGGATAAAACAGGTATTTGTGGGTGAAAAGGTCCTATTTCGAGGGGGAAACATGGTATTTCTTGGAGAAGACGTGATATATTTGGGAGAAATGTGGCATTTCTTCAAGAAACTGTCCTCTTTTGGGGATAAAAGAGGTAGTTGTGGGAGAAAAGGTCCTATTTGAAGGGGGAAAGCTGGTATTTCTTGGAGAAGATGTGATATATTTGGGAGAAATGTGGCATTTCTGGAAGAAAATGTCCAATTTGGGGGGAGAAGGCTGGTAGTTGTGGATGAAAAGGTCCTCTTTCAAAGGGGAAACCTGGTATTTCTTGGAGAAGATGTGATATATTTGGGAGAAATGTAGCCTTTCTGGAAGCAACTGTCCTCTTTTGGGGATCAAAGAGGTATTTGTGGGTGAAAAGGTCCAATTTCAAGGGGGAAACCTGGTATTTCTTGGAGAAGATGTGATATATTTGGGAGAAATGTGGCATGTCTGGAAGAAACTGTCCAGTTTTGGGGATAAAACAGGTATTTGTGGGAGAAAAGGTCCTATGTGAAGGGGGAAACCTGGTATTTCTTGGAGAAGATGTGATCTATTTGGGAGAAATGTGGCATTTCTGGATGAAACTGTCCTATTTTGGGGATAAAAGAGGTATTTGTGGGTGAAAAGGTCCTATTTGAAGGGGAAAACCTGGTATTTCTTGGAGGAGATGTGATATATTTGGGAGAAATGTGGCATTTCTGGAAGAAAATGTCCAATTTGGGGAGTGAAGGGTGGTAGTTGTGGATGAAAAGGTCCTCTTTCAAGGGGGAAACCTGGTATTTCTTGGAGAAGATGTGATCTATTTGGGAGAAATGTGGCCTTTCTGGATGAAACTGTCCTATTTTGGGGATAAAAGAGGTATTTGTGGGTGAAAAGGTCAAATTTGAAGGGGGAAACCTGGTACTTCTAGGAGAAGATGTGATATATTTGGGAGAAATCTGGCATTTCTGGAAGCAACTGTCCTCTTTCGGGGATAAAACAGGTATTTGTGGGAGAAAAGGTCCTCTTTCAAGGGGGAAACCTGGTAGTTATTCCAGGAGATGTGATATATTTGGGAGAAATGTGGCCATTCTGGATGAAACTGTCCTCTTTTGGGGATAAAAGAGGTATTTCTGGGTGAAAAGGTCCTATTTCGAGGGGGAAACCTGGTATTTCTTGGAGAAGATGTGATTTATTTGGGAGAAATGTGGCCTTTCTGGAAGAAACTGTTCTCTTTTGGGGATAAAAGAGGTATTTGTGGGTGAAAAGGTCCTATTTGAAGGGGGAAAGCTGGTATTTCTTGGAGAAGATGTGATATATTTGGGAGAAATGTGGCATTTCTGGAAGAAAATGTCTAATTTGGGGGGAGAAGGCTGGTAGTTGTGGATGAAAAGGTCATCTTTCAAGGGGGAAACCTGGTATTTCCTGGAGAAGATGTGATATATTTGGGAGAAATGTGGCCTTTCTGGAAGAAACTGTCCTCTTTTGGGGATAAAACAGGTATTTGTGGGTGAAAAGGTCCTATTTGAAGGGGGAACCCTGGTATTTCTTGGAGATGATGTGATATATTTGGGAGAAATCTGGCCTTTCTGGCAGAAACGTTCCTCTTTTGGGGATAAAAGAGGTATTTGTGGGTGAAAAGGTCGTATTTGAAGGGGGAAAACTGGTAGTTCTTACAGGAGATGTTCTATATTTGGGAGAAATGTGGCCTTTCTGGAAGAAACTGTCCTCTTTTGGGGATAAAAGAGGTATTTGTGGGTGAAAAGGTCCTATTTGAAGGGGGAAACCTGGTACTTCTTGGAGAAGATATGATATGTTTGGGAGAAATGTGGCATTTCTGGAAGAAACTGTCCTCTTTTGGGGCTAAAAGAGGTATTCGTGGGTGACAAGGTCCTATTTGAAGGGGGAAAACTGGTATTTCTTGGAGAAGATGTGATCTATTTGGGAGAAATGTGGCCTTTCTGGAAGAAACTGTCCTCTTTTGGGGATATAAGAGGTATTTGTGGGTGCAAAGGTCCTATTTGAAGGGGGAATCCTGGTATTTCTTGGAGAAGATGTGATCTATTTGGGAGAAATGTGGCCTTTCTGGAAGCAACTGTCCTCTTTTGGGGATAAAAGAGGTATTTGTGGGCTGAAAAGGTCCTATTTCGAGGCGGAAACCTGGCATTTCTTGGAGAAGATGTGATCTATTTGGGAGAAATGTGGCATTTCTGGAAGAAACTGTCCTCTTTTGGGGATAACAGAGGTATTTGTGGGTGAAAAGGTCCTATTTGAAGGGGGAAAGCTGGTATTTCTTGGAGGAGATGTGATATATTTGGGAGAAATGTGGCATGTCTGGAAGAAACTGTCCTCTTTTGGGGATCAAACAGGTATTTGTGGGTGAAAAGGTCCTATGTCAAGGGGGAACCCTGGTATTTCTTGGAGAAGAAGTGATCTATTTGGGAGAAATGTGGCATGTCAGGAAGAAAATGTCCTATTTGGGGGATAAAACAGGTATTTGTGGGTGAAAAGGTCCTATTTCCAGGGAAAACGTGGTATTTCTTGGAGAAGATGTGATATATTTGGGAGAAATCTGGCATGTCTGGAAGAAAATGTCCTCTTTTGGAGATAAAAGAGGTATTTGTGGGTGAAAAGTTCCTATTTCAAGGGGGAAAGCTGGTATTTCTTGGAGAAGATGTGATATATTTGGGGGAAATGTGGTATTTCTGGAAGAAAATGTCGCAATTTGGGGATAAAAGAGGTATTTGTGGGAGAAAAGTTCCTATTTGAAGGGGGAACCCTGGTTTTTCTTGGAGAAGATGTGATCTATTTGGGAGAAATGTGGCATGTCTGACAGAAACTGTCCTCTTTTGGGGATAAAACAGATATTTGTGGGCGATAAGGTCCTAGTTCCAGGTGGAAACCTGGTATTTCTTGGAGAAGATGTGATCTATTTGGGAGAAATGTGGCATGTCTGGAAGAAACTGTCCTATTTTGGGGATAAAAGAGGTATTTGTGGGTGAAAAGGTCCTATTTGAAGGGGGAAACCTGGAACTTCTTGGAGAAGATGTTATCTATTTGGGAGAAATGTGGCATTTCTGGAAGAAAATGTCCAATTTGGGGGGAGAAGGCTGGTAGTTGTGGATGAAAAGGTCCTCTTTCAAGGGGGAACCCTGGTATTTCTTGGAGAAGATGTGATATATTTGGGAGAAATCTGGCCTTTCTGGAAGAAACTGTCCTATGTTGGGGATAAAAGAGGTATTTGTGGATGAAAAGTTCCTATGTGAAGGGGGAACCCTGGTATTTCTTGGAGAAGATGTGAAATATTTGGGAGAAATCTGGCCTTTCTGGAAGAAACTGTCCTCTTTTGGGGATAAAAGAGGTATTTGTGAGAGAAAAGGTCCTATTTGAAGGGGGAACCCTGGTATTTCTTGGAGAAGATGTGATATATTTGGAGAAATGTGGCCTTTCTGGCAGAAACTGTCCTATTTTGGGGATAAAACAGGTATTTGTGGGCGATAAGGTCCTATTTGAAGGGGGAACCCTGGTATTTCTTGGAGAAGATGTGATATGTTTTTGGAGAAATGTGGCCTTTCTGGAAGAAACTGTCCTCTTTTGGGGATCAAAGAGGTATTTGTGGGAGAAAAGGTCCTATTTGAAGGGGGAAACCTGGTATTTCTTGGAGAATATGTGATCTATTTGGGAGAAATGTGGCATTTCTGGAAGAAACTGACCTATTTTGGGCTGAAAGAGGTATTTGTGGGTGAAAAGGTCCTATTTGAAGGGGGAACCCTGGTATTTCTTGGAGAAGATGTGATCTATTTGGGAGAAATGTGGCATGTCTGGAAGCAACTGTCCTCTTTTGGGGATAAAAGAGGTATTTGTGTGTGAAAAGGTCCTATTTCGAGGCGGAAACCTGGCATTTCTTGGAGAAGATGTGATATATTTGGGAGAAATGTGGCCTTTCTGGAAGAAACTGTCCTATTTTGGGGATCAAACAGGTATTTGTGGGTGAAAAGGCCTTATTTGAAGGGGGAACCCTGGTATTTCTTGGAGAAGATGTGATCTATTTGGGAGAAATGTGGCCTTTCTGGAAGAAACTGTCCTCTTTTGGGGATAAGACAGGTATTTGTGGGTGAAAAGTTCTTATTTGAAGGGGGAAACCTGGTATTTCTTGGAGAAGATGTGATATATTTGGGAGAAATGTGGCCTTTCTGGAAGAAACTGTCCTATTTTGGGGATAAAACAGGTATTTGTGGGCGATAAGGTCCTATCTGAAGGGGGAACCCTGGTATTTCTTGGAGAAGATGTGATATGTTTGGGAGAAATGTGGCCTTTCTGGAAGAAACTGTCTTCTTTTGGGGATAAAACAGGTATTTGTGGGAGAAAGGGTCGTATTTGAAGGGGGAAACCTCGTATTTCTTGGAGAAGATGTGATATATTTGGGTGAAATGTGGCCTTTCTGGAAGAAACTGTCCTCTTTTGGGGATAAAACAGGTACTTGTGGGAGAAAAGGTCCTATTTCCAGGGGAAACCTGGTATTTCTTGGAGAAGATGTGATATATTTGGGAGAAATGTGGCCTTTCTGGCAGAAACTGTCCTCTTTTGGGGATAAAAGAGGTATTTGTGGGTGAAAAGGTCCTATTTCGAGGCGGAAACCTGGCAATTCTTGGAGAAGATGTGATCTATTTGGGAGAAATGTGGCATTTCTGGAAGCAACTGTCCTATTTTGGGGATCAAACAGGTATTTGTGGGTGAAAAGGTCCTATTTGAAGGGGAAAACCTGGTATTTCTTGGAGAAGATGTGATCTATTTGGGAGAAATGCGGCATGTCTGGAAGTAACTGTCCTATTTTGGGGATAAAAGAGGTATCTGTGGGAGAAAAGTTCCTATTTGAAGGGGGAACCCTGGTATTTCTTGGCGAAGATGTGATATATTTGGGAGTAATCTGGCATTTCTGGAAGAAACTGTCCTATTTTGGGTAGAAGGCTGGTATTTGTCGGAGAAATGGTCCTATTTGAAGGGGGAATCCTGGTATTTCTTGGAGAAGATGTGATCTATTTGGGAGAAATGTGGCATGTCTGGCAGAAACTGTCCTCTTTTGGAGATAAAAGAGGAATCTGTGGGTGAAAAGGTCCAATTTGAAGGGGGAAACCTGGTATTTCTTGGAGAAGATGTGATATATTTGGGAGAAATGTGGTATGTCAGGAAGCAACTGTCCTCTTTTGGGGATAAAAGAGGTATTTGTGGGTGAAAAGGTCCTATTTTCAGGGGAAAGCTGGTATTTCTTGGAGAAGATGTGATATATTTGGGAGAAATGTGACATTTCTGGAAGAAACTGTCTTATTTTGGGGATAAAAGAGGTATTTGTGGGTGAAAAGGTCCTATTTGAAGGTGGAAAGCTGGTATTTCTTGGAGAAGATGTGATATGTTTCGGAGAAATGTGGCATTTCTGGAAGAAACTGTTCTATTTTGGGGGTAAAACAGGTATTTGTGGGTGAAAAGGTCCTATTTGAAGGGGGAAACCTGGTATTTCTTGGAGAAGATGTGATATATTTGGGAGAAATGTGGCATTTCTGGAAGAAACTGTCCTCTTTTGGGGATAAAAGAGGTATTTGTGGGTGAAAATGTCCTATTTGAAGGGGGAACCCTGGTATATCTTGGAGAAGATGTGATATATATGGGAGAAATGTGGCATGTCTGGAAGAAACTGTCCTCTTTTGGGGATAAAACAGGTATTTGTGGTTGAAAAGGTCCTATTTGAAGGGGGAAAACTGGTATTTCTTGGAGAAGATGTGATATATTTGGGAGAAATGTGGCATGTCTGGAAGAAACTGTCCTCTTTTGGGGATAAAAGAGGTATTTGTGGGTGAAAAGGTCCTATTTACAGGGGAAAACCTGGAATTTCTTGGCAAAGATGTGATCTATTTTGGAGAAATCTGGCATGTCTGGAAGAAAATGTCCTATTTTGGGGATAAAAGAGGTATTTGTGGGTGAAAAGGTCCTATTTGAAGGGGGAAACCTGGTATTTCTTGGAGAAGATGTGATATATTTGGGAGAAATGTGGCATGTCTGGAAGAAACTGTCCTCTTTTGGGGATAAAAGAGGTATTTGTGGGTGAAAAGGTCCTATTTGAAGGGGGAAACCTGGTATTTCTTGGAGAATATGTGATATACTTGGGAGAAATGTGGCATTTCTGGATGAAACTGTCCTCTTTTGGGGATAAAAGAGGTATTTGTTGGTGAAAAGGTCCAATTTCAAGGGGGAAAGCTGGTATTTCTTGGAGAAGATGTGATATATTTGGGAGTAATCTGGCATTTCTGGAAGAAAATGTCCAGTTTGGGGGGAGAAGGCTGGTAGTTGTGGATGAAAAGGTCCTGTTTCAAGGGGAAAACCTGGTATTTCTTGGAGAAGATGTGATATATTTGGGAGAAATGCGGCCTTTCTGGATGAAACTGTCCTCTTTTGGGGATCAAAGAGGTATTTGTGGGTGAAAAGGTCCAATTTCAAGGGGGAACCCTGGTACTTCATGAAGAAGATGTGATATATTTGGGAGAAATGTGGCATGTCTGACAGAAACTGTCCTCTTTTGGGGATTAAACAGGTATTTGTGGGTGAAAAGGTCCTATTTCAATGGGGAAACATGGCATTTCTTGGAGAAGATGTGATATATTTGGGAGAAATGTGGCCTTTCTGGAAGAAACTGTCGTATTTTGGGGATAAAAGAGGTATTTGTGGGAGAAAAGGTCCTATTTGAAGGGGGAAACCTGGTATTTCTTGGAGAAGATGTGATCTATTTGGGAGAAATGTGGCATTTCTGGAAGAAACTGTCCAATTTTGGGGATGTAACAGGTATTTGTGGGTGAAAAGGTCCCATTTGAAGGGGGAAACCTGTTATTTCTTGTCCCCAAAAGAGGACAGTTTCTTCCAGACATGCCACATTTCTCCCAAATATATCACATCTCCTCCAAGAAATACCAGCTTTCCCCCTTCAAATAGGACCTTTTCACCCACAAATACCTCTTTTATCCCCAAAACTGGACATTTTCTTCCAGAAATGCCATATTTCTCCCAAATAAATCACATCTTCTCCAAGAAATAACACGTTTCCCCCTTGAAAGAGGACCTTTTCACCCACAAATACCTCTTTTATCCCCAAAAGAGGACAGTTTCTTCCAGACATGCCACATTTCTCCCAAATAGATCACATCTTCTCCAAGAAATACCAGGTTTCCCTTTCAAATAGGACCTTTTCACCCACAAATACCTCTTTTATCCCCAAAGGAGGACAGTTTCTTCCAGAAATGCCACATTTCTCCCAAATATATCACATCTTCTCCAAGACATACCAGGGTTCCCCCTTCAAATAGGACCTTTTCACCCACAAATACCTCTTTTATCCCCAAAATAGGACAGTTTCTGCCAGAAATGCCACATTTCTCCCAAATATATCACATCTTCTCCAAGAAATACCACGGTTCCCCCTTCAAATAGGACCTTTTCACCCACAAATACCTGTTTTAACCCCAAAAGAGGACAGTTTCTTCCTGACATGCCACATTTCTCCCAAATAGATCACATCTTCTCCAAGAAATACCAGGTTTCCCCTGGAAATAGGACCTTTTCTCCCACAAGTACCTCTTTTATCCCCAAAGGAGGACAGTTTCTTACAGAAATGCCACATTTCTCCCAAATAGATCATATCTTCTCCAAGAAATACCAGGTTTCCCCTGGAAATAGGACCTTTTCTCCCACAAGTACCTCTTTTATCCCCAAAGGAGGACAGTTTCTTACAGAAATGCCACATTTCTCCCAAATAGATCACATCTTCTCCAAGAAATACCTGCTTTCCCCCTTCAAATAGGACCTTTTCACCCACAAATACCTCTTTTATCCCCAAAATAGGACAGTTTCTGCCAGACATGCCACATTTCTCCCAAATATATCACATCTTCTCCAAGAAATACCAGGGTTCCCCCTGGATATAGGACCTTTTCACCCACAAATACCTCTTTTATCCCCAAAAGAGGACAGTTTCTTCCAGAAATGCCACATTTCTCCCAAATAGATCACATCTTCTCCAAGAAATACAAGGATTCCTCCTGAAATAGGACCTTTCACCCACAAATACCTGTTTTAACACCAAAATAGGACAGTTTCTTCCAGAAAGGCCACATTTCTCCCAAATAAATCACATCTTCTCCAAGAAATACAAGGTATCCCCCTTCAAATAGGACCTTTTCACCCACAAATACCTGTTTTACCCCCAAAATAGGACAGTTTCTTCCAGAAATGCCAGATTTCTCCGAAACATATCACATCTTCTCCAAGAAATACCAGCTTTCCCCCTTCAAATAGGACCTTTTCACCCAGAAATACCTCTTGTATCCCCAAAAGAGGACAGTTTCTTCCAGAAATGCCACATTTCTCCCAAATATATTACATCTCCAAGAAATACCAGCTTTCCCCCTTCAAATAGGACCTTTTCACCCACAAATACCTGTTTTATCCCCAAAATAGGACAGTTTCTTCCAGACATGCCAGATTTCTCCCAAATAAATCACATCTTCTCCAAGAAATACCAGGTTTCCCCCTTCAAATAGGACCTTTTCACCCACAAATACCTCTTTTATCCCCAAAAGAGGACAGTTTCTTCCAGACATGCCACATTTCTCCCAAATATATCACATCTTCTCCAAGAAATACCAGGTTCCCCCTTGAAATAGGACCTTTTCACCCACAAATACCTCTTTTATCCCTAAAAGAGGACAGTTTCTTCCAGAAATGCCACATTTCTCCCAAATAGATCACATCTTCTCCAAGAAATACCAGGTTTCCCATTGGAAATAGCTCATTTTCTCCCACAAATACCTGTTTTATCCCCAAAAGAGGACAGTTTCTTCCAGAAATGCCACATTTCTCCCAAATATATCACATCTTCTCCAAGAAATACCAGCTTTCCCCCTTCAAATAGGACCTTTTCACCCACTAATACCAGTTTTACCCCCAAAATAGAACAGTTTCTTCCAGAAATGCCACATTTCTCCCAAACATATCACATCTTCTCCAAGAAATACCAGGTTTCCCATTGGAAATAGCACATTTTCTCCCACAAATACCTGTTTTATCCCCAAAAGAGGACAGTTTCTTCCAGACATGCCACATTTCTCCCAAATATATCACATCTTCTCCAAGAAATACCAGCTTTCCCCCTTCAAATAGGACCTTTTCACCCACTAATACCAGTTTTACCCCAAAAATATAACAGTTTCTTCCAGAAATGCCACATTTCTCCCAAACATATCACATCTTCTCCAAGAAATACCAGGTTTTTCCCTGGAAATAGGGCCTTTTAAGCCACAAATACCTGTTTGATCCCCAAAGGAGGACAGTTTCTTCCAGAAAGGCCACATTTCTCCCAAATATATCACATCTCCAAGAAATACCAGCTTTCCCCCTTCAAATAGGACCTTTTCGCCCACAAATACCTCTTTTATCCCCAAAAGAGGACAGTTTCTGCCAGAAAGGCCACATTTCTCCCAAATATATCACATCTTCTCCAAGAAATACCAGGTTTCCCCTGGAAATAGGACCTTTTCTCCCACAAGTACCTGTTTTATCCCCAAAGGAGGACAGTTTCTTCCAGACATGCCACATTTCTCCCAAATATATCACATCTTCTCCAAGAAATACCAGGTATCCCCCTTCAAATAGGAACTTCTCACCCACAAATACCTCTTTTATCCCCAAAATAGGACAGTTTCTTCCAGAAATGCCACATTTCTCCCAAATAGATCACATCTTCTCCAAGAAATACCAGGTTTCCCCCTTCAAATAGGACCTTTTCACCCACAAATACCTGTTTTATCCCCAAAAGAGGACAGTTTCTTCCTGACATGCCACATTTCTCCCAAATAGATCACATCTTCTCCAAGAAATACCAGGTTTTCCCCTTCAAATAGGACCTTTTCACCCACAAATTCCTCTTTTATCCCCAAAGGAGGACAGTTTCTTCCAGAAAGGCCACATTTCTCCCAAATATATCACATCTTCTCCAAGAAATACCAGGTTTCCCCCTTCAAATAGGACCTTTTCACCCACAAATACCTCTTTTATCCCCAAAAGAGGACAGTTTCTTCCAGAAAGGCCACATTTCTCCCAAATAGATCACATCTTCTCCAAGAAATACCAGGTTTCCCCCTTCAAATAGGACCTTTTCACGCACAAATACCTGTTTTATCCCCAAAAGAGGACAGTTTCTGCCAGAAAGGCCACATTTCTCCCAAATATATCATATCTTCTCCAAGAAATACCAGGATTCCCCCTTCAAATAGGACCTTTTCACCAACAAATACCTCTTTTATCCCCAAAAGAGGACAGTTTCTTCCAGACTTGCCTGATTTCTCCCAAATATGTCACATCTCCAAGAAACACCAGGGTTCCCCCTTCAAATAGGACCTTTTCACCCACAAATACCTCTTTTATCCCCAAAAGAGGACAGTTTCTTCCAGAAATGCCACATTTCTCCCAAATAGATCACATCTTCTCCTAGAAATACAAGGATTCCTCCTGAAATAGGACCTTTCACCCACAAATACCTGTTTTAACCACAAAATAGGACAGTTTCTTCCAGACATGCCACATTTCTCCCAAATAGATCACATCTTCTCCAAGAAATACCAGCTTTCCCATTGGAAATAGCACATTATCTCCCACAAATACCTGTTTTATCCCCAAAATAGAACAGTTTCTTCCAGACATGCCAGATTTCTCCCAAATAGATCACATCTTCTCCAAGAAATACCAGGTTTCCCCCTTCAAATAGGACCTTCTCACCCACAAATACCTGTTTTATACCCAAAATAGGACAGTTTCTTCCTGACATGCCACATTTCTCCCAAATAGATCAGATCTCCTGCAAGAAATACCAGGATTCCCCCTTGAAATAGAACCTTTTCTCCCACAAATACCAGCCTTCTCCCCCCACATTGAACATTTTCTTCCAGAAAGGCCACATTTCCCCCAAATTTATCACATCGTCTCCAAGAAATACCAGGTTTCCCCCTAGAAATAGGACCTTTTCTCCCACAAATACCTCTTTTATCCCCAAAATAGGACAGTTTCTTCCAGAAATGCCACATTTCTCCCAAATATATCACATTTTCTCCAAGAAATACCAGCTTTCCCCCTACAAATAGGACCTTTTCATCCACAAATACCTGTTTTATCCCAAAAATAGTACACTTTCTTCCAGAAATGCCAGATTTCTCCCAAATATATCACATCTTCTCCAAGAAATACCAGCTTTCCCCCTTCAAATAGGACCTTTTCACCCACAAATACCTGTTTTACCCCCAAAATAGAACAGTTTCTTCCAGAAATGCCACATTTCTCCGAAACATATCACATCTTCTCCAAGAAATTCCAGGTTTTCCCCTGGAAATAGGACCTTTTCACCCACAAATAGCTGTTTGATCCCCAAAGGAGGACAGTTTCTTCCAGAAATGCCACATTTCTCCCAAATATAGAACATCTCCTGCAAGAACTACCAGCCTTCCCCCTTCAAATATGACATTTTCACCCACAAATACCTCTTTTATCCCCAAAAGAGGACAGTTTCGTCCAGAAATGCCACATTTCTCCCAAATATATCACATCTTCTCCAAGAAATACCAGGGTTCCCCCGAAAATAGGACCTTTTCACCCACAAATACCTGTTTTATCCCCAAAATAGGACAGTTTCTTCCAGAAAGGCCACATTTCTCCTAAATATATCACATCTCCAAGAAATACCAGCTTTCCCCCTTCAAATAGGACCTTCTCACCCACAAATACCTGTTTGATCCCCAAAAGAGGACAGTTTCTTCCTGACATGCCACATTTCTCCCAAATATATCACATCTTCTCCAAGAAATACCAGGGTTCCCCCTTCAAATAGGACCTTTTCACCAACAAATACCTGTTTTATACCCAAAAGAGGACAGTTTCTTCCAGAAAGGCCAGATTTCTCCCAAATAGATCACATCTTCTCCAAGAAATACCAGCTTTCCCCCTTCAAATAGGACCTTTTCACCCACAAATACCTCTTTTATCCCCAAAAGAGGAGAGTTTCTTCCAGAAATGCCACATTTCTCCCAAATATATCACATCTTCTCCAATACCAGGGTTCCCCCTTCAAATAGGACCTTTTCTAACACAAATACCTCTTTTATCCCCAAAAGAGGACAGTTTCTGCCAGAAAGGCCACATTTCTCCCAAATAGATCACATCTTCTCCAAGAAATACCAGGTTTCCCATTGGAAATAGCACATTTTCTCCCACAAATACCTGTTTTATCCCCAAAAGAGGACAGTTTCTGCCAGAAAGGCCACATTTCTCCCAAATAGATCACATCTTCTCCAAGAATTACAAGGATTCCTCCTGAAATAGGACCTTTCACCCACAAATACCTGTTTTAACCCCAAAATAGGACAGTTTCTTCCTGACATGCCACATTTCTCCCAAATATATCACATCTTCTCCAAGAAATACCAGTGTTCCCCCTTCAAATAGGACCTTTTCTCCCACAAGTACCTGTTTTATCCCCAAAGGAGGACAGTTTCTGCCAGGTAGGCCACATTTCTCCCAAATATATCACATCTTCTCCAAGAAATACCGGGTATCCCCCTTCAAATAGGACCTTTTCACCCACAAATACCTGTTTGATCCCCAAAATAGGACAGTTTCTTCCAGAAATGCCACATTTCTCCCAAATATATCACATCTTCTCCAAGAAATACCAGGTTTTCCCCTTCAAATAGGACCTTTTCACCCACAAATTCGTCCTTTATCCCCAAAGGAGGACAGTTTCTTCCAGAAAGGCCACATTTCTCCCAAATATATCACATCTTCTCCAAGAAATACCAGCTTTCCCCCTTCAAATAGGACCTTTTCACCCACAAATACCTCTTTTATCCCCAAAATAGGACAGTTTCTTCCAGAAATGCCACATTTCTCCCAAATATATCACATCTTCTCCAAGAAATACCAGCTTTCCCCCTTCAAATAGGACCTTTTCACCCACAAATACCTGTTTGATCCCCAAAATAGAACAGTTTCTTCCAGAAATGCCAGATTTCTCCCAAACATATCACATCTTCTCCAAGAAATACCAGCTTTCCCCCTTCAAATAGGACCTTTTCACCCACACATACCTCTTTTATCCCCAAAAGAGGACAGTTTCTGCCAGAAAGGCCACATTTCTCCCAAATATATCACATCTTCTCCAAGAAATACCAGGATTCCCCCTTCAAATAGGACCTTTTCACCAACAAATACCTCTTTTATCCCCAAAAGAGGACAGTTTCTTCCAGAAAGGCCACATTTCTCCCAAATAGATCACATCTTCTCCAAGAAATACCAGCTTTCCCCCTTCAAATAGGACCTTTTCACCCACAAATACCTCTTTTATCCCCAAAAGAGGACAGTTTCTTCCAGACATGCCACATTTCTCCCAAATAGATCACATCTTCTCCAAGAAATACCAGGTTTCCCCCTAGAAATAGGACCTTTTCACCCACAAATACCTGTTTTATCCCCAAAAGAGGACAGTTTCTTCCAGAAATGCCACATTTCTCCCAAATATATCACATCTTCTCCAAGAAATACCAGGTTTTCCCCTTCAAATAGGACCTTTTCACCCACAAATTCCTCTTTTATCCCCAAAGGAGGACAGTTTCTTCCAGAAAGGCCACATTTCTCCCAAATACATCACATCTTCTCCAAGAAATACCAGCTTTCCCCCTTCAAATAGGACCTTTTCACCCACAAATACCTCTTTTATCCCCAAAATAGGACAGTTTCTTCCAGAAATGCCACATTTCTCCCAAATAGATCACATCTTCTCCAAGAAATACCAGGTTTCCCCCTTCAAATAGGACCTTTTCACCCACAAATACCTGTTTTATCCCCAAAATAGGACAGTTTCTTCCAGACATGCCAGATTTCTCCCCAATATATCACATCTTCTCCAAGAAATACCAGGTTTCCCCCTTCAAATAGGACCTTTTCACCCACAAATACCTCTTTTATCCCCAAAAGAGGACAGTTTCTTCCAGACATGCCACATTTCTCCCAAATATATCACATCTTCTCCAAGAAATACCAGGTTCCCCCTTGAAATAGGACCTTTTCACCCACAAATACCTCTTTTATCCCTAAAAGAGGACAGTTTCTTCCAGAAATGCCACATTTCTCCCAAATAGATCACATCTTCTCCAAGAAATACCAGGTTTCCCATTGGAAATAGCTCATTTTCTCCCACAAATACCTGTTTTATCCCCAAAAGAGGACAGTTTCTTCCAGAAATGCCACATTTCTCCCAAATATATCACATCTTCTCCAAGAAATACCAGCTTTCCCCCTTCAAATAGGACCTTTTCACCCACTAATACCAGTTTTACCCCCAAAATAGAACAGTTTCTTCCAGAAATGCCACATTTCTCCCAAACATATCACATCTTCTCCAAGAAATACCAGGTTTCCCATTGGAAATAGCACATTTTCTCCCACAAATACCTGTTTTAACCCCAAAAGAGGACAGTTTCTTCCAGACATGCCACATTTCTCCCAAATATATCACATCTTCTCCAAGAAATACCAGCTTTCCCCCTTCAAATAGGACCTTTTCACCCACTAATACCAGTTTTACCCCAAAAATATAACAGTTTCTTCCAGAAATGCCACATTTCTCCCAAACATATCACATCTTCTCCAAGAAATACCAGGTTTTTCCCTGGAAATAGGGCCTTTTAAGCCACAAATATTGTTTGATCCCCAAAGGAGGACAGTTTCTTCCAGAAAGGCCACATTTCTCCCAAATATATCACATCTCCAAGAAATACCAGCTTTCCCCCTTCAAATAGGACCTTTTTGCCCACAAATACCTCTTTTATCCCCAAAAGAGGACAGTTTCTGCCAGAAAGGCCACATTTCTCCCAAATATATCACATCTTCTCCAAGAAATACCAGGTTTCCCCTGGAAATAGGACCTTTTCTCCCACAAGTACCTGTTTTATCCCCAAAGGAGGACAGTTTCTTCCAGACATGCCACATTTCTCCCAAATATATCACATCTTCTCCAAGAAATACCAGGTATCCCCCTTCAAATAGGAACTTCTCACCCACAAATACCTCTTTTATCCCCAAAATAGGACAGTTTCTTCCAGAAATGCCACATTTCTCCCAAATAGATCACATCTTCTCCAAGAAATACCAGGTTTCCCCCTTCAAATAGGACCTTTTCACCCACAAATACCTGTTTTATCCCCAAAAGAGGACAGTTTCTTCCTGACATGCCACATTTCTCCCAAATAGATCACATCTTCTCCAAGAAATACCAGGTTTTCCCCTTCAAATAGGACCTTTTCACCCACAAATTCCTCTTTTATCCCCAAAGGAGGACAGTTTCTTCCAGAAAGGCCACATTTCTCCCAAATATATCACATCTTCTCCAAGAAATACCAGGTTTCCCCCTTCAAATAGGACCTTTTCACCCACAAATACCTCTTTTATCCCCAAAAGAGGACAGTTTCTTCCAGAAAGGCCACATTTCTCCCAAATAGATCACATCTTCTCCAAGAAATACCAGGTTTCCCCCTACAAATAGGACCTTTTCACGCACAAATACCTGTTTTATCCCCAAAAGAGGACAGTTTCTGCCAGAAAGGCCACATTTCTCCCAAATATATCATATCTTCTCCAAGAAATACCAGGATTCCCCCTTCAAATAGGACCTTTTCACCAACAAATACCTCTTTTATCCCCAAAAGAGGACAGTTTCTTCCAGACTTGCCTGATTTCTCCCAAATATGTCACATCTCCAAGAAACACCAGGGTTCCCCCTTCAAATAGGACCTTTTCACCCACAAATACCTCTTTTATCCCCAAAAGAGGACAGTTTCTTCCAGAAATGCCACATTTCTCCCAAATAGATCACATCTTCTCCTAGAAATACAAGGATTCCTCCTGAAATAGGACCTTTCACCCACAAATACCTGTTTTAACCACAAAATAGGACAGTTTCTTCCAGACATGCCACATTTCTCCCAAATAGATCACATCTTCTCCAAGAAATACCAGCTTTCCCATTGGAAATAGCACATTATCTCCCACAAATACCTGTTTTATCCCCAAAATAGGACAGTTTCTTCCAGACATGCCAGATTTCTCCCAAATAGATCACATCTTCTCCAAGAAATACCAGGTTTCCCCCTTCAAATAGGACCTTCTCACCCACAAATACCTGTTTTATACCCAAAATAGGACAGTTTCTTCCTGACATGCCACATTTCTCCCAAATAGATCAGATCTCCTGCAAGAAATACCAGGATTCCCCCTTGAAATAGAACCTTTTCTCCCACAAATACCAGCCTTCTCCCCCCACATTGAACATTTTCTTCCAGAAAGGCCACATTTCCCCCAAATTTATCACATCGTCTCCAAGAAATACCAGGTTTCCCCCTAGAAATAGGACCTTTTCTCCCACAAATACCTCTTTTATCCCCAAAATAGGACAGTTTCTTCCAGAAATGCCACATTTCTCCCAAATATATCACAGCTTCTCCAAGAAATACCAGCTTTCCCCCTACAAATAGGACCTTTTCATCCACAAATACCTGTTTTATCCCAAAAATAGTACACTTTCTTCCAGAAATGCCAGATTTCTCCCAAATATATCACATCTTCTCCAAGAAATACCAGCTTTCCCCCTTCAAATAGGACCTTTTCACCCACAAATACCTGTTTTACCCCCAAAATAGAACAGTTTCTTCCAGAAATGCCACATTTCTCCGAAACATATCACATCTTCTCCAAGAAATTCCAGGTTTTCCCCTGGAAATAGGACCTTTTCACCCACAAATAGCTGTTTGATCCCCAAAGGAGGACAGTTTCTTCCAGAAATGCCACATTTCTCCCAAATATAGAACATCTCCTGCAAGAACTACCAGCCTTCCCCCTTCAAATATGACATTTTCACCCACAAATACCTCTTTTATCCCCAAAAGAGGACAGTTTCGTCCAGAAATGCCACATTTCTCCCAAATATATCACATCTTCTCCAAGAAATACCAGGGTTCCCCCGAAAATAGGACCTTTTCACCCACAAATACCTGTTTTATCCCCAAAATAGGACAGTTTCTTCCAGAAAGGCCACATTTCTCCTAAATATATCACATCTCCAAGAAATACCAGCTTTCCCCCTTCAAATAGGACCTTCTCACCCACAAATACCTGTTTGATCCCCAAAAGAGGACAGTTTCTTCCAGAAATGCCACATTTCTCCCAAATATATCACATCTTCTCCAAGAAATACCAGGGTTCCCCCTTCAAATAGGACCTTTTCTAACACAAATACCTCTTTTATCCCCAAAACAGGACAGTTTCTTCCAGAAAGGCCACATTTCTCCCAAATAGATCACATCTTCTCCAAGAAATACCAGGTTTCCCATTGGAAATAGCACATTTTCTCCCACAAATACCTGTTTTATCCCCAAAAGAGGACAGTTTCTGCCAGAAAGGCCACATTTCTCCCAAATAGATCACATCTTCTCCAAGAATTACAAGGATTCCTCCTGAAATAGGACCTTTCACCCACAAATACCTGTTTTAACCCCAAAATAGGACAGTTTCTTCCTGACATGCCACATTTCTCCCAAATATATCACATCTTCTCCAAGAAATACCAGTGTTCCCCCTTCAAATAGGACCTTTTCTCCCACAAGTACCTGTTTTATCCCCAAAGGAGGACAGTTTCTGCCAGGTAGGCCACATTTCTCCCAAATATATCACATCTTCTCCAAGAAATACCGGGTATCCCCCTTCAAATAGGACCTTTTCACCCACAAATACCTGTTTGATCCCCAAAATAGGACAGTTTCTTCCAGAAATGCCACATTTCTCCCAAATATATCACATCTTCTCCAAGAAATACCAGGTTTTCCCCTTCAAATAGGACCTTTTCACCCACAAATTCGTCTTTTATCCCCAAAGGAGGACAGTTTCTTCCAGAAAGGCCACATTTCTCCCAAATATATCACATCTTCTCCAAGAAATACCAGCTTTCCCCCTTCAAATAGGACCTTTTCACCCACAAATACCTCTTTTATCCCCAAAAGAGGAGAGTTTCTTCCAGAAATGCCACATTTCTCCCAAATATATCACATCTTCTCCAAGAAATACCAGCTTTCCCCCTTCAAATAGGACCTTTTCACCCACAAATACCTGTTTGATCCCCAAAATAGAACAGTTTCTTCCAGAAATGCCAGATTTCTCCCAAACATATCACATCTTCTCCAAGAAATACCAGGTTTCCCCCTTCAAATAGGACCTTTTCACCCACACATACCTCTTTTATCCCCAAAAGAGGACAGTTTCTGCCAGAAAGGCCACATTTCTCCCAAATATATCACATCTTCTCCAAGAAATACCAGGATTCCCCCTTCAAATAGGACCTTTTCACCAACAAATACCTCTTTTATCCCCAAAAGAGGACAGTTTCTTCCAGAAAGGCCACATTTCTCCCAAATAGATCACATCTTCTCCAAGAAATACCAGCTTTCCCCCTTCAAATAGGACCTTTTCACCCACAAATACCTCTTTTATCCCCAAAAGAGGACAGTTTCTTCCAGACATGCCACATTTCTCCCAAATAGATCACATCTTCTCCAAGAAATACCAGGTTTCCCCCTAGAAATAGGACCTTTTCACCCACAAATACCTGTTTTATCCCCAAAAGAGGACAGTTTCTTCCAGAAATGCCACATTTCTCCCAAATATATCACATCTTCTCCAAGAAATACCAGGTTTTCCCCTTCAAATAGGACCTTTTCACCCACAAATTCCTCTTTTATCCCCAAAGGAGGACAGTTTCTTCCAGAAAGGCCACATTTCTCCCAAATACATCACATCTTCTCCAAGAAATACCAGCTTTCCCCCTTCAAATAGGACCTTTTCACCCACAAATACCTCGTTTATCCCCAAAATAGGACAGTTTCTTCCAGAAATGCCACATTTCTCCCAAATATATCACATCTTCTCCAAGAATTACCAGCTTTCCCCCTTCAAATAGGACCTTTTCACCCACAAATACCTGTTTGATCCCCAAAATAGAACAGTTTCTTCCAGAAATGCCAGATTTCTCCCAAACATATCACATCTTCTCCAAGAAATACCAGCTTTCCCCCTTCAAATAGGACCTTTTCACCCACACATACCTCTTTTATCCCCAAAAGAGGACAGTTTCTTCCAGAAATGCCACATTTCTCCCAAATGTATCACATCGTCTCCAAGAAATACCAGCTTTCCCCCTTCAAATAGGACCTTTTCACCCACAAATACCTCTTTTATCCCCAAAATAGGACAGTTTCTTCCAGAAATGCCACATTTCTCCCAAATATATCACATCTTCTCCAAGAAATACCAGCTTTCCCCCTTCAAATAGGACCTTTTCATCCACAAATACCTGTTTTACCCCCAAAATAGAACAGTTTCTTCCAGAAATGCCACATTTCTCCGAAACATATCACATCTTCTCCAAGAAATACCAGGTTTTCCTCTGGAAATAGGACCTTTTCACCCACAAATAGCTGTTTGATCCCCAAAGGAGGACAGTTTCTTCCAGAAATGCCACATTTCTCCCAAATATAGAACATCTCCTGCAAGAACTACCAGCCTTCCCCCTTCAAATATAACCTTTTCACCCACAAATACCTGTTTGATCCCCAAAATAGGACAGTTTCTTCCAGAAAGGCCACATTTCTCCGAAATATATCACATCTCCAAGAAATACCAGCTTTCCCCCTTCAAATAGGACCTTTTCACCCACAAATACCTCTTTTATCCCCAAAAGAGGACAGTTTCTGCCAGAAAGGCCACATTTCTCCCAAATAGATCACATCTTCTCCAAGAATTACAAGGATTCCTCCTGAAATAGGACCTTTCACCCACAAATACCTGTTTTAACCCCAAAATAGGACAGTTTCTTCCTGACATGCCACATTTCTCCCAAATATATCACATCTTCTCCAAGAAATACCAGTGTTCCCCCTTCAAATAGGACCTTTTCTCCCACAAGTACCTGTTTTATCCCCAAAGGAGGACAGTTTCTGCCAGGTAGGCCACATTTCTCCCAAATATATCACATCTTCTCCAAGAAATACCGGGTATCCCCCTTCAAATACGACCTTTTCACCCACAAATACCTCTTTTATCCCCAAAAGAGGACAGTTGCTTCCAGAAATGCCACATTTCTCCCAAATAGATCACATCTTCTCCAAGAAATACCAGGTTTCCCCCTTCAAATAGGAACTTTTCACCCACAAATACCTGTTTGATCCCCAAAATAGGACAGTTTCTTCCAGAAATGCCACATTTCTCCCAAATATATCACATCTTCTCCAAGAAATATCAGGTTTTCCCCTTCAAATAGGACCTTTTCACCCACAAATTCGTCTTTTATCCCCAAAGGAGGACAGTTTCTTCCAGAAAGGCCACATTTCTCCCAAATATATCACATCTTCTCCAAGAAATACCAGGGTTCCCCCTTCACATAGGACCTTTTCACCCACAAATACCTCTTTTATCCCCAAAATAGGACAGTTTCTTCCAGAAATGCCACATTTCTCCCAAATATATCACATCTTCTCCAAGAAATACCAGCTTTCCCCCTTCAAATAGGACCTTTTCACCCACAAATACCTGTTTGATCCCCAAAATAGAACAGTTTCTTCCAGAAATGCCAGATTTCTCCCAAACATATCACATCTTCTCCAAGAAATACCAGCTTTCCCCCTTCAAATAGGACCTTTTCACCCACAAATACCTCTTTTATCCCCAAAAGAGGACAGTTTCTGCCAGAAAGGCCACATTTCTCCCAAATATATCACATCTTCTCCAAGAAATACCAGGATTCCCCCTTCAAATAGGACCTTTTCACCAACAAATACCTCTTTTATCCCCAAAAGAGGACAGTTTCTTCCAGAAATGCCACATTTCTCCCAAATGTATCACATCGTCTCCAAGAAATACCAGCTTTCCCCCTTCAAATAGGACCTTTTCACCCACAAATACCTCTTTTATCCCCAAAATAGGACAGTTTCTTCCAGAAATGCCACATTTCTCCCAAATATATCACATCTTCTCCAAGAAATACGAGCTTTCCCCCTTCAAATAGGACCTTTTCATCCACAAATACCTGTTTTACCCCCAAAATAGAACAGTTTCTTCCAGAAATGCCACATTTCTCCGAAACATATCACATCTTCTCCAAGAAATACCAGGTTTTCCTCTGGAAATAGGACCTTTTCACCCACAAATAGCTGTTTGATCCCCAAAGGAGGACAGTTTCTTCCAGAAATGCCACATTTCTCCCAAATATAGAACATCTCCTGCAAGAACTACCAGCCTTCCCCCTTCAAATATAACCTTTTCACCCACAAATACCTGTTTGATCCCCAAAATAGGACAGTTTCTTCCAGAAAGGCCACATTTCTCCGAAATATATCACATCTCCAAGAAATACCAGCTTTCCCCCTTCAAATAGGACCTTTTCACCCACAAATACCTCTTTTATCCCCAAAAGAGGACAGTTTCTGCCAGAAAGGCCACATTTCTCCCAAATAGATCACATCTTCTCCAAGAATTACAAGGATTCCTCCTGAAATAGGACCTTTCACCCACAAATACCTGTTTTAACCCCAAAATAGGACAGTTTCTTCCTGACATGCCACATTTCTCCCAAATATATCACATCTTCTCCAAGAAATACCAGTGTTCCCCCTTCAAATAGGACCTTTTCTCCCACAAGTACCTGTTTTATCCCCAAAGGAGGACAGTTTCTGCCAGGTAGGCCACATTTCTCCCAAATATATCACATCTTCTCCAAGAAATACCGGGTATCCCCCTTCAAATACGACCTTTTCACCCACAAATACCTCTTTTATCCCCAAAAGAGGACAGTTGCTTCCAGAAATGCCACATTTCTCCCAAATAGATCACATCTTCTCCAAGAAATACCAGGTTTCCCCCTTCAAATAGGAACTTTTCACCCACAAATACCTGTTTGATCCCCAAAATAGGACAGTTTCTTCCAGAAATGCCACATTTCTCCCAAATATATCACATCTTCTCCAAGAAATATCAGGTTTTCCCCTTCAAATAGGACCTTTTCACCCAAAAATTCGTCTTTTATCCCCAAAGGAGGACAGTTTCTTCCAGAAAGGCCACATTTCTCCCAAATATATCACATCTTCTCCAAGAAATACCAGGGTTCCCCCTTCACATAGGACCTTTTCACCCACAAATACCTCTTTTATCCCCAAAATAGGACAGTTTCTTCCAGAAATGCCACATTTCTCCCAAATATATCACATCTTCTCCAAGAAATACCAGCTTTCCCCCTTCAAATAGGACCTTTTCACCCACAAATACCTGTTTGATCCCCAAAATAGAACAGTTTCTTCCAGAAATGCCAGATTTCTCCCAAACATATCACATCTTCTCCAAGAAATACCAGCTTTCCCCCTTCAAATAGGACCTTTTCACCCACAAATACCTCTTTTATCCCCAAAAGAGGACAGTTTCTGCCAGAAAGGCCACATTTCTCCCAAATATATCACATCTTCTCCAAGAAATACCAGGATTCCCCCTTCAAATAGGACCTTTTCACCAACAAATACCTCTTTTATCCCCAAAAGAGGACAGTTTCTTCCAGAAAGGCCACATTTCTCCCAAATAGATCACATCTTCTCCAAGAAATACCAGGATTCCCCCTTCAAATAGGACCTTTTCACCCACAAATACCTCTTTTATCCCCAAAAGAGGACAGTTTCTTCCAGACATGCCACATTTCTCCCAAATAGATCACATCTTCTCCAAGAAATACCAGGTTTCCCCCTAGAAATAGGACCTTTTCACCCACAAATACCTGTTTTATCCCCAAAATAGGACAGTTTCTTCCAGAAATGCCACATTTCTCCCAAATATATCACATCTTCTCCAAGAAATACCAGGTTTTCCCCTTCAAATAGGAACTTTTCACCCACAAATTCCTCTTTTATCCCCAAAGGAGGACAGTTTCTTCCAGAAAGGCCACATTTCTCCCAAATATATCACATCTTCTCCAAGAAATACCAGCTTTCCCCCTTGAAATAGGACCTTTTCTCCCACAAATACCTCTTTTATCCCCAAAATAGGACAGTTTCTTCCAGAAATGCCACATTTCTCCCAAATATATCACATCTTCTCCAAGAAATACCAGCTTTCCCCCTTCAAATAGGACCTTTTCACCCACAAATACCTGTTTGATCCCCAAAATAGAACAGTTTCTTCCAGAAATGCCAGATTTCTCCCAAACATATCACATCTTCTCCAAGAAATACCAGCTTTCCCCCTTCAAATAGGACCTTTTCACCCACACATACCTCTTTTATCCCCAAAATAGGACAGTTTCTTCCAGAAATGCCACATTTCTCCCAAATGTATCACATCTTCTCCAAGAAATACCAGGTTTCCCCCTAGAAATAGGACCTTTTCACCCACAAATACCTGTTTTATCCCCAAAAGAGGACAGTTTCTTCCAGAAATGCCATATTTCTCCCAAATATATCACATCTTCTCCAAGAAATACCACGTTTCCCCCTTCAAATAGGACCTTTTCACCCACAAAAACCTCTTTTATCCCCAAAAGAGGACAGTTTCTTCCAGAAATGCCACATTTCTCCCAAGTAGATCACATCTTCTCCAAGAAATAACAGGTTTCCCCTGGAAATAGGACATTTTCTCCCACAAGTACCTGTTTTATCCCTCAAATAGGACATTTTCTTCCAGACATGCCACATTTCTCCCAAATAGATCACATCTTCTCCAAGAAATACCAGGTTTCCCCCTTGAAAGAGGACCTTTTCACCCACAAATACCTGTTTTATCCCCAAAAGAGGACAGTTTCTTCCAGAAAGGCCACATTTCTCCCAAATAGATCACATCTTCTCCAAGAAATACCACGTTTCCCCCTTCAAATAGGACCTTTTCATCCACAAATACCTGTTTTATCCCCAAAAGAGGACAGTTTCGTCCAGTATTGCCACATTTCCCCCAAATCTATCACATCTTCTCCAAGAAATACCAGCATTCCCCCTGGAAATAGGACCTTTTCACCCACAAATACCTCTTTTATCCCCAAAAGAGGACAGTTTCTTCCAGAAAGGCCACATTTCTCTCAAATAGATCACGTCTCCACCAAGAAATACCAGGTTTCCCCCTTCAAATAGGACCTTTTCATCCACAAATACCTCTTTTATCCCCAAAAGAGGACAGTTTCTTCCAGAAATGCCACATTTCTCCCAAATATATCACATCTTCTCCAAGAAATACCAGGATTCCCCCTTCAAATAGGCCCTTTTCACCAACAAATACCTCTTTTATCCCCAAAAGAGGACAGTTGCTTCCAGAAAGGCCACATTTCTCCCAAATAGATCACATCTTCTCCAAGAAATACCAGGTTTCCCCCTTCAAATAGGACCTTTTCACCCACAAATACCTCTTTTATCCCCAAAAGAGGAGAGTTTCTTCCAGAAATGCCACATTTCTCCCAAATATATCACATCTTCTCCAAGAAATACCAGCTTTCCCCCTTCAAATAGGACCTTTTCATCCACAAATACCTGTTTTATCCAAAAAATAGGACAGTTTCTTCCAGAAATGCCACATTTCTCCCAAATAGATCACATCTTCTCCAAGAAATACCAGGATTACCCCTGGAAATAGGACCTTTTCTCCCAGAAGTACCTCTTTTATCCCCAAAATAGGACATTTTCTTCCAGAAATGCCACATTTCTCCCAAATAGATCATATCTTCTCCAAGAAATACCAGGGTTCCCCCTTCAAATAGGACCTTTTCACCCACAAATACCTCTTTTATCCCCAAAAGAGGACAGTTTCTTCCAGAAATGCCACATTTCTCCCAAATAGATCACATCTTCTCCAAGAAATACCAGGTTTCCCCCTTCAAATAGGACCTTTTCACCAACAAATACCTCTTTTATCCCCAAAAGAGCACAGTTTCTTCAAGACACGCCACATTTCTCCCAAATAGATCACATCTTCTCCAAGAAATACCAGCTTTCCACCTTCAAATAGGAACTTTTCTCCGACAAATACCTGTTTTATCCCCAAAAGAGGACAGTTTCTTCCAGAAATGCCACATTTCTCCCAAATATATCACATCTTCTCCAAGAAATACCAGGATTCCCCCTTGAAATAGGAACTTTTCACCCATAAATACCTCTTTTATCCCCAAAATAGGACAGTTTCTTCCAGACATGCCACATTTCTCCCAAATATATCACATCTTCTCCAAGAAATACCAGGTTTCCCCCTTCAAATAGGACCTTTTCACCCAGAAATACCTCTTTTATCCCCAAAAGAGGACAGTTTCTTCCAGAAATGCCACATTTCTCCCAAATAGATCACATCTTCTCCAAGAAATACCAGCTTTCCCCCTTCAAATAGGACCTTTTCATCCACAAATACCTCTTTTATCCCCAAAATAGGACAGTTTCTTCCAGAAATGCCACATTTCTCCCAAATATATCACATCTTCTCCAAGAAATACCAGGTTTCCCCCTTCAAATAGGACCTTTTCACCCAGAAATACCTGTTTTATCCCCCCAAAGAGGACACTTTCTTCCAGAAATGCCACATTTCTCCCAAATATATCACATCTTCTCCAAGACATACCAGGGTTCCCCCTTCAAATACGACCTTTTCACCCACAAATACCTGTTTTACCCCCAAAATAGAACAGTTTCTTCCAGAAAGGCCACATTTCTCTGAAACATATCACATCTTCTCCAAGAAATACCAGGTTTTCCCCTGGAAATAGGACCTTTTCACCCACAAATAGCTGTTTGATCCCCAAAGGAGGACAGTTTCTTCCAGAAATGCCACATTTCTCCCAAATATAGAACATCTTCTCCAAGAAATACCAGGTTTCCCCCTTCAAATAGGACCTTTTCAACCACAAATACCTGTTTGATCCACAAAAGAGGACAGTTTCTTCCAGAAATGCCAGATTTCTCCCAAATATATCACATCTTCGCCAAGAAATACCAGCTTTCCCCCTTCAAATAGGACCTTTTCTCCCACAAGTACCTGTTTTATCCCCAAAAGAGGACAGTTTCTTCCAGAAATGCCACATTTCTCCCAAATAGATCACATCTTCTCCAAGAAATACCAGCTTTCCCCCTTCAAATAGGACCTTTTCACCCACAAATACCTCTTTTATCCCCAAAAGAGGACAGTTTCTTCCAGAAATGCCACATTTCTCCCAAATATATCACATCTTCTCCAAGAAATACGAGGTTTCCTCCTGAAATAGGACCTTTCACCAAGAAATACCTGTTTTAACCCCAAAATAGGACAGTTTCTTCCAGACATGCCACATTTCTCCCAAATATATCACATCTTCTCCAAGAAATACCAGGTTTCCCCTGGAAATAGGACCTTTTCATCCACAAATACCTGTTTTATCCAAAAAATAGGACAGTTTCTGCCAGAAAGGCCACATTTCTCCCAAATAGATCACATCTTCTCCAAGAAATACCAGCTTTCCCCCTTCAAATAGGACCTTTTCACCCACAAATACCTCTTTTATCCCCAAAAGAGGACAGTTTCTTCCAGACATGCCACATTTCTCCCAAATAGATCACATCTTCTCCAAGAAATACCAGGTTTCCCCCTTCAAATACGACCTTTTCACCCACAAATACCTGTTTTATCCCCAAAAGAGGACAGTTTCTTCCAGAAATGCCACATTTCTCCCAAATATATCACATCTTCTCCAAGAAATACCAGGTTTTCCCCTTCAAATAGGACCTTTTCACCCACAAATTCCTCTTTTATCCCCAAAGGAGGACAGTTTCTTCCAGAAATGCCACATTTCTCCCAAATAGATCACATCTTCTCCAAGAAATACCAGCTTTCCCCCTTCAAATAGGACCTTTTCACCCACACATACCTCTTTTATCCCCAAAATAGGACAGTTTCTTCCAGAAATGCCACATTTCTCCCAAATATATCACATCTTCTCCAAGAAATACCAGGATTCCCCCTTCAAATAGGACCTTTTCACCAACAAATACCTCTTTTATCCCCAAAAGAGGACAGTTTCTTCCAGAAAGGCCACATTTCTCCCAAATAGATCACATCTTCTCCAAGAAATACCAGGTTTCCCCCTTCAAATAGGACCTTTTCACCCACAAATACCTCTTTTATCCCCAAAAGAGGACAGTTTCTTCCAGAAATGCCACATTTCTCCCAAATGTATCACATCTTCTCCAAGAAATACCAGGTTTCCCCCTAGAAATAGGACCTTTTCACCCACAAATACCTGTTTTATCCCCAAAAGAGGACAGTTTCTTCCAGAAATGCCACATTTCTCCCAAATATATCACATCTTCTCCAAGAAATACCAGCTTCCCCCTTCAAATAGGACCTATTCACCCACAAAAACCTCTTTTATCCCCAAAAGAGGACAGTTTCTTCCAGAAATGCCACATTTCTCCCAAGTAGATCACATCTTCTCCAAGAAATAACAGGTTTCCCCTGGAAATAGGACATTTTCTCCCACAAGTCCCTGTTTTATCCCTCAAATAGGTCATTTTCTTCCAGACATGCCACATTTCTCCCAAATAGATCACATCTTCTCCAAGAAATACCAGGTTTCCCCCTTGAAAAAGGACCTTTTCACCCACAAATACCTGTTTTATCCCCAAAAGAGGACAGTTTCTTCCAGAAAGGCCACATTTCTCCCAAATAGATCACATCTTCTCCAAGAAATACCACGTTTCCCCCTTCAAATAGGACCTTTTCATCCACAAATACCTGTTTTATCCCCAAAGGAGGACAGTTTCGTCCAGTATTGCCACATTTCCCCCAAATCTATCACATCTTCTCCAAGAAATACCAGCATTCCCCCTGGAAATAGGACCTTTTCACCCACAAATACCTCTTTTATCCCCAAAAGAGGACAGTTTCTTCCAGAAAGGCCACATTTCTCCCAGATAGATCACATCTCCACCAAGAAATACCAGGTTTCCCCCTTCAAATAGGACCTTTTCATCCACAAATACCTCTTTTATCCCCAAAAGAGGACAGTTTCTTCCAGAAATGCCACATTTCTCCCAAATATATCACATCTTCTCCAAGAAATACCAGGATTCCCCCTTCAAATAGGACCTTTTCACCCACAAATACCTGTTTTATCCCCAAAAGAGGACAGTTTCTTCCTGACATGCCACATTTCTCCCAAATAGATCACATCTTCTCCAAGAAATACCAGGTTTTCCCCTTCAAATAGGACCTTTTCACCCACAAATTCCTCTTTTATCCCCAAAGGAGGACAGTTTCTTCCAGAAAGGCCACATTTCTCCCAAATATATCACATCTTCTCCAAGAAATACCAGGTTTCCCCCTTCAAATAGGACCTTTTCACCCACAAATACCTCTTTTATCCCCAAAAGAGGACAGTTTCTTCCAGAAAGGCCACATTTCTCCCAAATGTATCACATCTTCTCCAAGAAATACCAGGTTTCCCCCTACAAATAGGACCTTTTCACGCACAAATACCTGTTTTATCCCCAAAAGAGGACAGTTTCTGCCAGAAAGGCCACATTTCTCCCAAATATATCATATCTTCTCCAAGAAATACCAGGATTCCCCCTTCAAATAGGACCTTTTCACCAACAAATACCTCTTTTATCCCCAAAAGAGGACAGTTTCTTCCAGACTTGCCTGATTTCTCCCAAATATGTCACATCTCCAAGAAACACCAGGGTTCCCCCTTCAAATAGGACCTTTTCACCCACAAATACCTCTTTTATCCCCAAAAGAGGACAGTTTCTTCCAGAAATGCCACATTTCTCCCAAATAGATCACATCTTCTCCTAGAAATACAAGGATTCCTCCTGAAATAGGACCTTTCACCCACAAATACCTGTTTTAACCACAAAATAGGACAGTTTCTTCCAGACATGCCACATTTCTCCCAAATAGATCACATCTTCTCCAAGAAATACCAGCTTTCCCATTGGAAATAGCACATTATCTCCCACAAATACCTGTTTTATCCCCAAAATAGGACAGTTTCTTCCAGACATGCCAGATTTCTCCCAAATAGATCACATCTTCTCCAAGAAATACCAGGTTTCCCCCTTCAAATAGGACCTTCTCACCCACAAATACCTGTTTTATACCCAAAATAGGACAGTTTCTTCCTGACATGCCACATTTCTCCCAAATAGATCAGATCTCCTGCAAGAAATACCAGGATTCCCCCTTGAAATAGAACCTTTTCTCCCACAAATACCAGCCTTCTCCCCCCACATTGAACATTTTCTTCCAGAAAGGCCACATTTCCCCCAAATTTATCACATCGTCTCCAAGAAATACCAGGTTTCCCCCTAGAAATAGGACCTTTTCTCCCACAAATACCTCTTTTATCCCCAAAATAGGACAGTTTCTTCCAGAAATGCCACATTTCTCCCAAATATATCACAGCTTCTCCAAGAAATACCAGCTTTCCCCCTACAAATAGGACCTTTTCATCCACAAATACCTGTTTTATCCCAAAAATAGTACACTTTCTTCCAGAAATGCCAGATTTCTCCCAAATATATCACATCTTCTCCAAGAAATACCAGCTTTCCCCCTTCAAATAGGACCTTTTCACCCACAAATACCTGTTTTACCCCCAAAATAGAACAGTTTCTTCCAGAAATGCCACATTTCTCCGAAACATATCACATCTTCTCCAAGAAATTCCAGGTTTTCCCCTGGAAATAGGACCTTTTCACCCACAAATAGCTGTTTGATCCCCAAAGGAGGACAGTTTCTTCCAGAAATGCCACATTTCTCCCAAATATAGAACATCTCCTGCAAGAACTACCAGCCTTCCCCCTTCAAATATGACATTTTCACCCACAAATACCTCTTTTATCCCCAAAAGAGGACAGTTTCGTCCAGAAATGCCACATTTCTCCCAAATATATCACATCTTCTCCAAGAAATACCAGGGTTCCCCCGAAAATAGGACCTTTTCACCCACAAATACCTGTTTTATCCCCAAAATAGGACAGTTTCTTCCAGAAAGGCCACATTTCTCCTAAATATATCACATCTCCAAGAAATACCAGCTTTCCCCCTTCAAATAGGACCTTCTCACCCACAAATACCTGTTTGATCCCCAAAAGAGGACAGTTTCTTCCAGAAATGCCACATTTCTCCCAAATATATCACATCTTCTCCAAGAAATACCAGGGTTCCCCCTTCAAATAGGACCTTTTCTAACACAAATACCTCTTTTATCCCCAAAACAGGACAGTTTCTTCCAGAAAGGCCACATTTCTCCCAAATAGATCACATCTTCTCCAAGAAATACCAGGTTTCCCATTGGAAATAGCACATTTTCTCCCACAAATACCTGTTTTATCCCCAAAAGAGGACAGTTTCTGCCAGAAAGGCCACATTTCTCCCAAATAGATCACATCTTCTCCAAGAATTACAAGGATTCCTCCTGAAATAGGACCTTTCACCCACAAATACCTGTTTTAACCCCAAAATAGGACAGTTTCTTCCTGACATGCCACATTTCTCCCAAATATATCACATCTTCTCCAAGAAATACCAGTGTTCCCCCTTCAAATAGGACCTTTTCTCCCACAAGTACCTGTTTTATCCCCAAAGGAGGACAGTTTCTGCCAGGTAGGCCACATTTCTCCCAAATATATCACATCTTCTCCAAGAAATACCGGGTATCCCCCTTCAAATAGGACCTTTTCACCCACAAATACCTGTTTGATCCCCAAAATAGGACAGTTTCTTCCAGAAATGCCACATTTCTCCCAAATATATCACATCTTCTCCAAGAAATACCAGGTTTTCCCCTTCAAATAGGACCTTTTCACCCACAAATTCGTCTTTTATCCCCAAAGGAGGACAGTTTCTTCCAGAAAGGCCACATTTCTCCCAAATATATCACATCTTCTCCAAGAAATACCAGCTTTCCCCCTTCAAATAGGACCTTTTCACCCACAAATACCTCTTTTATCCCCAAAATAGGACAGTTTCTTCCAGAAATGCCACATTTCTCCCAAATATATCACATCTTCTCCAAGAAATACCAGCTTTCCCCCTTCAAATAGGACCTTTTCACCCACAAATACCTGTTTGATCCCCAAAATAGAACAGTTTCTTCCAGAAATGCCAGATTTCTCCCAAACATATCACATCTTCTCCAAGAAATACCAGGTTTCCCCCTTCAAATAGGACCTTTTCACCCACACATACCTCTTTTATCCCCAAAAGAGGACAGTTTCTGCCAGAAAGGCCACATTTCTCCCAAATATATCACATCTTCTCCAAGAAATACCAGGATTCCCCCTTCAAATAGGACCTTTTCACCAACAAATACCTCTTTTATCCCCAAAAGAGGACAGTTTCTTCCAGAAAGGCCACATTTCTCCCAAATAGATCACATCTTCTCCAAGAAATACCAGCTTTCCCCCTTCAAATAGGACCTTTTCACCCACAAATACCTCTTTTATCCCCAAAAGAGGACAGTTTCTTCCAGACATGCCACATTTCTCCCAAATAGATCACATCTTCTCCAAGAAATACCAGGTTTCCCCCTAGAAATAGGACCTTTTCACCCACAAATACCTGTTTTATCCCCAAAAGAGGACAGTTTCTTCCAGAAATGCCACATTTCTCCCAAATATATCACATCTTCTCCAAGAAATACCAGGTTTTCCCCTTCAAATAGGACCTTTTCACCCACAAATTCCTCTTTTATCCCCAAAGGAGGACAGTTTCTTCCAGAAAGGCCACATTTCTCCCAAATACATCACATCTTCTCCAAGAAATACCAGCTTTCCCCCTTCAAATAGGACCTTTTCACCCACAAATACCTCGTTTATCCCCAAAATAGGACAGTTTCTTCCAGAAATGCCACATTTCTCCCAAATATATCACATCTTCTCCAAGAAATACCAGCTTTCCCCCTTCAAATAGGACCTTTTCACCCACAAATACCTGTTTGATCCCCAAAATAGAACAGTTTCTTCCAGAAATGCCAGATTTCTCCCAAACATATCACATCTTCTCCAAGAAATACCAGCTTTCCCCCTTCAAATAGGACCTTTTCACCCACACATACCTCTTTTATCCCCAAAAGAGGACAGTTTCTTCCAGAAATGCCACATTTCTCCCAAATGTATCACATCGTCTCCAAGAAATACCAGCTTTCCCCCTTCAAATAGGACCTTTTCACCCACAAATACCTCTTTTATCCCCAAAATAGGACAGTTTCTTCCAGAAATGCCACATTTCTCCCAAATATATCACATCTTCTCCAAGAAATACCAGCTTTCCCCCTTCAAATAGGACCTTTTCATCCACAAATACCTGTTTTACCCCCAAAATAGAACAGTTTCTTCCAGAAATGCCACATTTCTCCGAAACATATCACATCTTCTCCAAGAAATACCAGGTTTTCCTCTGGAAATAGGACCTTTTCACCCACAAATAGCTGTTTGATCCCCAAAGGAGGACAGTTTCTTCCAGAAATGCCACATTTCTCCCAAATATAGAACATCTCCTGCAAGAACTACCAGCCTTCCCCCTTCAAATATAACCTTTTCACCCACAAATACCTGTTTGATCCCCAAAATAGGACAGTTTCTTCCAGAAAGGCCACATTTCTCCGAAATATATCACATCTCCAAGAAATACCAGCTTTCCCCCTTCAAATAGGACCTTTTCACCCACAAATACCTCTTTTATCCCCAAAAGAGGACAGTTTCTGCCAGAAAGGCCACATTTCTCCCAAATAGATCACATCTTCTCCAAGAATTACAAGGATTCCTCCTGAAATAGGACCTTTCACCCACAAATACCTGTTTTAACCCCAAAATAGGACAGTTTCTTCCTGACATGCCACATTTCTCCCAAATATATCACATCTTCTCCAAGAAATACCAGTGTTCCCCCTTCAAATAGGACCTTTTCTCCCACAAGTACCTGTTTTATCCCCAAAGGAGGACAGTTTCTGCCAGGTAGGCCACATTTCTCCCAAATATATCACATCTTCTCCAAGAAATACCGGGTATCCCCCTTCAAATACGACCTTTTCACCCACAAATACCTCTTTTATCCCCAAAAGAGGACAGTTGCTTCCAGAAATGCCACATTTCTCCCAAATAGATCACATCTTCTCCAAGAAATACCAGGTTTCCCCCTTCAAATAGGAACTTTTCACCCACAAATACCTGTTTGATCCCCAAAATAGGACAGTTTCTTCCAGAAATGCCACATTTCTCCCAAATATATCACATCTTCTCCAAGAAATATCAGGTTTTCCCCTTCAAATAGGACCTTTTCACCCACAAATTCGTCTTTTATCCCCAAAGGAGGACAGTTTCTTCCAGAAAGGCCACATTTCTCCCAAATATATCACATCTTCTCCAAGAAATACCAGGGTTCCCCCTTCACATAGGACCTTTTCACCCACAAATACCTCTTTTATCCCCAAAATAGGACAGTTTCTTCCAGAAATGCCACATTTCTCCCAAATATATCACATCTTCTCCAAGAAATACCAGCTTTCCCCCTTCAAATAGGACCTTTTCACCCACAAATACCTGTTTGATCCCCAAAATAGAACAGTTTCTTCCAGAAATGCCAGATTTCTCCCAAACATATCACATCTTCTCCAAGAAATACCAGCTTTCCCCCTTCAAATAGGACCTTTTCACCCACAAATACCTCTTTTATCCCCAAAAGAGGACAGTTTCTGCCAGAAAGGCCACATTTCTCCCAAATATATCACATCTTCTCCAAGAAATACCAGGATTCCCCCTTCAAATAGGACCTTTTCACCAACAAATACCTCTTTTATCCCCAAAAGAGGACAGTTTCTTCCAGAAATGCCACATTTCTCCCAAATGTATCACATCGTCTCCAAGAAATACCAGCTTTCCCCCTTCAAATAGGACCTTTTCACCCACAAATACCTCTTTTATCCCCAAAATAGGACAGTTTCTTCCAGAAATGCCACATTTCTCCCAAATATATCACATCTTCTCCAAGAAATACGAGCTTTCCCCCTTCAAATAGGACCTTTTCATCCACAAATACCTGTTTTACCCCCAAAATAGAACAGTTTCTTCCAGAAATGCCACATTTCTCCGAAACATATCACATCTTCTCCAAGAAATACCAGGTTTTCCTCTGGAAATAGGACCTTTTCACCCACAAATAGCTGTTTGATCCCCAAAGGAGGACAGTTTCTTCCAGAAATGCCACATTTCTCCCAAATATATCACATCTTCTCCAAGAAATACCAGGGTTCCCCCTTCAAATATAACCTTTTCACCCACAAATACCTGTTTGATCCCCAAAATAGGACAGTTTCTTCCAGAAAGGCCACATTTCTCCGAAATATATCACATCTCCAAGAAATACCAGCTTTCCCCCTTCAAATAGGACCTTTTCACCCACAAATACCTCTTTTATCCCCAAAAGAGGACAGTTTCTGCCAGAAAGGCCACATTTCTCCCAAATAGATCACATCTTCTCCAAGAATTACAAGGATTCCTCCTGAAATAGGACCTTTCACCCACAAATACCTGTTTTAACCCCAAAATAGGACAGTTTCTTCCTGACATGCCACATTTCTCCCAAATATATCACATCTTCTCCAAGAAATACCAGTGTTCCCCCTTCAAATAGGACCTTTTCTCCCACAAGTACCTGTTTTATCCCCAAAGGAGGACAGTTTCTGCCAGGTAGGCCACATTTCTCCCAAATATATCACATCTTCTCCAAGAAATACCGGGTATCCCCCTTCAAATACGACCTTTTCACCCACAAATACCTCTTTTATCCCCAAAAGAGGACAGTTGCTTCCAGAAATGCCACATTTCTCCCAAATAGATCACATCTTCTCCAAGAAATACCAGGTTTCCCCCTTCAAATAGGAACTTTTCACCCACAAATACCTGTTTGATCCCCAAAATAGGACAGTTTCTTCCAGAAATGCCACATTTCTCCCAAATATATCACATCTTCTCCAAGAAATATCAGGTTTTCCCCTTCAAATAGGACCTTTTCACCCAAAAATTCGTCTTTTATCCCCAAAGGAGGACAGTTTCTTCCAGAAAGGCCACATTTCTCCCAAATATATCACATCTTCTCCAAGAAATACCAGGGTTCCCCCTTCACATAGGACCTTTTCACCCACAAATACCTCTTTTATCCCCAAAATAGGACAGTTTCTTCCAGAAATGCCACATTTCTCCCAAATATATCACATCTTCTCCAAGAAATACCAGCTTTCCCCCTTCAAATAGGACCTTTTCACCCACACATACCTGTTTGATCCCCAAAATAGAACAGTTTCTTCCAGAAATGCCAGATTTCTCCCAAACATATCACATCTTCTCCAAGAAATACCAGCTTTCCCCCTTCAAATAGGACCTTTTCACCCACAAATACCTCTTTTATCCCCAAAAGAGGACAGTTTCTGCCAGAAAGGCCACATTTCTCCCAAATATATCACATCTTCTCCAAGAAATACCAGGATTCCCCCTTCAAATAGGACCTTTTCACCAACAAATACCTCTTTTATCCCCAAAAGAGGACAGTTTCTTCCAGAAAGGCCACATTTCTCCCAAATAGATCACATCTTCTCCAAGAAATACCAGGATTCCCCCTTCAAATAGGACCTTTTCACCCACAAATACCTCTTTTATCCCCAAAAGAGGACAGTTTCTTCCAGACATGCCACATTTCTCCCAAATAGATCACATCTTCTCCAAGAAATACCAGGTTTCCCCCTAGAAATAGGACCTTTTCACCCACAAATACCTGTTTTATCCCCAAAATAGGACAGTTTCTTCCAGAAATGCCACATTTCTCCCAAATATATCACATCTTCTCCAAGAAATACCAGGTTTTCCCCTTCAAATAGGAACTTTTCACCCACAAATTCCTCTTTTATCCCCAAAGGAGGACAGTTTCTTCCAGAAAGGCCACATTTCTCCCAAATATATCACATCTTCTCCAAGAAATACCAGCTTTCCCCCTTGAAATAGGACCTTTTCTCCCACAAATACCTCTTTTATCCCCAAAATAGGACAGTTTCTTCCAGAAATGCCACATTTCTCCCAAATATATCACATCTTCTCCAAGAAATACCAGCTTTCCCCCTTCAAATAGGACCTTTTCACCCACAAATACCTGTTTGATCCCCAAAATAGAACAGTTTCTTCCAGAAATGCCAGATTTCTCCCAAACATATCACATCTTCTCCAAGAAATACCAGCTTTCCCCCTTCAAATAGGACCTTTTCACCCACACATACCTCTTTTATCCCCAAAATAGGACAGTTTCTTCCAGAAATGCCACATTTCTCCCAAATGTATCACATCTTCTCCAAGAAATACCAGGTTTCCCCCTAGAAATAGGACCTTTTCACCCACAAATACCTGTTTTATCCCCAAAAGAGGACAGTTTCTTCCAGAAATGCCATATTTCTCCCAAATATATCACATCTTCTCCAAGAAATACCACGTTTCCCCCTTCAAATAGGACCTTTTCACCCACAAAAACCTCTTTTATCCCCAAAAGAGGACAGTTTCTTCCAGAAATGCCACATTTCTCCCAAGTAGATCACATCTTCTCCAAGAAATAACAGGTTTCCCCTGGAAATAGGACATTTTCTCCCACAAGTACCTGTTTTATCCCTCAAATAGGACATTTTCTTCCAGACATGCCACATTTCTCCCAAATAGATCACATCTTCTCCAAGAAATACCAGGTTTCCCCCTTGAAAGAGGACCTTTTCACCCACAAATACCTGTTTTATCCCCAAAAGAGGACAGTTTCTTCCAGAAAGGCCACATTTCTCCCAAATAGATCACATCTTCTCCAAGAAATACCACGTTTCCCCCTTCAAATAGGACCTTTTCATCCACAAATACCTGTTTTATCCCCAAAAGAGGACAGTTTCGTCCAGTATTGCCACATTTCCCCCAAATCTATCACATCTTCTCCAAGAAATACCAGCATTCCCCCTGGAAATAGGACCTTTTCACCCACAAATACCTCTTTTATCCCCAAAAGAGGACAGTTTCTTCCAGAAAGGCCACATTTCTCTCAAATAGATCACGTCTCCACCAAGAAATACCAGGTTTCCCCCTTCAAATAGGACCTTTTCATCCACAAATACCTCTTTTATCCCCAAAAGAGGACAGTTTCTTCCAGAAATGCCACATTTCTCCCAAATATATCACATCTTCTCCAAGAAATACCAGGATTCCCCCTTCAAATAGGCCCTTTTCACCAACAAATACCTCTTTTATCCCCAAAAGAGGACAGTTGCTTCCAGAAAGGCCACATTTCTCCCAAATAGATCACATCTTCTCCAAGAAATACCAGGTTTCCCCCTTCAAATAGGACCTTTTCACCCACAAATACCTCTTTTATCCCCAAAAGAGGAGAGTTTCTTCCAGAAATGCCACATTTCTCCCAAATATATCACATCTTCTCCAAGAAATACCAGCTTTCCCCCTTCAAATAGGACCTTTTCATCCACAAATACCTGTTTTATCCAAAAAATAGGACAGTTTCTTCCAGAAATGCCACATTTCTCCCAAATAGATCACATCTTCTCCAAGAAATACCAGGATTACCCCTGGAAATAGGACCTTTTCTCCCAGAAGTACCTCTTTTATCCCCAAAATAGGACATTTTCTTCCAGAAATGCCACATTTCTCCCAAATAGATCATATCTTCTCCAAGAAATACCAGGGTTCCCCCTTCAAATAGGACCTTTTCACCCACAAATACCTCTTTTATCCCCAAAAGAGGACAGTTTCTTCCAGAAATGCCACATTTCTCCCAAATAGATCACATCTTCTCCAAGAAATACCAGGTTTCCCCCTTCAAATAGGACCTTTTCACCAACAAATACCTCTTTTATCCCCAAAAGAGCACAGTTTCTTCAAGACACGCCACATTTCTCCCAAATAGATCACATCTTCTCCAAGAAATACCAGCTTTCCACCTTCAAATAGGAACTTTTCTCCGACAAATACCTGTTTTATCCCCAAAAGAGGACAGTTTCTTCCAGAAATGCCACATTTCTCCCAAATATATCACATCTTCTCCAAGAAATACCAGGATTCCCCCTTGAAATAGGAACTTTTCACCCATAAATACCTCTTTTATCCCCAAAATAGGACAGTTTCTTCCAGACATGCCACATTTCTCCCAAATATATCACATCTTCTCCAAGAAATACCAGGTTTCCCCCTTCAAATAGGACCTTTTCACCCAGAAATACCTCTTTTATCCCCAAAAGAGGACAGTTTCTTCCAGAAATGCCACATTTCTCCCAAATACATCACATCTTCTCCAAGAAATACCAGCTTTCCCCCTTCAAATAGGACCTTTTCATCCACAAATACCTCTTTTATCCCCAAAATAGGACAGTTTCTTCCAGAAATGCCACATTTCTCCCAAATATATCACATCTTCTCCAAGAAATACCAGGTTTCCCCCTTCAAATAGGACCTTTTCACCCAGAAATACCTGTTTTATCCCCCCAAAGAGGACACTTTCTTCCAGAAATGCCACATTTCTCCCAAATATATCACATCTTCTCCAAGACATACCAGGGTTCCCCCTTCAAATACGACCTTTTCACCCACAAATACCTGTTTTACCCCCAAAATAGAACAGTTTCTTCCAGAAAGGCCACATTTCTCTGAAACATATCACATCTTCTCCAAGAAATACCAGGTTTTCCCCTGGAAATAGGACCTTTTCACCCACAAATAGCTGTTTGATCCCCAAAGGAGGACAGTTTCTTCCAGAAATGCCACATTTCTCCCAAATATAGAACATCTTCTCCAAGAAATACCAGGTTTCCCCCTTCAAATAGGACCTTTTCAACCACAAATACCTGTTTGATCCACAAAAGAGGACAGTTTCTTCCAGAAATGCCAGATTTCTCCCAAATATATCACATCTTCGCCAAGAAATACCAGCTTTCCCCCTTCAAATAGGACCTTTTCTCCCACAAGTACCTGTTTTATCCCCAAAAGAGGACAGTTTCTTCCAGAAATGCCACATTTCTCCCAAATAGATCACATCTTCTCCAAGAAATACCAGCTTTCCCCCTTCAAATAGGACCTTTTCACCCACAAATACCTCTTTTATCCCCAAAAGAGGACAGTTTCTTCCAGAAATGCCACATTTCTCCCAAATATATCACATCTTCTCCAAGAAATACGAGGTTTCCTCCTGAAATAGGACCTTTCACCAAGAAATACCTGTTTTAACCCCAAAATAGGACAGTTTCTTCCAGACATGCCACATTTCTCCCAAATATATCACATCTTCTCCAAGAAATACCAGGTTTCCCCTGGAAATAGGACCTTTTCATCCACAAATACCTGTTTTATCCAAAAAATAGGACAGTTTCTGCCAGAAAGGCCACATTTCTCCCAAATAGATCACATCTTCTCCAAGAAATACCAGCTTTCCCCCTTCAAATAGGACCTTTTCACCCACAAATACCTCTTTTATCCCCAAAAGAGGACAGTTTCTTCCAGACATGCCACATTTCTCCCAAATAGATCACATCTTCTCCAAGAAATACCAGGTTTCCCCCTTCAAATACGACCTTTTCACCCACAAATACCTGTTTTATCCCCAAAAGAGGACAGTTTCTTCCAGAAATGCCACATTTCTCCCAAATATATCACATCTTCTCCAAGAAATACCAGGTTTTCCCCTTCAAATAGGACCTTTTCACCCACAAATTCCTCTTTTATCCCCAAAGGAGGACAGTTTCTTCCAGAAATGCCACATTTCTCCCAAATAGATCACATCTTCTCCAAGAAATACCAGCTTTCCCCCTTCAAATAGGACCTTTTCACCCACACATACCTCTTTTATCCCCAAAATAGGACAGTTTCTGCCAGAAAGGCCACATTTCTCCCAAATATATCACATCTTCTCCAAGAAATACCAGGATTCCCCCTTCAAATAGGACCTTTTCACCAACAAATACCTCTTTTATCCCCAAAAGAGGACAGTTTCTTCCAGAAAGGCCACATTTCTCCCAAATAGATCACATCTTCTCCAAGAAATACCAGGTTTCCCCCTTCAAATAGGACCTTTTCACCCACAAATACCTCTTTTATCCCCAAAAGAGGACAGTTTCTTCCAGAAATGCCACATTTCTCCCAAATGTATCACATCTTCTCCAAGAAATACCAGGTTTCCCCCTAGAAATAGGACCTTTTCACCCACAAATACCTGTTTTATCCCCAAAAGAGGACAGTTTCTTCCAGAAATGCCACATTTCTCCCAAATATATCACATCTTCTCCAAGAAATACCAGCTTCCCCCTTCAAATAGGACCTTTTCACCCACAAAAACCTCTTTTATCCCCAAAAGAGGACAGTTTCTTCCAGAAATGCCACATTTCTCCCAAGTAGATCACATCTTCTCCAAGAAATAACAGGTTTCCCCTGGAAATAGGACATTTTCTCCCACAAGTACCTGTTTTATCCCTCAAATAGGTCATTTTCTTCCAGACATGCCACATTTCTCCCAAATAGATCACATCTTCTCCAAGAAATACCAGGTTTCCCCCTTGAAAAAGGACCTTTTCACCCACAAATACCTGTTTTATCCCCAAAAGAGGACAGTTTCTTCCAGAAAGGCCACATTTCTCCCAAATAGATCACATCTTCTCCAAGAAATACCACGTTTCCCCCTTCAAATAGGACCTTTTCATCCACAAATACCTGTTTTATCCCCAAAGGAGGACAGTTTCGTCCAGTATTGCCACATTTCCCCCAAATCTATCACATCTTCTCCAAGAAATACCAGCATTCCCCCTGGAAATAGGACCTTTTCACCCACAAATACCTCTTTTATCCCCAAAAGAGGACAGTTTCTTCCAGAAAGGCCACATTTCTCCCAGATAGATCACATCTCCACCAAGAAATACCAGGTTTCCCCCTTCAAATAGGACCTTTTCATCCACAAATACCTCTTTTATCCCCAAAAGAGGACAGTTTCTTCCAGAAATGCCACATTTCTCCCAAATATATCACATCTTCTCCAAGAAATACCAGGATTCCCCCTTCAAATAGGACCTTTTCACCAACAAATACCTCTTTTATCCCCAAAAGAGGACAGTTTCTTCCAGACTTGCCACATTTCTCCCAAATATATCACATCTTCTCCAAGAAATACCAGCTTTCCCCCTTCAAATAGGACCTTTTCACCCACAAATACCTCTTTTATCCCCAAAAGAGTAGAGTTTCTTCCAGAAATGCCACATTTCTCCCAAATAGATCACATCTTCTCCAAGAAATACCAGGTTTCCCCCTTCAAATAGGACCTTTTCATCCACAAATACCTGTTTTATCCAAAAAATAGGACAGTTTCTTCCAGAAATGCCACATTTCTCCCAAATAGATCACATCTTCTCCAAGAAATACCAGGATTACCCCTGGAAATAGGACCTTTTCTCCCAGAAGTACCTCTTTTATCCCCAAAATAGGACAGTTTCTTCCAGAAATGCCACATTTCTCCCAAATAGATCACATCTTCTCCAAGAAATACCGGGTTTCCCCCTTCAAATAGGACCTTTTCACCCACAAATACCTCTTTTATCCCCAAAAGAGCACAGTTTCTTCAAGACACGCCACATTTCTCCCAAATAGATCACATCTTCTCCAAGAAATACCAGCTTTCCACCTTCAAATAGGAACTTTTCTCCCACAAATACCTGTTTTATCCCCAAAAGAGGACATTTTCTTCCAGAAATGCCAGATTTCTCCCAAATATATCACATCTTCTCCAAGAAATACCAGGATTCCCCCTTGAAATAGAACCTTTTCTCCCACAAATACCAGCCTTCTCCCCCCACATTGAACATTTTATTCCAGAAAGGCCAGATTTCTCCCAAATAGATCACATCTTCTCCAAGAAATACCAGGTTTCCCCCTTCAAATAGGACCTTTTCATCCACAAATACCTCTTTTATCCCCAAAAGAGGACAGTTTCTTCCAGAAATGCCACATTTCTCCCAAATATATCACATCTTCTCCAAGAAATACCAGGTTTCCCCCTTCAAATAGGACGTTTTCATCCACAAATACCTGTTTTATCCCAAAAATAGGACACTTTCTTCCAGAAATGCCACATTTCTCCCAAATATATCACATCTTCTCCAAGACATACCAGGGTTCCCCCTTCAAATACGACCTTTTCACCCACAAATACCTGTTTTACCCCCAAAATAGAACAGTTTCTTCCAGAAAGGCCACATTTCTCTGAAACATATCACATCTTCTCCAAGAAATACCAGGTTTTCCCCTGGAAATAGGACCTTTTCACCCACAAATAGCTGTTTGATCCCCAAAGGAGGACAGTTTCTTCCAGAAATGCCACATTTCTCCCAAATATAGAACATCTTCTCCAAGAAATACCAGGTTTCCCCCTTCAAATATGACCTTTTCACCCACAAATACCTGTTTGATCCACAAAAGAGGACAGTTTCTTCCAGAAATGCCAGATTTCTCCCAAATATATCACATCTTCGCCAAGAAATACCAGCTTTCCCCCTTCAAATAAAACCTTTTCTCCCACAAGTACCTGTTTTATCCCCAAAAGAGGACAGTTTCTTCCAGAAATGCCACATTTCTCCCAAATAGATCACATCTTCTCCAAGAAATACCAGCTTTCCCCCTTCAAATAGGACCTTTTCACCCACAAATACCTCTTTTATCCCCAAAAGAGGACAGTTTCTTCCAGAAATGCCACATTTCTCCCAAATATATCACATCTTCTCCAAGAAATACGAGGTTTCCTCCTGAAATAGGACCTTTCACCAAGAAATACCTGTTTTAACCCCAAAATAGGACAGTTTCTTCCTGACATGCCACATTTCTCCCAAATATATCACATCTTCTCCAAGAAATACCAGGTTTCCCCTGGAAATAGGACCTTTTCATCCACAAATACCTGTTTTATCCAAAAAATAGGACAGTTTCTGCCAGAAAGGCCACATTTCTCCCAAATATATCACATCTTCTCCAAGAAATACCAGCTTTCCCCCTTCAAATAGGACCTTTTCACCCACAAATACCTCTTTTATCCCCAAAAGAGGACAGTTTCTTCCAGACATGCCACATTTCTCCCAAATAGATCACATCTTCTCCAAGAAATACCAGGTTTCCCCCTTCAAATACGACCTTTTCACCCACAAATACCTGTTTTATCCCCAAAAGAGGACAGTTTCTTCCAGAAATGCCACATTTCTCCCAAATATATCACATCTTCTCCAAGAAATACCAGGTTTTCCCCTTCAAATAGGACCTTTTCACCCACAAATTCCTCTTTTATCCCCAAAGGAGGACAGTTTCTTCCAGAAATGCCACATTTCTCCCAAATAGATCACATCTTCTCCAAGAAATACCAGCTTTCCCCCTTCAAATAGGACCTTTTCACCCACACATACCTCTTTTATCCCCAAAATAGGACAGTTTCTGCCAGAAAGGCCACATTTCTCCCAAATATATCACATCTTCTCCAAGAAATACCAGGATTCCCCCTTCAAATAGGACCTTTTCACCAACAAATACCTCTTTTATCCCCAAAAGAGGACAGTTTCTTCCAGAAAGGCCACATTTCTCCCAAATAGATCACATCTTCTCCAAGAAATACCAGGTTTCCCCCTTCAAATAGGACCTTTTCACCCACAAATACCTCTTTTATCCCCAAAAGAGGACAGTTTCTTCCAGAAATGCCACATTTCTCCCAAATGTATCACATCTTCTCCAAGAAATACCAGGTTTCCCCCTAGAAATAGGACCTTTTCACCCACAAATACCTGTTTTATCCCCAAAAGAGGACAGTTTCTTCCAGAAATGCCACATTTCTCCCAAATATATCACATCTTCTCCAAGAAATACCAGCTTCCCCCTTCAAATAGGACCTTTTCACCCACAAAAACCTCTTTTATCCCCAAAAGAGGACAGTTTCTTCCAGAAATGCCACATTTCTCCCAAGTAGATCACATCTTCTCCAAGAAATAACAGGTTTCCCCTGGAAATAGGACATTTTCTCCCACAAGTACCTGTTTTATCCCTCAAATAGGTCATTTTCTTCCAGACATGCCACATTTCTCCCAAATAGATCACATCTTCTCCAAGAAATACCAGGTTTCCCCCTTGAAAAAGGACCTTTTCACCCACAAATACCTGTTTTATCCCCAAAAGAGGACAGTTTCTTCCAGAAAGGCCACATTTCTCCCAAATAGATCACATCTTCTCCAAGAAATACCACGTTTCCCCCTTCAAATAGGACCTTTTCATCCACAAATACCTGTTTTATCCCCAAAGGAGGACAGTTTCGTCCAGTATTGCCACATTTCCCCCAAATCTATCACATCTTCTCCAAGAAATACCAGCATTCCCCCTGGAAATAGGACCTTTTCACCCACAAATACCTCTTTTATCCCCAAAAGAGGACAGTTTCTTCCAGAAAGGCCACATTTCTCCCAGATAGATCACATCTTCTCCAAGAAATACCAGGTTTCCCCCTTCAAATAGGACCTTTTCATCCACAAATACCTCTTTTATCCCCAAAAGAGGACAGTTTCTTCCAGAAATGCCACATTTCTCCCAAATATATCACATCTTCTCCAAGAAATACCAGGATTCCCCCTTCAAATAGGACCTTTTCACCAACAAATACCTCTTTTATCCCCAAAAGAGGACAGTTTCTTCCAGACTTGCCACATTTCTCCCAAATATATCACATCTTCTCCAAGAAATACCAGGTTTCCCCCTTCAAATAGGACCTTTTCACCCACAAATACCTCTTTTATCCCCAAAAGAGGAGAGTTTCTTCCAGAAATGCCACATTTCTCCCAAATAGATCACATCTTCTCCAAGAAATACCAGGTTTCCCCCTTCAAATAGGACCTTTTCATCCACAAATACCTGTTTTATCCAAAAAATAGGACAGTTTCTTCCAGAAATGCCACATTTCTCCCAAATAGATCACATCTTCTCCAAGAAATACCAGGATTACCCCTGGAAATAGGACCTTTTCTCCCAGAAGTACCTCTTTTATCCCCAAAATAGGACAGTTTCTTCCAGAAATGCCACATTTCTCCCAAATAGATCACATCTTCTCCAAGAAATACCAGGTTTCCCCCTTCAAATAGGACCTTTTCACCCACAAATACCTCTTTTATCCCCAAAAGAGCACAGTTTCTTCAAGACACGCCACATTTCTCCCAAATAGATCACATCTTCTCCAAGAAATACCAGCTTTCCACCTTCAAATAGGAACTTTTCTCCCACAAATACCTGTTTTATCCCCAAAAGAGGACATTTTCTTCCAGAAATGCCACATTTCTCCCAAATATATCACATCTTCTCCAAGAAATACCAGGATTCCCCCTTGAAATAGAACCTTTTCTCCCACAAATACCAGCCTTCTCCCCCCACAATGAACATTTTATTCCAGAAAGGCCAGATTTCTCCCAAATAGATCACATCTTCTCCAAGAAATACCAGGTTTCCCCCTTCAAATAGGACCTTTTCATCCACAAATACCTCTTTTATCCCCAAAAGAGGACAGTTTCTTCCAGAAATGCCACATTTCTCCCAAATATATCACATCTTCTCCAAGAAATACCAGGTTTCCCCCTTCAAATAGGACGTTTTCATCCACAAATACCTGTTTTATCCCAAAAATAGGACACTTTCTTCCAGAAATGCCACATTTCTCCCAAATATATCACATCTTCTCCAAGACATACCAGGGTTCCCCCTTCAAATACGACCTTTTCACCCACAAATACCTGTTTTACCCCCAAAATAGAACAGTTTCTTCCAGAAAGGCCACATTTCTCTGAAACATATCACATCTTCTCCAAGAAATACCAGGTTTTCCCCTGGAAATAGGACCTTTTCACCCACAAATAGCTGTTTGATCCCCAAAGGAGGACAGTTTCTTCCAGAAATGCCACATTTCTCCCAAATATAGAACATCTTCTCCAAGAAATACCAGGTTTCCCCCTTCAAATATGACCTTTTCACCCACAAATACCTGTTTGATCCACAAAAGAGGACAGTTTCTTCCAGAAATGCCAGATTTCTCCCAAATATATCACATCTTCGCCAAGAAATACCAGCTTTCCCCCTTCAAATAGGACCTTTTCTCCCACAAGTACCTGTTTTATCCCCAAAAGAGGACATTTTCTTCCAGAAATGCCACATTTCTCCCAAATATATCACATCTTCTCCAAGAAATACCAGCTTTCCCCCTTCAAATAGGACCTTTTCACCCACAAATACCTCTTTTATCCCCAAAAGAGGACAGTTGCTTCCAGACATGCCACATTTCTCCCAAATAGATCACATCTTCTCCAAGAAATACCACGGTTCCCCCTTCAAATAGGAACTTTTCACCCACAAATACCTCTTTTATCCCCAAAATAGGACAGTTTCTTCCAGAAATGCCACATTTCTCCCAAATACATCACATCTTCTCCAAGAAATACCAGGATTCCCCCTTCAAATAGGACCTTTTCACCAACAAATACCTCTTTTATCCCCAAAGGAGGACAGTTTCTTCCAGAAAGGCCACATTTCTCCCAAATATATCACATCTTCTCCAAGAAATAACACGTTTCCCCCTTCAAATAGGACCTTTTCACCCACAAATACCTGTTTTTCCCCCAAAAGAGGACAGTTTCTTCCAGAAATGCCACATTTCTCCCAAATAGATCACATCTTCTCCAAGAAATACCAGGTTTCCCCCTTCAAATAGGACCTTTTCACCCACAAATACCTGTTTTATCCCCCAAAAGAGGACAGTTTCTTCCAGAAAGGCCACATTTCTGCCAAATAGATCACATCTTCTCCAAGAAATACCAGCTTTCCCCCTCCAAATAGGAACTTTTATCCCACAAATACCTCTTTTATCCCCAAAAGAGGACAGTTTCTTCCAGAAATGCCACATTTCTCCCAAATAGATCACATCTTCTCCAAGAAATACCAGGTTTCCCCCTTCAAATACGAACTTTTCTCCCACAAATACCTCTTTTATCCCCAAAATAGGACATTTTCTTCCAGAAATGCCACATTTCTCCCAAATAGATCACATCTTCTCCAAGAAATACCAGGGTTCCCCCTTCAAATAAGACCTTTTCATCCACAAATACCTGTTTTATCCCAAAAGAGGACAGTTTCTTCCAGAAATGCCAAATTTCTCCCAAATATATCACATCTCCTGCAAGAAATACCAGGATTCCCCCTTGAAATAGAACCTTTTCTCCCACAAATACCAGCCGTCTCCTCCCACATTGAAAATTTTCTTCCAGAAATGCCACATTTCTCCCAAATAGATGAGATCTTCTCCAAGAAATACCACGTTTCCCCCTTCAAATAGGACCTTTTCATCCACAAATACCTGTTTTATCCCCAAAATTGGACATTTTCTTCCAGACATGCCACATTTCTCCCAAATATATCACATCTTCTCCAAGAAATACCAGGTTTCCCCCTAGAAATAGGACCTATTCAAACACAAATACCTCTTTGATACCTAAAATAGGACAGTTTCTTCCAGAAATGCCACATTTCTCCCAAATAGATCACATCTTCTCCAAGAAATACCAGGTTTCCCCCTTCAAATAGGACCTTTTCACCCACAAATACCTCTTTGATCCCCAAAATAGGACAGTTTCTTCCAGAAATGCAGGATTTCTCCCAAATATATCACATCTTCTCCAAGAAATACCAGCTTTCCCCCTTGAAATAGGACCTTTTCACCCACAAATACCTGTTTTACCCCCAAAACAGAACAGTTTCTTCCAGAAATGCCAGATTTCTCCGAAACATATCACATCTTCTCCAAGAAATACCAGCTTTCCCCCTTCAAACAGGACCTTTCACCCACAAATACCTCTTTTATCCCCAAAATAGGACAGTTTCTTCCAGAAATGCCACATTTCTCCCAAATACATCACATCTTCTCCAAGAAATACCAGGATTCCCCCTTCAAATAGGACCTTTTCACCAACAAATACCTCTTTTATCCCCAAAGGAGGACAGTTTCTTCCAGAAAGGCCACATTTCTCCCAAATATATCACATCTTCTCCAAGAAATAACACGTTTCCCCCTTCAAATAGGACCTTTTCACCCACAAATACCTGTTTTTCCCCCAAAAGAGGACAGTTTCTTCCAGAAATGCCACATTTCTCCCAAACATATCACATCTTCTCCAAGAAATACCAGGTTTCCCCCTTCAAATAGGACCTTTTCACCCACAAATACCTGTTTTATCCCCCAAAAGAGGACAGTTTCTTCCAGAAAGGCAACATTTCTGCCAAATAGATCACATCTTCTCCAAGAAATACCAGCTTTCCCCCTCCAAATAGGAACTTTTATCCCACAAATACCTCTTTTATCCCCAAAAGAGGACAGTTTCTTCCAGAAATGCCACATTTCTCCCAAATATATCACATCTTTTCCAAGAAATACCAGGATTCCCCCTTCAAATAGGACGTTTTCACCCATAAATACCTCTTTTATCCCCAAAATAGGACAGTTTCTTCCAGACATGCCACATTTCTCCCAAATATATCACATCTTCTCCAAGAAATACCAGGTTTCCCCCTTCAAATAGGACCTTTTCACCCATAAATACCTCTTTTATCCCCAAAAGAGGAGAGTTTCTTCCAGAAATGCCACATTTCTCCCAAATAGATCACATCTTCTCCAAGAAATACCAGGTTTCCCCCTTCAAATTGGACCTTTTCTCCCACAGATACCTGTTTTATCCAAAAAATAGGACAGTTTCTTCCAGAAATGCCACATTTCTCCCAAATATATCACATCTTCTCCAAGAAATACCAGGTTTCCCCCTTCAAATAGGACCTTTTCACCCACAAGTACCTGTTTTATCCCCAAAGGAGGACAGTTCCTGCCAGAAAGGCCACATTTCTCCCAAATATATCACATCTTCTCCAAGAAATACCAGGTTTCCCCCTTCAAATAGGACCTTTTCACCCACAAATACCTCTTTTATCCCCAAAAGAGGACAGTTTCTTCCAGAAAGGCCACATTTCTCCCAATTACATCACATCTTCTCCAAGAAATACAAGGATTCCTCCTTCAAATAGGACCTTTCACCCACAAATACCTGTTTTAACCCCAAAATAGGACAGTTTCTTCCTGACATGCCACATTTCTCCCAAATTTATCACATCTTCTCCAAGAAATACCAGGTTTCCCCCTTCAAATAGGATTTTTTCTCCCACAAATACCTCTTTTATCCCCAAAATAGGACAGTTTCTTCCAGAAATGCCACAATTCTCCCAAATATATCACATCTTCGCCAAGAAATGCCAGGTTTTCCCCTTCAAATAGGACCTTTTCACCCACAAATACCTCTTTTATCCCCAAAAGAGGACAGTTTCTTCCAGACATGCCACATTTCTCCCAAATATATCACATCTTCTCCAAGAAATACCAGCTTTCCCCCTGGAAATTGGACCTTTTCACCCACAAATACCTGTTTTACTCCCAAAATAGGACAGTTTCTTCCAGAAATGCCAGATTTCTCCGAAACATATCACATCTTCTCCAAGAAATACCAGGTTTCCCCCTTCAAATAGGACCTTTTCACCCACAAATAGCTGTTTGATCCCCAAAAGAGGACAGTTTCTTCCAGAAATGCCATATTTCTCCCAAATATAGAACATCTCCTGCAAGAACTACCAGCCTTCCCCCTTCAAATATGACCTTTTCACCCACAGATACCTGTTTCATCCCCAAAATAGAACAGTTTCTTCCAGACATGCCAGATTTCTCCCAAATAGATCACATCTTCTCCAAGAAATACCAGGGTTCCCCCTTCAAATAGGACCTTTTCACCCACTAATACCTCTTTTATCCCCAAAAGAGGACAGTTTCTTCCAGAAAGGCCACATTTCTCCCAAATATATCACATCTCCAAGAAATACCAGGGTTCCCCCTTCAAATAGGACCTTTTCACCCACAAATACCTCTTTGATCCCCAAAAGAGGACAGTTTCTTCCAGAAATGCCACATTTCTCCCAAATAGATCACATCTTCTCCAAGAAATACCAGCTTTCCCCCTTCAAATAGGACCTTTTCTCTCACAGATCCCTGTTTTATACCCAAAATAGGACAGTTTCTTCCAGACATGCCAGATTTCTCCCAAATATATCACATCTTCTCCAAAAAATACAAGGATTTCTCCTGAAATAGGACCTTTCACCCACAAATACCTGTTTCAACCCCAAAATAGGACAGTTTCTTCCAGAAATGCCACATTTCTCCCAAATATATCACATCTCCTCCAAGAAATACCAGGTTTTCCCCTTCAAATAGGACCTTTTCACCCACAAATACCTGTTTTATCCCCAAAAGAGGACAGTTTCTTCCAGAAATGCCACATTTCTCCCAAATAGATCACATCTTCTCCAAGAAATACCAGCTTTCCCCCTTGAAATAGGACCTTTTCTCTCACAAATCCCTGTTTTATACCCAAAAGAGGACAGTTTCTTCCAGACATGCCACATTTCTCCCAAATATATCACATCTTCTCCAAGAAATACCAGGTTTCCCCCTTCAAATAGGACCTTTTCAACCACAAATACCTCTTTTATCCCCAAAATAGGACAGTTTCTTCCAGACATGCCACATTTCTCCCAAATAGATCACATCTTCTCCAAGAAATACCAGGTAAACCCCTTCAAATAGGACCTTTTCACCCACAAATACCTCTATTATGCCCAAAAGAGGACAGTTTCTTCCAGAAATGCCACATTTCTCCCAAATATATCACATCTTCTCCAAGACATACAAGGATTCCTTCTGAAATAGGACCTTTTCACCCACAAGTACCTGTTTTATCCCCAGAGGAGGACAGTTTCTTCCAGAAAGGCCACATTTCTCCCAAATATATCACATCTTCTCCAAGAAATACCAGCTTTCCCCCTTCAAATAGGACCTTTTCAACCACAAATACCTCTTTTATCCCCAAAATTGGACATTTTCTTCCAGACATGCCACATTTCTCCCAAATATATCACATCTTCTCCAAGAAATACCAGGTTTCCCCCTTCAAATAGGACCTATTCAAACACAAATACCTCTTTTATCCCCAAAATAGGACAGTTTCTTCCAGAAATGCCACATTTCTCCCAAATAGATCACATCTTCTCCAAGAAATACCAGCTTTCCCCCTTCAAATAGGACCTTTTCTCCCACAAATACCTCTTTTATCCACAAAATAGGACAGTTTCTTCCAGAAATGCCAGATTTCTCCCAAATATATCACATCTTCTCCAAGAAATACCAGCTTTCCCCCTTGAAATAGGACCTTTTCACCCACAAATACCTGTTTTACCCCCAAAATAGAAAAGTTTCTTCCAGAAATGCCACATTTCTCCCAAATATATCACATCTCCAAGAAATACCAGGTTTCCCCCTTCAAATAGGACCTTTTCACCCACAAATACCTCTTTGATCCCCAAAAGAGGACAGTTTCTTCCTGACATGCCACATTTCTCCCAAATATATCACATCTTCTCCAAGAAATACCAGGATTCCTCCTGAAATAGGACCTTTCACCCACAAATACCTGTTTTAACCCCAAAATAGGACAGTTTCTTCCAGAAAGGCCACATTTCTCCCTAATATATCACATCTCCTCCAAGAAATACCAGGTTTTCCCGTTCAAATAGGACCTTTTCACCCACAAATACCTGTTTTATCCCCAAAAGAGGACAGTTTCTTCCTGACATGCCACATTTCTCCCAAATAGATCACATCTTCTCCAAGAAATACCAGGTTTCCCCCTTCAAATAGGACCTTTTCTCTCACAGATCCCTGTTTTATCCCCAAAAGAGGACAGTTTCTTCCAGACATGCCACATTTCTCCCAAATACATCACATCTTCTCCAAGAAATACCAGGATTCCTCCTGAAATAGGACCTTCTCACCCACAACTACCAGCCTTCTCCCCCCAAATTGGACATTTTCTTCCAGAAAGTCCAGATTTCTCCCAAATATATCACATCTTCTCCAAGAAATACCAGGGTTCCCCCTTCAAATAGGACCTTTTCATCCTCAAATACCTGTTTTATACCCAAAAGAGGACATTTTCTTTCAGAAATGCCACATTTCTCCCAAATAGATCACATCTCCTGCAAGAAATACCAGGATTCCCCCTTGAAATAGAACCTTTTCTCCCACAAATACCAGCCTTCTCCCCCCACAGTGAACATTTTCTTCCGGAAATGCCACATTTCTCCCAAATAGATCACATCTTCTCCAAGAAATACCAGGGTTCCCCCTTGAAATAGGACCTTTTCACCCACAAATACCTCTTTTATCCCCAAAAGAGGACAGTTTCTTCCTGACATGCCACATTTCTCCCAAATATATCACATCTTCTCCAAGGAATTCCTGGATTACTCCTGAAATAGGACCTTTTCACCCACAAATACCTCTTTTATCCCCAAAAGAGGACAGTTTCTTCCTGACATGCCACATTTCTCCCAAATAGATCACATCTTCTCCAAGAAATACCAGGGTTCCCCCTTCAGATAGGAACTTTTGCTAACACAAATACCCGTTTTATCCCCAAAAGAGGACAGTTTCTTCCAGAAAGGCCACATTTCTCCCAAATAGATCACATCTTCTCCAAGAAATACCAGCCTTCCCCCTTCAAATAGGACCTTTTCACCCACAAATACCTCTTTTATCCCCAAAATAGGACAGTTTCTTCCAGAAATGCCACATTTCTCCCAAATATATCACATCTCCTACAAGAAATACCAGGATTCCCCCTTCAAATAGGACCTTTTCACCAACAAATACCTCTTTTATCCCCAAAAGAGGACAGTTTCTTCCAGAAATGCCATATTTCTCTCAAATATATCACATCTTCTCCAAGAAATACCACGTTTCCCCCTTCAAATAGGACCTTTTCACCCACAAATACCTCTTTTCTCCCCCGAAATTGGACAGATTCTTCCAGAAATGCCACTTTTCTCCCAAATATATGTAACATCTTCTCCAAGAAATACCAGGATTCCCCCTTCAAATAGGACCTTTTCACCCACAAATACCTCTTTTATCCCCCAAAAGAGGACAGTTTCTTCCAGAAATGCCACATTTCTCCCAAATATATCACATCTTCTCCAACAAATACCAGCTTTCCCCCTTCAAATAGGACCTTTTCACCCAGAAATACCTGTTTTATCCCCAAAACAGGACATTTTCTTCCAGAAATGCCAGATTTCTCCCAAATAGATCACATCTTCTCCTAGAAATACCACGTTTCCCCCTTCAAATAGGACCTTCTCACCCACAAATACCTCTTTTATCCCCAAAATAGGACAGTTTCTTCCAGAAATGCCACATTTCTCCTAAATATACCACATCTTCTCCAAGAAATACCAGGTTTCCCCCTTCAAATAGGACCTTTTCACCCAGAAATACCTCTTTTATCCCCAAATGAGGACAGTTTCTTCCAGAAATGCCACATTTCTCCCAAATATATCACATCTTCTCCTAGAAATACCAGGTTTCCCCCTGGGAATAGGACCTATTCACACACAAATACCTCTTTTATCCCCGAAATAGGACAGTTTCTTCCAGAAATGCCACATTTCTCCCAAATAGATCACATCTTCTCCAAGAAATACCAGCTTTCCCCCTTCAAATAGGACCTTTTCACCCACAAATACCTCTTTTATCCCCCAAAAGAGGACAGTTTCTTCCAGAAATGCCACATTTCTCCCAAATAGATCACATCTTCTCCAAGAAATACCAGCTTTCCCCTGGAAACAGGACATTTTCACCCACAAATACTTATTTTATCCCTCAAATTGGACAGTTTCTTCCAAAAAAGCCACATTTCTCCAAAATGTATCACATCTTCTCCAAGAAATACCAGGTTTCCCCCTTCAAATAGGACATTTTCTCCCAGAAATACCTCTTTTATCCCCAAAATAGGGCAGTTTCTTCCAGAAATGCCACATTTCTCCCAAATAGATCACATCTTCTCCAAGACATACCAGGTTTCCCCCTTCAAATAGGACCTTTTCACCCACAAACACCTGTTTTATCCCCCAAAAGAGGACATTTTCTTCCAGACATGCCAGATTACTCCCAAATATATCACATCTTCTCCAAGAAATACCAGGTTTCCCCCTTCAAATAGGACCTTTTCACCCACAAATACCTCTATTATCCCCAAAAGAGGACAGTTTCTTCCAGAAATGCCACATTTCTCCCAAATATATCACATCTTCTCCAAGACATACAAGGATTCTTCCTGAAATAGGACCTTTTCACCCACAAGTACCTGTTTTATCCCCAAAGGAGGACAGTTTCTTCCAGAAAGGCCACATTTCTCCCAAATAGATCACATCTTCTCCAAGACATACCAGGTTTCCCCCTTCAAATAGGACCTTTTCACCCACAAATACCTGTTTTACCCCCAAAATAGAACAGTTTCTGCCAGAAATGCCACATTTCTCCCAAATATATCACATCTCCAAGAAATACCAGGTTTCCCCCTTCAAATAGGACCTTTTCACCCACAAATACCTCTTTGATCCCCAAAAGAGGACAGTTTCTTCCTGACATGCCACATTTCTCCCAAATAGATCACATCTTCTCCAAGAAATACAAGGATTCCTCCTGAAATAGGACCTTTCACCCACAAATACCTGTTTTAACCCCAAAATAGGACAGTTTCTTCCAGAAAGGCCATATTTCTCCCAAATATATCACATCTCCTCCAAGAAATACCAGGTTTTCCCGTTCGAATAGGACCTTTTCACCCACAAATACCTGTTTTATCCCCAAAAGAGGACAGTTTCTTCCTGACATGCCACATTTCTCCCAAATATATCACATCTCCTCCAAGAAATACCAGCTTTCCCCCTTCAAATAGGACCTTTTCTCTCACAGATCCCTGTTTTATACCCAAAATAGGACAGTTTCTTCCAGACATGCCACATTTCTCCCAAATAGATCACATCTTCTAAAAGAAATACAAGGATTTCTCCTGAAATAGGACCTTCTCACCCACAACTACCAGCCTTCTCCCCCCAAATTGGACATTTTCTTCCAGAAAGTCCAGATTTCACCCAAATAGATCACATCTTCTCCAAGAAATACCAGGGTTCCCCCTTCAAATAGGAACTTTTCATCCTCAAATACCTGTTTTATACCCAAAAGAGGACAGTTTCTTTCAGAAATGCCACATTTCTCCCAAATAGATCACATCTCCTGCAAGAAATACCAGGATTCCCCCTTGAAATAGAACCTTTTCTCCCACAAATACCAGCCTTCTCCCCCCACATTGAACATTTTCTTCCAGAAATGCCATATTTCTCCCAAATATATCACATCTTCTCCAAGAAATACCAGGGTTCCCCCTTGAAATAGGACCTTTTCACCCACAAATACCTCTTTTATCCCCAAAATAGGACAGTTTCTTCCAGACATGCCACATTTCTCCCAAATATATCACATCTTCTCCAAGGAATTCCTGGATTACTCCTGAAATAGGACCTTTTCACCCACAAATACCTCTTTTATCCCCAAAAGAGGACAGTTTCTTCCTGACATGCCACATTTCTCCCAAATAGATCACATCTTCTCCAAGAAATACCAGGGTTCCCCCCTCAGATAGGACCTTTTGCTAACACAAATACCCGTTTTATCCCCAAAAGAGGACAGTTTCTTCCAGAAAGGCCACATTTCTCCCAAATAGATCACATCTTCTCCAAGAAATACCAGCCTTCCCCCTTCAAATAGGACCTTTTCACCCACAAATACCTCTTTTATCCCCAAAATAGGACAGTTTCTTCCAGAAATGCCACATTTCTCCCAAATATATCACATCTCCTACAAGAAATACCAGGATTCCCCCTTCAAATAGGACCTTTTCACCCACAAATACCTCTTTTATCCCCAAAATAGGACAGTTTCTTCCAGAAATGCCTTATTTCTCTCAAATATATCACATCTTCTCCAAGAAATACCACGTTTCCCCCTTCAAATAGGACCTTTTCACCCACAAATACCTCTTTTCTCCCCCGAAATTGGACAGTTTCTTCCAGAAATGCCACATTTCTACCAAATATATGTAACATCTTCTCCAAGAAATACCAGGATTCCCCCTTCAAATAGGACCTTTTCACCCACAAATACCTCTTTTATCCCCAAAAGAGGACAGTTTCTTCCAGAAATGCCACATTTCTCCCAAATATATCACATCTTCTCCAAGAAATACCAGGTTTCCCCCTTCAAATAGGACCTTTTCACCAACAAATACCTCTTTTATCCCCAAAATAGGACAGTTTCTTCCAGAAATGCCAGATTTCTCCCAAATAGATCACATCTTCTCCAAGAAATACCACGTTTCCCCCTTCAAATAGGACCTTCTCACCCACAAATACCTCTTTTATCCCCAAAATAGGACAGTTTCTTCCAGAAATGCCACATTTCTCCTAAATATACCTCGTCTTCTCCAAGAAATACCAGGATTCCCCCTTCAAATAGGACCTTTTCACCCAGAAATACCTCTTTTATCCCCAAAAGAGGACAGTTTCTTCCAGAAATGCCACATTTCTCCCAAATATATCACATCTTCTCCTAGAAATACCAGGTTTCCCCCTGGGAATAGGACCTATTCACACACAAATACCTCTTTTATCCCCGAAATAGGACAGTTTCTTCCAGACATGCCACATTTCTCCCAAATATATCACATCTTCTCCAAGAAATACCAGCTTTCCCCCTTCAAATAGGACCTTTTCACCCACAAATACCTCCTTTATCCCCAAAATAGGACAGTTTCTTCCAGAAATGCCACATTTCTCCCAAATAGATCACATCTTCTCCAAGAAATACCAGCTTTCCCCCTTCAAATAGGACCTTTTCACCCACAAATTCCTGTTTTATCCCCAAAAGAGGACATTTTCTTCCAGAAATGCCACATTTCTCCCAAATATATCACATCTTCTCCAAGAAATACCAGGATTCCTCCTGAAATAGGACCTTTTCACCCACAAATACAAGCCTTCTCCCCCCAGTTTGGACATTATCTTGCAGATATGCCAGATTTCTCCCAAATATATCACATATTAACCAAGAACTACCAGGGTTCCCCCTGGAAATAGGACCTTTTCACCCACAAATACGTCTTTTATCCCCAAAAGAGGACATTTTCTGAAAGACAGGCCAGATTTCTCCCAAACATATCACATCTCCAAGAAATACCAGGATTCCTCCTGAAATAGGACCTTTTCTCCCACAAATACCAGCCTTCTCCCCCGAAAATAGGACATTTTCTTCCAGAAATGCCACATTTCTCCCAAATATATCACAGCTTCACAAAGAAATACCTGCTTTCCCCCTTCAAATAGGACCTTTTCACCCACAAGTACCTCTTTTAACCCCAATATAGGACATTTTCTTCCAGATATGACACATTACTCCCAAACATATCACATCTCCAAGAAATACCAGGATTCCTCCTGAAATAGAACATTTCTCCCACAAATACCAGCCTTCTCCTCCGAAAATAGGACATTTTCTTCCAGAAATGCCAGATTTCTCCCAAATAGATCACATCTTCTCCAAGAAATACCAGGGTTCCCCCTTTAAATACGTCCTTTTCACCGACAAATGCCTCTTTAATCCCCAAAAGAGGACATTTTCTGAAAGACAGGCCAGATTTCTCCCAAATATATCACATCTTCTCCAAGAAATACCAGGATTCCACCTGAAATAGGACATTTCACCCACAAATACCTCCTTTATCCCAAAAATAGAACAGTTTCATCCAGTAATGCCACATTTCTCCCAAATATATCACATCTTCTCCAAGAAATACCAGGTTTCAACCTTCAAATAAGACCTTATCACCCACAAATACCTCTTTTATCCCCAAAATAGGACATTTTCTTCCAGAAATGCCACATTTCTCCCAAATATATCACATCTTCTCCAAGAAATACCAGCTTTCCCCCTTCAAATAGGACCTTTTCACCCACAAATACCAGCCTTCTCCCCCAAAATTGGACTTTTTCTTCCAGAAATGCCACATTTCTCCCAAATATATCACATCTTCTCCAAGAAATACCTCGTTTCCCCCTTCAAATAGGACCTTTTCACCCACAAATACCTCTTTTATCCCCAAAATAGGACAGTTTCCTCCAGACATGCCACATTTCTCCCAAATATATCACATCTTCTCCAAGAAATACCAGGGTTCCCCCTTCAAATAGGACCTTTTCACCCACAAATACCTCCTTTATCCCCAAAGTAGATCAGTTTCTTCCAGAAATGCCAGATTTCTCCCAAATATATCACATCTTCTCCAAGAAGTATCAGCTTTCCCCCTTCAAATAGGACCTTTTCACCCACAAATACCTGCTTTATCCCCAATATTGGACATTTTCTTCCAGAAATGCCACATTTCTCCCATATATATCACAGCGTCTCCAAGAAATACCAGCTTTCCCCCTTCAAATAGGACCTTTTCACCCACAAATACCACTTTTATCCCCAAAATAGGACATTTTCTTGCAGAAATGCCACATTTCTCCCAAATGTATCACATCTTCTCCAAGAAATACCAGCTTTCCCCCTTCAAATAGGACCTTTTCACCCACAAGTACCTGTTCTATCCCCAAAAGAGGACAGTTTCTTCCAGAAATGCCACATTTCTCCCAAATATATCACATCTTCACCAAGAAATACCAGGGTTCCCCCTTTAAATAGGACCTTTTCACCCACAAATGCCTGTTTTATCCCCAAAATAGGACATTTTCTTCCAGAAATGCCACTTTTCTCCCAAATATATCACATCTTCTCCAAGAAATACCAGGATTCCTCCTGAAACAGGACATTTCTCCAACAAATAGCTCTTTTATCTTCAAAATAGGACAGTTTCTTCCAGAAAGGCCAGATTTCTCCCAAATATATCACATCTTCTCCAAGAAATTCCAGCTTTCCCCCTTCAAATAGGACCTTTTCACCCACAAATACCTCTTTTATCCCCAAAATAGGACAGTTTCTTCCAAACATGCCACATTTCTCCCAAATATATCTCATCTTCTCCAAGAAATACCAGCTTTCCGCCTTCAAATAGGACCTTTTCACCCACTAATACCTCTTTCATCCCCAAAATAGGACAGTTTCTTCCAGACATGCCAGATTTCTTCCAAATAGATCACATCTTCTCCAAGAAATACCAGCTATCCCCCTTCAAATAGGACCTTTTCACCCACAAATACCTGTTTGATCCCCAAAATAGGACTGTTTCTGCCAGAAAGGCCAGATTTCTCCCAAATATATCACATCTTCTCCAAGAAATACCAGGTTTCCCCCTTCAAATAGGACCTTTTCACCCACAAATACCTCTTTTATCCCCAAAATAGGACAGTTTCTTCCAGAAATGCCACATTTCTCCCAAATATATCACATCTTCTCCAAGAAATACCAGCTTTCCCCCTTCAAATAGGACCTTTTCACCCACAAATACCTCTTTCATCCCCAAAATAGGACAGTTTCTTCCAGACATGCCACATTACTCCGAAACATATCACATCTCCAAGAAATACCAGGATTCCTCCTGAAATAGGACATTTCTCCCACAAATACCAGCCTTCTCCCCCGAAAATAGGACATTTTCTTCCAGAAAGGCCAGATTTCTCCCAAATAGATCACATCTTCTCCAAGAAATACCAGCTTTCCCCCTTCAAATAGGACCGTTTCACCCACAAATACCTCTTTTATCCCCAAAAGAGGACAGTTTCTTCCAGACATGCCACATTTCTCCCAAATAAATCACATCTTCTCCAAGAAATACCAGCTTTCCCCCTTCAAATAGGATCCTTTCACCCACAAATACCTCTTTTTTCCCCAAAATAGGACAGTTTCTTCCAGAAATGCCACATTTCTCCCAAATAGATCACATCTTCTCCAAGAAATACCAGGGTTCCCCCTTCAAATAGGACCTTTTCACCCACAAATACCTCTTTAATCCCCAAAATAGGACAGTTTCTTCCAGAAAGGCCACATTTCTCCCAAATATATCACATCTTCTCCAAGAAATACCAGCTTTCCCCCTTCAAATAGGACCTTTTCACCCACAAGTAACTCTTTTATCCCCAAAATAGGACATTTTCTTCCAGAAAGGTCAGATTTCTCCCAAATATATCACATCTGCTCCAAGAAATACCAGCTTTCCCCCTTCAAATAGGACCTTTTCACCCACAAATACCTCTTTTATCCCCAAAAGAGGACAGTTTCTTCCAGAAATGCTACATTTCTCCCAAATATATCACATCTTCTCCAGGGAATACCAGGTTTCCCCCTTGAAATAGGACATTTCACCCACAAATACCTGTTTGATCCCCAAAAGAGGACATTTTCTTCCAGAAATGCCACATTTCTCCCAAATAGATCACATCTTCTCCAAGAAATACCAGCTTTCCCCCTTCAAATAGGACCTTTTCTCCCACAAATACCTCTTTTATCCCCAAAATAGGACATTTCGTTCTAGAAATGCCACATTTCTCCCAAATAGATCACATCTTCTCCAAGAAATACCACGTTTCCCCCTTCAAATAGGACCTTTTCACCCACAAATACCTCTTTTATCCCCAAAAGAGGACAGTTTCTTCCAGAAATGCCACATTTCTCCCAAATAGATCTCATCTTCTCCAAGAAATACGAGGTTTCCCCCTCCAAATAGGACCTTTTCACCCACAAATACCTCTTTTATCCCCAGAAGAGGACATTTTCTGCCAGAAATGCAAGATTTCTCCCAAATACATCACATCTTCTCCAAGAAATACCAGGTTTCCCCCTTCAAATAGGACCTTTTCACCCACAAATACCTCTTTTATCCCCAAAATAGGACAGTTTCTTCCAGAAATGCCACATTTCTCCCAAATAGATCACATCTTCTCCAAGAAATACCAGCTATCCCCCTTCAAATAGGACCTTTTCTCCCTCAAATACCTCTTTTATCCCCAAAATAGGACATTTTCCTCCAGACATGCCACATTTCTCCCAAACATATCACATCTTCTCCAAGAAATACCACGTATCCCCCTTCAAATAGGACCTTTTCACCCACAAATACCTGCTTTATCCTCAAAAGAGGGCACTTTCTTCCAGGAATGCCAGATTTCTCCCAAATATAGCACATCTTCTCCAAGAAATACCAGCTTTCCCCCTTCAAATAGGACCTTTTCACCCACAAATACCTCCTTTATCCCAAAAATAGATCAATTTCTTCCAGAAATGCCAGATTTCTCCCAAATATATCACAGCTTCTCCAAGAAATACCAGGATTCCTCCTGAAATACGACCTTTTCACCATCTAATACCTGCTTTATCCCCAAAATTGGACATTTTCTTCCAGAAATGCCACATTTCTCCCAAATATATCACATCTTCTCCAAGAAATACCACGTTTCCCCCTTCAAAAAGGACCTTTTCACCCACAAATACCTCTTTTATCCCCAGAAGAGGACATTTCCTTTCAGAAATACCACATTTCTCCCAAATATATCACATCTTCTCCAAGAAATACCAGGGTTCCTCCTGAAATACGACCTTTTCACCCACAAATACCAGCCTTCTCCCCCCAAATTGGACATTTTCTTCCAGAAATGCCACATTTCTCCCAAATAGATCACATCTTCTCCAAGAAATACCAGCTTTCCCCTTCAAATAGTACCTTTTCACCCACAAATACCTGTTTTATCCCCAAAATAGGACATTTCCTTCCAGAAATGCCACATTTCTCCCAATTAGATCACATCTTCTCCAAGAAATACCAGGGTTCCCCCTTCAAATAGGACCTTTTCACCCACAAATACCTCTTTTATCCCCAAAAGAGGACAGTTTCTTCCAGAAATGCCACATTTCTCCCAAATGTATCACATCTTCTCCAAGAAATACCACGTTTCCCCCTTCAAATAGGACCTTTTCACCCACAAATACCTGCTTAATCCCCAAAATTGGACATTTTCTTCCAGAAATGCCACATTTCTCCCAAATATATCACATCTTCTTCAAGAAATACCAGGATTCCTCCTGAAATAGGACCTTTACACCCAAAAATACAAGCCTTCTCCCCCCAATTTGGACATTTTCTTGCAGATATGCCAGATTTCTCCCAAATATATCACATATTCTCCAAGAACTACCAGGGTTCCCCCTGGAAATAGGACCTTTTCACCCAGAAATACCTCTTTTATCCCCAAAAGAGGACATTTTCTGAAAGACAGGCCAGATTTCTCCCAAACATATCACATCTCCAAGAAATACCAGGATTCCTCCTGAAATAGGACCTTTTCTCCCACAAATACCAGCCTTCTCCCCTGAAAATAGGACATTTTCTTCCAGAAATGCCACATTTCTCCAAAATATATCACAGCTTCACCAAGAAATACCAGCTTTCCCCCTTCAAATAGGACCTTTTCACCCACAAGTACCTCCTTTATCCCCAAAAGAGGACAGTTTCTTCCAGAAATGCCACATTTCTCCCAAATATATCACATCTTCTCCAAGAAATACCTGCTTTCCCCCTTCAAATAGGACCTTTTCACCCACAAGTACCTCTTTTAACCCCAATATAGGACATTTTCTTCCAGATATGACACATTACTCCCAAACATATCTCATCTCCAAGAAATACCAGGATTCCTCCTGAAATAGGACATTTCACCCACAAATACCTCCTTTATCCCAAAATAGAACAGTTTCATCCAGTAATGCCACATTTCTCCCAAATATATCACATCTTCTCCAAGAAATACCAGGTTTCAACCTTCAAATAGGACCTTATCACCCACAAATACGTCTTTTATCCCCAAAATAGGACATTTTCTTCCAGAAATGCCACATTTCTCCCAAATATATCACATCTTCTCCAAGAAATACCAGCTTTCCCCCTTCAAATAGGACCTTTTCACCCACAAATACCAGCCTTCTCCCCCAAAATTGGACTTTTTCTTCCAGAAATGCCACATTTCTCCCAAATATATCACATCTTCTCCAAGAAATACCTCGTTTCCCCCTTCAGATAGGACCTTTTCACCCACAAATACCTCTTTTATCCCCAAAAGAGGACAGTTTCCTCCAGACATGCCACATTTCTCCGAAATATATCACATCTTCTCCAAGAAATACCAGGGTTCCCCCTTCAAATAGGACCTTTTCACCCACAAATACCTCCTTTATCCCCAAAAGAGGACAGTTTCTTCCAGAAATGCCACATTTCTCCCAAATATATCACAGCTTCTCCAAGAAATACCAGGATTCCTCCTGAAATACGACCATTTCACCCACAAATACCTGCTTTATCCCCAATATTGGACATTTTCTTCCAGAAATGCCACATTTCTCCCATATATATCACAGCTTCTCCAAGAAATACCAGCTTTCCCCCTTCAAATAGGACCTTTTCACCCACAAATACCACTTTTATCCCCAAAATAGGACATTTTCTTGCAGAAATGCCACATTTCTCCCAAATGTATCACATCTTCTCCAAGAAATACCAGCTTTCCCCCTTCAAATAGGACCTTTTCACCCACAAGTACCTGATCTATGCCCAAAAGAGGACAGTTTCTTCCAGAAATGCCACATTTCTCCCAAATATATCACATCTTCACCAAGAAATACAAGGTTCCCCCTTTAAATAGGACCTTTTCACCCACAAATGCCTGTTTTATCCCCAAAATAGGACATTTTCTTCCAGAAATGCCACATTTCTCCCAAATATATCACATCTTCTCCAAGAAATACCAGGATTCCTCCTGAAACAGGACATTTCTCCAACAAATAGCTCTTTTATCCCCAAAATAGGACAGTTTCTTCCAGAAAGGCCAGATTTCTCCCAAATATATCACATCTTCTCCAAGAAATTCCAGCTTTCCCCCTTCAAATAGGACCTTTTCACCCACAAATACCTCTTTTATCCCCAAAATAGGACAGTTTCTTCCGGAAATGCCACATTTCTCCCAAATATATCACATCTTCTCCAAGAAATACCAGCTTTCCGCCTTCAAATAGGACCTTTTCACCCACAAATACCTCTTTCATCCCCAAAATAGGACAGTTTCTTCCAGACATGCCAGATTTCTCCCAAATAGATCACATCTTCTCCAAGAAATACCAGCTATCCCCCTTCAAATAGGACCTTTTCACCCACAAATACCTGTTTGATCCCCAAAATAGGACTGTTTCTGCCAGAAAGGCCAGATTTCTCCCAAATATATCACATCTTCTCCAGGGAATACCAGCTTTCCCCCTTCAAATAGGACCTTTTCACCCACAAATACCTCTTTTATCCCCAAAAGAGGACAGTTTCTTCCAGAAATGCCACATTACTCCCAAACATATCACATCTCCAAGAAATACCAGGATTCCTCCTGAAATAGGACATTTCTCCCACAAATACCAGCCTTCTCCCCCGAAAATAGGACATTTTCTTCCAGAAAGGCCAGATTTCTCCCAAATAGATCACATCTTATCCAAGAAATACCAGCTTTCCCCCTTCAAATAGGACCTTTTCACCCACAAATACCTCTTTTATCCCCAAAAGAGGACAGTTTCTTCCAGACATGCCACATTTCTCCCAAATAAATCACATCTTCTCCAAGAAATACCAGCTTTCCCCCTTCAAATAGGATCCTTTCACCCACAAATACCTCTTTTTTCCCCAAAATAGGACAGTTTCTTCCAGAAATAACACATTTCTCCCAAATAGATCACATCTTCTCCAAGAAATACCAGGGTTCCCCCTTCAAATAGGACCTTTTCACCCACAAATACCTCTTTAATCCCCAAAATAGGACAGTTTCTTCCAGAAAGGCCACATTTCTCCCAAATATATCACATCTTCTCCAAGAAATACCAGCTTTCCCCCTTCAAATAGGACCTTTTCACCCACAAGTAACTCCTTTATCCCCAAAATAGGACATTTTCTTCCAGAAAGGTCAGATTTCTCCCAAATATATCACATCTGCTCCAAGAAATACCAGCTTTCCCCCTTCAAATAGGACCTTTTCACCCACAAATACCTCTTTTATCCCCAAAAGAGGACAGTTTCTTCCAGAAATGCTACATTTCTCCCAAATATATCACATCTTCTCCAGGGAATACCAGGTTTCCCCCTTGAAATAGGACCTTTTCACCCACAAATACCTGTTTGATCCCCAAAAAAGGACATTTTCTTCCAGAAATGCCACATTTCTCCCAAATAGATCACATCTTCTCCAAGAAATACCAGCTTTCCCCCTTCAAATAGGACCTTTTCTCCCACAAATGCCTCTTTTATCCCCAAAATAGGACATTTCGTTCTAGAAATGCCACATTTCTCACAAATAGATCACATCTTCTCCAAGAAATACCACTTTTCCCCCTTCAAATAGGACCTTTTCACCCACAAATACCTCTTTTATCCCCAAAAGAGGATAGTTTCTTCCAGAAATGCCACATTTCTCCCAAATAGATCTCATCTTCTCCAAGAAATACGAGGTTTCCCCTTTCAAATAGGACCTTTCCACCCACAAATACCTCTTTTATCCCCAGAAGAGGACATTTTCTGCCAGAAATGCAAGATTTCTCCCAAATATATCACATCTTCTCCAAGAAATACCACCTTTCCCCCTTCAAATAGGACCTTTTCACCCACAAATACCTCTTTTATCCCCAAAATAGGACAGTTTCTTCCAGAAATGCCACATTTCTCCCAAATAGATCACATCTTCTCCAAGAAATACCAGCTATCCCCCTTCAAATAGGACCTTTTCTCCCACAAATACCTCTTTTATCCCCAAAATAGGACATTTTCCTCCAGACATGCCACATTTCTCCCAAACATATCACATCTTCTCCAAGAAATACCACGTATCCCCCTTCAAATAGGACCTTTTCACCCACAAATACCTGCTTTATCCTCAAAAGAGGGCACTTTCTTCCAGGAATGCCAGATTTCTCCCAAATATAGCACATCTTCTCCAAGAAATACCAGCTTTCCCCCTTCAAATAGGACCTTTTCACCCACAAATACCTCATTTATCCCCAAAAGAGGACAGTTTCTTCCAAAAAGGCCACATTTCTCCGAAATATATCACATCTTCCCCAAGAAATACCAGGGTTCCCCCTTCAAATAGGACCTTTTCACCCACAAATACCTCCTTTATCCCAAAAATAGATCAATTTCTTCCAGAAATGCCAGATTTCTCCCAAATATATCACAGCTTCTCCAAGAAATACCAGGATTCCTCCTGAAATACGACCTTTTCACCAACTAATACCTGCTTTATCCCCAAAATTGGACATTTTCTTCCAGAAATGCCACATTTCTCCCAAATATATCACATCTTCTCCAAGAAATACCACGTTTCCCCCTTCAAAAAGGACCTTTTCACCCACAAATACCTCTTTTATCCCCAAAAGAGGACATTTCCTTTCAGAAATACCACATTTCTCCCAAATATATCACATCTTCTCCAAGAAATACCAGGGTTCCTCCTGAAATAGGACATTTTCTCCCACAAATACCAGCCTTCTCCCCCCAAATTGGACATTTTCTTCCAGAAATGCCACATTTCTCCCAAATAGATCACATCTTCTCCAAGAAATACCAGCTTTCCCCTTCAAATAGGACCTTTTCACCCACAAATACCTGTTTTATCCCCAAAATAGGACATTTCCTTCCAGAAATGCCACATTTCTCCCAATTAGATCACATCTTCTCCAAGAAATACCAGCTTTCCCCCTTCAAATAGGACCTTTTCACCCACAAATACCTCTTTTATCCCCAAAAGAGGACAGTTTCTTCCAGACATGCCACATTTCTCCCAAATAGATCACATCTTCTCCAAGAAATACCACGTTTCCCCCTTCAAATAGGACCTTTTCACCCACAAATACCTGCTTAATCCCAAAAATTGGACATTTTCTTCCAGAAATGCCACATTTCTCCCAAATATATCACATCTTCTTCAAGAAATACCAGGATTCCTCCTGAAATAGGACCTTTACACCCAAAAATACAAGCCTTCTCCCCCCAATTTGGACATTTTCTTGCAGATATGCCAGATTTCTCCCAAATATATCACATATTCTCCAAGAACTACCAGGGTTCCCCCTGGAAATAGGACCTTTTCACCCACAAATACCTCTTTTATCCCCAAAAGAGGACATTTTCTGAAAGACAGGCCAGATTTCTCCCAAACATATCACATCTCCAAGAAATACCAGGATTCCTCCTGAAATAGGACCTTTTCTCCCACAAATACCAGCCTTCTCCCCTGAAAATAGGACATTTTCTTCCAGAAATGCCACATTTCTCCAAAATATATCACAGCTTCACCAAGAAATACCAGCTTTCCCCCTTCAAATAGGACCTTTTCACCCACAAGTACCTCCTTTATCCCCAAAAGAGGACAGTTTCTTCCAGAAATGCCACATTTCTCCCAAATACATCACATCTTCTCCAAGAAATACCTGCTTTCCCCCTTCAAATAGGACCTTTTCACCCACAAGTACCTCTTTTAACCCCAATATAGGACATTTTCTTCCAGATATGACACATTACTCCCAAACATATCACATCTCCAAGAAATACCAGGATTCCTCCTGAAATAGAACATTTCTCCCACAAATACCAGCCTTCTCCCCCGAAAATAGGACATTTTCTTCCAGAAAGGTCAGATTTCTCCCAAATATATCACATCTTCTCCAAGAAATACCAGGGTTCCCCCTTTAAATATGTCCTTTTCACCCACAAATGCCTCTTTTATCCCCAAAATAGGACATTTTCTGAAAGACAGGCCAGATTTCTCCCAAATATATCACATCTTCTCCAAGAAATACCAGGATTCCTCCTGAAATAGGACATTTCACCCACAAATACCTCTTTTATCCCCAAAATATTACAGTTTCATCCAGAAATGCCACATTTCTCCCAAATAGATCACATCTTCTCCAAGAAATACCAGGTTTCAACCTTCAAATAGGACCTTATCACCCACAAATACCTCTTTTATCCCCAAAAGAGGACAGTTTCTTCCAGAAAGGCCACATTTCTCCCACATATATCACATCTTCTCCAAGAAATACCAGGTTTCCCCCTTCAAATAGGACATTATCACCCACAAATACCAGCCTTCTGCCCCCAGATTGGACATTTTCTTCCAGAAATGCCACATTTCTCCCAATTAGATCACATCTTCTCCAAGAAATAACACGTTTCCCCCTTCAAATAGGACCTTTTCAACCACAAATACCTCTTTTATCCCCAAAAGAGGACAGTTTCCTCCAGACATGCCACATTTCTCCCAAATAGATCACATCTTCTCCAAGAAATACCAGGGTTCCCCCTTCAAATAGGACCTTTACACCCACAAATACCTGCTTTATCCCCAAAAGAGGACATTTTCTTCCAGGAATGCCAGATTTCTCCCAAATATATCACATCTTCTCCAAGAAATACCACGTTTCCCCCCTCAAATAGGACCTTTTCACCCACAAATACCTCTTTTATCCCCAAAAGAGGACAGTTTCCTCCAGACATGCCACATTTCTCCCAAATATATCACATCTTCTCCAAGAAATACCAGGGTTCCCCCTTCAAATAGGACCTTTTCACCCACAAATACCTCCTTTATCCCCAAAGTAGATCAGTTACTTCCAGAAATGCCACATTTCTCCCAAATATATCACAGCTTCTCCAAGAAATACCAGGATTACTCCTGAAATACGACCTTTTAACCCACAAATACCTGCTTTATCCCCAATATTGGATATTTTCTTCCAGAAATGCCACATTTCTCCCATATATATCACATCTTCTCCAAGAAATACCACGTTTCTGCCTTCAAATAGGACCTTTTCACCCACAAATACCTCTTTTATCCCCAAAAGAGGACAGTTTATTCCAGACATGCCACATTTCTCCCAAATATATCACATCTTCTCCAAGAAATACCAGGGTTCCTCGTTGAAATAGGACCTTTTCACCCACAAATACCTCTTTTATCCCCAAAATAGAACAGTTTCTTCCAGAAATGCCACAGTTCTCCCAATTAGATCACATCTTCTCCAAGAAATACCAGCTTTCCCCCTTCAAATAGGACCTTATCACCCACAAATACCTCTTTTATCCCCAAAATAGGACAGGTTCATCCGGACATGCCAGATATCTCCCAAATATATCACATCTTCTCCAAGAAATACCAGGGTTCCCCCTTCAAATAGGACCTTTTCACCCACAAATACCACTTTTATCCCCAAAATAGGACATTTTCTTGCAGAAATGCCACATTTCTCCCAAATGTATCACATCTTCTCCAAGAAATACCACGTTTCCCCCTTCAAATAGGACCTTTTCACCCACAAATACCTCTTTTATCCCCAAAAGAGGACAGTTTCTTCCAGAAATGCCACATTTCTCCCAAATATATCACATCTTCTCCAAGAAATACCAGCTTTCCCCCATTAAATAGGACCTTTTCACCCACAAATGCCTGTTTTATCCCCAAAATAGGACAGTTTCTTCCAGAAATGCCAGATTTCTCCCAATTAGATCACATCTTCTCCAAGAAATACCAGGATTCCTCCTGAAATAGGACATTTCTCCCACAAATTCCTCTTTTATCCCCAAAATTGGACAGTTTCTTCCAGAAATGCCACATTTCTCCGAAATAGATCACATCTTCTCCAAGAAATACCAGGGTTCCCCCTTCAAATAGGACCTTTTCTCCCACAAATACCACTTTTATACCCAAAATAGGGCATTTCGTTCCAGAAATGCCACATTTCTCCCAAATATATCACATCTTCTCCAAGAAATACCAGGGTTCCCCCTTCAAATAGGGCCTTTTCACCCACAAATACCTCTTTTATCCCCAAAAGAGGACAGTTTCTTCCAGAAATGCCAGATTTCTCCCAAACATATCACATCTCCTCCAAGAAATACCAGGATTCCCCCTTCAAATAGGACCTTTTCACCCACAAATACCTCTTTTATCCCCAAAATAGGACAGTTTCTTCCAGAAATGCCACATTTCTCCCAAATAGATCACATCTTCTCCAAGAAATACCAGCTATCCCCCTTCAAATAGGACCTTTTCTCCCACAAATACCTCTTTTATCCCCAAAATTGGACATTTTCCTCCAGACATGCCACATTTCTCCCAAACATATCACATCTCCAAGAAATACCAGGATTCCTCCTGAAATAGGACCTTTTCACCCACAAATACAAGCCTTCTCCCCCCAGTTTGGACATTTTCTTGCAGATATGCCAGATTTCTCCCAAATATATCACATATTCTCCAAGAACTACCAGGGTTCCCCCTGGAAATAGGACCTTTTCACCCACAAATACCTCTTTTATCCCCAAAAGAGGACATTTTCTGAAAGACAGGCCAGATTTCTCCCAAACATATCACATCTCCAAGAAATACCAGGATTCCTCCTGAAATAGGACCTTTTCTCCCACAAATACCAGCCTTCTCCCCTGAAAATAGGACATTTTCGTCCAGAAATGCCACATTTCTCCAAAATATATCACAGCTTCACCAAGAAATACCAGCTTTCCCCCTTCAAATAGGACCTTTTCACCCACAAGTACCTCCTTTATCCCCAAAAGAGGACAGTTTCTTCCAGAAATGCCCGATTTCTCCCAAATATATCACATCTTCTCCAAGAAATACCTGCTTTCCCCCTTCAAATAGGACCTTTTCACCCACAAGTACCTCTTTTAACCCCAATATAGGACATTTTCTTCCAGATATGACATATTACTCCCAAACATATCACATCTCCAAGAAATACCAGGATTCCTCCTGAAATAGAACATTTCTCCCAAAAGTACCAGCCTTCTCCCCCGAAAATAGGACATTTTCTTCCAGAAAGGTCAGATTTCTCCCAAATATATCACATCTTCTCCAAGAAATACCAGGGTTCCCCCTTTAAATACGTCCTTTTCACCCACAAATGCCTCTTTTATCCCCAAAATAGGACATTTTCTTCCAGAACTGCCAGATTTCTCCCAAATATATCTCATCTTCTCCAAGAAATACCAGGATTCCTCCTGAAATAGGACATTTCACCCACAAATACCTCTTTTATCCCCAAAATATTACAGTTTCATCCAGAAATGCCACATTTCTCCCAAATAGATCACATCTTCTCCAAGAAATACCAGGTTTCAACCTACAAATAGGACCTTATCACCCACAAATACCTCTTTTATACCCAAAATAGAACATTTTCTTCCAGAAATGCCACATTTCTCCCAAATATATCACATCTTCTCCAAGAAATACCAGCTTTCCCCCTTCAAATAGGACCTTTTCACCCACAAATACCAGCCTTCTGCCCCCAGATTGGACATTTTCTTCCAGAAATGCCAGATTTCTCCCAATTAGATCACATCTTCTCCAAGAAATAACACGTTTCCCCCTTCAAATAGGACCTTTTCAACCACAAATACCTCTTTTATCCCCAAAATTGGACATTTTCCTCCAGACATGCCACATTTCTCCCAAATAGATCACATCTTCTCCAAGAAATACCAGGTTTCCCCCTTCAAATAGGACCTTTTCACCCACAAATACCTGCTTTATCCCCAAAAGAGGACATTTTCTTCCAGAAATGCCACATTTCTCCCAAATATATCACATCTTCTCCAAGAAATACCAGGGTTCCTCCTTGAAATAGGACCTTTTCACCCACAAATACCTCTTTTATCCCCAAAATAGGACATTTCGTTCCAGAAATGCCACATTTCTCCCAAATATATCACATCTTCTCCAAGAAATACCAGGGTTCCCCCTTCAAATAGGACCTTATCACCCACAAATACCTCTTTTATCCCCAAAAGAGGACAGGTTCATCCGGACATGCCAGATATCTCCCAAATATAGAACATCTTCTCCAAGAAATACCAGGTTTCCCCCTTCAAATAGGACCTTTTCAACCACAAATACCACTTTTATCCCCAAAATAGGACATTTTCTTGCAGAAATGCCACATTTCTCCCAAATGTATCACATCTTCTCCAAGAAAGACCACGTTTCCCCCTTCAAATAGGACCTTTTCACCCACAAATACCTCTTTTATCCCCAGAAGAGGACATTTTCTTCCAGAAATGCCACATTTCTCCCAAATATATCACATCTTCTCCAAGAAATACCAGCTTTCCCCCCCTAAATAGGACCTTTTCACCCACAAATGCCTGTTTTATCCCCAAAATAGGACAGTTTCTTCCAGAAATGCCAGATTTCTCCCAAATATATCACATCTTCTCCAAGAAATACCAGGATTCCTCCTGAAATAGGACATTTCTCCCACAAATACCTCTTTTATCCCCAAAATAGAACAGTTTCTTCCAGAAATGCCAGATTTCTCCCAAATATATCACATCTTCTCCAAGAAATACCCGCTTTCCCCCTTCAAATAGGACCTTTTCACCCACAAATACCTCTTTTAACCCCAAAAGAGGACAGTTTCTTCCGGAAATGCCACATTTCTCCCAAATATATCACATCTTCTCCAAGAAATACCAGCTTTCCCCCTCCAAATAGGAACTTTTCACCCACTAATACCTCTTTCATCCCCAAAATAGGACAGTTTCCTCCAGACATACCAGATTTCTCCCAAATAGATCACATCTTCTCCAAGAAATACCAGCTATCCCCCTTCAAATAGGACCTTTTCACCCACAAATACCTGTTTGATCCCCAAAATAGGACTGTTTCTGCCAGAAAGGCCAGATTTCTCCCAAGTATATCACATCTTCTCCAGGGAATACCAGCTTTCCCCCTTCAAATAGGACCTTTTCAACCACAAATACCTCTTTTATCCCCGAAATAGGACAGTTTCTTCCGGAAATGCCACATTTCTCCCAAATATATCACATCTGCTCCAAGAAATACCACGTTTCCCCCTTCAAATAGGACCTTTTCACCCACAAATACCTCTTTCATCCCCAAAAGACGACAGTTTCTTCCAGACATGCCACATTACTCCCAAACATATCACATCTCCAAGAAATACCAGGATTCCTCCTGAAATAGGACATTTCTCCCACAAATACCAGCCTTCTCCCCCAAAAATAGGACATTTTCTTCCAGAAAGGCCAGATTTCTCCCAAATATATCACATCTTCTCCAAGAAAGACCACGTTTCCCCCTTCAAATAGGACCTTTTCACCCACAAATACCTCTTTTATCCCCAAAATAGGACATTTTCTTGCAGACATGCCACATTTCTCCCAAATAAATCTCATCTTCTCCAAGAAATACCAGCTTTCCCCCTTCAAATAGGACTTTTTCACCCACAAATACCTCTTTTATCCCCAAAATAGGACAGTTTCTTTCGGAAATGCCACATTTCTCCCAAATATATCACATCTTCTCCAAGAAACACCACGTTTCCCCCTTCAAATAGGACCTTATCACCCACAAATACCTCTTTTATCCCCAAAAGAGGACAGTTTCTTCCAGAAAGGCCACATTTCTCCCAAATATATCACATCTTCTCCAAGAAATACCAGCTTTCCCCCTTCAAATAGGACCTTTTCACCCACAAGTAACTCTTATATCCCCAAAATAGGACAGTTTCTTCCAGACATGCCACATTTCTCCCAAATATATCACATCTGCTCCAAGAAATACCAGCTTTCCCCCTTCAAATAGGACCTTTTCACCCACAAATACCTGTTTGATCCCCAAAAGAGGACAGTTTCTTCCAGAAATACCACATTTCTCCCAAATACATCACATCTTCTCCAAGAAATACCAGGTTTCCCCCTTGAAATAGGACCTTTTCACCCACAAATACCTGTTTGATCCCCAAAATTGGACAGTTTCTTCCAGAAATGCCACATTTCTCCCAAATAGATCACATCTTCTCCAAGAAATACCAGCTATCCCCCTTGAAATAGGACCTTTTCTCCCACAAATACCTCTTTTATACACAAAATAGGACATTTCCTTCCAGAAATGCCACATTTCTCCCAAATATATCACATCTTCTCCAAGAAATACCAGTTCTCCCCCTTCAAATAGGACCTTTCCACCCACAAATACCTCTTTTATCCCCATAAGAGGACATTTTCTTCCAGAAATGCCACATTTCTCCCAAATAGATCACAGCTTCACCAAGAAATACCAGCTTTCCCCCTTCAAATAGGACCTTTTCACCCACAACTACCTCCTTTATCCCCAAAAGAGGACAGTTTCTTCCAGAAATGCCACATTTCTCCCAAATATATCACATCTTCTCCAAGAAATACCTGCTTTCCCCCTTCAAATAGGACCTTTTCACCCACAAGTACCTCTTTTAACCCCAATATAGGACATTTTCTTTCAGATATGACATATTACTCCCAAACATATCACATCTCCAAGAAATACCAGGATTCCTCCTGAAATAGAACATTTCTCCCACAAGTACCAGCCTTCTCCCCCGAAAATAGGACATTTTCTTCCAGAAAGGTCAGATTTCTCCCAAATATATCACATCTTCTCCAAGAAATACCAGGGTTCCCCCTTTAAATACGTCCTTTTCACCCACAAATGCCTCTTTTATCCCCAAAATAGGACATTTTCTTCCAGAACTGCCAGATTTCTCCCAAATATATCTCATCTTCTCCAAGAAATACCAGGATTCCTCCTGAAATAGGACATTTCACCCACAAATACCTCTTTTATCCCCAAAATATTACAGTTTCATCCAGAAATGCCACATTTCTCCCAAATAGATCACATCTTCTCCAAGAAATACCAGGTTTCAACCTACAAATAGGACCTTATCACCCACAAATACCTCTTTTATACCCAAAATAGAACATTTTCTTCCAGAAATGCCACATTTCTCCCAAATATATCACATCTTCTCCAAGAAATACCAGCTTTCCCCCTTCAAATAGGACCTTTTCACCCACAAATACCAGCCTTCTGCCCCCAGATTGGACATTTTCTTCCAGAAATGCCAGATTTCTCCCAATTAGATCACATCTTCTCCAAGAAATAACACGTTTCCCCCTTCAAATAGGACCTTTTCAACCACAAATACCTCTTTTATCCCCAAAATTGGACATTTTCCTCCAGACATGCCTCATTTCTCCCAAATAGATCACATCTTCTCCAAGAAATACCAGGGTTCCCCCTTCAAATAGGACCTTTTCATCCACAAATACCTGCTTTATCCCCAAAAGAGGACATTTTCTTCCAGAAAAGCCACATTTCTCCCAAATATATCACATCTTCTCCAAGAAATACCAGGGTTCCTCCTTGAAATAGGACCTTTTCACCCACAAATACCTCTTTTATCCCCAAAATAGGACATTTCGTTCCAGAAATGCCACATTTCTCCCAAATATATCACATCTTCTCCAAGAAATACCAGGGTTCCCCCTTCAAATAGGACCTTATCACCCACAAATACCTCTTTTATCCCCAAAAGAGGACAGGTTCATCCGGACATGCCAGATATCTCCCAAATATAGAACATCTTCTCCAAGAAATACCAGGTTTCCCCCTTCAAATAGGACCTTTTCAACCACAAATACCACTTTTATCCCCAAAATAGGACATTTTCTTGCAGAAATGCCACATTTCTCCCAAATGTATCACATCTTCTCCAAGAAAGACCACGTTTCCCCCTTCAAATAGGACCTTTTCACCCACAAATACCTCTTTTATCCCCAGAAGAGGACAGTTTCTTCCAGAAATGCCACATTTCTCCCAAATAGATCACATCTTCTCCAAGAAATACCAGCTTTCCCCCCCTAAATAGGACCTTTTCACCCACAAATGCCTGTTTTATCCCCAAAATAGGACAGTTTCTTCCAGAAATGCCAGATTTCTCCCAAATATATCACATCTTCTCCAAGAAATACCAGGATTCCTCCTGAAATAGGACATTTCTCCCACAAATACCTCTTTCATCCCCAAAATAGAACAGTTTCTTCCAGAAAGGCCAGATTTCTCCCAAATAGATCACATCTTCTCCAAGAAATACCCGCTTTCCCCCTTCAAATAGGACCTTTTCACCCACAAATACCTCTTTTAACCCCAAAAGAGGACAGTTTCTTCCGGAAATGCCACATTTCTCCCAAATATATCACATCTTCTCCAAGAAATACCAGCTTTCCCCCTTCAAATAGGAACTTTTCACCCACTAATACCTCTTTCATCCCCAAAATAGGACAGTTTCTTCCAGACATGCCAGATTTCTCCCAAATAGATCACATCTTCTCCAAGAAATACCAGGTATCCCCCTTCAAATAGGACCTTTTCACCCACAAATACCTGTTTGATCCCCAAAATAGGACTGTTTCTGCCAGAAAGGCCAGATTTCTCCCAAGTATATCACATCTTCTCCAGGGAATACCAGCTTTCCCCCTTCAAATAGGACCTTTTCACCCACAAATACCTCTTTTATCCCCGAAATAGGACAGTTTCTTCCAGACATGCCACATTTCTCCCAAATATATCACATCTGCTCCAAGAAATACCACGTTTCCCCCTTCAAATAGGACCTTTTCACCCACAAATACCTCTTTCATCCCCAAAAGACGACAGTTTCTTCCAGACATGCCACATTACTCCCAAACATATCACATCTCCAAGAAATACCAGGATTCCTCCTGAAATAGGACATTTCTCCCACAAATACCAGCCTTCTCCCCCAAAAATAGGACATTTTCTTCCAGAAAGGCCAGATTTCTCCCAAATATATCACATCTTCTCCAAGAAAGACCACGTTTCCCCCTTCAAATAGGACCTTTTCACCCACAAATACCTCTTTTATCCCCAAAATAGGACATTTTCTTGCAGACATGCCACATTTCTCCCAAATAAATCTCATCTTCTCCAAGAAATACCAGCTTTCCCCCTTCAAATAGGACTTTTTCACCCACAAATACCTCTTTTATCCCCAAAATAGGACAGTTTCTTCCGGAAATGCCACATTTCTCCCAAATATATCACATCTTCTCCAAGAAATACCACGTTTCCCCCTTCAAATAGGACCTTATCACCCACAAATACCTCTTTTATCCCCAAAAGAGGACAGTTTCTTCCAGAAAGGCCACATTTCTCCCAAATATATCACATCTTCTCCAAGAAATACCAGCTTTCCCCCTTCAAATAGGACCTTTTCACCCACAAGTAACTCTTATATCCCCAAAATAGGACAGTTTCTTCCAGACATGCCACATTTCTCCCAAATATATCACATCTGCTCCAAGAAATACCAGCTTTCCCCCTTCAAATAGGACCTTTTCACCCACAAATACCTGTTTGATCCCCAAAAGAGGACAGTTTCTTCCAGAAATACCACATTTCTCCCAAATACATCACATCTTCTCCAAGAAATACCACGTTTCCCCCTTGAAATAGGACCTTTTCACCCACAAATACCTGTTTGATCCCCAAAATTGGACAGTTTCTTCCAGAAATGCCACATTTCTCCCAAATAGATCACATCTTCTCCAAGAAATACCAGCTATCCCCCTTGAAATAGGACCTTTTCTCCCACAAATACCTCTTTTATACACAAAATAGGACATTTCCTTCCAGAAATGCCACATTTCTCCCAAATATATCACATCTTCTCCAAGAAATACCAGTTCTCCCCCTTCAAATAGGACCTTTCCACCCACAAATACCTCTTTTATCCCCATAAGAGGACATTTTCTTCCAGAAATGCCACATTTCTCCCAAATAGATCACAGCTTCACCAAGAAATACCAGCTTTCCCCCTTCAAATAGGACCTTTTCACCCACAACTACCTCCTTTATCCCCAAAAGAGGACAGTTTCTTCCAGAAATGCCACATTTCTCCCAAATATATCACATCTTCTCCAAGAAATACCTGCTTTCCCCCTTCAAATAGGACCTTTTCACCCACAAGTACCTCTTTTAACCCCAATATAGGACATTTTCTTTCAGATATGACATATTACTCCCAAACATATCACATCTCCAAGAAATACCAGGATTCCTCCTGAAATAGAACATTTCTCCCACAAGTACCAGCCTTCTCCCCCGAAAATAGGACATTTTCTTCCAGAAAGGTCAGATTTCTCCCAAATATATCACATCTTCTCCAAGAAATACCAGGGTTCCCCCTTTAAATACGTCCTTTTCACCCACAAATGCCTCTTTTATCCCCAAAATAGGACATTTTCTTCCAGAACTGCCAGATTTCTCCCAAATATATCTCATCTTCTCCAAGAAATACCAGGATTCCTCCTGAAATAGGACATTTCACCCACAAATACCTCTTTTATCCCCAAAATATTACAGTTTCATCCAGAAATGCCACATTTCTCCCAAATAGATCACATCTTCTCCAAGAAATACCAGGTTTCAACCTACAAATAGGACCTTATCACCCACAAATACCTCTTTTATACCCAAAATAGAACATTTTCTTCCAGAAATGCCACATTTCTCCCAAATATATCACATCTTCTCCAAGAAATACCAGCTTTCCCCCTTCAAATAGGACCTTTTCACCCACAAATACCAGCCTTCTGCCCCCAGATTGGACATTTTCTTCCAGAAATGCCAGATTTCTCCCAATTAGATCACATCTTCTCCAAGAAATAACACGTTTCCCCCTTCAAATAGGACCTTTTCAACCACAAATACCTCTTTTATCCCCAAAATTGGACATTTTCCTCCAGACATGCCTCATTTCTCCCAAATAGATCACATCTTCTCCAAGAAATACCAGGGTTCCCCCTTCAAATAGGACCTTTTCATCCACAAATACCTGCTTTATCCCCAAAAGAGGACATTTTCTTCCAGAAAAGCCACATTTCTCCCAAATATATCACATCTTCTCCAAGAAATACCAGGGTTCCTCCTTGAAATAGGACCTTTTCACCCACAAATACCTCTTTTATCCCCAAAATAGGACATTTCGTTCCAGAAATGCCACATTTCTCCCAAATATATCACATCTTCTCCAAGAAATACCAGGGTTCCCCCTTCAAATAGGACCTTATCACCCACAAATACCTCTTTTATCCCCAAAAGAGGACAGGTTCATCCGGACATGCCAGATATCTCCCAAATATAGAACATCTTCTCCAAGAAATACCAGGTTTCCCCCTTCAAATAGGACCTTTTCAACCACAAATACCACTTTTATCCCCAAAATAGGACATTTTCTTGCAGAAATGCCACATTTCTCCCAAATGTATCACATCTTCTCCAAGAAAGACCACGTTTCCCCCTTCAAATAGGACCTTTTCACCCACAAATACCTCTTTTATCCCCAGAAGAGGACAGTTTCTTCCAGAAATGCCACATTTCTCCCAAATAGATCACATCTTCTCCAAGAAATACCAGCTTTCCCCCCCTAAATAGGACCTTTTCACCCACAAATGCCTGTTTTATCCCCAAAATAGGACAGTTTCTTCCAGAAATGCCAGATTTCTCCCAAATATATCACATCTTCTCCAAGAAATACCAGGATTCCTCCTGAAATAGGACATTTCTCCCACAAATACCTCTTTCATCCCCAAAATAGAACAGTTTCTTCCAGAAAGGCCAGATTTCTCCCAAATAGATCACATCTTCTCCAAGAAATACCCGCTTTCCCCCTTCAAATAGGACCTTTTCACCCACAAATACCTCTTTTAACCCCAAAAGAGGACAGTTTCTTCCGGAAATGCCACATTTCTCCCAAATATATCACATCTTCTCCAAGAAATACCAGCTTTCCCCCTTCAAATAGGAACTTTTCACCCACTAATACCTCTTTCATCCCCAAAATAGGACAGTTTCTTCCAGACATGCCAGATTTCTCCCAAATAGATCACATCTTCTCCAAGAAATACCAGGTATCCCCCTTCAAATAGGACCTTTTCACCCACAAATACCTGTTTGATCCCCAAAATAGGACTGTTTCTGCCAGAAAGGCCAGATTTCTCCCAAGTATATCACATCTTCTCCAGGGAATACCAGCTTTCCCCCTTCAAATAGGACCTTTTCACCCACAAATACCTCTTTTATCCCCGAAATAGGACAGTTTCTTCCAGACATGCCACATTTCTCCCAAATATATCACATCTGCTCCAAGAAATACCACGTTTCCCCCTTCAAATAGGACCTTTTCACCCACAAATACCTCTTTCATCCCCAAAAGACGACAGTTTCTTCCAGACATGCCACATTACTCCCAAACATATCACATCTCCAAGAAATACCAGGATTCCTCCTGAAATAGGACATTTCTCCCACAAATACCAGCCTTCTCCCCCAAAAATAGGACATTTTCTTCCAGAAAGGCCAGATTTCTCCCAAATATATCACATCTTCTCCAAGAAAGACCACGTTTCCCCCTTCAAATAGGACCTTTTCACCCACAAATACCTCTTTTATCCCCAAAATAGGACATTTTCTTGCAGACATGCCACATTTCTCCCAAATAAATCTCATCTTCTCCAAGAAATACCAGCTTTCCCCCTTCAAATAGGACCTTTTCACCCACAAATACCTCTTTTATCCCCAAAAGAGGACAGTTTCTTCCGGAAATGCCACATTTCTCCCAAATATATCACATCTTCTCCAAGAAATACCACGTTTCCCCCTTCAAATAGGACCTTATCACCCACAAATACCTCTTTTATCCCCAAAAGAGGACAGTTTCTTCCAGAAAGGCCACATTTCTCCCAAATAGATCACATCTTCTCCAAGAAATACCAGCTTTCCCCCTTCAAATAGGACCTTTTCACCCACAAGTAACTCTTATATCCCCAAAATAGGACAGTTTCTTCCAGACATGCCACATTTCTCCCAAATATATCACATCTGCTCCAAGAAATACCAGCTTTCCCCCTTCAAATAGGACCTTTTCACCCACAAATACCTGTTGGATCCCCAAAAGAGGACAGTTTCTTCCAGAAATACCACATTTCTCCCAAATACATCACATCTTCTCTAAGAAACACCACGTTTCCCCCTTCAAATAGGACCTTTTCACCCACAAATACCTGTTTGATCCCCAAAATTGGACAGTTTCTTCCAGAAATGCCACATTTCTCCCAAATAGATCACATCTTCTCCAAGAAATACCAGCTATCCCCCTTGAAATAGGACCTTTTCTCCCACAAATACCTCTTTTATACCCAAAATAGGACATTTCCTTCCAGAAATGCCACATTTCTCCCAAATATATCACATCTTCTCCAAGAAATACCAGTTCTCCCCCTTCAAATAGGACCTTTTCACCCACAAATACCTCTTTTATCCCCATAAGAGGACAGTTTCTGCCAGAAATGCCACATTTCTCCCAAATAGATCACAGCTTCACCAAGAAATACCAGCTTTCCCCCTTCAAATAGGACCTTTTCACCCACAACTACCTCCTTTATCCCCAAAAGAGGACAGTTTCTTCCAGAAATGCCCGATTTCTCCCAAATATATCACATCTTCTCCAAGAAATACCTGCTTTCCCCCTTCAAATAGGACCTTTTCACCCACAAGTACCTCTTTTAACCCCAATATAGGACATTTTCTTCCAGATATGACATATTACTCCCAAACATATCACATCTCCAAGAAATACCAGGATTCCTCCTGAAATAGAACATTTCTCCCACAAGTACCAGCCTTCTCCCCCGAAAATAGGACATTTTCTTCCAGAAAGGTCAGATTTCTCCCAAATATATCACATCTTCTCCAAGAAATACCAGGGTTCCCCCTTTAAATACGTCCTTTTCACCCACAAATGCCTCTTTTATCCCCAAAATAGGACATTTTCTTCCAGAACTGCCAGATTTCTCCCAAATATATCTCATCTTCTCCAAGAAATACCAGGATTCCTCCTGAAATAGGACATTTCACCCACAAATACCTCTTTTATCCCCAAAATATTACAGTTTCATCCAGAAATGCCACATTTCTCCCAAATAGATCACATCTTCTCCAAGAAATACCAGGTTTCAACCTACAAATAGGACCTTATCACCCACAAATACCTCTTTTATACCCAAAATAGAACATTTTCTTCCAGAAATGCCACATTTCTCCCAAATATATCACATCTTCTCCAAGAAATACCAGCTTTCCCCCTTCAAATAGGACCTTTTCACCCACAAATACCAGCCTTCTGCCCCCAGATTGGACATTTTCTTCCAGAAATGCCAGATTTCTCCCAATTAGATCACATCTTCTCCAAGGAATAACACGTTTCCCCCTTCAAATAGGACCTTTTCAACCACAAATACCTCTTTTATCCCCAAAATTGGACATTTTCCTCCAGACATGCCTCATTTCTCCCAAATAGATCACATCTTCTCCAAGAAATACCAGGGTTCCCCCTTCAAATAGGACCTTTTCATCCACAAATACCTGCTTTATCCCCAAAAGAGGACATTTTCTTCCAGAAAAGCCACATTTCTCCCAAATATATCACATCTTCTCCAAGAAATACCAGGGTTCCTCCTTGAAATAGGACCTTTTCACCCACAAATACCTCTTTTATCCCCAAAATAGGACATTTCGTTCCAGAAATGCCACATTTCTCCCAAATATATCACATCTTCTCCAAGAAATACCAGGGTTCCCCCTTCAAATAGGACCTTATCACCCACAAATACCTCTTTTATCCCCAAAAGAGGACAGGTTCATCCGGACATGCCAGATATCTCCCAAAAATAGAACATCTTCTCCAAGAAGTACCAGGATTCCTCCTGAAATAGGACCTTTTCAACCACAAATACCACTTTTATCCCCAAAATAGGACATTTTCTTGCAGAAATGCCACATTTCTCCCAAATGTATCACATCTTCTCCAAGAAAGACCACGTTTCCCCCTTCAAATAGGACCTTTTCACCCACAAATACCTCTTTTATCCCCAGAAGAGGACAGTTTCTTCCAGAAATGCCACATTTCTCCCAAATAGATCACATCTTCTCCAAGAAATACCAGCTTTCCCCCTTCAAATAGGACCTTTTCACCCACAAATGCCTGTTTTATCCCCAAAATAGGACAGTTTCTTCCAGAAATGCCAGATTTCTCCCAAATAGATCACATCTTCTCCAAGAAATACCAGGATTCCTCCTGAAATAGGACATTTCTCCCACAAATACCTCTTTTATCCCCAAAATAGAACAGTTTCTTCCAGAAAGGCCAGATTTCTCCCAAATATATCACATCTTCTCCAAGAAATACCCGCTTTCCCCCTTCAAATAGGACCTTTTCACCCACAAATACCTCTTTTAACCCCAAAAGAGGACAGTTTCTTCCGGAAATGCCACATTTCTCCCAAATATATCACATCTTCTCCAAGAAATACCAGCTTTCCCCCTTCAAATAGGAACTTTTCACCCACTAATACCTCTTTCATCCCCAAAATAGGACAGTTTCTTCCAGACATGCCAGATTTCTCCCAAATAGATCACATCTTCTCCAAGAAATACCAGGTATCCCCCTTCAAATAGGACCTTTTCACCCACAAATACCTGTTTGATCCCCAAAATAGGACTGTTTCTGCCAGAAAGGCCAGATTTCTCCCAAGTATATCACATCTTCTCCAGGGAATACCAGCTTTCCCCCTTCAAATAGGACCTTTTCACCCACAAATACCTCTTTTATCCCCGAAATAGGACATTTTCTTCCGGAAATGCCACATTTCTCCCAAATATATCACATCTGCTCCAAGAAATACCACGTCTCCCCCTTCAAATAGGACCTTTTCACCCACAAATACCTCTTTCATCCCCAAAAGACGACAGTTTCTTCCAGACATGCCACATTACTCCCAAACATATCACATCTCCAAGAAATACCAGGATTTCTCCTGAAATAGGACATTTCTCCCACAAATACCAGCCTTCTCCCCCAAAAATAGGACATTTTCTTGCAGATATGCCAGATTTCTCCCAAATATATCACATCTTCTCCAAGAAATACCAGCTTTCCCCCTTCAAATAGGACCTTTTCACCCACAAATACCTCTTTTATCCCCAGAATAGGACATTTTCTTGCAGACATGCCACATTTCTCCCAAATAAATCTCATCTTCTCCAAGAAATACCAGCTTTCCCCCTTCAAATAGGACCTTTTCACCCACAAATACCTCTTTTATCCCCAAAAGAGGACAGTTTCTTCCGGAAATGCCACATTTCTCCCAAATATATCACATCTTCTCCAAGAAATACCACGTTTCCCCCTTCAAATAGGACCTTATCACCCACAAATACCTCTTTTATCCCCAAAAGAGGACAGTTTCTTCCAGAAAGGCCACATTTCTCCCAAATATAACACATCTTCTCCAAGAAATACCAGCTTTCCCCCTTCAAATAGGACCTTTTCACCCACAAATACCTCTTATATCCCCAAAATAGGACAGTTTCTTCCAGACATGCCACATTTCTCCCAAATATATCACATCTGCTCCAAGAAATACCAGCTTTCCCCCTTCAAATAGGACCTTTTCACCCACAAATACCTGTTGGATCCCCAAAAGAGGACAGTTTCTTCCAGAAATACCACATTTCTCCCAAATACATCACATCTTCTCCAAGATACACCACGTTTCCCCCTTCAAATAGGACCTTTTCACCCACAAATACCTGTTTGATCCCCAAAATTGGACAGTTTCTTCCAGAAATGCCACATTTCTCCCAAATAGATCACATCTTCTCCAAGAAATACCAGGTTTCCCCCTTCAAATAGGACCTTTTCTCCCACAAATACCTCTTTTATACCCAAAATAGGACATTTCCTTCCAGAAATGCCACATTTCTCCCAAATATATCACATCTTCTCCAAGAAATACCAGTTCTCCCCCTTCAAATAGGACCTTTTCACCCACAAATACCTCTTTTATCCCCATAAGAGGACAGTTTCTTCCAGAAATGCCACATTTCTCCCAAATAGATCACATCTTCTCCTAGAAGTACCAGGTTTCCCCCTTCAAATAGGACCTTTTCACCCACAAATACCTCTTTTATCCCCAAAAGAGGACAGTTTCTGCCAGAAATGCAAGATTTCTCCCAAATAGATCACATCTTCTCCAAGAAATACCAGGTTTCCCCCTTCAAATAGGACCTTTTCACCCACAAATACCTCTTTTATCCCCAAAAGAGGACAGTTTCTTCCGGAAATGCCACATTTCTCCCAAATAGATTACATCTTCTCCAAGAAATACCACGTTTCCCCCTTCAAATAGGACATTTTCACCCACAAATACCTCTTTCATCCCCAAAAGACGACAGTTTCTTCCAGACATGCCACATTACTCCCAAACATATCACATCTCCAAGAAATACCAGGATTCCTCCTGAAATAGGACATTTCTCCCACAAATACCAGCCTTCTCCCCCAAAAATAGGACATTTTCTTCCAGAAATGCCCGATTTCCCCCAAATATATCACATCTTCTCCAAGAAATACCAGCTATCCCCCTTCAAATAGGACCTTTTCACCCACAAATACCTCTTTTATCCCCTAAATAGGACATTTTCTTGCAGACATGCCACATTTCTCCCAAATAAATCTCATCTTCTCCAAGAAATACCAGCTTTCCCCCTTCAAATAGGACCTTTTCACCCACAAATACCTCTTTTTTCCCCAAAATAGGACAGTTTCTTCCGGAAATGCCACATTTCTCCCAAATATATCACATCTTCTCCAAGAAATACCACGTTTCCCCCTTCAAATAGGACCTTATCACCCACAAATACCTCTTTTATCCCCAAAAGAGGACAGTTTCTTCCAGAAAGGCCACATTTCTCCCAAATATAACACATCTTCTCCAAGAAATACCAGCTTTCCCCCTTCAAATAGGACCTTTTCACCCACAAATACCTCTTATATCCCCAAAATAGGACAGTTTCTTCCAGACATGCCACATTTCTCCCAAATAGATCACATCTGCTCCAAGAAATACCAGCTTTCCCCCTTCAAATAGGACCTTTTCACCCACAAATACCTGTTGGATCCCCAAAAGAGGACAGTTTCTTCCAGAAATACCACATTTCTCCCAAATACATCACATCTTCTCCAAGAAACACCACGTTTCCCCCTTCAAATAGGACCTTTTCACCCACAAATACCTGTTTGATCCCCAAAATTGGACAGTTTCTTCCAGAAATGCCACATTTCTCCCAAATAGATCACATCTTCTCCAAGAAATACCAGCTATCCCCCTTGAAATAGGACCTTTTCTCCCACAAATACCTCTTTTATACCCAAAATAGGACATTTCCTTCCAGAAATGCCACATTTCTCCCAAATATATCACATCTTCTCCAAGAAATAGCAGTTCTCCCCCTTCAAATAGGACCTTTTCACCCACAAATACCTCTTTTATCCCCAAAAGAGGACAGTTTCTTCCAGAAATGCCACATTTCTCCCAAATAGATCACATCTTCTCCTAGAAGTACCAGGTTTCCCCCTTCAAATAGGACCTTTTCACCCACAAATACCTCTTTTATCCCCAAAAGAGGACAGTTTCTGCCAGAAATGCAAGATTTCTCCCAAATAGATCACATCTTCTCCAAGAAATACCAGGTTTCCCCCTTCAAATAGGACCTTTTCACCCACAAATACCTCTTTTATCCCCAAAAGAGGACAGTTTCTTCCAGAAATGCCACATTTCTCCCAAATAGATCACATCTTCTCCAAGAAATACCAGCTATCCCCCTTCAAATAGGACCTTTTCTCCCACAAATACCACTTTTATCCCCAAAAGAGGACATTTTCTGAAAGACAGGCCAGATTTCTCCCAAACATCACATCTCCAAGAAATACCAGGATTCCTCCTGAAATAGGACCTTTTCTCCCTCAAATACCAGCCTTTTCCCCTGAAAATAGGACATTTTCTTCCAGAAATGCCACATTTCTCCCAAATATATCACAGCTTCACCAAGAAATACCAGCTTTCCCCCTTCAAATAGGACCTTTTCACCCACAAGTACCTCCTTTATCCACAAAAGAGGACAGTTTCTTCCAGACATGCCACATATCTCCCAAATATATCACATCTTCTCCAAGAAATACCAGGGTTCCCCCTTCAAATAGGACCTTTTCACACACAAGTACCTCTATTAACCCCAAAATAGGACATTTTCTTCCAGATATGACACATTACTCCCAAACATATCACATCTCCAAGAAATACCAGGATTCCTCCTGGAATAGAACATTTCTCCCACAAATACCAGCCTTCTCCCCCGAAAATAGGACATTTTCTTCCAGAAAGGTCAGATTTCTCCCAAATATATCACATCTTCTCCAAGAAATACCAGGGTTCACCCTTTAAATAGAACCTTTTCACCCACAAATGCCTCTTTTATCCCCAAAATAGGACATTTTCTTCCAGACATGCCACATTTCTCCCAAGTATATCACATCTTCTCCAAGAAATACCAGGATTCCTCCTGAAATAGGACATTTCACCCACAAATACCTCTTTTATCCCCAAAAGAGGTCATTTTCTTCCAGAAATGCCCGATTTCTCCCAAATAGATCACATCTTCTCCAAGAAATACCAGGTTTCAACCTTCAAATAGGACCTTCTCACCCACAAATACCTCTTTTATCCCCAAAAGAGGACAGTTTCTGCCAGAAAGGCAACATTTCTCTCACATATATCACATTTCTCCAAGAAATACCAGGTTTCCCCCTTCAAATAGGACCTTATCACCCACAAATACCAGCCTTCTGCCCCCAGATTGGACATTTTCTTCCAGACATGCCACATTTCTCCCAATTAGATCACATCTTCTCCAAGAAATAACACGTTTCCCCCTTCAAATAGGACCTTTTCACCCACAAATACCTGTTTTATCCCCAAAAGAGCACAGCTTCTTCCAGACATGCCACATTTCTCCCAAATAGATCACATCTTCTCCAAGAAATACCAGGGTTCCCCCTTCAAATAGGACCTTTTCACCCACAAATACCTGCTTTATCCCCAAAAGAGGACATTGTCTTACAGGAATGCCAGATTTCTCCCAAATATATCACACCTTCTCCAAGAAATACCAGGTTTCGCCTTCAAATAGGACCTTTTCACCCACAAATACCTCTTTTTTCCCCAAAATAGGACAGTTTCTAACAGACATGCCACATTTCTCCGAAATGTATCACATCTTCTCCAAGAAATACCAGGGTTCGCCCTTCAAATAGGACCTTTTCACCCACAAATACCTCCTTTATCCCCAAAAGAGGACAGTTTCTTCCAGAAATGCCACATTTCTCCCAAATATATCACAGCTTCTCCAAGAAATACCAGGATTCCTCCTGAAATACGACCATTTCACCCACAAATACCTGCTTTATCCCCAAAATAGGACAGTTTCTTCCAGAAATGCCAGATTTCTCCCAAATATATCACATCTTCTCCAAGAAATACCACGTTTCCCCCTTCAAATAGGACCTTTTCACCCACAAATACCTCTTTTATCCCCAAAATTGGACAGTTTCTTCCAGAAATGCCACATTTCTCCCAAATAGATCACATCTTCTCCAAGAAATACCAGCTATCCCCCTTCAAATAGGACCTTTTCTCCCACAAATACCTCTTTTATACCCAAAATAGGACATTTCCTTCCAGAAATGCCACATTTCTCCCAAATATATCACATCTTCTCCAAGAAATACCAGTTCTCCCCCTTCAAATAGGACCTTTTCACCCACAAATACCTCTTTTATCCCCATAAGAGGACAGTTTCTGCCAGAAATGCCACATTACTCCCAAACATATCACATCTCCAAGAAATACCAGGATTCCTCCTGAAATAGGACATTTCTCCAACAATTACCAGCCTTCTCCCCCCAATTTGGACATTTTCTTGCAGATATGCCAGATTTCTCCCAAATATATCACATCTTCTCCAAGAAAGACCACGTTTCCCCCTTCAAATAGGACCTTTTCACCCACAAATACCTCTTTTATCCCCAAAATAGGACATTTTCTTGCAGACATGCCACATTTCTCCCAAATAAATCTCATCTTCTCCAAGAAATACCAGCTTTCCCCCTTCAAATAGGACCTTTTCACCCACAAATACCTCTTTTATCCCCAAAATAGGACAGTTTCTTCCGGAAATGCCACATTTCTCCCAAATATATCACATCTTCTCCAAGAAATACCACGTTTCCCCCTTCAAATAGGACCTTATCACCCACAAATACCTCTTTTATCCCCAAAAGAGGACAGTTTCTTCCAGAAAGACCACATTTCTCCCAAATATAACACATCTTCTCCAAGAAATACCAGCTTTCCCCCTTCAAATAGGACCTTTTCACCCACAAGTAACTCTTATATCCCCAAAATAGGACAGTTTCTTCCAGACATGCCACATTTCTCCCAAATATATCACATCTGCTCCAAGAAATACCAGCTTTCCCCCTTCAAATAGGACCTTTTCACCCACAAATACCTGTTTGATCCCCAAAAGAGGACAGTTTCTTCCAGAAATACCACATTTCTCCCAAATACATCACATCTTCTCCAAGAAATACCAGCTTTCCCCCTTCATAAAGGACCTTTTCACCCACAAATACCTGTTTGATCCCCAAAATTGGACAGTTTCTTCCAGAAATGCCACATTTCTCCCAAATAGATCACATCTTCTCCAAGAAATACCAGCTATCCCCCTTCAAATAGGACCTTTTCTCCCACAAATACCTCTTTTATACCCAAAATAGGACATTTCCTTCCAGAAATGCCACATTTCTCCCAAATATATCACATCTTCTCCAAGAAATACCAGTTCTCCCCCTTCAAATAGGACCTTTTCACCCACAAATACCTCTTTTATCCCCATAAGAGGACAGTTTCTTCCAGAAATGCCACATTTCTCCCAAATAGATCACATCTTCTCCTAGAAGTACCAGGTTTCCCCCTTCAAATAGGACCTTTTCACCCACAAATACCTCTTTTATCCCCAAAAGAGGACAGTTTCTGCCAGAAATGCAAGATTTCTCCCAAATAGATCACATCTTCTCCAAGAAATACCAGGTTTCCCCCTTCAAATAGGACCTTTTCACCCACAAATACCTCTTTTATCCCCAAAAGAGGACAGTTTCTTCCGGAAATGCCACATTTCTCCCAAATAGATCACATCTTCTCCAAGAAATACCACGTTTCCCCCTTCAAATAGGACCTTTTCACCCACAAATACCTCTTTCATCCCCAAAAGACGACAGTTTCTTCCAGACATGCCACATTACTCCCAAACATATCACATCTCCAAGAAATACCAGGATTCCTCCTGAAATAGGACATTTCTCCCACAAATACCAGCCTTCTCCCCCAAAAATAGGACATTTTCTTCCAGAAAGGCCAGATTTCTCCCAAATATATCACATCTTCTCCAAGAAATACCAGCTATCCCCCTTCAAATAGGACCTTTTCACCCACAAATACCTCTTTTATCCCCAAAATAGGACATTTTCTTGCAGACATGCCACATTTCTCCCAAATAAATCTCATCTTCTCCAAGAAATACCAGCTTTCCCCCTTCAAATAGGACCTTTTCACCCACAAATACCTCTTTTTTCCCCAAAATAGGACAGTTTCTTCCGGAAATGCCACATTTCTCCCAAATATATCACATCTTCTCCAAGAAATACCACGTTTCCCCCTTCAAATAGGACCTTATCACCCACAAATACCTCTTTTATCCCCAAAAGAGGACAGTTTCTTCCAGAAAGGCCACATTTCTCCCAAATATAACACATCTTCTCCAAGAAATACCAGGGATCCCCCTTCAAATAGGACCTTTTCACCCACAAGTAACTCTTATATCCCCAAAATAGGACAGTTTCTTCCAGACATGCCACATTTCTCCCAAACATATCACATCTGCTCCAAGAAATACCAGGTTTCCCCCTTCAAATAGGACCTTTTCACCCACAAATACCTGTTTGATCCCCAAAATTGGACAGTTTCTTCCAGAAATGCCACATTTCTCCCAAATATATCACATCTTCTCCGAGAAATACCAGCTATCCCCCTTGAAATAGGACCTTTTCTCCCACAAATACCTCTTTTATACCCAAAATAGGACATTTCGTTCCAGAAATGCCACATTTCTCCCAAATATATCACATCTTCTCCAAGAAATACCAGTTCTCCCCCTTCAAATAGGACCTTTTCACCCACAAATACCTCTTTTATCCCCAAAATAGGACAGTTTCTTCCAGAAATGCCACATTTCTCCCAAATAGATCACATCTTCTCCTAGAAGTACCAGGTTTCCCCCTTCAAATAGGACCTTTTCACCCACAAATACCTCTTTTACCCCCAAAAGAGGACAGTTTCTGCCAGAAATGCAAGATTTCTCCCAAATAGATCACATCTTCTCCAAGAAATACCAGGTTTCCCCCTTCAAATAGGACCTTTTCACCCACAAATACCTCTTTTATCCCCAAAATTGGACAGTTTCTTCCAGAAATGCCACATTTCTCCCAAATAGATCACATCTTCTCCAAGAAATACCAGCTATCCCCCTTCAAATAGGACCTTTTCTCCCACAAATACCACTTTTATCCCCAAAAGAGGACATTTTCTGAAAGACAGGCCAGATTTCTCCCAAACATATCACATCTCCAAGAAATACCAGGATTCCTCCTGAAATAGGACCTTTTCTCCCTCAAATACCAGCCTTCTCCCCTGAAAATAGGACATTTTCTTCCAGAAATGCCACATTTCTCCAAAATATATCACAGCTTCACCAAGAAATACCATCTTTCCCCCTTCAAATAGGACTTTTTCACCCACAAGTACCTCCTTTATCCCCAAAAGAGGACAGTTTCTTCCAGACATGCCACATTTCTCCCAAATATATCACATCTTCTCCAAGAAATACCAGGGTTCCCCCTTCAAATAGGACCTTTTCACACACAAGTACCTCTATTAACCCCAAAATAGGACATTTTCTTCCAGATATGACACATTACTCCCAAACATAACACATCTCCAAGAAATACCAGGATTCCTCCTGAAATAGAACATTTCTCCCACAAATACCAGCCTTCTCCCCCGAAAATATGACATTTTCTTCCAGAAAGGTCAGATTTCTCCCAAATATATCACATCTTCTCCAAGAAATACCAGGGTTCACCCTTTAAATAGAACCTTTTCACCCACAAATGCCTCTTTTATCCCCAAAATAGGACATTTTCTTCCAGACATGCCACATTTCTCCCAAGTATATCACATCTTCTCCAAGAAATACCAGGATTCCTCCTGAAATAGGACATTTCACCCACAAATACCTCTTTTATCCCCAAAAGAGGACATTTTCTTCCAGAAATGCCCGATTTCTTCCAAATAGATCACATCTTCTCCAAGAAATACCAGGTTTCAACCTTCAAATAGGACCTTCTCACCCACAAATACCTCTTCTATCCCCAAAAGAGGACAGTTTCTGCCAGAAAGGCAACATTTCTCTCACATATATCACATTTCTCCAAGAAATACCAGCTTTCCCCCTTCAAATAGGACCTTATCACCCACAAATACCAGCCTTCTGCCCCCAGATTGGACATTTTCTTCCAGAAATGCCACATTTCTCCCAATTAGATCACATCTTCTCCAAGAAATACCAGGGTTCCTCCTGGAAATAGGACCTTTTCACCCACAAATACCTCTTTTATCCCCAAAATAGGACAGATTCTTCCAGAAATGCCACAGTTCTCCCAAATATATCACAGCTTCTCCAAGAAATACCAGCTTTCCCCCTTCAAATAGGACCTTATCACCCACAAATACCTCCTTTATCCCAAAAATTGAACAGTTTCATCCAGTAATGCCACATTTCTCCCAAATATATCACATCTTCTCCAAGAAATACCAGCATTCCCCCTTCAAATAGGACCTTTTCTCCCACAAATACCACTTTTATCCGCAAAATAGGACATTTTCTTGCAGAAATGCCACATTTCTCCCAAATATATCACATCTTCTCCAAGAAATTCCACGTTTCCCCCTTCAAATAGGACCTTTTCACCCACAAATACCTGTTGGATCCCCAAAAGAGGACAGTTTCTTCCAGAAATACCACATTTCTCCCAAATACATCACATCTTCTCCAAGAAACACCACGTTTCCCCCTTCAAATAGGACCTTTTCACCCACAAATGCCTGTTTTATCCCCAAAATAGGACAGTTTCTTCCAGAAATGCCAGATTTCTCCCAAATATATCACATCTTCTCCAAGAAATACCAGGATTCCTCCTGAAATAGGACATTTCTCCCACAAATACCTCTTTTATCCCCAAAAGAGGACAGTTTCTTCCAGAAATGCCACATTTCTCCCAAATAGATCACATCTTCTCCAAGAAATACCAGGGTTCCCCCTTCAAATAGGACCTTTTCTCCCACAAATACCACTTTTATACCCAAAATAGGACATTTCGTTCCAGAAATGCCACATTTCTCCCAAATAGATCTCATCTTCTCCTAGAAATACCAGGTTTCCCCCTTCAAATAGGACCTTTTCACCCACAAATACCTCTTTTATCCCCAAAATAGGACAGTTTCTTCCAGAAATGCAAGATTTCTCCCAAATAGATCACATCTTCTCCAAGAAATACCAGGTTTCCCCCTTCAAATAGGACCTTTTCACCCACAAATACCTCTTTTATCCCCAAAATTGGACATTTTCCTCCAGACATGCCACATTTCTACCAAACATATCACATCTTCTCCACGAAATACCACGTATCCCCCTTCAAATAGGACCTTTTCACCCACAAATACCTGCTTTATCCTCAAAAGAGGGCGTTTTCTTCCAGGAATGCCAGATTTCCCTCAAATATATCACATCTTCTCCAAGAAATACCAGCTTTCCCCCTTCAAATAGGACCTTTTCACCCACAAATACCTCTTTTATCCCCAAAAGAGGACAGTTTCCTCCAGACATGCCACATTTCTCCGAAATATATCACATCTTCTCCAAGAAATACCAGGGTTCCCCCTTCAAATAGGACCTTTTCAACCACAAATACCTGCTTTATCCTCAAAAGAGGGCGTTTTCTTCCAGGAATGCCAGATTACTCCCAAATATATCACATCTTCTCCAAGAAATACCAGCTTTCCCCCTTCAAATAGGACCTTTTCACCCACAAATACCTCTTTTATACCCAAAATAGGACAGTTTCTTCCAGAAATGCCACATTTCTCCCAAATATATCACATCTTCCCCAAGAAATACCAGGGATCCCCCTTCAAATAGGACCTTTTCACCCACAAATACCTCCTTTATCCCAAAAATAGAACAGTTTCTTCCAGAAATGCCACATTTCTCCCAAATATATCACATCTTCTCCAAGAAATACCAGGATTCCTCCTGAAATACGACCTTTTCACCCACAAATACCTGCTTTATCCCCAAAATTGGACATTTTCTTCCAGAAATGCCACATTTCTCCCAAATAGATCACATCTTCTCCAAGAAATACCTCGTTTCCCCCTTCAAATAGGACCTTTTCACCCACAAATACCTCTTTTATACCCAAAATAGGACATTTCCTTCCAGAAATGCCACATTTCTCCCATATATATCACATCTTCTCCAAGAAATACCAGGGTTCCTCCTGAAATAGGACCTTTTCACCCACAAATACCAGCCTTCTCCCCCCAAATTGGACATTTTCTTCCAGAAATGCCACATTTCTCCCAAATAGATCACATCTTCTCCAAGAAATACCAGCTTTCCCCCTTCAAATAGGACCTTTTCACCCACAAATACCTCTTTTATCCCCAAAAGAGGACATTTCCTTCCAGAAATGCCACATTTCTCCCAAATATATCACATCTTCTCCAAGAAATACCAGGATTCCTCCTTCAAATAGGACCTTTTCACCCACAAATACCTCTTTTATCCCCAAAAGAGGACAGTTTCTGCCAGAAATGCCACATTTCTCCCAAATATAGCACATCTTCTCCAAGAAATACCAGGTTTCCCCCTTCAAATAGGACCTTTTCACCCACAAATACCTCTTTTATCCCCAAAAGAGGACAGTTTCTTCCAGAAATGCCACATTTCTCCCAAATATATCACATCTTCTTCAAGAAATACCAGGATTCCTCCTGATATAGGACCTTTTTACCCACAAATACAAGCCTTCTCCCCCCAATTTGGACATTTTCTTGCAGATATGCCAGATTTCTCCCAAATATATCACATATTCTTCAAGAACTACCAGGGTTCCCCGTGGAAATAGGACCTTTTCACCCACAAATACCTCTTTTATCCCCAAAAGAGGACAGTTTCTGAAAGACAGGCCAGATTTCTCCCAAACATATCACATCTCCAAGAAATACCAGGATTCCTCCTGAAATAGGACCATTTCACCCACAAATACCAGCCTTCTCCCCTGAAAATAGGACATTTTCTTCCAGAAATGCCACATTTCTCCAAAATATATCACTGCTTCACCAAGAAATACCAGCTTTCCCCCTTGAAATAGGACCTTTTCACCCACAAGTACCTCCTTTATCCCCAAAAGAGGACAGTTTCTTCCAGACATGCCACATTTCTCCCAAATATATCACATCTTCTCCAAGAAATACCTGCTTTCCCCCTTCAAATAGGACCTTTTCACCCACAAGTACCTCTTTTAACCCCAATATAGGACATTTTCTTCCAGATATGACACATTACTCCCAAACATATCACATCTCCAAGAAATACCAGGATTCCTCCTGAAATAGAACATTTCTCCCACAAATACCAGCCTTCTCCCCTGAAAATAGGACATTTTCTTCCAGAAAGGTCAGATTTCTCCCAAATATATCACATCTTCTCCAAGAAATACCAGGGTTCCCCCTTCAAATACGTCCTTTTCACCCACAAATGCCTCTTTTATCCCCAAAATAGGACATTTTCTTCCAGAACTGCCAGATTTCTCCCAAATATATCACATCTTCTCCAAGAAATACCAGGATTCCTCCTGAAATAGGACATTTCACCCACAAATACCTCTTTTATCCCCAAAATATTACAGTTTCATCCAGAAATGCCACATTTCTCCCAAATAGATCACATCTTCTCCAAGAAATACCAGGTTTCAACCTTCAAATAGGACCTTATCACACACAAATACCTCTTTTATCCCCAAAATAGAACATTTTCTTCCAGAAATGCCAAATTTCTCCCAAATATATCACATCTTCTCCAAGAAATACCAGGTTTCCCCCTTCAAATAGGACCTTTTCACCCACAAATACCAGCCTTCTGCCCCCAGATTGGACATTTTCTTCCAGAAATGCCACATTTCTCCCAATTAGATCACATCTTCTCCAAGAAATAACATGTTTCCCCCTTCAAATAGGACATTTTCAACCACAAATACCTCTTTTATCCCCAAAATTGGACATTTTCCTCCAGACATGCCACATTTCTCCCAAATAGATCACATCTTCTCCAAGAAATAACAGGGTTCCCCCTTCAAATAGGACCTTTTCACCCACAAATACCTGCTTTATCCCCAAAAGAGGACATTTTCTTCCAGAAATGCCACATTTCTCCCAAATATATCACATCTTCTCCAAGAAATACCAGGGTTCCTCCTTGAAATAGGATCTTTTCACCCACAAATACCTCTTTTATCCCCAAAATAGGACAGTTTCTTCCAGAAATGCCACAGTTCTCCCAAATATATCACAGCTTCTCCAAGAAATACCAGGTTTCCCCCTTCAAATAGGACCTTTTCACCCACAAATACCTCTTTTATCCCCAAAATAGGACAGGTTCATCCGGACATGCCAGATATCTCCCATATATATCACATCTTCTCCAAGAAATACCAGGGTTCCCCCTTCAAATAGGACCTTTTCACCCACAAATACCTCTTTTATCCCCAAAATAGGACAGGTTCATCCGGACATGCCAGATATCTCCCATATATATCACATCTTCTCCAAGAAATACCAGCTTTCCCCCTTCAAATAGGACCTTTTCACCCACAAATACTACTTTTATCCCCAAAATAGGACATTTCGTTCTAGAAATGCCACATTTCTCCCAAATAGATCACATCTTCTCCAAGAAATACCAGCTTTCCCCCTTCAAATAGGACCTTTTCACCCACAAGTAACTCTTATATCCCCAAAATAGGACAGCTTCTTCCAGACATGCCACATTTCTCCCAAATATATCACATCTGCTCCAAGAAATACCAGCTTTCCACCTTCAAACAGGACCTTTTCACCCACAAATACCTGTTTGATCCCCAAAAGAGTACAGTTTCTTCCAGAAATACCACATTTCTCCCAAATATATCACATCTTCTCCAAGAAATACCAGGTTTCCCCCTTGAAATAGGACCTTTTCACCCACAAATACCTGTTTGATCCCCAAAATTGGACATTTTCTTCCAGAAATGCCACATTTCTCCCAAATATATCACATCTTCTCCAAGAAATACCAGGGTTCCCCCTTCAAATAGGACCTTTTCTCCCACAAATACCTCTTTTATACCCGAAATAGAACATTTCGTTCCAGAAATGCCACATTTCTCCCAAATATATCACATCTTCTCCAAGAAATACCAGCTTTCCCCCTTCAAATAGGACCTTTTCACCCACAAATACCTCTTTTATCCCCAAAAGAGGACAGTTTCTTGCAGAAATGCCACATTTCTCCCAAGTAGATCACATCTTCTCCTAGAAGTACCAGGTTTCCCCCTTCAAATACGACCTTTTCACCCACAAATACCTCTTTTATCCCCAAAAGAGGACAGTTTCTGCCAGAAATGCAAGATTTCTCCCAAATAGATCACATCTTCTCCAAGAAATACCAGGTTTCCCCCTTCAAATAGGACCTTTTCACCCACAAATACCTCTTTTATCCCCAAAAGAGGACAGTTTCTTCCAGAAATGCCACATTTCTCCCAAATAGATCACATCTTCTCCAAGAAATACCAGCTATCCCCCTTCAAATAGGACCTTTTCTCCCACAAATACCTATTTTATCCCCAAAATTGGACATTTTCCTCCAGACATGCCACATTTCTCCCAAATAGATCACATATTCTCCAAGAAATACCAGGGTTCCCCCTTCAAATAGGACCTTTTCACCCACAAATACCTCTTTTATCCCCAAAAGAGGACAGTTTCTTCCAGAAATGCCACATTTCTCCCAAATATAGCACATCTTCTCCAAGAAATACCAGGATTCCTCCTGAAATAGCACCTTTTCACCCACAAATACAAGCCTTCTCCCCCCAATTTGGACATTTTCTTGCAGATATGCCAGATTTCTCCCAAATATATCACATATTCTCCAAGAACTACCAGGGTTCCCCCTGGAAATAGGACCTTTTCACCCACAAATACCTCTTTTATCCCCAAAAGAGGACATTTTCTGAAAGACAGGCCAGATTTCTCCCAAACATATCACATCTCCAAGAAATACCAGGATTCCGCCTGAAATAGGACCTTTTCTCCCACAAATACCAGCCTTCTCCCCCGAAAATAGGACATTTTCTTCCAGAAATGCCACATTTCTCCCAAATAGATCACAGCTTCACAAAGAAATACCAGCTTTCCCCCTTGAAATAGGACGTTTTCACCCACAAGTACCTCCTTTATCCCCAAAATAGGACAGTTTCTTCCAGAAATGCCCGATTTCTCCCAAATATATCACAGCTTCTCCAAGAAATACCTGCTTTCCCCCTTCAAATAGGACCTTTTCACCCACAAGTACCTCTTTTAACCCCAATATAGGACATTTTCTTCCAGATATGACACATTACTCCCAAACATATCACATCTCCAAGAAATACCAGGATTCCTCCTGAAATAGAACATTTCTCCCACAAATACCAGCCTTCTCCCCCGAAAATAGGACATTTTCTTCCAGAAGGTCAGATTTCTCCCAAATAGATCACATCTTCTCCAAGAAATACCAGGGTTCCCCCTTTAAATACGTCCTTTTCACCCACAAATGCCTCTTTTATCCCCAAAATAGGACATTTTCTTCCAGACATGCCAGATTTCTCCCAAATATATCACATCTTCTCCAAGAAATACCAGGTTTCCTCCTGAAATAGGACATTTCACCCACAAATACCTCTTTTATCCCCAAAAGAGGACAGTTTCATCCAGAAATGCCACATTTCTCACAAATAGATCACAGCTTCTCCAAGAAATACCAGGTTTTAACCTTCAAATAGGACCTTTTCAAACACAAATACCTCTTTTAACCCCAAAATAGAACATTTTCTTCCAGAAATGCCAGATTTCTCCCAAATATATCACATCTTCTCCAAGAAATACCAGGATTCCCCCTTCAAATAGGACCTTTTCACCCACAAATACCTCTTTTATCCCCAAAAGAGGACAGTTTCTGCCAGAAATGCCACATTTCTCCCAAATATATCACATCTTCTCCAAGAAATACCAGGATTCCTCCTGAAATAGGACCTTTTCACCCACAAATACAAGCCTTCTCCCCCCAATTTGGACATTTTCTTGCAGATATGCCAGATTTCTCCCAAATATATCACATATTCTCCAAGAACTACCAGGGTTCCCCCTGGAAATAGGACCTTTTCACCCACAAATACCTCTTTTATCCCCAAAAGAGGACATTTTCTGAAAGACAGGCCAGATTTCTCCCAAACATATCACATCTCCAAGAAATACCAGGATTCCGCCTGAAATAGGACCTTTTCTCCCACAAATACCAGCCTTCTCCCCCGAAAATAGGACATTTTCTTCCAGAAATGCCACATTTCTCCCAAATAGATCACAGCTTCACAAAGAAATACCAGCTTTCCCCCTTGAAATAGGACGTTTTCACCCACAAGTACCTCCTTTATCCCCAAAATAGGACAGTTTCTTCCAGAAATGCCCGATTTCTCCCAAATATATCACAGCTTCTCCAAGAAATACCTGCTTTCCCCCTTCAAATAGGACCTTTTCACCCACAAGTACCTCTTTTAACCCCAATATAGGACATTTTCTTCCAGATATGACACATTACTCCCAAACATATCTCATCTCCAAGAAATACCAGGATTCCTCCTGAAATAGAACATTTCTCCCACAAATACCAGCCTTCTCCCCCGAAAATAGGACATTTTCTTCCAGAAAGGTCAGATTTCTCCCAAATATATAACATCTTCTCCAAGAAATACCAGGGTTCCCCCTTCAAATACGTCCTTTTCACCCACAAATGCCGCTTTTATCCCCAAAATAGGACATTTTCTTCCAGACATGCCAGATTTCTCCCAAATATATCTCATCTTCTCCAAGAAATACCAGGATTCCTCCTGAAATAGGACATTTCACCCACAAATACCTCTTTTATCCCCAAAATATTACAGTTTCATCCAGAAATTCCACATTTCTCCCAAACAGATCACATCTTCTCCAAGAAATACCAGGTTTCAACCTTCAAATAGGACCTTATCACCCACAAATACCTCTTTTATCCCCAAAATAGAACATTTTCTTCCAGAAATGCCAAATTTCTCCCAAATATATCACATCTTCTCCAAGAAATACCACGTTTCCCCCTTCAAATAGGACCTTTTCACCCACAAATACCAGCCTTCTGCCCCCAGATTGGACATTTTCTTCCAGAAATGCCAGATTTCTCCCAATTAGATCACATCTTCTCCAAGAAATAACACGTTTCCCCCTTCAAATAGGACCTTTTCAACCACAAATACCTCTTTTATCCCCAAAATTGGACATTTTCCTCCAGAAATGCCACATTTCTCCCAAATAGATCACATCTTCTCCAAGAAATACCAGGGTTCCCCCTTCAAATAGGACCTTTTCACCCACAAATACCTGCTTTATCCCCAAAATAGGACAGTTTCATCCTGACATGCCAGATTTCTCCAAAATATATCACATCTTCTCCAAGAAATACCAGGGTTCCCCCTTCAAATAGGACCTTTTCACCCACAAATACCAGCCTTCTGCCCCCAGATTGGACATTTTCTTCCAGAAATGCCAGATTTCTCCCAATTAGATCACATCTTCTCCAAGAAATAACACGTTTCCCCCTTCAAATAGGACCTTTTCAACCACAAATACCTCTTTTATCCCCAAAATTGGACATTTTCCTCCAGAAATGCCACATTTCTCCCAAATAGATCACATCTTCTCCAAGAAATACCAGGGTTCCCCCTTCAAATAGGACCTTTTCACCCACAAATACCTGCTTTATCCCCAAAATAGGACAGTTTCATCCTGACATGCCAGATTTCTCCAAAATATATCACATCTTCTCCAAGAAATACCACGTTTCCCCCTTCAAATAGGACCTTTTCACCCACAAATACCTCTTTTATCCCCAAAAGAGGACAGTTTCCTCCAGACATGCCACATTTCTCCGAAATATATCACATCTTCTCCAAGAAATACCAGGGTTCGCCCTTCAAATAGGACCTTTTCACCCACAAATACCTCCTTTATCCCCAAAGTAGATCAGTTACTTCCAGAAATGCCAGATTTCTCCCAAATATATCACATCTTCTCCAAGAAATACCACGTTTCCCCCTTCAAATAGGACCTTTTCACCCACAAATACCAGCCTTCTGCCCCCAGATTGGACATTTTCTTCCAGAAATGCCAGATTTCTCCCAATTAGATCACATCTTCTCCAAGAAATAACACGTTTCCCCCTTCAAATAGGACCTTTTCAACCACAAATACCTCTTTTATCCCCAAAATTGGACATTTTCCTCCAGAAATGCCACATTTCTCCCAAATAGATCACATCTTCTCCAAGAAATACCAGGGTTCCCCCTTCAAATAGGACCTTTTCACCCACAAATACCTGCTTTATCCCCAAAATAGGACAGTTTCATCCTGACATGCCAGATTTCTCCAAAATATATCACATCTTCTCCAAGAAATACCAGGGTTCCCCCTTCAAATAGGACCTTTTCACCCACAAATACCAGCCTTCTGCCCCCAGATTGGACATTTTCTTCCAGAAATGCCAGATTTCTCCCAATTAGATCACATCTTCTCCAAGAAATAACACGTTTCCCCCTTCAAATAGGACCTTTTCAACCACAAATACCTCTTTTATCCCCAAAATTGGACATTTTCCTCCAGAAATGCCACATTTCTCCCAAATAGATCACATCTTCTCCAAGAAATACCAGGGTTCCCCCTTCAAATAGGACCTTTTCACCCACAAATACCTGCTTTATCCCCAAAATAGGACAGTTTCATCCTGACATGCCAGATTTCTCCAAAATATATCACATCTTCTCCAAGAAATACCACGTTTCCCCCTTCAAATAGGACCTTTTCACCCTCAAATACCTCTTTTATCCCCAAAACAGGACAGTTTCTTCCAGACATGCCACATTTCTACCAAATAGATCACATCTTCTCCAAGAAATACCAGCTATCCCCCTTCAAATAGGACCTTTTCTCCCACAAATACCTGTTTTATCCCCAAAATTGGACATTTTCCTCCAGACATGCCACATTTCTCCCAAATAGATCACATCTGCTCCAAGAAATACCAGGGTTCCCCCTTCAAATAGGACCTTTTCACCCACAAATACCTGTTTTATCCCCAAAAGAGGACAGTTTCTTCCAGAAATGCCACATTTCTCCCAAATATAGCACAACTTCTCCAAGAAATACCAGGATTCCTCCTGAAATAGGACCTTTTCACCCACAAATACAAGCCTTCTCCCCCCAATTTGGACATTTTCTTGCATATATGCCAGATTTCTCCCAAATATATCACATATTCTCCAAGAACTACCAGGGTTCCCCGTGGAAATAGGACCTTTTCACCCACAAATACCTCTTTTATCCCCAAAAGAGGACATTTTCTGAAAGACAGGCCAGATTTCTCCCAAACATATCACATCTCCAAGAAATACCAGGATTCCTCCTGAAATAGGACCTTTTCTCCCACAAATACCAGCCTTCTCCCCCGAAAATAGGACATTTTCTTCCAGAAATGCCACATTTCTCCCAAATAGATCACAGCTTCACAAAGAAATACCAGCTTTCCCCCTTCAAATAGGACCTTTTCTCCCACAAATACCTCTTTCATCCCCAAAATAGGACAGTTTCTTCCAGAAAGGCCACATTTCTCCCAAATATATCACATCTTCTCCAAGAAATACCTGCTTTCCCCCTTCAAATAGGACCTTTTCACCCACAAGTACCTCTTTTAACCCCAATAAAGGACATTTTCTTCCAGATATGACACATTACTCCCAAACATATCACATCTCCAAGAAATACCAGGATTCCTCCTGAAATAGAACATTTCTCCCACAAATACCAGCCTTCTCCCCCAAAAATAGGACATTTTCTTCCAGAAAGGTCAGATTTCTCCCAAATAGATCACATCTTCTCCAAGAAATACCAGGGTTCCCCCTTTAAATACGTCCTTTTCACCCACAAATGCCTCTTTTATCCCCAAAATAGGACATTTTCTTCCAGAACTGCCAGATTTCTCCCAAATAGATCACATCTTCTCAAAGAAATACCAGGATTCCTCCTGAAATAGGACATTTCAGCCACAAATACCTCTTTTATCCCCAAAATATTACAGTTTCATCCAGAAATGCCACATTTCTCCCAAATAGATCACAGCTTCACAAAGAAATACCACGTTTCCCCCTTCAAATAGGACCTTATCACCCACAAATACCTCTTTTATCCCCAAAATAGAACATTTTCTTCCAGAAATGCCACATTTCTCCCAAATATATCACAGCTTCTCCAAGAAATACCAGCTTTCCCCCTTCAAATAGGACCTTTTCACCCACAAATACCAGCCTTCTGCCCCCAGATTGGACATTTTCTTCCAGAAATGCCAGATTTCTCCCAAATAGATCACATCTTCTGCAAGAAATAACACGTTTCCCCCTTCAAATAGGACCTTTTCAACCACAAATACCTCTTTTATCCCCAAAATTGGACATTTTCCTCCAGACATGCCACATTTCTCCCAAATAGATCATATCTTCTCCAAGAAATACCAGCTTTCCCCCTTCAAATAGGACCTTTTCACCCACAAATACCTGCTTTATCCCCAAAAGAGGACATTTTCTTCCAGGAATGCCACATTTCTCCCACATAGATCACATCTTCTCCAAGAAATACCAGGGTTCCTCCTTGAAATAGGACCTTTTCACCCACAAATACCTCTTTTATCCCCAAAAGAGGACAGTTTCTTCCAGAAATGCCACAGTTCTCCCAAATATATCACAGCTTCTCCAAGAAATACCAGCTTTCCCCCTTCAAATAGGACCTTTTCACCAACAAATACCTCTTTTATCCCCAAAATAGGACAGGTTCATCCGGACATGCCAGATATCTCCCAAATATATCACATCTTCTCCAAGAAATACCAGGGTTCCCCCTTCAAATAGGACCTTTTCACCCACAAATACCACTTTTATCCCCAAAATAGGACATTTTCTTCCAGAAATGCCAGATTTCTCCCAAATGTATCACATCTTCTCCAAGAAATACCACGTTTCCCCCTTCAAATAGGACCTTTTCACCCACAAATACCTCTTTTATCCCCAAAAGAGGACAGTTTCTTCCAGAAATGCCACATTTCTCCCAAATAGATCATATCTTCTCCAAGAAATACCAGCTTTCCCCCTTTAAATAGGACCTTTTCACACACAAATGCCTGTTTTATCCCCAAAATAGGACAGTTTCTTCCAGAAATGCCAGATTTCTCCCAAATATATCACATCTTCTCCAAGAAATACCAGGATTCCTCCTGAAATAGGACATTTCTCCCACAAATACCTCTTTTATCCCCAAAAGAGGACAGTTTCTTCCAGAAAGGCCACATTTCTCCCAAATATATCACATCTTCTCCAAGAAATACCAGCTTTCCCCCTTCAAATAGGACCTTTTCACCCACAAATACCTCTTTTATCCCCAAAAGAGGACAGTTTCTTCCGGAAATGCCACATTTCTCCCAAATATATCACATCTTCTCCAAGAAATACCAGCTTTCCCCCTTCAAATAGGAACTTTTCACCCACAAATACCTGTTTTATCCCCAAAAGAGGACAGTTTCTTCCAGAAAGGCCAGATTTCTCCCAAATAGATCACATCTTCTCCAAGAAATACCAGCTATCCCCCTTCAAATAGGACCTTTTCACCCACAACTACCTGTTTGATCTCCAAAATAGGACTGTTTCTGCCAGAAAGGCCACATTTCTCCCAAGTATATCACATCTTCTCCAGGGAATACCAGCTTTCCCCCTTCAAATAGGACCTTTTCACCCACAAGTAACTCTTTTATCCCCAAAATAGGACAGTTTCTTCCAGACATGCCACATTTCTCCCAAATATATCACATCTGCTCCAAGAAATACCAGCTTTCCCCCTTGAAATAGGACCTTTTCACCCACTAATACCTGTTTGATCCCCAAAAGAGGACAGTTTCTTCAAGAAATACCACATTTCTCCCAAATATATCACATCTTCTCCAAGAAATACCAGGTTTCCCCCTTCAAATAGGACCTTTTCACCCACAAATACCTGTTTGATCCCCAAAATTGGACAGTTTCTTCCAGACATGCCACATTTCTCCCAAATATATCACATCTTCTCCAAGAAATACCAGCTATCCCCCTTGAAATAGGACCTTTTCACCCACAAATGCCTGTTTTATCCCCAAAATAGGACATTTCGTTCCAGAAATGCCACATTTCTCCCAAATAGATCACATCTTCTCCAAGAAATACCAGTTTTCCCCCTTCAAATAGGACCTTTTCACCCACAAATACCTCTTTTATCCCCAAAAGAGGACAGTTTCTTCCAGAAATGCCACATTTCTCCCAAATAGATCACATCTTCTCCTAGAAGTACCAGGTTTCCCCCTTCAAATAGGACCTTTTCACCCACAAATACCTCTTTTATCCCCAATAGAGGACAGTTTCTTCCAGAAATGCCACATTTCTCCCAAATAGATCACATCTTCTCCAAGAAATACCACGTTTCCCCCTTCAAATAGGACCTTTTCACCCACAAATACCTCTTTTATCCCCAAAATTGGACATTTTCCTCCAGACATGCCACATTTCTCCCAAATAGATCACATCTTCTCCAAGAAATACCAGGGTTCCCCCTTCAAATAGGACCTTTTCACCCACAAATACCTCTTTTATCCCCAAAAGAGGACAGTTTCTGCCAGAAATGCCACATTTCTCCCATATAGATCACATCTTCTCCAAGACATACCAGGATTCCTCCTGAAATAGGACCTTTTCACCCACAAATACAAGCCTTCTCCCCCCAATTTGGACATTTTCTTGCAGATATGCCAGATTTCTCCCAAATATATCACATATTCTCCAAGAACTACCAGGGTTCCCCCTGGAAATAGGACCTTTTCACCCACAAATACCTCTTTTATCCCCAAAAGAGGACATTTTCTGAAAGACAGGCCAGATTTCTCCCAAACATATCACATCTCCAAGAAATACCAGGATTCCTCCTGAAATAGGACCTTTTCTCCCACAAATACCAGCCTTCTCCCCCGAAAATAGGACATTTTCTTCCAGAAATGCCACATTTCTCCCAAATAGATCACAGCTTCACAAAGAAATACCAGCTTTCCCCCTTGAAATAGGACCTTTTCACCCACAAGTACCTCCTTTATCCCCAAAAGAGGACAGTTTCTTCCAGAAATGCCCGATTTCTCCCAAATATATCACAGCTTCTCCAAGAAATACCACGTTTCCCCCTTCAAATAGGACCTTTTCACCCACAAGTAACTCTTTTAACCCCAATATAGGACATTTTCTTCCAGATATGACACATTACTCCCAAACATATCACATCTCCAAGAAATACCAGGATTCCTCCTGAAATAGAACATTTCTCCCACAAATACCAGCCTTCTCCCCCGAAAATAGGACATTTTCTTCCAGAAAGGTCAGATTTCTCCCAAATATATCACATCTTCTCCAAGAAATACCAGGGTTCCCCCTTTAAATACGTCCTTTTCACCCACAAATGCCTCTTTTATCCCCAAAATAGGACATTTTCTTCCAGACATGCCACATTTCTCCCAAATATATCACATCTCCAAGAAATACCAGGATTCCTCCTGAAATAGGACATTTCACCCACAAATACCTCTTTTATCCCCAAAAGAGGACAGTTTCATCCAGAAATGCCACATTTCTCACAAATAGATCACATCTTGTCCAAGAAATACCAGGTTTCAACCTTCAAATAGGACCTTATCACCCACAAATACCTCTTTTTTCCCCAAAATAGGACAGTTTCACCCAGACATGCCACATTTCTCCCACATATATCACATCTTCTCCATGAAATACCAGCTTTCCCCCTTCAAATAGGACCTTTTCACCCACAAATACCAGCCTTCTGCCCCCAGATTGGACATTTTCTTCCAGAAATGCCAGATTTCTCCCAAATATATCACATCTTCACCTAGAAATAACACGTTTCCCCCTTCAAATAGGACCTTTTCAACCACAAATACCTCTTTTATCCCCAAAATTGGACATTTTCCTCCAGACATGCCACATTTCTCCCAAATATATCACATTTTCTCCAAGAAATACCAGCTTTCCCCCTTCAAATAGGACCTTTTCACCCACAAATACCTGCTTTATCCCCAAAAGAGGACATATTCTTCCAGGAATGCCAGATTTCTCCCAAATAGATCACATCTTCTCCAAGAAATACCACGTTTCCCCCTTCAAATAGGACCTTTTCACCCACAAACACCTCTTTTATACCCAAAAGAGGACAGTTTCCTCCAGACATGCCACATTTCTCCGAAATATATCACATCTTCTCCAAGAAATACCAGGGTTCCCCCTTCAAATAGGACCTTTTCACCCACAAATACCTGCTTTATCCCCAATATTGGACATTTTCTTCCAGAAATGCCACATTTCTCCCATAAATATCACAGCTTCTCCAAGAAATACCAGCTTTCCCCCTTCAAATAGGACCTTATCACCCACAAATACCTCTTTTATCCCCAAAATAGGACAGGTTCATCCGGACATGCCAGATATCTCCCAAATATATCACATCTTCTCCAAGAAATACCTGCTTTCCCCCTTCAAATAGGACCTTTTCACCCACAAATACCACTTTTATCCCCAAAATAGGACATTTTCTTGCAGAAATGCCACATTTCTCCCAAATGTATCACATCTTCTCCAAGAAATACCAGCTTTCCCCCTTCAAATAGGACCTTTTCACCCACAAGTACCTGTTCTATCCCCAAAAGAGGACAGTTTCTTCCAGAAATGCCACATTTCTCCCAAATATATCACATCTTCTCCAAGAAATACCAGGGTTCCCCCTTTAAATAGGACCCTTTCACCCACAAATGCCTGTTTCATCCCCAAAATAGGACATTTTCTTCCAGAAATGCCAGATTTCTCCCAAATATATCACATCTTCTCCAAGAAATACCAGCTTTCCCCCTTCAAATAGGACCTTTTCACCCACAAATACCTCTTTTATCCCCAAAAGAGGACATTTTTTTCCAGAAATGCCACATTTCTCCCAAATAGATCACATCTTCTCCAAGAAATACCAGCTTTCCCCCTTCAAATAGGAACTTTTCACCCACTAATACTCTTTCATCCCCAAAATAGGACAGTTTCTTCCAGAAATGCCACATTTCTCCCAAATAGATCACATCTTCTTCAAGAAATACCAGCTATCCCCCTTCAAATAGGACCTTTTCACCCACAAATACCTCTTTTATACCCAAAATAGGACTGTTTCTGCCAGAAAGGCCAGATTTCTCCCAAATATATCACATCTTCTCCAGGGAATACCAGCATTCCCCCTTCAAATAGGACCTTTTCACCCACAAATACCTCTTTTATCCCCAAAATACGACAGTTTCTTCCAGAAATGCCAGATTTCTCCCAAATATATCACATCTGCTCCAAGAAATACCAGCTTTCCCCCTTCAAATAGGACCTTTTCACCCACAAATACCTCTTTCATCCCCAAAATGGGACGATTTATTCCAGACATGCCACATTTCTCCCAAATAGATCACATCTTCTCCAAGAAATACCAGGTTTCCCCCTTCAAATAGGATCCTTTCACCCACATATACCTCTTTTTTCCCCAAAATAGGACAGTTTCACCCAGACATGCCACATTACTCCCAAATATATCACATCTTCTCCAAGAAATACCACGTTTCCCCCTTCCAATAGGACCTTATCACCCACAAATACCTCTTTTATCCCCAAAAGAGGACAGTTTCTTCCAGAAAGGCCACATTTCTCCCAAATAGATCACATCTTCTCCAAGAAATACCAGCTTTCCCCCTTCAAATAGGACCTTTTCACCCACAAATACCTCTTTTATCCCCAAAATAGGACAGTTTCTTCCAGACATGCCACATTTCTCCCAAATATATCACATCTGCTCCAAGAAATACCAGCTTTCCCCCTTCAAATAGGACCTTTTCACCCACAAATACCTGTTTGATCCCCAAAAGAGGACAGTTTCTTCCAGAAATACCACATTTCTCCCAAATATATCACATCTTCTCCGAGGAATACCACGTTTCCCCCTTGAAATAGGACCTTTTCACCCACAAATACCTGTTTGATCCCCAAAATTGGACAGTTTCTTCCAGAAATGCCACATTTCTCCCAAATATATCACATCTTCTCCAAGAAATACCAGGTTTCCCCCTTCCAATAGGACCTTTTCTCCCACAAATACTTCTTTTATACCCAAAATAGGACATTTCGTTCCAGAAATGCCACATTTCTCCCAAATATATCACATCTTCTCCAAGAAATACCAGGTTTCCCCCTTCAAATAGGACCTTTTCACCCACAAATACCTGTTTTATCCCCAAAATGGGACAGTTTCTTCCAGAAATGCCACATTTCTCCCAAATAGATCTCATCTTCTCCAAGAAATACCAGGTTTCCCCCTTCAAATAGGACCTTTTCACCCACAAATACCTCTTTTATCCCCAGAAGAGGACATTTTCTTCCAGAAATGCAAGATTTCTCCCAAATATATCACATCTTCTCCAAGAAATACCAGGTTTCCCCCTTCAAATAGGACCTTTTCACCCACAAATACCTCATTTATCCCCAAAAGAGGACAGTTTCTTCCAGAAATGCCAAATTTCTCCCATATATATCACATCTTCTCCAAGAAATACCAGCTATCCCCCTTCCAATAGGACCTTTTCTCCCACAAATACCTCTTTTATAACCAAAAGAGGACATTTCGTTCCAGAAATGCCACTTTTCTCCCAAATATATCACATCTTCTCCAAGAAATACCAGGGTTCCCCCTGGAAATAGGACCTTTTCACCCACAAATACCTGTTTTATCCCCAAAATGGGACAGTTTCTTCCAGAAATGCCACATTTCTCCCAAATAGATCTCATCTTCTCCAAGAAATACCAGGTTTCCCCCTTCAAATAGGACCTTTTCACCCACAAATACCTCTTTTATCCCCAAAAGAGGACAGTTTCTTCCGGAAATGCCACATTTCTCCCAAATATATCACATCTTCTCCAAGAAATACCACGTTTCCCCCTTCAAATAGGACCTTTTCACCCACAAATACCTCTTTTATCCCCAAAAGAGGACAGTTTCTTCCAGAAATGCCAAATTTCTCCCATATATATCACATCTTCTCCAAGAAATACCAGCTATCCCCCTTCAAATAGGACCTTTTCTCCCACAAATACCTCTTTTATCCCCAAAATTGGACATTTTCCTCCAGACATGCCACATTTCTCCCAAATAGATCACATCTTCTCCAAGAAATACCAGGGTTCCCCCTTCAAATAGGACCTTTTCACCCACAAATACCTGCTTTATCCCCAAAAGAGGACATTTTCTTCCAGGAATGCCAGATTTCTCCCAAATATATCACATCTTCTGCAAGAAATACCACGTTTCCCCCTTCAAATAGGACCTTTTCACCCACAAATACCTCTTTTATCCCCAAAAGAGGACAGTTTCCTCCAGACATGCCACATTTCTCCGAAATATATCACATCTTCTCCAAGAAATACCAGGGTTCGCCCTTCAAATAGGACCTTTTCACCCACAAATACCTCCTTTATCCCCAAAGTAGATCAGTTACTTCCAGAAATGCCAGATTTCTCCCAAATATATCACAGCTTCTCCAAGAAATACCAGGATTCCTCCTGAAATATGACCTTTTCACCCACAAATACCTGCTTTATCCCCAATATTGGACATTTTCTTCCAGAAATGCCACATTTCTCCCATATATATCACATCTTCTCCAAGAAATACCACGTTTCCCCTTCAAATAGGACCTTTTCACCCACAAATACCTCTTTTATCCCCAAAAGAGGACAGTTTATTCCACACATGCCACATTTCTCCCAAATATATCACATCTTCTCCAAGAAATACCAGGGTTCCTCCTAGAAATAGGACCTTTTCACCCACAAACACCTCTTTTATCCCCAAAAGAGGACAGTTTCTTCCAGAAATGCCACAGTTCTCCCAAATATATCACAGCTTCTCCAAGAAATACCAGCTTTCCCCCTTCAAATAGGACCTTATCACCCACAAATACCTCTTTTATCCCCAAAATAGGACAGGTTCATCCGGACATGCCAGATATCTCCCAAATATATCACATCTTCTCCAAGAAATACCAGGGTTCCCCCTTCAAATAGGACCTTTTCACCCACAAGTAACTCTTATATCCCCAAAATAGGACATTTTCTTGCAGAAATGTCACATTTCTCCCAAATGCATCACATCTTCTCCAAGAAATACCAGGGTTCCCCCTTCAAATAGGACCTTTTCACCCACAAATACCTCTTTTATCCCCAAAATAGGACAGTTTCTTCCAGAAATGCCACATTTCTCCCAAATATATCACATCTTCTCCAAGAAATACCAGCTTTCCCCCTTCAAATAGGACCTTTTCACCCACAAATGCCTGTTTTATCCCCAAAATAGGACATTTTCTTCCAGAAATGCCAGATTTCTCCCAAATATATCACATCTTCTCCAAGAAATACCAGGATTCCTCCTGAAATAGGACATTTCTCCCACAAATACCTCTTTTATCCCCAAAAGAGGACAGTTTCTTCCAGAATGGCCAGATTTCTCCCAAATATATCACATCTTCTCCAAGAAATACCAGCTATCCCCCTTCAAATAGGACCTTTTCACCCACAAATACCTCTTTTATCCCCAAAAGAGGACAGTTTCTTCCGGAAATGCCACATTTCTCCCAAATACATCACATCTTCTCCAAGAAATACCAGCTTTCCCCCTTCAAATAGGAACTTTTCACCCACTAATACCTCTTTCATCCCCAAAATAGGACAGTTTCTTCCAGACATGCCAGATTTCTCCCAAATATATCACATCTTCTCCAAGAAATACCAGCTTTCCGCCTTCAAATAGGACCTTTTCTCCCCCAAATAACTCTTTTATCCCCAAAAGAGGACAGTTTCTTCCAGAAATGCCACATTTCTCCCAAATATACAGCATCTTCTCCAAGAAATACCAGCTTTCCCCCTTGAAATGGGACCTTTTCACCCACAAGTACCTGTTCTATCCCCAAAATAGGACAGTTTCTTCCAGAAATGCCAGATTTCTCCCAAATATATCACATCTTCTCCAAGAAATACCAGGCTTCCCCCTTCAAATAGGACCTTTTCACCCACTAGTACCTGTTCTATCCCCAAAATAGGACATTTTCTTCCAGACATGCCACATTACTCCCAAACATATCACATCTCCAAGAAATACCAGGATTCCTCCTGAAATAGGACATTTCTCCCACAAATTCCAGCCTTCTCCCCCCAAAATAGGACATTTTCTTCCAGAAAGGCCAGATTTCTCCCAAATATATCACATCTTCTACAAGAAATACCAGGTTTCCCCCTTCCAATAGGACCTTTTCACCCACAAATACCTCTTTTATCCCCAAAAGAGGACATTTTCTTGCAGACATGCCACATTTCTCCCAAATAAATCACATCTTCTCCAAGAAATACCAGCTTTCCCCCTTCAAATAGGACCTTTTCACCCACAAATACCTCTTTTATCCCCAAAATAGGACAGTTTCTTCCAGAAATGCCACATTTCTCCCAAATATATCACATCTTCTCCAAGAAATACCACGTTTCCCCCTTCCAATAGGACCTTATCACCCACAAATACCTCTTTTATCCCCAAAAGAGGACAGTTTCTTCCAGAAATGCCACATTTCTCCCAAATATATCACATCTTCTCCAAGAAATACCAGGTTTCCCCCTTCAAATAGGACCTTTTCACCCACAAGTAACTCTTATATCCCCAAAATAGGACAGTTTCTTCCAGACATGCCACATTTCTCCCAAATATATCACATCTGCTCCAAGAAATACCAGCTTTCCCCCTCGAAAAAGGACCTTTTGAAACACAAATACCTGTTTGATCCCCAATAGAGGACAGTTTCCTCCAGAAATACCACATTTCTCCCAAATATATCACATCTTCTCCAAGAAATACCACGTTTCCCCCTTCAAATTGGACCTTTTCACCCACAAATACCTGTTTGATCCCCAAAATTGGACAGTTTCTTCCAGAAATGCCACATTTCTCCCAAATAGATCACATCTTCTCCAAGAAATACCAGGGTTCCCCCTTCAAATAGGACCTTTTCAACCACAAATACCTCTTTTATCCCCAAAATAGGACATTTCGTTCCAGAAATGCCACATTTCTCCCAAATATATCACATCTTCTCCAAGAAATACCAGTTTTCCCCCTTCAAATAGGACCTTTTCACCCACAAATACCTCTTTTATCCCCAAAAGAGGACAGTTTCTTCCAGAAATGCCACATTTCTCCCAAATATATCACAGCTTCTCCAAGAAATACCAGCTTTCCCCCTTCAAATAGGACCTTTTCAACCACAAATACCTGTTTGATCCCCAAAAGAGGACAGTTTCTGCCAGAAATGCAAGATTTCTCCCAAATATATCACATCTTCTCCAAGAAATACCACGTTTCCCCCTTCAAATAGGACCTTTTCACCCAGAAATACCTCTTTTATCCCCAAAAGAGGACAGTTTCTGCCAGAAATGCCACATTTCTCCCAAATAGATCACATCTTCTCCAAGAAATACCACGTTTCCCCCTTCAAATAGGACCTTTTCACCCACAAATACCTCTTTTATCCCCAAAAGAGGACAGTTTCCTCCAGACATGCTACATTTCTCCGAAATAGATCACATCTTCTCCAAGAAATACCAGGTTTCCCCCTTCAAATAGGACCTTTTCACCCACAAATACCTCTTTATCCCCAAAGTAGATCAGTTTCTTCCAGAAATGCCACATTTCTCCCAAATAGATCACATCTTCTCCAAGAAATACCAGGATTCTTCCTGAAATACGACCTTTTCACCCACAAATACCTGCTTTATCCCAAAAATTGGACATTTTCTTCCAGAAATGCCACATTTCTCCCAAATATATCACATCTTCTCCAAGAAATACCAAGTTTCCCCCTTCAAATAGGACCTTTTCACCCACAAATACCTCTTTTATACCCAAAATAGGACATTTCCTTCCAGAAATGCCACATTTCTCCCAAATATATCACATCTTCTCCAAGAAATACCAGGGTTCCTCCTGAAATAGGACCTTTTCTCCCACAAATACCAGCCTTCACCCCCAAATTGGCCATTTTCTTCCGGAAATGCCAGATTTCTCCCAAATAGATCACATCTGCTCCAAGAAATACCAGGTTTCCCCCTTCAAATAGGACCTTTTCTCCCACAAATACCTCTTTGATCCCCAAAATAGGACAGTTTCTTCCAGACATGCCACATTTCTCCCAAATAGATCACATCTTCTCCAAGAAATACCAGCTATCCCCCTTCAAATAGTACCTTTCACGCACAAATACCAGCTTTATCCGCAAAATTGGTCATTTTCTTGCAGAAATGCCACATTTCTCCCAAATATATCACATCTTCTCCAAGAAATACCAGGATTCCCCCTTCAAATAGGACCTTTTCACCCACAAATATCTGCTTTTTCCCCAAAATAGGACATTTTCTTGCAGAAATGCCCAAATTCTCCCAAATATATCACATCTTCTCCAAGAAATACCAGGGTTCCTCCTGAAATAGGACCTTTTCACCCACAAATACCTGCTTTATCCCCAAAATAGGACATTTTCTTCCAGAAATGCCACATTTCTCCCAAATAGATCACATCTTCTCCAAGAAATACCAGGTTTCCCCCTTCTAATAGGACCTTATCAGCCAGAAATACCTGTTTTATCCCCAAAATAGGACATATTCTTCCAGAAATGCCAGATTTCTCCCAAATATATCACATCTTCTCCAGGAAATACCAGGGTTCCCCCTTCAAATAGGACCTTTTCTCCCCGAAATACCTCTTTTATACCCAAAATAGGACATTTCCTTCCTGAACTGCCAGATTTCTCCCAAATATATCACATCTTCTCCAAGAAATACCAGGATTCCCCCTTCAAATAGGACATTTTCACCCACAAATACCAGCCTTCTGCCCCCAGATTGGACATTTTCTTCCAGAAATGCCAGATTTCTCCCAAATATATCACATCTTCTCCAAGAAATACCAGCTTTCCCCCTTCAAATAGGACCTTTTCAGCCACAAAGACTTCTTTTATCCCCAAAATTGGACAGTTTCTTCCAGAAATGCCACATTTCTCCCAAATAGATCACATCTTCTCCGAGAAATACCAGGGTTCCTCCTGTAATAGGACCTTTTCTCCCACAAATACCAGCCTTCTCCCTCCAAATTGGACATTTTCTTCCAGAAATGCCCGATTTCTCCCAAATATATCACATCTTCTCCAAGAAATACCAGCTTTCCCCCTTCTAATAGGACCTTTTCACCCACAAATACCTCTTTTATCCCCAAAATAGGACAGTTTCTTCCAGAAATGCCAGATTTCTCCCAAATATATCACATCTCCAAGAAATACCAGGATTCCTCCTGAAATAGGACCTTTTCAACAACAAATACCAGCCTTCTCCCCGGAAAATAGGAAATTGTCTTCCAGAAATGCCACATTTCTCCCAAATAGATCACATCTTCTGCAAGAAATACCAGCTTTCCCCCTTGAAATAGAAACTTTTCACCCATAAATACATCTTTTATCCCCAAAATAGGACAGTTTCTGCCAGAAATGCCACATTTCTCCCAAATATATAACATCTTCTCCAAGAAATACCAGCTTTCCCCCTTCAAATAGGACCTTTTCACCCACAAATACCTCTTTAATTCCGAAAATAGAATATTTTCTTCCAGAAAGGCCAGATTTCTCCCAAATAGATCACATCTTCTCCATGAAATACCAGGCTTCCCCTTCGAAATAGGACCTTTTCACCCACAAATACCCGTTCTATCTCCAAAATAGGACAGTTTCTGACAGAAATGCCACATTTCTCCCAAATATATCACATCTTCTCCAAGAAATACCAGCTTTCCCCCTTCAAATAGGACGTTTTCACCCACAAATACCTCTTTCATCCCCAAAACAGGACAGTTTCTTCCAGAAATGCCACTTTTCTCCCAAATAAATCACATCTTCTCCAAGAAATACCAGAATTCCTCCTAAAATAGGAATTATTCTCCCACAAATATCAGCCTTCTCCCCCCAAATTTGACTTTTTCTTCCAGACATGCCACATTTCTCCCAAATATAGAACATCTTCTCCAAGAAATACCAGGTTTCCCCCTTCAAATAGGACTTTTCACCCACAAATACCTCTTTTATCCCCAAAATAGGACAGGTTCATCCGGACATGCCAGATTTCTCCCAGGTATATCATATCTTCTCCAAGAAATACCAGGGTTCCCCCTTCAAATAGGACCTTTTCACCCACAAATACCAGCCTTCTTCCCCCAGATTGGACATTTCCTTCCAGAAATGCCACATTTCTCCCAAATACATCACATCTTCTCCAAGAAATACCAGGTTTCCCCCTTCAAATAGGACATTTTCTCCCACAAATACCTCTTTTATCCCCAAAATAGGACGATTTATTCCAGACATGCCAAATTTTCTCCCAAATATATCACATCTTCTCCAAGAAATACCAGGGTTCCCCCTTCAAATAGGACCTTTTCACCCACAAATACCTCTTTCATCCCCAAAATAGGAGAGTTTCTTCCAGACATGCCAGATTTCTCCCAAATATATCACATCTTCTCCAAGAAATACCAGCTTTCCCCCTTCAAATAGGAAATTTTCACCCACAAATACCTCTTTTATCCCCAAAATAGGACTGTTTCTGCCAGAAAGGCCAGATTTCTCCCAAATATATCACATCTTCTCGAGGGAATACCAGCTTTCCCCGTTCAAATAGGACCTTTTCACCCACAAATACCAGCCTTCTGCCCCCATATTGGACATTTTCTTCCAGAAATGCCAGATTTCTCCCAAATAGATCACATCTTCTCCAAGAAATACCACGTATCCCCCTTCAAATAGGACCTTTTCACCCACAAATACCTCTTTTATCCCCAAATTTGGACATTTTCCTCCAGACATGCCACATTTCTCCCAAATATATCACATCTTCTCCAAGAAATACCAGGGTTCCCCCTTCAAATAGGAACTTTTCAACCACAAATACCTGCTTTATCCCCAAAAGAGGACATTTTCTTCCAGGAATGCCACATTTCTCCCAAATATATCACATCTTCTCCAAGAAATACCACGTTTCCCCCTTCAAATAGGACCTTTTCACCCACAAATACCTCTTTTATCCCTAAAAGATGACAGTTTCCTCCAGACATGCCACATTTCTCCGAAATATATCACATCTTCTCCAAGAAATACCAGGGTTCGCCCTTCAAATAGGACCTTTTCACCCACAAATACCTCCTTTATCTCCAAAGTAGATCAGTTACTTCCAGAAATGCCAGATATCTCCCAAATACATCACAGCTTCTCCAAGAAATACCAGGATTCCTCATGAAATAGGACCTTTTTACCCACAAATACCTGCTTTATCCCCAATATTGGATATTTTCTTCCAGAAATGCCACATTTCTCCCATATATATCACATCTTCTCCAAGAAATACCACGTTTCCCCCTTCAAATAGGACCTTTTCACCCACAAATACCTCTTTTATCCCCAAAAGAGGACAGTTTATTCCAGACATGCCACATTTCTCCCAAATAGATCACATCTTCTCCAAGAAATACCAGGGTTCCTCCTTGAAATAGGACCTTTTCACCCAGAAATACCTCTTTTATCCCCAAAAGAGGACAGTTTCTTCCAGAAATGCCACAGTTCTCCCAAATATATCACATCTTCTCCAAGAAATACCAGCTTTCCCCCTTCAAATAGGACCTTATCACCCACAAATACCTCTTTTATCCCCAAAATAGGACAGGTTCATCCGGACATGCCAGATATCTCCCAAATATATCACATCTGCTCCAAGAAATACCAGCTTTCCCCCTTCAAATAGGACCTTTTCACCCACAAATACCACTCTTATCCCCAAAATAGGACATTTTCTTCCAGAAATGCCACATTTCTCCCAAATGTATCACATCTTCTCCAAGAAATACCACGTTTCCCCCTTCAAATAGGACCTTTTCACCCACAAATACCTCTTTTATCCCCAAAAGAGGACAGTTTCTTCCAGAAATGCCACATTTCTCCCAAATATATCACATCTTCTCCAAGAAATACCAGGGTTCCCCCTTTAAATAGGACCTGTTCACCCACAAATGCCTGTTTTATCCCCAAAATAGGACAGTTTCTTCCAGACATGCCACATTTCTCCCAAATAGATCACATCTTCTCCAAGAAATACCAGGATTCCTCCTGAAATAGGACATTTCTCCCACAAATACCTCTTTTATCCCCAAAAGAGGACAGTTTCTTCCAGAAAGGCCAGATTTCTCCCAAATAGATCACATCTTCTCCAAGAAATACCAGGTTTCCCCCTTCAAATAGGACTTTTTCACCCACAAATACCTCTTTTATCCCCAAAATAGGACAGTTTCGTCCGGAAATGCCACATTTCTCCCAAATATATCACATCTTGTCCAAGAAATACCAGGTTTCCCCCTTCAAATAGGACCTTTTCACCCACAAATACCTCTTTCATCCCAAAAATAGGACAGTTTCTTCCAGACATGCCAGATTTCTCCCAAATAGATCACATCTTCTCCAAGAAATACCAGCTATCCCCCTTCAAATAGGAACTTTTCACCCACAAATACCTGTTTGATCCCCAAAATAGGACTGTTTCTGCCAGAAATGCCAGATTTCTCCCAAATATATCACATCTTCTCCAGGGAATACCAGCTTTCCCCCTTCAAATAGGACCTTTTCACCCACAAATACCTCTTTTATCCCCAAAAGAGGACAGTTTCTTCCGGAAATGCCACATTTCTCCCAAATATATCACATCTGCTCCAAGAAATACCACGTTTCCCCCTTCAAATAGGACCTTTTCACCCACAAATACCTCTTTCATCCCCAAAAGACGACAGTTTCTTCCAGACATGCCACATTACTCCCAAACATATCACATCTCCAAGAAATACCAGGATTCCTCCTGAAATAGGACATTTCTCCCACAAATACCAGCCTTCTCCCCCAAAAATAGGACATTTTCTTCCAGAAAGGCCACATTTCTCCCAAATATATCACATCTTCTCCAAGAAATACCAGCTTTCCCCCTTCAAGTAGGACCTTTTCACCCACAAATACCTCTTTAATCCCCAAAATAGGACATTTTCTTGCAGACATGCCACATTTCTCCCAAATAAATCACATCTTCTCCAAGAAATACCACCTTTCCCCCTTCAAATAGGATCTTTTCACCCACAAATACCTCTTTTATCCCCAAAATAGGACAGTTTCTTCCAGAAATGCCACATTTCTCCCAAATATATCACATCTTCTCATAGAATTACCAGGTTTCCCCCTTCAAATAGGACCTTTTCTCCCACAAATACCTCTTTTATCCCCAAAATAGGACAGTTTCTTCCAGAAATGCCACATTTCTCCCAAATATATCACATCTTCTCCAAGAAATACCAGCTTTCCCCCTTCAAATAGGACCTTTTCTCCCACAAATACCGCTTTTATCCCCAAAAGATGACAGTTTCTTCCAGAAATGCCACATTTCTCCCAAATAGATCACATCTTCTCCAAGAAATACCAGGTTTCCCCCTTCAAATAGGACCTTTTCACCCACAAGTACCTGTTTTATCCCCAAAATAGGACAGTTTCTTCCAGACATGCCACATTTCTCCCAAATACATCACATCTTCTCCAAGAAATACCAGCTTTCCCCCTTCAAATAGGACCTTTTCACCCACAAATACCTGTTTGATCCCCAAAAGAGGACAGTTTCTTCCAGAAATACCACATTTCTCCCAAATAGATCACATCTTCTCCAAGAAATACCAGGGTTCCCCCTTCAAATAGGACCTTTTCACCCACAAATACCTGTTTGATCCCCAAAATTGGACAGTTTCTTCCAGAAATGCCACATTTCTCCCAAATAGATCACATCTTCTCCAAGAAATACCACCTTTCCCCCTTCAAATAGGATCTTTTCACCCACAAATACCTCTTTTTTCCCCAAAATAGGACAGTTTCTTCCAGAAATGCCACATTTCTCCCAAATATATCACATCTTCTCATAGAATTACCAGGTTTCCCCCTTCAAATAGGACCTTTTCACCCACAAATACCTCTTTTATCCCCAAAAGAAGACAGTTTCTTCCAGAAATGCCACATTTCTCCCAAATAGATCACATCTTCTCCTAGAAGTACCAGGTTTCCCCCTTCAAATAGGACCTTTTCACCCACAAATACCTCTTTTATCCCCAGAACAGGACATTTTCTGCCAGAAATGCAAGATTTCTCCCAAATAGATCACATCTTCTCCAAGAAATACCAGCTTTCCCCCTTCAAATAGGAACTTTTCACCCACAAATACCTCTTTTATCCCCAAAATTGGACAGTTTCTTCCAGAAATGCCACAGTTCTCCCAAATATATCACAGCTTCTCCAAGAAATACCAGCTATCCCCCTTCAGATAGGAACTTTTCTCCCACAAATACCTCTTTTATCCCCAAAATTGGACATTTTCCTCCTGACATGCCATATTTCTCCCAAATAGATCACATCTTCTCCAAGAAATACCACGTTTCCCCCTTCAAATAGGACCTTTTCACCCACAAATACCTGCTTTATCCCCAAAAGAGGGCATTTTCTTCCAGGAATGCCAGATTTCTCCCAAATATATCACATCTTCTCCAAGAAATACCAGGGTTCCCCCTTCAAATAGGACCTTTTCACCCACAAATACCTCTTTTATCCCCAAAAGAGGACAGTTTCCTCCAGACATGCCACATTTCTCCCAAATAGATCACATCTTCCCCAAGAAATACCAGGGTTCCCCCTTCAAATAGGACCTTTTCACCCACAAATACCTCCTTTATCCCCAAAGTAGATCAGTTTCTTCCAGAAATGCCAGATTTCTCCCAAATATATCACAGCTTCTCCAAGAAATACCAGGATTCCTCCTGAAATACGACCTTTTCACCCACAAATACTTCTTTTATCCCCAAAATTGGACATTTTCTTCCAGAAATGCCACATTTCTCCCAAATATATCACATCTTCTCCAAGAAATACCACGTTTCCCCCTTCAAATTGGACCTTTTCACCCACAAATACCTCTTTTATACCCAAAATAGGACATTTTCTTCCAGAAATGCCACATTTCTCCCAAATATATCACATCTTCTCCAAGAAATACCAGGGTTCCTCCTGAAATAGGACCTTTTCTCCCACAAATACCAGCCTTCTGCCCCCAAATTGGCCATTTTCTTCCGGATATGCCACATTTCTCCCAAATATATCACATCTTCTTCAAGAAATACCACGTTTCCCCCTTCAAATAGGACCTTTTCACCCACAAATACCGCTTTTATCCCCAAAAGAGGACATTTTCTTCCAGAAAGGCCACATTTCTCCCAAATATATCACATCTTCTCCAAGAAATACCAGCTTTCCCCCTTCAAATAGGACCTTTTCACCCACAAATACCTCTTTTATCCCCAAAAGAGGACAGTTTCTTCCGGAAATGCCACATTTCTCCCAAATATATCACATCTTCTCTAAGAAATACCAGCTATCCCCCTACAAATAGGATCTTTTCGCGCACAAATACCTGCTTTATCCCCAAAATTGGACATTTTCTTGCAGAAAGGCCACATTTCTCACAAATATATCACATCTTCTCCAAGAAATACCAGGGTTCCCCCTTCAAATAGGACCTTTTCTCCCACAAATATCTGCTTTTTCCCCAAAATAGGACATTTTCTGCCAGAAATGCCACATTTCTCCCAAATATATCACATCTTCTCCAAGAAATACCAGCTTTCCCCCTTGAAATAGGACCTTTTCACCCACAAATACCTGCTTTATCCCCAAAAGAGGACAGTTTATTCCACACATGCCACATTTCTCCCAAATAGATCACATCTTCTCCAAGAACTAGCAGATTTCCCCCTTCTGATAGGACCTTTTCACCCACAAATACCTCTTTCATCCCCAAAATAGGACATTTCCTTCCAGAACTGCGAGATTTCTCCCAAATATATCACATCTTCTCCAAGAAATACCAGCTTTCCCCCTAAAAATAGGACCTTTTCACCCACAAATACCTCTTTTATCCCCAAAATAGGACAGTTTCTTCCAGAAATGCCACATTTCTCCCAAATAGATCACATCTTCTCCAAGAAATACCACCTTTCCCCCTTCAAATAGGATCTTTTCACCCACAAATACCTCTTTTTTCCCCAAAATAGGACAGTTTCTTCCAGAAATGCCACATTTCTCCCAAATATATCACATCTTCTCATAGAATTACCAGGTTTCCCCCTTCAAATAGGACCATTTCACCCACAAATACCTCTTTTATCCCCAAAAGAAGACAGTTTCTTCCAGAAATGCCACATTTCTCCCAAATAGATCACATCTTCTCCTAGAAGTACCAGGTTTCCCCCTTCAAATAGGACCTTTTCACCCACAAATACCTCTTTTATCCCCAGAAGAGGACATTTTCTGCCAGAAATGCAAGATTTCTCCCAAATAGATCACATCTTCTCCAAGAAATACCAGCTTTCCCCCTTCAAATAGGAACTTTTCACCCACAAATACCTCTTTTATCCCCAAAATTGGACAGTTTCTTCCAGAAATGCCACAGTTCTCCCAAATATATCACAGCTTCTCCAAGAAATACCAGCTATCCCCCTTCAGATAGGAACTTTTCTCCCACAAATACCTCTTTTATCCCCAAAATTGGACATTTTCCTCCTGACATGCCATATTTCTCCCAAATAGATCACATCTTCTCCAAGAAATACCACGTTTCCCCCTTCAAATAGGACCTTTTCACCCACAAATACCTGCTTTATCCCCAAAAGAGGGCATTTTCTTCCAGGAATGCCAGATTTCTCCCAAATATATCACATCTTCTCCAAGAAATACCAGGGTTCCCCCTTCAAATAGGACCTTTTCACCCACAAATACCTCTTTTATCCCCAAAAGAGGACAGTTTCCTCCAGACATGCCACATTTCTCCCAAATAGATCACATCTTCCCCAAGAAATACCAGGGTTCCCCCTTCAAATAGGACCTTTTCACCCACAAATACCTCCTTTATCCCCAAAGTAGATCAGTTTCTTCCAGAAATGCCAGATTTCTCCCAAATATATCACAGCTTCTCCAAGAAATACCAGGATTCCTCCTGAAATACGACCTTTTCACCCACAAATACTTCTTTTATCCCCAAAATTGGACATTTTCTTCCAGAAATGCCACATTTCTCCCAAATATATCACATCTTCTCCAAGAAATACCACGTTTCCCCCTTCAAATTGGACCTTTTCACCCACAAATACCTCTTTTATACCCAAAATAGGACATTTTCTTCCAGAAATGCCACATTTCTCCCAAATATATCACATCTTCTCCAAGAAATACCAGGGTTCCTCCTGAAATAGGACCTTTTCTCCCACAAATACCAGCCTTCTGCCCCCAAATTGGCCATTTTCTTCCGGATATGCCACATTTCTCCCAAATATATCACATCTTCTTCAAGAAATACCACGTTTCCCCCTTCAAATAGGACCTTTTCACCCACAAATACCGCTTTTATCCCCAAAAGAGGACATTTTCTTCCAGAAAGGCCACATTTCTCCCAAATATATCACATCTTCTCCAAGAAATACCAGCTTTCCCCCTTCAAATAGGACCTTTTCACCCACAAATACCTCTTTTATCCCCAAAAGAGGACAGTTTCTTCCGGAAATGCCACATTTCTCCCAAATATATCACATCTTCTCTAAGAAATACCAGCTATCCCCCTACAAATAGGATCTTTTCGCGCACAAATACCTGCTTTATCCCCAAAATTGAACATTTTCTTGCAGAAAGGCCACATTTCTCACAAATATATCACATCTTCTCCAAGAAATACCAGGGTTCCCCCTTCAAATAGGACCTTTTCTCCCACAAATATCTGCTTTTTCCCCAAAATAGGACATTTTCTGCCAGAAATGCCACATTTCTCCCAAATATATCACATCTTCTCCAAGAAATACCAGCTTTCCCCCTTCAAATAGGACCTTTTCACCCACAAATACCTGCTTTATCCCCAAAAGAGGACAGTTTATTCCACACATGCCACATTTCTCCCAAATAGATCACATCTTCTCCAAGAACTAGCAGATTTCCCCCTTCTAATAGGACCTTTTCACCCACAAATACCTCTTTCATCCCCAAAATAGGACATTTCCTTCCAGAACTGCGAGATTTCTCCCAAATATATCACATCTTCTCCAAGAAATACCAGCTTTCCCCCTAAAAATAGGACCTTTTCACCCACAAATACCTCTTTTATCCCCAAAATAGGACAGTTTCTTCCAGAAAGGCCACAGTTCTCCCAAATATATCACATCTTCTCCAAGAAATACCAGGATTCCTCCTGAAATATGAACTTTTCACCCACAAATACCAGCCTTCTTCTCCCAGATTGGACAGTTTCTTCCAGAAATGCCAGATTTCTCCCAAATATATCACATCTTCTCCAAGAAATACCAGGGTTCCCCCTTCTAATAGGACCTTTTCACCCACAAATACCTCTTTTATCCCCAAAAGAGGACAGTTTCTTCCAGAACTGCCGCATTTCTCCCAAATATATCACATCTTCTCCAAGAAATACCAGGATTCCCCCTTCAAATAGGACCTTTTCACCCACAAATACCAGCCTTCTGCCCCCAGATTGGACTTTTTCTTCCAGACATGCCAGATTTCTCCCAAATATATCACATCTTCTCCAAGAAATACCAGCTTTCCCCCTTCAAATAGGACCTTTTCAGCCACAAATACCTCTTTTATACCCAAAATTGAACAGTTTCTTCCAGAAATGCCACATTTCTCCCAAATAGATCACATATTCTCCGAGAAATACCAGGGTTCCTCCTGTAATAGGACCTTTTCTCCCACAAATACCAGCCTTCTCCCCCCAAATTGGCCATTTTCTTCCAGAAATGCCCGATTTCTCCCAAATATATCACATCTTCTCCAAGAAATACCACGTATCCCCCTTCAAATAGGACCTTTTCAACCACAAATACCAGCCTTCTCCCCGGAGAATAGGAAATTGTCTTCCAGAAAGGCCAGATTTCTCCCAAATATATCTCATCTTCTCCAAGAAATACCAGGATTCCCCCTTCAAATAGGACCTTTTCTCCCACAAATACCAGCCTTCTGCCCCCAGATTGGACATTTTCTACCAGAAATGCCACATTTCTCCCAAATAGATCACATCTTCTCCAAGAAATACCAGGTTTCTCCCTGGAAATAGGACCTTTTCACCCACAAAGACTTCTTTTATCCCCAAAATAGTACAGTTTCTTCCTGACATGCCACATTTCTCCCAAATAGATCACATCTTCTCCGAGAAATACCAGGGTTCCACCTGATATAGGACCTTTTCTCCCACAAATACCAGCCTTCTCCCCCCAAATTGGCCATTTTCTTCCAGAAATGCCCGATTTCTCCCAAATATATCACATCTTCTCCAAGAAATACCACGTGTCCCCCTTCAAATACGACCTTTTCACCCACAAATAGCTCTTTTATCCCCAAAAGAGGACATTTTCCACCAGAAAGGCCACATTTCTCCCAAATATATCACATCTCCAAGAAATAACAGGATTCCTCCTGAAATAGGACCTTTTCAACCACAAATACCAGCCTTCTCCCCGGAAAATAGGACATTTTCTTCCAGAAATGCCACATTTCTCCCAAATATATCACATCTTCTCCAAGAACTACCAGATTTCCCCCTTCTAATAGGACCTTTTCACCCACAAATTCCTTTTTTATCCCTAAAAGAGGACATTTTCTTCCAGATATGCCAGATTTCTCCCAAATATATCACATCTTCTCCAAGAAATACCACGTTTCCCCCTTCAAATAGGACCTTTTCACCCACAAATACCTCTTTTATCCCCAAAAAAGGACAGGTTCATCAGGACATGCCAGATTTCTCCCAAGTATATCACATCTTCTCCAAGAAATACCTGGGTTCCTCCTGAAATAGGACCTTATCACCCACAAATACCAGCCTTCTGCCCCCAGATTGGACAATTTCTTCCAGAAATGCCACATTTCTCCCAAATATATCACATCTTCTCCAAGAAATACCAGGGTTCCCCCTTCAAATAGGACCATTTCTCCCACAAATACCTGTTCTATCCCCAAAATAGGACTATTTATTCCAGACATGCCACATTTCTCCCAAATATATCACATCTTCTCCAAGAAATACCAGGTTTCCCCCTTCAAATAGGACCTTTTCTCCCACAAATACCTCTTTTATCCCCAAAAGAGGACATTTTCCTCCAGAAAGGCCACATTTCTCCCAAATATATCACATCTTCACATAGAATTACCAGGTTTCCCCCTTCAAATAGGACCTTTTCTCAAACAAATACCTCTTTTATCCCCAAAGTAGATCAGTTTCTTCCAGACATGCCACATTTCTCCCAAATATATCACATCTTCTCCAAGAAATACCAGCTTTCCCCCTTCAAATAGGACCTTTTCACCCACAAATACCAGCTTTATCCCCAAAAGAGGACAGTTTCTTCCAGAAATGCCACATTTCTCCCAAATGTATCACATCTTCTCCAAGAAATACCACGTTTCCCCCTTCAAATAGGACCTTTTCACCCACAAGTACCTGTTCTATCCCCAAAAGAGGACAGTTTCTTCCAGAAATGCCACATTTCTCCCAAATACATCACATCTTCTCCAAGAAATACCAGGTTTCCCCCTTCAAATAGGACCTTTTCACCCACAAATACCTCTTTTATCCCCAAAATAGGACAGTTTCTGCCAGAAATGCCACATTTCTTCCAAATATAGCACATCTTCTCCAAGAAATACCAGCTTTCCCCCTTCAAATAGGACCTTTTCACCCACAAATACCTCTTTTATCCCCAAAAGAGGACAGTTTCTTCCAGACATGCCACATTTCTCCCAAATATATCACATCTTCTCCAAGAAATAGCAGCTTTCCCCCTTCAAATAGGACCTTTTCACCCACAAATACCTGTTTTATCCCCAAAATAGGATATTTTCTTTCGGAAATGCTAGATTTCTCCTAAATATATCACATCTTCTCCAAGAAATACCAGGTTTCCCCCTTCAAATAGGACCTTTTCACCCACAAATACCTCTTTTATCCCCAAAATAGGACAGTTTCTTCCAGAAATGCCACATTACTCCCAAACATATCACATCTCCAAGAAATACCAGGATTCCTCCTGAAATAGGACATTTCTCCCACAAATACCAGCCTTCTCCCCCGAAAATAGGACATTTTCTTCTTGACATGCCAGATTTCTTCCAAATATATCACATCTTCTCCAAGAAATACCAGGGTTCCCCCTTCAAATAGGACCTTTTCAGCCACAAATACCAGCCTTCTGCCCCCAGATTGGACATTTTCTTCCAGAAATGCCACATTTCTCCCAAATAGATCACATCTTCTCCAAGAAATACCAGGTTTCCCCCTTCAAATAGGACCTTTTCACCCACAAATACCTCTTTTATCCCCAAAAGAGGACATTTTCCACCAGAAAGGCCACATTTCTCCCAAATATAGCACATCTTCTCATAGAATTACCAGGTTTCCCCCTTCAAATAGGACCTTTTCTCCCACAAATATCTCTTTTATCCCCAAAATAGGACAGATTCTTCCAGAAATGCCACATTTCTCCCAAATAGATCACATCTTCTCCAAGAAATACCAGGTTTCCCCCTTCAAATAGGACCTTTTCACCCACAAATACCAGCCTTCTTCCCCCAGATTGGACATTTTCTTCCAGAAATGCCACATTTCTCCCAAATATATCACATCTTCTCCAAGAAATACCAGCTTTCCCCCTTCAAATAGGACCTTATCACCCACAAATACCTCTTTTATCCCCAAAATAGGACAGGTTCATCCGGACATGCCAGATATCTCCCAAATAGATCACATCTTCTCCAAGAAATACCAGGATTCCTCCTGAAATAGGACCTTTTCACCCTCAAATACCAGCCTTCTTCCCCGAAAGTAGGACATTTTCTTCCAGACATGCCAGATTTCTCCCAAATATAGCACATCTTCTCCAAGAAATACCAGGTTACCCCCTGGAAATAGGACCTTTTCACCCACAAATACTTCTTTTATCCCCAAAATAGGACAGTTTCTTCCAGAAAGGCCACATTTCTCCCAAATATATCACATCTTCTCCAAGAAATACCAGGGTTCCTCCTGAAATAGGACCTTTTCTCCCACAAATACCAGCCTTCTCCCCCCAAATTGGACATTTTCTTCCAGAAATGCCACATTTCTCCCAAATATATCACATCTTCTCCAAGAAATACCACGTATCCCCCTTCAAATACGACCTTTTCACCCACAAATACCTCTTTTATCCCCAAAAGAGGACAGTTTCTTCCCGAAAGGCCAGATTTCTCCCAAACATATCACATCTCCAAGAAATACCAGGATTCCTCCTGAAATAGGACCTTTTCAACCACAAATATCAGCGTTCTCCCCGGAAAATAGGAAATTGTCTTCCTGAATGGGCAGATTTCTCCCAAATAGATCACATCTTCTCCAAGAAATACCATCTTTCCCCCTTGAAATAGAAACTTTTCACCCACAAATACCTCTTTTATCCCCAAAAGAGGACAGTTTCTTCCAGAAATGCCACATTTCTCCCAAATATATCACATCTTCTCCAAGAAATACCAGGTTTCACCCTTCAAATAGGACCTTTTCACCCACAAATACCTCTTTTATCCCCAAAAGAGGACAGTTTCTTCCAGTAATGCCACGTTTCTCCCAAATAGATCACATCTTCTCCAAGAAATACCAGGTTTCCCCCTTGAAATAGGACCTTTTCACCCACAAATACCTCTTTTATCCCCAAAATAGGACAGTTTCTTCCAGACATGCCACATTTCTCCCAAATATATCACATCTTCTCCAAGAAATAACAGGATTCCTCCTAAAGTAGTAACTTTTCTCCAGAAAAAATCAGCCTTCTCCCCCCATATTTGACTTTTTCTTCCAGACATGCCACATTTCTCCCAAATATATCAAATCTTCTCCAAGAAATACCAGGTTTCCCCCTTCAAATAGGACCTTTTCACCCACAAATACCTCTTTTATCCCCAAAAGAGGACAGTTTCTTCCAGAAATGCCACATTTCTCCCAAATATATCACATCTTCTCCAAGAAATACCAGGGTTCCCCCTTCAAATAGGACCTTTTCACCCACAAATACCTCTTCTATCCTCAAAATTGGAAATTTTCTTACAGGAATGCCAGATTTCTCCCAAATATATCACATCTTCTCCAAGAAATGCCAGCTTTCCCCCTTCAAATAGGATCCTTTCACCCACAAATACCTCTTTTTTCCCCAAAATAGGACTGTTTCACCCAGACATGCCACATTACTCCCAAATATATCACATCTTCTCCAAGAAATACCACGTTTCCCCCTTCCAATAGGAACTTATCACCCACAAATACCTCTTTTATCCCCAAAAGAGGACAGTTTCTTCCAGAAAGGCCACATTTCTCCCAAATAGATCACATCTTCTCCAAGAAATACCAGCTTTCCCCCTTCAAATAGGACCTTTTCACCCACAAATACCTCTTTTATCCCCAAAAGTGGACAGTTTCTTCCAGAAATGCCAGATTTCTCCCAAATATATCACATCTTCTCCAAGAAATACCAGGATTCCTCCTGAAATAGGACATTTCTCCCACAAATGCCTCTTTTATCCCCAAAATAGGACAGTTTCTTCCAGAAAGGCCACATTTCTCCCAAATATAGCACATCTTCTCCAAGAAATACCAGGGTTCCCCCTTCAAATAGGACCTTTTCATCCACAAATACCAGCCTTCTACCCCAGATTGGACATTTTCTTCCAGAAATGCCACATTTCTCCCAAATAGATCACATCTTCTCCGAGAAATACCAGGTTTCCCCCTTCAAATAGGACCTTTTCTCCCACTAATACCTCTTTTATCCCCAAAATTGGACATTTTCCTCCAGACATGCCACATTTCTCCCATATATATCACATCTTCTCCAAGAAATACCAGGGTTCCCCCATCAAATAGGACCTTTTCACCCACAAATACCTGCTTTATCCCCAAAATAGGACAGTTTCTTCCAGAAATGCCACATTTCTCCCAAATATATAACATCTTCTCCAAGAAATACCATCTTTCCCCCTTCAAATAGGACCTTTTCACCCACAAATACCTCTTTTATCCCCAAAATAGGACATTTTCTTCCAGAAAGGCCAGATTTCTCCCAAACATATCTCATCTCCAAGAAATACCAGGATTCCTCCTGAAATAGGACCTTTTCACCCACAAATATCTGCCTTCTCCCCGGAAAATAGGATATTGTTTTCCGGAAAGGCCAGATTTCTCCCAAATAGATCACATCTTCTCCAAGAAATACCATCTTTCCCCCTTGAAATAGAAACTTTTCACCCACAAATACCTCTTTTATCCACAGAAGAGGACAGTTTCTTACAGAAATTCCAGATTTCTCCCATGTATAGAATATATTCTCCAAGAAATACCAGGGTTCCCCCTTCAAATAGGACCTTTTCACCCACAAATACCTCTTTTATCCCCAAAATAGGACATTTTCTACCAGAAATGCCACATTTCTCCCAAATAGATCACATCTTCTCCAAGAAATACCACGTTTCCCCCTTCAAATAGGACCTTTTCACCCACTAATACCTCTTTTATCCCCAAAAGAGGACAGTTTCTTCCAGACATGCCACATTTCTCCCAAATATACCACATCTTCTCCAAGAAATACCAGGTTTCCCCCTTCAAATAGGATCTTTTCACCCACAAATACCTCTTTTATCCCCAAAAGAGGACAGTTTCTTCCAGAAATGCCACATTTCTCCCAAATAGATCAAATCTTCTCCAAGAAATACCAGGTTTCCCCCTTCAAATAGGACCTTTTCACCCACAAATACCAGCCTTCTACCTCAGATTGGATATTTTCTTGCAGAAATGCCACATTTCTCCCAAATATATCACATCTTCTCCAAGAAATACCAGGGTTCCCCCTTCAAATAGGACCTTTTCACCCACAAATACCTCTTTTATCCCCAAAATTGGACATTTTCCACCAGACATACCACATTTCTCCCAAATATATAACATCTTCTCATAGAATTACCAGGTTTCCCCCTTCAAATAGGACCTTTTCACCCACAAATACCTGCTTTGTCCCCAAAAGTGGACAGTTTCTTCCAGAAATGGCACATTTCTCCCAAATATACCACATCTTCTCCAAGAAATACCAGGATTCCTCCTGAAATAGGACCTTTTCACCCTCAAATACCGGCCTTCTTCCCCGAAAATAGGACATTTTCTTCCAGAAATGCCAGATTTCTCCCAAATAGATCACATCTTCTCCAAGAAATACCAGGGTTCCCCCATCAAATAGGACCTTTTCACCCACAAAAACCTCTTTTATCCCCAAAAGAGGACAGTTTCTTCCTGAACTGCCAGATTTCTCCCAAATATATCACATCTTCTCCAAGAAATACCAGGGTTCCCCCTTCAAATAGGACCTTTTCACCCACAAATACCAGCCTTCTTCCCCCAGATTGGACATTTTCTTCCAGAAATGCCACATTTCTCCCAAATATATCACAGCTTCTCCAAGAAATACCAGCTTTCCCCCTTCAAATAGGACCTTATCACCCACAAATACCTCTTTTATCCCCAAAATAGGACAGGTTCATCCGGACATGCCAGATATCTCCCAAATAGATCACATCTTCTCCAAGAAATACCAGGATTCCTCCTGAAATAGGACCTTTTCACCCTCAAATACCAGCCTTCTTCCCCGAAAGTAGGACATTTTCTTCCAGAAATGCCAGATTTCTCCCAAATAGATCACATCTTCCCCAAGAAATACCAGGTTTCCCCCTTCAAATTGGTCCTTTTCACCCACAAATACCTCTTTTATCCCCAAAATAGGACAGTTTCTACCAGAACTGCCAGATTTCTCCCAAATATATCACATCTTCTCCAAGAAATACCAGGGTTCCCCCTTCAAATAGGACCTTTTCACCCACAAATACCAGCCTTCTGCCCCCAGATTGGACATTTTCTTCCAGACATGCCAGATTTCTCCCAAATATAGCACATCTTCTCCAAGAAATGCCAGGTTACCCCCTGGAAATAGGACCTTTTCACCCACAAATACTTCTTTTATCCCCAAAAGAGGACAGTTTCTTCCAGAAAGGCCACATTTCTCCGAAATATATCACATCTTCTCCAAGAAATACCAGGGTTCCTCCTGAAATAGGACCTTTTCTCCCACAAATACCAGCCTTCTCCCCCCAAATTGGACATTTTCTTCCAGAAATGCCACATTTCTCCAAAATATATCACATCTTCTCCAAGAAATACCAGTTTTCCCCCTTCAAATAGGACCTTTTCACCCACAAATACCTCTTTTATCCCCAAAAGAGGACAGTTTCTTCCCGAAAGGCCAGATTTCTCCCAAACATATCACATCTCCAAGAAATACCAGGATTCCTCCTGAAATAGGACCTTTTCAGCCACAAATATCAGCGTTCTCCCCGGAAAATAGGAAATTGTCTTCCTGAAAGGGCAGATTTCTCCCAAATAGATCACATCTTCTCCAAGAAATACCATCTTTCCCTCTTGAAATAGAAATTTTTCACCCACAAATACCTCTTTTATCCCCAAAATAGGACAGTTTCTTCCAGAAATGCCACATGTCTCCCAAATATATCACATCTTCTCCAAGAAATACCAGGTTTCACCCTTCAAATAGGACCTTTTCACCCACAAATACCTCTTTTATCCCCAAAATAGGAAATTTTCTTCCAGTAATGCCACATTTCTCCCAAATAGATCACATCTTCTCCAAGAAATACCAGGTTTCCCCCTTGAAATAGGACCTTTTCACCCACAAATACCTCTTTTATCCCCAAAAGAGGACAGTTTCTTCCTGACATGCCACATTTCTCCCAAATATATCACATCTTCTCCAAGAAATAACAGGATTCCTCCTAAAGTAGTAACTTTTCTCCAGAAAAAATCAGCCTTCTCCCCCCATTTTTGACTTTTTCTTCCAGACATGCCACATTTCTCCCAAATATATCAAATCTTCTCCAAGAAATACCAGGTTTCCCCCTTCAAATAGGACCTTTTCACCCACAAATACCTCTTTTATCCCCAAAATAGGACAGTTTCTTCCAGAAAGGCCACATTTCTCCCAAATATATCACATCTTCTCCAAGAAATACCAGGGTTCCCCCTTCAAATAGGACCTTTTCACCCACGAATACCTCTTTTATCCCCAAAATACGACAGTTTCTTCCAGACATGGCACATTTCTCCCAAATAAATCACATCTTCTCCATGAAATACCAGGTTTCCCCCTTCAAATAGGACCTTTTCAACAACAAATACCTGTTTTATCCCCAAAAGAGGACAGTTTCTTCCAGACATGCCACATTTCTCCCAAATATATCACATCTTCTCCAAGAAATACCAGGGTTCCCCCTTCAAATTGAACCTTTTCACCCACAAATACCTCTTTTATCCACAAAAGAGGACAGTTTCTTCCAGAAATGCCACATTTCTCCCAAATAGATCACATCTTCTCCAAGAAATACCAGGTTTCCCCCTTCTAATAGGACCTTTTCACCCACAAATACCTCTTTTATCCCCAAAAGAGGACATTTTCTTAAAGAAATGCCACATTTCTCCCAAATATATCACATCTTCTCCAAGAAATACCACGTTTCCCCCTTCAAATAGGACCTTTTCACCCACAAATACCTCTTTTATCCCCAAAATTGGACATTTTCCACCAGACATACCACATTTCTCCCAAATATATAACATCTTCTCATAGAATTACCAGGTTTCCCCCTTCAAATAGGACCTTTTCACCCACAAATACCTGCTTTGTCCCCAAAAGAGGACAGTTTCTTCCAGAAATGGCACATTTCTCCCAAATATAGCACATCTTCTCCAAGAAATACCTGGATTCCTCCTGAAATAGGACCTTTTCACCCACAAATACCGGCCTTCTTCCCCGAAAATAGGACATTTTCTTCCAGAAATGCCAGATTTCTCCCAAATAGATCACATCTTCTCCAAGAAATACCAGGGTTCCCCCTTCAAATAGGTCCTTTTCTCCCACAAAAACCTCTTTTATCCCCAAAAGAGGACAGTTTCTTCCTGAACTGCCAGATTTCTCCCAAATATATCACATCTTCTCCAAGAAATACCAGGGTTCCCCCTTCAAATAGGACCTTTTCACCCACAAATAGCAGCCTTCTCCCCCCAGATTGGACATTTTCTTCCAGACATGCCAGATTTCTCCCAAATATATCACATCTTCTCCAAGAAATACCAGGTTACCCCCTGGAAATAGGACCTTTTCACCCACAAATACTTCTTTTATCCCCAAAAGAGGACAGTTTCTTCCAGAAATGCCACATTTCTCCCAAATATATCACATCTTCTCCAAGAAATACCAGCTTTCCCCCTTCAAATAGGACCTTTTCACCCACAAATACCTCTTTTATCCCCAAAAGAGGACATTTTCTTCCAGAAAGGCCAGATTTCTCCTAAACATATCACATCTCCAAGAAATACCCGGATTCCTCCTGAAATAGGACCTTTTCAACCACAAATACCAGCCTTCACCCCAGAAAATAGGAAATTGTCTTCCAGAAAGGCCAGATTTCTCCCAAATCACATCTTCTCCAAGAAATACCAGGGTTCCTCCTAAAGTAGTAACTTTTCTCCCACAAATATCAGCCTTCTCCCCCCACATTTGCCTTTTTCTTCCAGACATGCCAGATTTCTCCCAAATATAGAACATCTTCTCCAAGAAATACCAGCTTTCCCCCTTCAAATAGGACCTTTTCTCCCACAAATACCTCTTTTATCCCCAAAAGAGGACAGTTTCTTCCAGAAAGGCCACATTTCTCCCAAATATATCTCATCTTCTCCAAGAAATACCATCTTTCCCCCTTCAAATAGGACCTTTTCACCCACAAATACCTGTTCTATCCCCAAAATTGGAAATTTTCTTCCAGAAATGCCACATTTCTCCCAAATGTATCACATCTTCTCCAAGAAATACCAGGTTTCCCCCTTCAAATAGGACCTTTTCACCCACAAGTACCAGTTTTATCCACAAAAGAGGACAGTTTCTTCCAGAAATGCCACATTTCTCCCAAATATATCACATCTTCTCCAAGAAATACCAGCTTTCCCCCTTCAAATAGGACCTTTTCACCCACAAATGCCTGTTTTATCCCCAAAAGAGGACAGTTTCTTCCAGAAATGCCACATTTCTCCCATATATATCACATCTTCTCCAAGAAATACCAGCTTTCCCCCTTCAAATAGGACCTTTTCACCCACAAATACCTCTTTTATCCCCAAAAGAGGACAGTTTCTTCCAGACATGCCACATTTCTCCCAAATAGATCACATCTTCTCCAAGAAATACCAGGATTCCTCCTGAAATAGGACATTTCTCCCACAAATACCTCTTTTATCCCCAAAATAGGACAGTTTCTTCCAGAAAGGCCACATTTCTCCCAAATATATCACATCTTCTCCAAGAAATACCAGCTTTCCCCCTCGACATAGGACCTTTTCACGCACAAAAGCCTGTTTGATCCCCAAAATAGGACATTTTCTTCAAGAAATGCCAGATTTCTCCCAAATAGATCACATCTTCTCCAAGAAATACCAGGGTTCCCCCTTCAAATAGGACCTTTTCACCCACAAATACCAGCCTTCTGCCCCCAGATTGGACATTTTCTTCCAGAAATGTCAGATTTCTCACAAATAGATCACATCTTCTCCAAGAAATACCAGGTTTCCCCCTTCAAATAGGACCTTTTCTCCCACAAATACCTCTTTTATCCCCAAAATTGGACATTTTCCTCCAGACATGCCACATTTCTCCCAAATAGATCACATCTTCTCCAAGAAATACCAGCTTTCCCCCTTGAAATAGGACCTTTTCTCCCACAAATACCTGCTTCATCCCCAAAAGAGGACATTTTCTTCCTGACATGCCAGATTTCTCCCAAATAGATCACATCTTCTCCAAGAAATACCAGCTTTCCCCCTTCAAATAGGACCTTTTCACCCACAAATACCTCTTTTATGCCCAAACGAGGATAGTTTCTTCCAGAAATGCCACATTTCTCCCAAATATATCACATCTTCTCCAAGAAATACCAGGTTTCCCCCTTCAAATAGGACCTTTTCACCCACAAGTACCTGTTCTATCCCCAAAATAGGACAGTTTCTTACAGAAATGCCACATTTCTCCCAAATAGATCACATCTTCTCCAAGAAATACCAGCAATCCCCCTTCAAATAGAACCTTTTCACCCACAAATACCTCTTTTATCCCCAAAAGAGGACAGTTTCTTCCAGACATGCCACATTTCTCCCAAATAGATCACATCTTCTCCAAGAAATACCAGGATTCCACCTGAAATAGGACATTTCTCCCACAAATACCTCTTTTATCCCCAAAAGAGGACAGTTTCTTCCAGAAAGGCCAGATTTCTCCCAAATATATCACAGCTTCTCCAAGAAATACCAGCTTTCCCCCTCGAAATAGGACCTTTTCACCCACAAATACCTCTTTTATCCCCAAAATAGGACAGTTTCTTCCAGAAATGCCACATTTCTCCCAAATAGATCACATCTTCTCCAAGAAATACCAGCTTTCCCCCTTCAAATAGGACCTTTTCACCCACAAATACCGCTTTTATCCACAAAAGAGGACAGTTTCTTCCAGAAATGCCACATTTCTCCCAAATATATCACATCTTCTCCAAGAAATACCAGCTTTCCCCCTTCAAATAGGACCTTTTCACCCTCGAATACCTCTTTTATCCCCAAAAGAGGACAGTTTCTTCCAGACATGGCACATTTCTCCCAAATAAATCACATCTTCTCCATGAAATACCAGGTTTCCCCCTTCAAATAGGACCTTTTCACCCACAAATACCTCTTTTATCCACAAAAGAGGACAGTTTCTTCCAGACATGCCACATTTCTCCCAAATATATCACATCTTCTCCAAGAAATACCAGGGTTCCCCCTTCAAATTGAACCTTTTCACCCACAAATACCTGTTTTATCCCCAAAATACGACAGTTTCTTCCAGACATGCCACATTTCTCCCAAATATATCAAATCTTCTCCAAGAAATACCAGGTTTCCCCCTTCTAATAGGACCTTTTCACCCACAAATACCTCTTTTATCCCCAAAATAGGACAGTTTCTTCCTGAAATGCCACATTTCTCCCAAATATATCACATCTTCTCCAAGAAATGCCAGGATTCCCCCTTCAAATAGGATCTTTTCACCCACAAATACCTCTTTTATCCCCAAAATAGGACAGTTTCTTCCAGGCATGCCACATTTCTCCCAAATAGATCACATCTTCTCCAAGAAATACCAGGTTTCCCCCTTCAAATAGAACCTTTTCACCCACAAATGCCTCTTTTATCCCCAAAAGAGGACAGTTTCTTCCAGAAATGCCACATTTCCCCCAAATAGATCACATCTTCTCCAAGAAATACCAGCTTTTTCCCCTTCAAATAGGACCTTTTCACCCACGAATACCTCTTTTATCCCCGGAAAATAGGACCTTTTCTTCCTGACATGCCACATTTCTCCCAAATAGATCACATCTTGTCCAAGAAATACCAGGGTTCCCCCTTCAAATAGGACCTTTTCACCCACAAATACCTCTTTTATCCCCAAAAGAGGACAGTTTCTTCCTGACATGCCACATTTCTCCCAAATAGATCACATCTTCTCCAAGAAATACCAGGATTACCCCTGGAAATAGGAACTTTTCACCCACAAATACCTCTTTTATCCCCAAAATACGACAGTTTCTTCCAGAAATGCCACATCTCTCCCAAATATATCACATCTTCTCCAAGAAATACCAGCTTTCCCCCTCGAAATAGGACCATTTCACCCACAAATACCTTTTTTTTTTTCCCAAAAGAGGACACTTTCTTCCAGAAATGCCACATTTCTCCCAAATATACCAGATCTTCTCCAAGAAATACCACGTTTCCCCCTTCAAATAGGAACTTCTCACCCACAAATACCTCTTTTATCCCCAAAAGAGGACAGTTTCTTCCAGACATGCCACATTTCTCCCAAATAGATCGCATCTTCTCCAAGAAATACCACGTTTCCCCCTTCAAATAGGACCTTTTCACCCACAAATACCTCTTTTATCCCCAAAAGAGGACAGTTTCTGCCAGAAATGCCACATTTCTCCCAAATATAGCACATCTTCTCCAAGAAATACCAGCTTTCCCCCCTCAAACAGGACCTTTTCACCCACAAATACCTCTTTTATCCCCAAAATTGGACAGTTTCTTCCAGAAATGACACATTTCTCCCAAATATATCACATCTTCTCCAAGAAATACCACGTTTCCCCCTTCAAATAGGACCTTTTCACCCACAAATACCTCTTTTATCCCCAAAAGAGGACAGTTTCTTCCAGAAATGCCACATTTCTCCCATATATAGCACATCTTCTCCAAGAAATACAAGCTTATCCCCTTGAAATATAACCTATTCACCCACGTATACCAGTTTTATCCCCAAAAGAGGACAGTTTCTTCCAGAAATGCCACATTTCTCCCAAATATATCACATCTTCTCCAAGAAATACCTGGTTTCACCCTTCAAATAGGACCTTTTCACCCACAAGTACCTCTTTTATCCCCAAAAGAGGACAGTTTCTTCCAGACATGGCACATTTCTCCCAAATAGATCACATCTTCTCCAAGAAATACCAGGATTCCTCCTGAAATAGGAACTTATCTCCCACAAATACCAGCCTTCTCCCCCCAAATTGGACTTTTTCTTCCAGAAATGCCACATTTCTCCCAAATAAATCACATCTTCTCCAAGAAATACCACGTTTCCCCCTCGAAATAGGACCTTTTCACCCACCAATACCTGCTTTATCCCCAAAAGAGGACATTTTCTTCCAGAAATACCACATTTCTCCCAAATATATCACATCTTCTCCAAGAAATACCACGTTTCCCCCTTCAAATAGGACGTTTTCACCCACAAGTACCTCATTTATCCCCAAAATAGGACAGTTTCTTCCACACATGCCACATTTCTCCCAAATATATCACATCTTCTCCAAGAAATACCAGGATTCCTCCTGAAATAGGAACTTATCTCCCACAAATATCAGCGTTCTCCCCGGAAAATAGGAAATTGTCTTCCTGAAAGGGCAGATTTCTCCCAAATAGATCACATCTTCTCCAAGAAATACCAGCTTTCCCTCTTGAAATAGGACCTTTTCACCCACAAATACCTCTTTTATCCCCAAAATAGGACATTTTCTTTCAGAAATGCCACATTTCTCCCAAATAGATCACATCTTCTCCAACAAATACCACGTTTCCCCCTTGAAATAGGACCTTTTCTCCCACAAATACCTCTTTTATCCCCAAAATTGGACATTTTCCTCCAGACATGCCACATTTCTCCCAAATAGATCACATCTTCTCCAAGAAATACCAGGATTCCCCCTTCAAATAGGACCTTTTCACCCACAAATACCTCTTTTATCCCCAAAATAGGACAGTTTCTTCCAGAAATGCCACATTTCTCCCAAATAAATCACATCTTCTCCAAGAAATACCAGCTTATCCCCTTGAAATATAACCTATTCACCCAGAAATACCTGTTTTATCCCCAAAAGAGGACAGTTTCTTCCAGAAATGCCACATTTCTCCCAAATATATCACATCTTCTCCAAGAAATACCACGTATCCGCCTTCAAATACGACCTTTTCAACCACAAATACCTCTTTTATCCCCAAAAGAGGACAGTTTCTTCCCGAAAGGCCAGATTTCTCCCAAACATATCACATCTCCAAGAAATACCAGGATTCCTCCTGAAATAGGACCTTTTCAACCACAAATACCAGCCTTCTCCCCGGAAAATAGGAAATTGTCTTCCAGAAAGGCCAGATTTCTCCCAAATAGATCACATCTTCTCCAAGAAATACCATCTTTCCCCCTTCAAATAGAAACTTTTCACCCACAAATACCTCTTTTATCCCCAAAAGAGGACAGTTTATTCCAGACATGCCACATTTCTCCCAAATATATCACATCTTCTCCAAGAAATACCAGGGTTCCCCCTTCAAGTAGGAGCTTATCACCCACAAGTACCTCTTTAATTCCGAAAATAGGATATTTTCTTCCAGAAAGGCCAGATTTCTCCCAAATATATCACATCTTCTCCAAGAAATACCAGGTTTCACCCTTCAAATAGGACCTTTTCACCCACAAATACCCGTTCTATCCCCAAAAGAGGACAGTTTCTTCCAGAAATGCCACATTTCTCCCAAATATATCACATCTTCTCCAAGAAATACCAGCTTTCCCCCTTCAAATAGGACCTTTTCACCCACAAATACCTCTTTCATCCCCAAAATAGGACAGTTTCTTCCAGAAATGCCACTTTTCTCCCAAATATATCACATCTTCTCCAAGAAATACCAGAATTCCTCCTAAAATAGGAATTTTTCTCCCACAAATATCAGCCTTCTCCCCCCAAATTTGACTTTTTCTTCCAGACATGCCACATTTCTCCCAAATATAGAACATCTTCTCCAAGAAATGCCAGGTTTCCCCCTTCAAATAGGACTTTTCAACCACAAATACCTCTTTTATCCCCAAAATAGGACAGGTTCATCCGGACATGCCAGATTTCTCCCAGGTATATCACATTAACTCCAAGAAATACCAGGGTTCCTCCTTCAAATAGGACCTATTCACCCACAAATACCAGCCTTCTGCCCCCAGATTGGACATTTTCTTCCAGAAATGCCACATTTCTCCCAAATATTTCACATCTTCTCCACTAAAAACCAGGATTCCCCCTTCAAATAGGACCTTTTCACCCACAAATACCTCTTTTATCCCCAAAATAGGACGATTTATTCCAGACATGCCACATTTCTCCCAAATATATCACATCTTCTCCAAGAAATACCAGGGTTCCCCCTTCAAATAGGACCTTTTCACCGACAAATACCTCTTTTATCCCCAAAAGAGGACAGTTTCTTCCAGAAAGGCCACATTTCTCCCAAATATATCACATCTTCTCCAAGAAATACCTCGTTTCCCCCTTCAAATAGGACCTTTTCACCCACAAATACCTCTTTCATCCCCAAAATAGGACAGTTTCTTCCAGAAATGCCACTTTTCTCCCAAATATATCACATCTTCTCCAAGAAATACCAGGATTCCTCCTGAAATAGGACCTATTCTCCCACAAATACCAGCCTTCTCCCCCGAAAATAGGACGTTTTCTTCCAGAAATGCCAGATTTCTCCCAAATAGATCACATCTTCTCCAAGAAATACCACGTTTCCCCTTTCAAATAGGACCTTTTCCCCACAAATACCTCTTTTATCCCCAAAATAGGACAGTTTCTTCCTGACATGCCACATTTCTCCCAAATAGATCACATCTTCTCGAAGAAATACCAGCTTTCCCCCTTCAAATAGGACCTTTTCACCCACAAATACCTATTTATCCCCAATATTGTACAGTTTCTTCCAAAACTGCCAGATTTCTCCCAAATATATCACAGCTTGTCCAAGAAATACCACGATTCCCCCTTCAAATAGGACCTTTTCACCCACAAATACCAGCCTTCTGCCCCCAGATTGGACATTTTCTACCAGAAATGCCACATTTCTCCCAAATATATCACATCTTCTCCAAGAAATACCAGGTTTCTCCCTGGAAATAGGACCTTTTCACCCACAAAGACTTCTTTTATCCCCAAAATAGTACAGTTTCGTCCAGAAATGCCACATTTCTCCCAAATAGATCACATCTTCTCCGAGAAATACCAGGGTTCCACCTGAAATAGGACCTTTTCTCCCACAAATACCAGCCTTCTCCCCCCAAATTGGCCATTTTCTTCCAGAAATGCCCGATTTCTCCCAAATATATCACATCTTATCCAAGAAATACCACGTTTCCCCCTTCAAATACGACCTTTTCACCCACAAATAGCTCTTTTATCCCCAAAAGAGGACAGTTTCTTCCAGACATGCCACATTTCTCCCAAATATATCACATCTCCAAGAAATACCAGGATTCCTCCTGAAATAGGACCTTTTCAACCACAAATACCAGCCTTCTCCCCGGAAAATAGGACATTTTCTTCCAGAAATGCCACATTTCTCCCAAATATATCACATCTTCTCCAAGAACTACCAGATTTCCCCCTTCAAATAGGACCTTTTCACCCACAAATTCCTTTTTTATCCCTAAAAGAGGACATTTTCTTCCAGATATGCCAGATTTCTCCCAAATATATCACATCTTCTCCAAGAAATACCACGTTTCCCCCTTCAAATAGGACCTTTTCACCCACAAATACCTCTTTTATCCCCAAAAAAGGACAGGTTCATCAGGACATGCCAGATTTCTCCCAAGTATATCACATCTTCTCCAAGAAATACCTGGGTTCCTCCTGAAATAGGACCTAATCACCCACAAATACCAGCCTTCTGCCCCCAGATTGGACAATTTCTTCCAGAAATGCCACATTTCTCCCAAATATATCACATCTGCTCCAAGAAATACCAGCTTTCCCCCTTCAAATAGGGCCATTTCTCCCACAAATACCTGTTCTATCCGCAAAATAGGACGTTTTATTCCAGACATGCCACATTTCTCCCAAATATATCACATCTTCTCCAAGAAATACCACGTTTCCCCCTTCAAATAGGACCTTTTCTCCCACAAATACCTCTTCTATCCCCAAAAGAGGACATTTTCCTCCAGAAAGGCCACATTTCTCCCAAATATATCACATCTTCTCATAGAATTACCAGGTTTCCCCCTTCAAATAGGACCTTTTCTCCCACAAATACCTCTTTTATCCCCAAAGTAGATCAGTTTCTTCCAGACATGCCACATTTCTCCCAAATATATCACATCTTCTCCAAGAAATACCAGCTTTCCCCCTTCAAATTGGACCTTTTCTCCCACAAATACCGCTTTTATCCCTAAAATAGGACAGTTTCCTCCAGAAATGCCACATTTCTCCCAAATGTATCACATCTTCTCCAAGAAATACCAGGTTTCCCCCTCCAAATAGGATCTTTTCACCCACAAGTACCTGTTCTATCCCCAAAAGAGGACAGTTTCTTCCAGAAATGCCACATTTCTCCCAAATATATCACATCTTCTCCAAGAAATACCAGGTTTCCCCCTTTAAATTGGACCTTTTCACCCACAAATACCTCTTTAACCCCAAAAGAGGACAGTTTCTTCCAGACATGCCACATTTCTCCCAAATATATCACATCTTCTCCAAGAAATAGCAGCTTTCCCCCTTCAAATAGGACCTTTTCACCCACAAATACCTGTTTTATCCCCAAAATAGGATATTTTCTTTCGGAAATGCCACATTTCTCCCAAATAGATCACATCTTCTCCAAGAAATACCAGGTTTCCCCCTTCAAATAGGACCTTTTCACCCACAAATACCTCATTTTATCCCCAAAAGAGGACAGTTTCTTCCAGAAATGCCACATTACTCCCAAACATATCACATCTCCAAGAAATACCAGGATTCCTCCTGAAATAGGACATTTCTCCCACAAATACCAGCCTTCTCCCCCGAAAATAGGACATTTTCTTCATGACATGCCAGATTTCTTCCAAATATATCACATCTTCTCCAAGAAATACCAGGGTTCCCCCTTCAAATAGGACCTTTTCAGCCACAAATACCAGCCTTCTGCCCCCAGATTGGACATTTTCTTCCAGAAATGCCACAATTCTCCCAAATAGATCACATCTTCTCCAAGAAATACCAGGTTTCCCCCTTCAAATAGGACCTTTTCACCCACAAATACCTCTTTTATCCCCAAAAGAGGACATTTTCCGCCAGAAAGGCCACATTTCTCCCAAATATATCACATCTTCTCATAGAATTACCAGGTTTCCCCATTCAAATAGGACCTTTTCTCCCACAAATATCTCTTTTATCCCCAAAATAGGACAGTTTCTTCCAGAAATGCCACATTTCTCCCAAATAGATCACATCTTCTCCAGTAAATACCAGGTTTCCCCCTTCAAATAGGACCTTTTCACCCACAAATACCAGCCTTCTTCCCCCAGATTGGACATTTTCTTCCAGAAATGCCACATTTCTCCCAAATATATCACATCTTCTCCAAGAAATACCAGCTTTCCCCCTTCAAATAGGACCTTATCACCCACAAATACCTCTTTTATCCCCAGAATAGGACAGGTTCATCCGGACATGCCAGATATCTCCCAAATAGATCACATCTTCTCCAAGAAATACCAGGATTCCTCCTGAAATAGTACCTTTTCACCCTCAAATACCTGCCTTCTTCCCCGAAAGTAGGACATTTTCTTCCAGAAATGCCAGATTTCTCCAAAATAGATCACATCTTCTCCAAGAAATACCAGGTTTCCCCCTTCAAATTGGTCCTTTTCACCCACAAATACCTCTTTTATCCCCAAAATAGGACAGTTTCTTCCTGAACTGCCAGATTTCTCCCAAATATATCACATCTTCTCCAAGAAATACCAGGGTTCCCCCTTCAAATAGGACCTTTTCACCCACAAATACCAGCCTTCTGCCCCCAGATTGGACATTTTCTTCCAGACATGCCAGATTTCTCCCAAATATAGCACATCTTCTCCAAGAAATACCAGGTTACCCCCTGGAAATAGGACCTTTTCACCCACAAATACTTCTTTTATCCCCAAAATAGGACAGTTTCTTCCAGAAAGGCCACATTTCTCCCAAATATATCACATCTTCTCCAAGAAATACCAGGGTTCCTCCTGAAATAGGACCTTTTCTCCAAAAATACAAGCCTTCTCCCCCCAAATTGGACATTTTCTTCCAGAAATGCCACATTTCTCCAAAATATATCACATCTTCTCCAAGAAATACCAGTTTTCCCCTTTCAAATAGGACCTTTTCACCCACAAATACCTCTTTTATCCCCAAAAGAGGACAGTTTCTTCCCGAAAGGCCAGATTTCTCCCAAACATATCACATCTCCAAGAAATACCAGGATTCCTCCTGAAATAGGACCTTTTCAACCACAAATATCAGCGTTCTCCCCGGAAAATAGGAAATTGTCTTCCTGAAAGGGCAGATTTCTCCCAAATAGATCACATTTTCTCCAAGAAATACCAGCTTTCCCCCTTGAAATAGAAACTTTTCACCCACAAATACCTCTTTTATCCCCAAAATAGGACAGTTTCTTCCAGAAATGCCACATGTCTCCCAAATAGATCACATCTTCTCCAAGAAATACCAGGTTTCCCCCTTCAAATAGGACCTTTTCACCCACAAATACCTCTTTTATCCCCAAAATAGGACAGTTTCTTCCAGACATGACAAATTTTTCCCAAATAGATCACATCTTCTCCAAGAAATACCAGGTTTCCCCCTTGAAATAGGACCTTTTCACCCACAAATACCTCTTTTATCCCCAAAAGAGGACAGTTTCTTCCTGACATGCCACATTTCTCCCAAATATATCACATCTTCTCCAAGAAATAACAGGATTCCTCCTAAAGTAGTAACTTTTCTCCAGAAAAAATCAGCCTTCTCCCCCCATATTTGACTTTTTCTTCCAGACATGCCACATTTCTCCCAAATATATCAAATCTTCTCCAAGAAATACCAGGTTTCCCCCTTCAAATAGGACCTTTTCACCCACAAATACCTCTTTTATCCCCAAAATAGGACAGTTTCTTCCAGAAAGGCCACATTTCTCCCAAATATATCACATCTTCTCCAAGAAATACCAGGGTTCCCCCTTCAAATAGGACCTTTTCACCCACAAATACCTCTTCTATCCTCAAAATTGGAAATTTTCTTACAGGAATGCCAGATTTCTCCCAAATATATCACATCTTCTCCAAGAAATACCAGCTTTCCCCCTTCAAATAGGACCCTTTCGCCCACAAAATCCTCTTTCATCCCCAAAATAGGACATTTTCTTCCAGAAATGCCCGATTTCTCCCAAGTATATCACATCTTCTCCAAGAAATACCAGGTTTCCCCCTTCAAATAGGACCTTTTCTCCCACTAATACCTCTTTTATCCCCAAAATTGGACATTTTCCTCCAGACATGCCACATTTCTCCCATATATATCACATCTTCTCCAAGAAATACCAGGGTTCCCCCTTCAAATAGGACCTTTTCACCCACAAATACCTGCTTTATCCCCAAAAGAGTACATTTTCTTCCAGAAATGCCACATTTCTCCCAAATATATCACATCTTCTCCAAGAAATACCAGCTTTCCCCCTTGAAATAGGACCTTTTCACCCACAAATACCTCTTTTATCCCCCAAATAGGACATTTTCTACCAGAAATGCCACATTTCTCCCAAATAGATCACATCTTCTCCAAGAAATACCAGGGTTCCCCCTTCAAATAGGACCTTTTCACCCACTAATACCTCTTTTTTTTTCCCAAAAGAGGACACTTTCTTCCAGAAATGCCACATTTCTCCCAAATATACCACATCTTCTCCAAGAAATACCACGTTTCCCCCTTCAAATAGGAACTTCTCACCCACAAATACCTCTTTTATCCCCAAAAGAGGACAGTTTCTTCCAGACATGCCACATTTCTCCCAAATAGATCGCATCTTCTCCAAGAAATACCACGTTTCCCCCTTCAAATAGGACCTTTTCACCCACAAATACCAGCCTTCTACCCCAGATTGGATATTTTCTTCCAGAAATGCCACATTTCTCCCAAATACATCACATCTTCTCCGAGAAATACCAGGTTTCCCCCTTCAAATAGGACCTTTTCTCCCACAAATACCTCTTTTATCCCGAAAATTGGACATTTTCCTCCAGACATGCCAGATTTCTCCCAAATATATCACATCTTCTCCAAGAAATACCAGGTTTCCCCCTTCTAATAGGACCTTTTCACCCACTAATACCTCTTTTATCCCCAAAAGAGGACAGTTTCTTCCAGAAATGCCACATTTCTCCCAAATAGATCACATCTTCTCCAAGAAATACCACGTTTCCCCCTTCAAATAGGACCTTTTCACCCACAAATACCTCTTTTATCCCCAAAATTGGACATTTTCCACCAGACATACCACATTTCTCCCAAATATATAACATCTTCTCATAGAATTACCAGGTTTCCCCCTTCAAATAGGACCTTTTCACCCACAAATACCTGCTTTGTCCCCAAAAGAGGACAGTTTCTTCCAGAAATGGCACATTTCTCCCAAATATACCACATCTTCTCCAAGAAATACCAGGATTCCTCCTGAAATAGGACCTTTTCACCCACAAATACCGGACTTCTTCCCCGAAAATAGGACATTTTCTTCCAGAAATGCCAGATTTCTCCCAAATAGATCACATCTTCTCCAAGAAATACCAGGGTTCCCCCTTCAAATAGGTCCTTTTCACCCACAAATAGCAGCCTTCTGCCCCCAGATTGGACATTTTCTTCCAGACATGCCAGATTTCTCCCAAATATATCACATCTTCTCCAAGAAATACCAGGTTACCCCCTGGAAATAGGAACTTTTCACCCACAAATACTTCTTTTATCCCCAAAATTGGACAGTTTCTTCCAGAAATGCCACATTTCTCCCAAATAGATCACATCTTCTCCAAGAAATACCAGCTTTCCCCCTTCAAATAGGACCTTTTCACCCACAAATACCTCTTTTATCCCCAAAAGAGCACAGTTTCATCCAGAAAGGCCAGATTTCTCCTAAACATATCACATCTCCAAGAAATACCAGGATTCCTCCTGAAATAGGACCTTTTCAACCACAAATACCAGCCTTCACCCCAGAAAATAGGAAATTGTCTTCCAGAAAGTCCAGATTTCTCCCAAATCACATCTTCTCCAAGAAATACCAGGGTTCCTCCTAAAGTAGTAACTTTTCTCCCACAAATATCAGCCTTCTCCCCCCACATTTGCCTTTTTCTTCCAGACATGCCAGATTTCTCCCAAATATAGAACATCTTCTCCAAGAAATACCAGCTTTCCCCCTTCAAATAGGACCTTTTCTCCCACAAATACCTCTTTTATCCCCAAAAGAGGACAGTTTCTTCCAGAAAGGCCACATTTCTCCCAAATATATCTCATCTTCTCCAAGAAATACCATCTTTCCCCCTTCAAATAGGACCTTTTCACCCACAAATACCTGTTCTATCCCCAAAATTGGAAATTTTCTTCCAGAAATGCCACATTTCTCCCAAATGTATCACATCTTCTCCAAGAAATACCACGTTTCCCCCTTCAAATAGGACCTTTTCACCCACAAGTACCTGTTTTATCCCCAAAAGAGGACAGTTTCTTCCAGAAATGCCACATTTCTCCCAAATATATCACATCTTCTCCAAGAAATACCAGCTTTCCCCCTTCAAATAGGACCTTTTCACCCACAAATACCTCTTTTATCCCCAAAAGAGGACAGTTTCTTCCAGAAATGCCACATTTCTCCCATATATATCACATCTTCTCCAAGAAATACCAGCTTTCCCCCTTCAAATAGGACCTTTTCACCCACAAATACCTCTTTTATCCCCAAAAGAGGACAGTTTATTCCAGACATGCCACATTTCTCCCAAATAGATCACATCTTCTCCAAGAAATACCAGGATTCCTCCTGAAATAGGACATTTCTCCCACAAATACCTCTTTTATCCCCAAAATAGGACAGTTTCTTCCAGAAAGGCCACATTTCTCCCAAATATATCACATCTTCTCCAAGAAATATCAGCTTTCCCCCTGCAAATAGGACCTTTTCACCCACAAATACCTCCTTTATCCCCTAAATAGGACATTTTCTTCCGGAAATGCCACATTTCTCCCAAACATATCACATCTCCAAGAAATACCAGGATTCCTCCTGAAATAGGACCTTTCCTCCCACAAATACCAGCTATCTCCCCCGAAAATAGGACATTTTCTTCCAGAAATGCCAGATTTCTCCCAAATATATCACATCTTCTCCAAGAAATACCAGCTTTCCCCCTCGACATAGGACCTTTTCACGCACAAAAGCCTGTTTGATCCCCAAAATAGGACATTTTCTTCCAGAAATGCCAGATTTCTCCCAAATATATCACATCTTCTCCAAGAAATACCAGGATTCCCCCTTCAAATAGGACCTTTTCACCCACAAATACCAGCCTTCTGCCCCCAGATTGGACATTTCCTTCCAGAAATGTCAGATTTCTCACAAATAGATCACATCTTCTCCAAGAAATACCAGGTTTCCCCCTTCAAATAGGACCTTTTCTCCCACAAATACCTCTTTTATCCCCAAAATTGGACATTTTCCTCCAGACATGCCACATTTCTCCCAAATAGATCACATCTTCTCCAAGAAATACCACGTTTCCCCCTTCAAATAGGACCTTTTCACCCACAAATACCTCTTTTATCCCCAAAAGAGGACATTTTCTTCCTGACATGCCAGATTTCTCCAAAATAGATCACATCTTCTCCAAGAAATACCACGTTTCCCCCTTCAAATAGGACCTTTTCACCCACAAATACCTCTTTTATGCCCAAAAGAGGATAGTTTCTTCCAGAAATGCCACATTTCTCCCAAATATATCACATCTTCTCCAAGAAATACCAGGTTTCCCCCTTCAAATAGGACCTTTTCAACCACAAGTACCTGTTCAATCCCCAAAAGAGGACATTTTCTTCCAGAAATGCCACATTTCTCCCAAATAGATTACATCTTCTCCAAGAAATACCACGTTTCCCCCTTGAAATAGGACCTTTTCACCCACAAATACCTCTTTTATCCCCAAAAGAGGACAGTTTCTTCCAGACATGCCACATTTCTCCCAAATAGATCACATCTTCTCCAAGAAATACCAGGATTCCACCTGAAATAGGACATTTCTCCCACAAATACCTCTTTTATCCCCAAAAGAGGACAGTTTCTGCCAGAAATGCCACATTTCTCCCAAATATATCACATCTTCTCCAAGAAATACCAGCTTTCCCCCTCGAAATCGGACCTTTTCACCCACAAATACCTCTTTTATCCCCAAAATAGGACAGTTTCTTCCAGGCATGCCACATTTCTCCTAAATAGATCACATCTTCTCCAAGAAATACCACGTTTCCCCCTTCAAATAGAACCTTTTCACCCACAAATACCTGTTTTATCCACAAAAGAGGACAGTTTCTTCCAGAAATGCCACATTTCCCCCAAATAGATCACATCTTCTCCAAGAAATACCAGCTTTTCCCCCTCAAATAGGACATTTTCACCCACGAATACCTCTTTTATCCCCGGAAAATAGGACAGTTTCATCCTGACACGCCACATTTCTCCCAAATAGATCACATCTTCTCCAAGAAATACCAGTTTTCCCCCTTCAAATAGGACGTTATCACCCACAAATACCTCTTTTATCCACCAAAGGGGACAGTTTCTTCCAGACATGCCACATTTCTCCCAAATATATCACATCTTCTCCAAGAAATACCAGGTTTCCCCCTTCAAATAGGACTTTTTCACCCACGAATACCTCTTTTATCCCCAAAATAGGACAGTTTCTTCCAGACATGGCACATTTCTCCCAAATAAATCACATCTTCTCCATGAAATACCAGGTTTCCCCCTTCAAATAGGACCTTTTCACCCACAAATTCCTCTTTTATCCCCAAAAGAGGACAGTTTCTTCCAGACATGCCACATTTCTCCCAAATAGATCACATCTTCTCCAAGAAATCCCAGGGTTCCCCCTTCAAATTGAACCTTTTCACCCACAAATACCTGTTTTATCCCTAAAATAGGACAGTTTCTTCCAGACATGCCACATTTCTCCCAAATATATCACATTTTCTCCAAGAAATACCAGGTTTCCCCCTTCTAATAGGACCTTTTCACCCACAAATACCTCTTTTATCCCCAAAAGAGGACAGTTTCTTCCAGAAATGCCACATTTCTCCCAAATATATCACATCTTCTCCAAGAAATGCCAGGATTCCCCCTTCAAATAGGACCTTTTCACCCACAAATACCTCTTTTATCCCCAAAATAGGACAGTTTCTTCCAGGCATGCCACATTTCTCCCAAATAGATCACATCTTCTCCAAGAAATACCAGGTTTCCCCCTTCATATAGAACCTTTTCACCCACAAATACCTCTTTTATCCCCAAAAGAGGACAGTTTCTTCCAGAAATGCCACATTTCCCCCAAATAGATCACATCTTCTCCATGAAATACCAGCTTTTCCCCCTTCAAATAGGACCTTTTCACCCACGAATACCTCTTTTATCCCCGGAAAATAGGACCTTTTCTTCCTGACATGCCACATTTCTCCCAAATAGATCACATCTTCTCCAAGAAATACCAGGGTTCCCCCTTCAAATAGGACCTTTTCACCCACAAATACCTCTTTTATCCCCAAAAGAGGACAGTTTCTTCCTGACATGCCACATTTCTCCCAAATAGATCACATCTTCTCCAAGAAATACCAGGATTACCCCTGGAAATAGGAACTTTTCACCCACAAATACCTCTTTTATCCCCAAAAGAGGACAGTTTCTTCCAGAAATGCCACATTTCTCCCAAAAAGATCACATCTTCTCCAAGAAATACCAGGGTTCCCCTTGAAATAGGACCTTTTCACCCACAAATACCTCTTTTTTTTCCCAAAAGAGGACACTTTCTTCCAGAAATGCCACATTTCTCCCAAATATACCACATCTTCTCCAAGAAATACCACGTTTCCCCCTTCAAATAGGAACTTCTCACCCACAAATACCTCTTTTATCCCCAAAAGAGGACAGTTTCTTCCAGACATGCCACATTTCTCCCAAATATATCGCATCTTCTCCAAGAAATACCACGTTTCCCCCTTCAAATAGGACCTTTTCACCCACAAATACCTCTTTTATCCCCAAAAGAGGACAGTTTCTGCCAGAAATGCCACATTTCTCCCAAATAGATCACATCTTCTCCAAGAAATACCAGCTTTCCCCCCTCAAACAGGACCTTTTCACCCACAAATACCTCTTTTATCCCCAAAATTGGACAGTTTCTTCCAGAAATGCCACATTTCTCCCAAATAGATCACATCTTCTCCAAGAAATACCACGTTTCCCCCTTCAAATAGGACCTTTTCACCCACAAATACCTCTTTTATCCCCAAAAGAGGACAGTTTCTTCCAGAAATGCCACATTTCTCCCATATATAGCACATCTTCTCCAAGAAATACAAGCTTATCCCCTTGAAATATAACCTATTCACCCACATATACCAGTTTTATCCCCAAAAGAGGACAGTTTCTTCCAGAAATGCCACATTTCTCCCAAATATATCACATCTTCTCCAAGAAATACCTGGTTTCACCCTTCAAATAGGACCTTTTCACCCACAAGTACCTCATTTATCCCCAAAATAGGACAGTTTCTTCCAGACATGCCACATTTCTCCCAAATATATCACATCTTCTCCAAGAAATACCAGGATTCCTCCTGAAATAGGAACTTATCTCCCACAAATACCAGCCTTCTCCCACCAAATGGGACTTTTTCTTCCAGAAATGCCACATTTCTCCCAAATATATCACATCTTCTCCAAGAAATACCACGTTTCCCCCTTCAAATAGGACCTTTTCACCCACAAATACCTGTTTTATCCCCAAAATAGGACATTTTCTGCCGGAAACGCCAGATTTCTTCCAAATAGATCACATCTTCTCCAAGAAATACCAGCTTTCCCCCTTCAAATAGGACCTTTTCACCCACAAATACCTCTTTTATCCCCGGAAAATTGGACAGTTTCTTCCTGACATGCCACATTTCTCCCAAATATATCACATCTTCTCCAAGAAATACCACGTTTCCCCCTTCTAATAGGACCTTTTCACCCACAAATACCTCTTTTATCCCCAAAAGAAGTCAGTTTCTGCCAGAAATGCCACATTTCTCCCAAATAGATCACATCTTCTCCAAGAAATACCAGCTTTCCCCCTCGAAATAGGACCTTTTCACCCAGAAATACCTCTTTTTTTCCCAAAATAGGACAGTTTCTTCCAGAAATGCCACATTTCTCCCAAATAGATCACATCTTCTCCAAGAAATACCAGGATTCCCCCTTCTAATAGGACCTTTTCACCCACAAATACCTCTTTTATCCCCAAAAGAGGACAGTTTCTTCCAGAAAGGCCAGATTTCTCCCAAATAGATCACATCTTCTCCAAGAAATACCACGTTTCCCCCTTCAAATAGGAACTTTTCACCCACAAATACCTCTTTTATCCCCAAAAGAGGACAGTTTCTTCCAGAAATGCCACATTTTTCCCAAATAGATCACATCTTCTCCAAGAAATACCAGCTTTCCCCCTCGAAATAGGACCTTTTCACCCACAAATACCTCTTTTATCCCCAAAATAGGACAGTTTCTTCCAGACATGCCACATTTCTCCCAAATATATCACAGCTTCTCCAAGAAATACCAGGTTTCCCCCTTCAAATAGGACCTTTTCACCCACAAATACCTCTTTTATCCCCAAAATAGGACAGTTTCTTCCAGAAAGGCCACATTTCTCCCAAATAGATCACATCTTCTCCAAGAAATACCACGTTTCCCCCTTCAAATAGGACCTTTTCACCCACAAATACCTCTTTTATCCCCAAAATACGACAGTTTCTGCCAGAAATGCCACATTTCTCCCAAATATATCACATCTTCTCCATGAAATACCAGGTTTCCCCCTTCAAATAGGACCTTTTCACCCACAAATACCTCTTTTATCCCCAAAAGAGGACAGTTTCTTCCTGACATGCCACATTTCACCCAAATAGATCACATCTTCTCCAAGAAATACCAGGTTTCCCCCTTCAAATAGGTCCTTTTCACCCACAAGTACCTCTTTAATTCCGAAAATAGGATATTTTCTTCCAGAAAGGCCAGATTTCTCCCAGATATATCACATCTTCTCCAAGAAATACCAGCTTTCCCCCTTCAAATAGGACCTTTTCACCCACAAATACTTCTTTTATCCCCAAAACAGGACAGTTTCTGCCAGAAATGCCACATTTCTCCCAAATATAGCAAATCTTCTCCAAGAAATACCAGCTTTCCCCCCTCAAACAGGACCTTTTCACCCACAAATACCTCTTTTATCCCCAAAAGAGGACAGTTTCTTCCAGAAATGCCACATTTCTCCCAAATAGATCACATCTTCTCCAAGAAATACCAGCTTTCCCCCTTCAAATAGGACCTTTTCAACCACAAATACCTCTTTTATCCCCAAAAGAGGACATTTTCTTCCAGAAATACCACATTTCTCCCAAATATATCACATCTTCTCCAAGAAATACCACGTTTCCCCCTTCAAATAGAACCTTTTCACCCACAAATACCTCTTTTATCCCCAAAATAGGACATTTTCTGCCGGAAACGCCAGATTTCTTCCAAATATATCACATCTTCTCCAAGAAATACCAGCTTTCCCCCTTCAAATAGGACCTTTTCACCCACAAATACCTGTTTTATCCCCGGAAAATAGGACAGTTTCTTCCGGACATGCCACATTTCTCCCAAATAGATCACATCTTCTCCAAGAAATACCACGTTTCCCCCTTCAAATAGGACCTTTTCACCCACAAATACCTCTTTTATCCCCAAAAGAGGACAGTTTCTGCCAGAAATGCCACATTTCTCCCAAATAGATCACATCTTCTCCAAGAAATACCAGCTTTCCCCCTCCAAATAGGACCTTTTCACCCACAAATACCTCTTTTTTTCCCAAAATAGGACAGTTTCTTCCAGAAAGGCCACATTTCTCCCAAATAGATCACATCTTCTCCAAGAAATACCAGGATTCCCCCTTCAAATAGGACCTTTTCACCCACAAATACCTCTTTTATCCCCAAAAGAGGACAGTTTCTTCCAGAAATGCCACATTTCTCCCAAACATATCACATCTTCTCCAAGAAATACCTGCGTTCCCCCTTCAAATAGGATCCTTTCACCCACAAATACCTCTTTTATCCCCAAAAGAGGACAGTTTCTTCCAGAAATGCCACATTTCTCCCAAATATATCACATCTTCTCCAAGAAATACCAGCTTTCCCCCTCCAAATAGGACCTTTTCACCCACTAATACCTCTTTTATCCACAAAAGTGGACAGTTTCTTCCAGACATGCCACATTTCTCCCAAATATATCACATCTTCTCCAAGAAATACCAGCTTTCCCCCTTCAAATGGGAACTTTTCACCCACAAATACCTCTTTTATCCCCAAAAGAGGACAGTTTCCTCCAGACATGCCACATTTCTCCCAAATAGATCACATCTTCTCCAAGAAATACCACGTTTCCCCCTTCAAATAGGACCTTTTCACCCACAAATACCTCTTTTATCCCCAAAAGAGGTCAGTTTCTTCCAGAAATGCCACATTTCTCCCAAATATATCACATCTTCTCCAAGAAATACCAGGATTCCCCCTTCTAATAGGACCTTTTCACCCACAAATACCTCTTTTATCCCCAAAAGAGGACAGTTTCTTCCAGAAAGGCCAGATTTCTCCCAAATAGATCACATCTTCTCCAAGAAATACCACGTTTCCCCCTTCAAATAGGAACTTTTCACCCACAAATACCTCTTTTATCCCCAAAAGAGGACAGTTTCTTCCAGAAATGCCACATTTTTCCCAAATAGATCACATCTTCTCCAAGAAATACCAGCTTTCCCCCTCGAAATAGGACCTTTTCACCCACAAATACCTCTTTTATCCCCAAAATAGGACAGTTTCTTCCAGACATGCCACATTTCTCCCAAATATATCACAGCTTCTCCAAGAAATACCAGGTTTCCCCCTTCAAATAGGACCTTTTCACCCACAAATACCTCTTTTATCCCCAAAATAGGACAGTTTCTTCCAGAAAGGCCACATTTCTCCCAAATAGATCACATCTTCTCCAAGAAATATCACGTTTCCCCCTTCAAATAGGACCTTTTCACCCACAAATACCTCTTTTATCCCCAAAATACGACAGTTTCTGCCAGAAATGCCACATTTCTCCCAAATATATCACATCTTCTCCATGAAATACCAGGTTTCCCCCTTCAAATAGGACCTTTTCACCCACAAATACCTCTTTTATCCCCAAAAGAGGACAGTTTCTTCCTGACATGCCACATTTCACCCAAATAGATCACATCTTCTCCAAGAAATACCAGGTTTCCCCCTTCAAATAGGTCCTTTTCACCCACAAGTACCTCTTTAATTCCGAAAATAGGATATTTTCTTCCAGAAAGGCCAGATTTCTCCCAGATATATCACATCTTCTCCAAGAAATACCAGCTTTCCCCCTTCAAATAGGACCTTTTCACCCACAAATACTTCTTTTATCCCCAAAACAGGACAGTTTCTGCCAGAAATGCCACATTTCTCCCAAATATAGCAAATCTTCTCCAAGAAATACCAGCTTTCCCCCCTCAAACAGGACCTTTTCACCCACAAATACCTCTTTTATCCCCAAAAGAGGACAGTTTCTTCCAGAAATGCCACATTTCTCCCAAATAGATCACATCTTCTCCAAGAAATACCAGCTTTCCCCCTTCAAATAGGACCTTTTCAACCACAAATACCTCTTTTATCCCCAAAAGAGGACATTTTCTTCCAGAAATACCACATTTCTCCCAAATATATCACATCTTCTCCAAGAAATACCACGTTTCCCCCTTCAAATAGAACCTTTTCACCCACAAATACCTCTTTTATCCCCAAAATAGGACATTTTCTGCCGGAAACGCCAGATTTCTTCCAAATATATCACATCTTCTCCAAGAAATACCAGCTTTCCCCCTTCAAATAGGACCTTTTCACCCACAAATACCTGTTTTATCCCCGGAAAATAGGACAGTTTCTTCCGGACATGCCACATTTCTCCCAAATAGATCACATCTTCTCCAAGAAATACCACGTTTCCCCCTTCAAATAGGACCTTTTCACCCACAAATACCTCTTTTATCCCCAAAAGAGGACAGTTTCTGCCAGAAATGCCACATTTCTCCCAAATAGATCACATCTTCTCCAAGAAATACCAGCTTTCCCCCTCCAAATAGGACCTTTTCACCCACAAATACCTCTTTTTTTCCCAAAATAGGACAGTTTCTTCCAGAAAGGCCACATTTCTCCCAAATAGATCACATCTTCTCCAAGAAATACCAGGATTCCCCCTTCAAATAGGACCTTTTCACCCACAAATACCTCTTTTATCCCCAAAAGAGGACAGTTTCTTCCAGAAATGCCACATTTCTCCCAAACATATCACATCTTCTCCAAGAAATACCTGCGTTCCCCCTTCAAATAGGATCCTTTCACCCACAAATACCTCTTTTATCCCCAAAAGAGGACAGTTTCTTCCAGAAATGCCACATTTCTCCCAAATATATCACATCTTCTCCAAGAAATACCAGCTTTCCCCCTCCAAATAGGACCTTTTCACCCACTAATACCTCTTTTATCCACAAAAGTGGACAGTTTCTTCCAGACATGCCACATTTCTCCCAAATATATCACATCTTCTCCAAGAAATACCAGCTTTCCCCCTTCAAATGGGACCTTTTCACCCACAAATACCTCTTTTATCCCCAAAAGAGGACAGTTTCCTCCAGACATGCCACATTTCTCCCAAATAGATCACATCTTCTCCAAGAAATACCACGTTTCCCCCTTCAAATAGGACCTTTTCACCCACAAATACCTCTTTTATCCCCAAAAGAGGTCAGTTTCTTCCAGAAATGCCACATTTCTCCCAAATATATCACATCTTCTCCAAGAAATACCAGGTTTCCCCCTTCAAATAGGACCTTTTCACCCACAAATACCTCTTGTATCCCCAAAATAGGACAGTTTCTTCCAGAAAGGCCACATTTCTCCCAAATAGATTACATCTTCTCCAAGAAATACCAGCTTTCCCCCTTCTAATAGGACCTTTTCACCCACAAATACCTCTTTTATCCCCAAAATTGGACAGTTTCTTCCAAAACTGCCAGATTTCTCCCAAATATATCACATCTTCTCCAAGAAATACCAGGATTCCTCCTGAAATCGGAACTTTTCTCCCACAAATACCTCTTTTATCCCCAAAATAGGACAGTTTCTTCCAGAAATGCCACATTTCTCCCAAATAGATCACATCTTCTCCAAGAAATACCAGCTTTCCCCATTCTAATAGGACATTTTCACCCACAAATACCTCTTTGATCCCCAGAATAGGACAGTTTCTTCCAGAAATGCCACATTTCTCCCAAATAGATTACATCTTCTCCAAGAAATACCAGCTTTCCCCCTTCAAATAGGACCTTTTCACCCACAAATTCCTCTTTTATCCCCAAAATACGACAGTTTCTTCCAGAAATGCCACATTTCTCCCAAATATATCACATCTTCTCCATGATATACCAGGTTTCCCCCTTCAAATAGGACCTTTTCACCCACAAATACCTCTTTTTTCCCTCAAATTGGAAATTTTCTTCCTAAAAGTCCATTTTTCTCCAAAATATAGAACATCTTCTCCAAGAAATACCAGCTTTCCCCCTTCAAATAGGACCTTTTCACCCACAAATACCTCTTTTATCCCCAAAAGAGGACAGTTTCTTCCAAAACTGCCAGATTTCTCCAAAATAGATCACATCTTCTCCAAGAAATACCAGGATTCCACCTGAAATCGGAACTTTTCTCCCACAAATACCTGTTTTATCCCCAAAAGAGGACAGTTTCTTCCAGAAATGCCACATTTCTCCCAAATAGATCACATCTTCTCCAAGAAATACCACGTTTCCCCCTTCAAATAGGACCTTTTCACCCACAAATACCTCTTTTATCCCCAAAAGAAGTCAGTTTCTGCCAGAAATGCCACATTTCTCCCAAATAGATCACATCTTCTCCAAGAAATACCAGCTTTCCCCCATCAAATAGGACCTTTTCACCCAAAAATACCTCTTTTATCCCCAAAATAGGACAGTTTCTTCCAGAAATGCCACATTTCTCCCAAATATATCACATCTTCTCCAAGAAATACCAGGATTCCTCCTGAAATACGACCTTATCTCCCAAAAATACCAGCCTTCTCCCCCCAAATTGGACTTTTTCTTCCAGAAATGCCACATTTCTCCCAAATATATCACATCTTCTCCAAGAAATACCAGGGTTCCCCCTTCAAATAGGACCTTTTCTCCCACTAATACCTCTTTTATCCCCAAAAGAGGACAGTTTCTTCCAGACATGCCACATTTCTCCCAAATATATCACAGCTTCTCCAAGAAATACCAGGGTTCCCCCTTCAAATAGGACCTTTTCACCCACAAACACCTGCTTTATCCCCAAAAGAGGACAGTTTCGTCCAGAAATGCCACATTTCTCCCAAATGTATCACATCTTCTCCAAGAAATACCACGTTTCCCCCTTCAAATAGGACCTTTTCATCCACAAATACCTCTTTGATTCCTCAAGTTGGAAATTTTCTTCCAGAAATTCCAGATTTCTCCCATGTATAGAACATTTTCTCCAAGAAATACCAGGTTACCCCCTTCAAATAGGACCTTTTCACCCACAAATACCTCTTTTATCCCCAAAAGAGGACAGTTTCTTCCAGACATGCCACATTTCTCCCAAATATATCACAGCTTCTCCAAGAAATCCCGTGTTTCCCCCTACAAATAGAAGCTTTTCAACCACAAATACCTCTTTTATCCCCAAAAGAGGACAGTTTCTTCCAGAAATGCCACATTTCTCCCAAATATATCACATCTTCTCCAAGAAATACCAGCTTTCCCCCTTGAAATAGGAACTTTTCACCCACAAATACCTCCTTTATCCCAAAAATAGAACAGTTTCTACCAGAAATGCCACATTTCTCGCAAATATATCACATCTTCTCCAAGAAATACCAGCTTTTCCCCTCCAAATAGGACCTTTTCACCCACAAATACCTCTTTTATCCCCAAAATAGGACAGTTTCTTCCAGAAATGCCACATTTCTCTTAAATAGATCACATCTTCTCCAAGAAATTCCACGTTTCCCCCTTCAAATACGACCTTTTCACCCACAAATACCTCTTTTATCCCCAAAATAGGACAGTTTCTTCCAGAAATGCCACGTTTCTCGCAAATATATCACAGCTTCTCCAAGAAATACCAGGGTTCCCCCTTCAAATAGGACCTTTTCACCCACAAATACCTCTTTTATCCCCAAAAGAGGACAGTTTCTTCCAGAAATGCCACATTTCTCCCAAATATATCACATCTTCTCCAAGACATACCAGGTTTCCCCCTTCAAATAGGACCTTTTCACCCACAAATACCTCTTTTATCCCCAATATACGACAGTTTCTTCCTGACATGCCTGATTTCTCCCAAGTATAGAACATATTCCCCAAGAAATACCAGGATTCCCCCTTGAAATAGGGACTTTTCTCCCACAAATACCAGCCTTCTCCCCCCAAATTGCACATATTCTTCCAGAAATACAACATTTCTCTCAAATATATCACATCTTCTCCAAGAAATACCAGGTTCCCCCTTCAAATAGGACCTTTTCACCCACAAATACCTCTTTTATCCCCAAAATAGGACAGTTTCTTCCAGACATGCCACATTTCTCCCAAATACATCACATCTTCTCCAAGAAATACCAGCTTTCCCCCTTCAAATAGGACCTTTTCACTCACAAATACCTGTTTTAGCCCCAAAAGAGGACAGTTTCTTCCAGAAATGCCACATTTCTCCCAAATATAGCACATCTTCTCCAAGAAATACCAGGGTTCCCCCTTCAAATAGGACCTTTTCACCCACAAATACCTCTTTTATCCCCAAAATAGGACAGTTTCTTCCAGAAATGCCACATTTCTCCCAAATATATCACATCTTCTCCAAGAAATACCACGTTTCCCCCTTCAAATAGGACCATTTCACCCACAAATACCTCTTTTATCCCCAAAAGAGGACAGTTTCTTCCAGACATGCCAGATTTCTCCCAAATATATCACATCCTCTCCAAGAAATACCTGGTTTCCCCCTTCAAATAGGACCCCTTCACCCACAAATTTGGGGATAAAACAGGCATTTGTGGGAGAAAAGGTCCTATTTGAAGGGGGAACCCTGGTATTTCTTGGAGAAGATGTGATATATTTGGGAGAAATGTGGCATTTCTGGTAGAAAATGTCCTATTTTGGGGATAAAAGAGGTATTTGTGGGTGAAAAGGTCCTATTTCCAGGGGGAGAACTGGTATATCTTGGTGAACATGTGATATATTTCGGAGAAATCTGGCATTTCTATAAGAAAATGTCCTACTTTGGGGATAAAAGAGGTATTTGTGGGTGAAAAGGTCCTATTTGAAGGGGGAAACCTGGTATTTCTTGGAGGTGATGTGATATATTTGGGAGATATGTGGCATGTCTGGAAGAAACTGTCCTCTTTTGGGGATAAAAGAGGTATTTGTGGGTGAAAAGGTCCTATTTGAAGGGGGAAAGCTGGTATTTCTTGGAGAAGATGTGATCTATTTGGGAGAAATGTGGCATTTCTGGAAGAAACTGTCCTATTTTGGGGGTATAAAAGAGGTATTTGTGGGTGAAAAGGTCCTATTTGAAGGGGGAACCCTGGTATTTCTTGGAGAAGATGTGATATATTTGGGAGAAATGTGGCATTTCTGGAAGGAAATGTCCTGTTTTGGGGATAAAAGAGGTATTTGTGGGTGAAAAGGTCCTATTTGAAGGGGGAAACCTGGTATTTCTTGGAGAAGATGTGATCTATTTGGGAGAAATGTGGCATTTCTGGAAGAAACTGTCCTCTTTTGGGCATCAAAATGGTATTTGTGGGTGAAAAGGTCCTATTTCAAGGGGAAAGCTGGTATTTCTTGGAGAAGATGTGATGTTTTTGGGAGAAATGTGGCATGTCTGGAAGAAACTGTCCTCTTTTGGGGATAAAAGAGGTATTTGTGGGTGAAAAGGTCCTATTTGAAGGGGGAAACGTGGTGTTTCTTGGAGAAGATGTGATATATTTGGGAGAAATGTGGCATGTCAGGAAGAAACTGTCCTCTTTTGGGGATAAAAGAGGTATTTGTGGGTGAAAAGGTCCTATTTGAAGGGGGAAAGCTGGTATTTCTTGGAGCAGATGTGATATATTTGGGAGATATGTGGCATTTTTGGAAGAAACTGTCCTGTTTGGGGGATAAAAGAGTTATTTGTGGGTGAAAAGGTCCTATATGAAGGGGGAAACCTGGTATTTCTTGGAGAAGATGTGATCTATTTGGGAGAAATGTGGCATGTCTGGAAGAAACTGTCCTCTTTTGGGGATAAAAGAGGTATTTGAGGGTGAAAAGGTCCTATTTGAAGGGGGAACCCTGGTATTTCTTGGAGAAGATGTGATCTATTTGTGAGAAATGTGGCATTTCTGGAAGAAAATGTGAAATTTGGGGGGAGAAGGCTGGTACGTGTGGGTGAAAAGATCCTATTTCTGGAGGAATCCTGGTATTTCTTGGAGAAGATGTGATCTATTTGGGAGAAATGTGGCATTTCTGGAAGAAACTGTCCTATTTTGGGGATAAAAGAGGTATTTGTGGGTGAAAAGGTCCTATTTGAAGGGGGAATCCTGGTATTTCTTGGAGAAGATGTGATCTATTTGGGAGAAATGTGGCATGTCTGGAGGAAAATGTCCAATTTTGGGGATAAAAGAGGTATTTGTGGGAGAAAAGGTCCTATTTCAAGGGGGAAACGTGGTATTTGTTGGAGAAGATGTGATCTATTTGGGAGAAATGTGGCATTTCTGAAAGAAAATGTCCTATTTTGGGGATAAAAGAGGTATTTGTGGGTGAAAAGGTCCTATTTGAAGGGGGAAACGTGGTATTTCTTGGAGAAGATGTGATCTATTTGGGAGAAATGTGGCATTTCTGCAAGAAAATGTCCAATTTTGGGGATAAAAGAGGTATTTGTGGGTGAAAAGTTCCTACTTCCAGGGGTAATCCTGGTATTTCTTGGAGAAGATGTGATCTATTTGGGAGAAATGTGGCATGTCAGGAAGAAACTGTCCTCTTTTGGGGATAAAAGAGTTATTTGTGGGTGAAAAGGTCCTATATGAAGGGGGAAACCTGGTATTTCTTGGAGAAGATGTGATCTATTTGGGAGAAATGTGGCATGTCTGGAGGAAAATGTTGTATTTTGGGGATAAAAGAGGTATTTGTGGGAGAAAAGGTCCTATTTGAGGGGGGAAACGTGGTATTTCTTGGAGAAGATGTGATATATTTGGGAGAAATCTGGCATTTCTGGAAGAAAATGTCCAATCTGGGGGCTGAAGGCTGGTATTTGTGGGTGAAAAGGTCCTATTTGAAGGGGGAAAGCTGGTATTTCTTGGAGAAGATGTGATATATTTGGGAGAAATGTGGCATTTCTGGAAGAAACTGTCCTCTTTTGGGGATAAAAGAGGTATTTGTGGGTGAAAAGGTCCTATTTCGAGGGGCAAACCTGGTATTTCTTGGAGAAGATGTGATATATTTGGGAGAAATCTGGCATTTCTGGAAGAAACTGTCCTATTTTGGGGATAAAACAGGCATTTGTGGGTGAAAAGGTCCTGTTTGAGGGGGGAAAGCTGGTATTTCTTGGAGAAGATGTGCTATATTTGGGAGAAATGTGGCATTTCTGGAAGAAACTGTCCTCTTTTGGGGATAAAAGAGGTATTTGTGGGTGAAAAGGTCCTATTTGAAGGGGGAAACCTGGAATTTCTTGGAGAAGATGTGATATATTTGGGATAAATGTGGCATTTCTGGAAGAAAAAGTACAATTTACGGGGAGAAGGCTGGTATTTGTGGGTGAAAAGGTCCTATTTGAAGGGGGGAAACCTGGTATTTCTTGGAGTAGATGTGATATATTTGGGAGAAATCTGGCTTTTATGGATGAAAATGTCCTTTTTAGGGGATAAAAGAGGTATTTGTGGGTGAAAAGGTCCTATTTGAAGGGGGAAACCTGGTATTTCTTGGAGAAGATGTGATATATTTGGGAGAAATGTGGCATTTCTGCACGAAAATGTCCAATTTGGGGGGAGTAGGATGGTATTTGTGGGTGAAAAGGTCCTATTTCAAGGGGGATACCTGGTATTTCTTGGAGAAGATGCGATATATTTGGGAGAAATCTGGCATTTCTGGAAGAAACTGTCCTATTTTAGGGATTAAAGAGGTATTTGTGGGTGAAAAGGTCCTATTTGAAGGGGGAAACCTGGTATTTCTTGGAGAAGATGTGATATATTTGGGAGAAATGTGGCCTATCTGGAAGAAAATATCCTATTTTGGGAATAAAAGAGGTATTTGTGGGTGACAAGGTCCTATCTGAAGGGGGAAACCTGGTATTTCTTGGAGAAGATGTGATCTATTTGGGAGAAATGTGGCATTTCTGGAAGACACTGTCCTCTTTTGGGGATAAAATAGGTATTTGTGGGTGAGAATTTTCTATTTCAAGGGGGAAAGCAGGTATTTCTTGGAGAAGATGTGGTCTATTTCGGAGAAATCTGGCCTTTCTGGAAGACAATTTCCTATTTTCCGGGGAGAAGGCTGGTATTTGTGGTTGAAAAGGTCCTATTTGAAGGAGGAATCCTGGTATTTCTTGGAGATGTGATATGTTTGGGAGAAATCTGGCCTTTCTGGAAGAAAATGTCCTCTTTTGGGGATAAAAGAGGTATTTGTGGGTGAAAAGGTCCTATTTGAAGGGGGAAACGTGGTATTTCTTGGAGAAGATGTGATATATTTGGGAGAAATCTGGCATTTCTGGAAGAAAATGTCCAATTTGGGGGGAGAAGCCTGGTATTTGAGGGAGAAATGACCTATTTCAGGAGGAACCCTGGTATTTCTTGGAGAAGATGTGATATATTTGGGAGAAATCTGGCATTTCTGGAAGAAACTGTTCTATTTTGGGCATCAAACTGGTATTTTCCCCAAAAGAAGACAGTTTCCTCCTGACATGCCACATTTCTCCGAAATATATCACATCTTCTCCAAGAAATACCAGGTTTCCCCCTTCAAATAGGACCTTTTCACCCACAAATACCTCTTTTATCCCCAAAATAGAACATTTTCTTCCAGAAATGCCACAATTCTCCGAAATATATCACATCTTCTCCAAGAAATACCAGGTTTCCCCCTTCAAATAGGACCTTTTCACCCACAAATACCAGCCTTCTGCCCCCAGATTGGACATTTTCTTCCAGAAATGCCAGATTTCTCCCAAATAGATCACATCTTCTCCAAGAAATACCAGCTTTCCCCCTTCAAAAAGGACCTTTTCTCCCACAAATACCTCTTTTATCCCCCAAAGAGGACAGTTTCCTCCAGACATGCCACATTTCTCCGAAATATATCACATCTTCTCCAAGAAATACCAGGATTCCCCCTTCAAATAGGACCTTTTCACCCACAAATACCTCTTTTATCCCCAAAGTAGACCAGTTACTTCCAGAAATGCCGCATTTCTCCCAAATATATCACAGCTTCTCCAAGAAATACCAGGATTCCTCCTGAAATACGACCTTTTCACCCACAAATACCTCTTTTTTTCCCAAAATTGGACATTTTCTTCCAGAAATGCCACATTTCTCCCAAATAGATCACATCTTCTCCAAGAAATACCAGCTTTCCCCCTTCAAATAGGACCTTTTCACCCACAAATACCTCTTTTATCCCCAGAAGAGGACAGTTTATTCCAGACATGCCACATTTCTCCCAAATAGATCACATCTTCTCCAAGAAATACCAGGATTCCCCCTTCAAATAGGACCTTTTCACCCACAAATACCTGCTTTATCCCCAAAATAGGACATTTTCTTCCAGAAATGCCAGATTTCTCCCAAATATATCACATCTTCTCCAAGAAATACCAGCTTTCCCCCTTCAAATAGGACCTTTTCACCCACAAATACCTGTTCTATCCTCAAAATTGGAAATTTTCTTACAGAAATGCCAGATTTCTTCCAAATATATCACATCTTCTCCAAGAAATACCAGGGTTCCTCCTGAAATACGACCTTTTCACCCACAAATACCTCTTTTTTTCCCAAAATTGGACATTTTCTTCCAGAAATGCCACATTTCTCCCAAATAGATCACATCTTCTCCAAGAAATACCAGCTTTCCCCCTTCAAATAGGACCTTTTCACCCACAAATACCTCTTTTATCCCCAGAAGAGGACAGTTTATTCCAGACATGCCACATTTCTCCCAAATAGATCACATCTTCTCCAAGAAATACCAGGGTTCCCCCTTCAAATAGGACCTTTTCACCCACAAATACCTGCTTTATCCCCAAAATAGGACATTTTCTTCCAGACATGCCACATTTCTCCCAAATAGATCACATCTTCTCCAAGAAATACCACGTTTCCCCCTTCAAATAGGACCTTTTCACCCACAAGTACTGGATCTATCCCCAAAAGAGGACAGTTTCTTCCAGAAAGGCCACATTTCTCCCAAATATATCACATCTTCACCAAGAAATACCAGGGTTCCCCCTTTAAATATGACCTTTTCACCCACAAATGCCTCTTTTATCCCCAAAAGAGGACAGTTTCTTCCAGAAATGCCACATTTCTCCCAAATATATCACATCTTCTCCGAGAAATACCAGGATTCCTCCTGAAATAGGACATATCTCCCACAAATACCTGTTTTATCCCCAAAAGACGACGGTTTCTTCCAGAAAGGCCAGATTTCTCCCAAATATATCACATCTTCTCCAAGAAATACCATCTTTCCCCCTCGAAATAGGACCTTTTCACCCACAAATACCTCTTTTATCCCCAAAATAGGACAGTTTCTTCCAGGCATGCCACATTTCTCCTAAATAGATCACATCTTCTCCAAGAAATACCACGTTTCCCCCTTCAAATAGGACCTTTTCACCCACATATACCTGTTTTATCCACAAAAGAGGACAGTTTCTTCCAGAAATGCCACATTTCCCCCTAATAGATCACATCTTCTCCAAGAAATACCAGCTTTTCCCCCTCAAATAGGACATTTTCACCCACGAATACCTCTTTTATCCCCGGAAAATAGGACAGTTTCATCCTGACACGCCACATTTCTCCCAAATAGATCACATCTTCTCCAAGAAATACCAGTTTTCCCCCTTCAAATAGGACCTTTTCACCCACAAATACCTCTTTTATCCACAGAAGAGGACAGTTTCTTCCAGAAATGCCACATTTCTCCCAAATATATCACATCTTCTCCAAGAAATACCAGGTTTCCCCCTTCAAATAGGACCTTTTCACCCACGAATACCTCTTTTATCCCCAAAAGAGGACAGTTTCTTCCAGACATGGCACATTTCTCCCAAATAAATCACATCTTCTCCATGAAATACCAGGTTTCCCCCTTCAAATAGGACCTTTTCACCCACAAATACCTCTTTTATCCCCAAAAGAGGACAGTTTCTTCCAGAAATGCCACATTTCTCCCAAATATATCACATCTTCTCCAAGAAATGCCAGGATTCCCCCTTCAAATAGGACCTTTTCACCCACAAATACCTCTTTTATCCCCAAAAGAGGACAGTTTCTTCCAGACATGCCACATTTCTCCCAAATAGATCACATCTTCTCCAAGAAATACCAGCTTTCCCCCTTGAAATAGAACCTTTTCACCCACAAATACCTCTTTTATCCCCAAAAGAGGACAGTTTCTTCCAGAAATGCCACATTTCCCCCAAATAGATCACATCTTCTCCATGAAATACCAGCTTTTCCCCCTTCAAATAGGACCTTTTCACCCACGAATACCTCTTTTATCCCCGGAAAATAGGACAGTTTCTTCCTGACATGCCACATTTCTCCCAAATAGATCACATCTTCTCCAAGAAATACCAGGATTACCCCTGGAAATAGGAACTTTTCACCCACAAATACCTCTTTTATCCCCAAAAGAGGACAGTTTCTTCCAGACATGCCACATCTCTCCCAAATATATCACATCTTCTCCAAGAAATACCAGCTTTCCCCTCGAAATAGGACCTTTTCACCCACAAATACCTCGTTTTTTTCCCAAAAGAGGACACTTTCTTCCAGAAATGCCACATTTCTCCCAAATATACCACATCTTCTCCAAGAAATACCACGTTTCCCCCTTCAAATAGGAACTTCTCACCCACAAATACCTCTTTTATCCCCAAAAGAGGACAGTTTCTTCCAGACATGCCACATTTCTCCCAAATAGATCGCATCTTCTCCAAGAAATACCACGTTTCCCCCTTCAAATAGGACCTTTTCACCCACAAATACCTCTTTTATCCCCAAAAGAGGACAGTTTCTGCCAGAAATGCCACATTTCTCCCAAATATATCACATCTGCTCCAAGAAATACCAGCTTTCCCCCTTCAAATAGGACCTTTTCAAACACAAATACCTCTTTTATCCCCAAAATAGGACAGTTTCTTCCTGACATGCCACATTTCTCCCAAATAGATCACATCTTCTCCAAGAAACACCACGTTTCCCCCTTGAAATAGGACCTTTTCACCCACAAATACCTCTTTTATCCCCAAAAGAGGACAGTTTCTTCCAGAAATGCCACATTTCTCCCAAAAAGATCACATCTTCTCCAAGAAATACCAGGGTTCCCCTTGAAATAGGACCTTTTCACCCACAAATACCATTTTGATGCCCAAAAGAGGACAGTTTCTTCCAGAAATGCCACATTTCTCCCAAATAGATCACATCTTCTCCAAGAAATACCAGCTTTCCCCCTTCAAATAGGACCTTTTCACCCACAAATACCTCTTTTATCCCCAAAACAGGACATTTCCTTCCAGAAATGCCACATTTCTCCCAAATATATGACATCTTCTCCAAGAAATACCAGGGTTCCCCCGTCAAATAGGACCTTTTCTCCCACAAATACCTCTTTTATACCCCCAAAATAGGACAGTTTCTTCCAGAAATGCCACATTTCTCCCAAATAGATCACATCTTCTCCAAGAAATACCAGCTTTCCCCCTTCAAATAGGACCTTTTCACCCACAAATACCTCTTTTATCCCCAAAAGAGGACAGTTTCTTCCAGACATGCCACATATATCCCAAATATATCACATCACCTCCAAGAAATACCACGTTTCCCCCTTCTAATAGGACCTTTTCACCCACAAATACCTCTTTTATCCCCAAAGTAGGACATTTTCTTACAGAAATGCCAGATTTCTCCGAAATATATCACATGTTCACCAAGATATTCCAGTTCTCCCCCTGGAAATAGGACCTTTTCACCCACAAATACCTCTTTTATCCCCAAAAGAGGACAGTTTCTACCAGAAATGCCACATTTCTCCCAAATATATCACATCTTCTCCAAGAAATACCAGGGTTCCCCCTTCAAATAGGACCTTTTCTCCCACAAATGCCTGTTTTATCCCCAAATTTGTGGGTGAAGGGGTCCTATTTGCAGGGGGAAACCAGGTATTTCTTGGAGAGGATGTGATATATTTGGGAGAAATCTGGCATGTCTGGAAGAAACTGTCCTATTTTGGGGATAAAAGAGGTATTTGTGGGTGAAATGGTCCTATTTGAAGGGGGAAACGTGGTATTTCTTGGAGAAGATGTGATATATTTGGGAGAAATGTGGCATGTCTGGAAGAAACTGTCCTATTTTGGGGATAAAAGAGGTATTTGTGGGTGAAAAGGTCCTATTTGAAGGGGGAACCCTGGTATTTCTTGGAGAAGATGTCATATATTTGGGAGAAATGTGCTATTTCTGGAAGAAACTGTCCTCTTTTGGGGCTAAAACAGGTATTTGTGGGTGAAAAGGTCCTATTTGAAGGGGGAAAGCTGGTATTTCTTGGAGAAGATGTGATCTATTTGGGAGAAATGTGGCATGTCTGGAAGAAACTGTCCTATTTTGGGGATAAAAGAGGTATTTGTGGGTGAAAAGGTCCTATTTGAAGGGGGAACCTGGAATTTCTTGGAGAAGATGTGATATATTTGAGAGAAATGTTGTATTTCTGGAAGAATATGTGCAATTTGGGGGGAGAAGGCTGGTATTTGTAGGAGAAAAGTCCCTATTTAAAGGGGGAATCCTGGTATTTCTTGGGGAAGATGTTCTATACTTGGGAGAAATCAGGCATGTCAGGAAGAAACTGTCGTATTTTGGGGATAAAAGAGGTATTTGTGGGTGAAAAGGTCCTATTTGAAGGGGGAAACCTGGTATGTCTTGGAGAAGATGTGATATATTTGTGAGAAATGTGGCATTTCTGGAAGAAACTGTCCTCTTTTGGGGATAAAAGAGGTATTTGTGGGTGAAAAGGTCCTATTTGAAGGGGGAATCCTGGTATTTCTTGGAGAAGCTGTGATATATTTGGGAGAAATGTGGCATTTCTGGAAGAAACTGTCCTCTTTTGGGGATAAAAGAGGTATTTGTGGGTGATAAGGTCGTATTTGAAGGGGGAAACGTGGAATTTCTTGGAGAAGATGTGATCTATTTAAGAGAAATGTGGCATTTCTGGAAGAAACTGTCCTATTTTGGGGATAAAAGAGGTATTTGTGGGTGAAAAGGTCCTATTTGGAGGGGAAAAGCTGGTATTTCTTGGAGAAGATGTGATATATTTGCGAGAAATGTGGCATTTCTGGTAGAAACTGTTCTATTTTTGGGATAAAGGAGGTATTTGTGGGTGAAAAGTTCCTATTTCAAGGGGGAAAGCTGGTATTTCTTGGAGAAGATGTGATCTATTTGGGAGAAATGTGGCATTTCTGGAAGAAACTGTCCTCTTTTGGGGATAAAAGAGGTATTTGTGGTTGAAAAGCTTCTATTTGTAGGGGGAAACACGGTATTTCTTGGAGAAGCTGTGATATATTTGGGAGAAATGTGGCATGTCTGGAAGAAACTGTCCTCTTTTGGGGATAAAAGAGGTATTTGTGGGTGAAAAGGTCCTATTTGAAGGGGGTAACCTGGTATTTCTTGGAGAAAATGTTCTATACATGGGAGAAATCTGGAATTTCTGGAAGAAAATTTCCAACTTGAGGAATCAAAGTGGTATTTGTGGATGAAAAGGTCCTATTTGAAGGGGGATACGTGGTATTTTTTGGTGAAGATGTGATATATTTGGGAGAAATGTGGCATTTCTGGACGAAACTGTCCTATTTTGGGGATAAAGCAGGTGTTTGTGGGTGAAAAGGTCCTATTTGAAGGGGGAACCCTGGTATTTCTTGGAGAAGCTGTGATATATTTGGGAGAAATGTGGCATGTCTGGAAGAAACTGTCCTCTTTTGGGGATAAAAGAGGTATTTGTGGGTGAAAAGGTCCTATTTGAAGGGGGAACCGTGGTATTTCTTGGAGAAGATGTGATATATTTGGGAGAAATGTGGCATTTCTGGAAGAAAAAGTCCAATTTGGGGGGAGAAGGCTGGTATTTTTGGGAGATAAGGTCGTATTTCAGGAGGAATCCTGGTATTTCTTGGAGAAGATGTGATCTATTTGGGAGAAATCTGGCATTTCTGGCAGAAACTGTCCTATTTTAGGGATAAAAGAGGTAGTTGTGGGTGAAAAGGTCCTATTTGAAGGGGGAAAGCTGGTATTTCTTGGAGAAGATGTGATCTATTTGGGAGAAATGTGGCATTTCTGGAAGAAACTGTCCTATTTTGGGGATAAAAGAGGTATTTGTGGGTGAAAAGGTCCTATTTGAAGGGGGAAACGTGGTATTTCTTGGAGAAGATGTTCTATATTTTGGAGAAAAATGGACTTTTAGGAAGAAAATTTCCAATTTGAGGGAAAAAAGAGGTATTTGTGGGTGAAAAGGTCCTATTTGAAGGGGGAAACCTGGTATTTCTTGGAGAAGATGTGATATATTTGGGAGAAATGTGGCATTTCTGGAAGAAACTGTCGTATTTTGGGGATAAAAGAGGAATTTGTGGGTGAAAAGGTCCTATTTGAAGGGGGAAAGCTGGTATTTCTTGGAGAAGATGTGATCTATTAGGGAGAAATGTGGCATGTCTGGAAGAAACTGTCCTATTTTGGGAAAAAAAGAGGTATTTGTGGGTGAAAAGGTCCTATTTGGAGGGGGAAAGCTGGTATTTCTTGGAGAAGATGTGATCTATTTGGGAGAAATGTGGCATTTCTGGCAGAAACTGTCCTCTTTTGGGGATAAATGAGGTATTTGTGGGTGAAAAGGTCCTATTTGAAGGGGGAAACGTGGTATTTCTTGGAGAAGATGTGATATATTTGGGAGAAATGTGGCATGTCCGGAAGAAACTGTCCTATTTTCCGGGGATAAAAGAGGTATTTGTGGGTGAAAAGGTCCTATTTGAAGGGGGAAAGCTGGTATTTCTTGGAGAAGATGTGATATATTTGGAAGAAATCTGGCGTTTCCGGCAGAAAATGTCCTATTTTGGGGATAAAACAGGTATTTGTGGGTGAAAAGGTTCTATTTGAAGGGGGAAACGTGGTATTTCTTGGAGAAGATGTGATATATTTGGGAGAAATGTGGTATTTCTGGAAGAAAATGTCCTCTTTTGGGGATAAAAGAGGTATTTGTGGGTGAAAAGGTCCTATTTCGAGGGGAAAACCTGGTATTTCTTGGAGAAGATGTGATATATTTGGGAGAAATGTGGCATTTCTGGAAGAAAAATTCCAATTTGGGGGGAGAAGGCAGGTATCTGTGGGAGAAAAGTTCCTATTTCAGGAGGAATCCTGGTATTTCTTGGAGAAGATGTGATCTATTTGGGAGAAATGTGGCATGTCTGGAAGAAACTGTCCTATTTTGGGGATAAAAGAGGTACTTGTGGGTGATAAGGTCCTATTTGAAGGGTGAAACCTGGTATTTCTTGGAGAAGATGTGATATATTTGGGAGAAATGTGGCATTTCTGGAAGAAACTGTCCTCTTTTGGGGATAAAACAGGTATTTGTGGGTGAATAGGTTATATTTCAAGGGGATAAGCTGGTATTTCTTGGAGAAGATGTGATTTATTTGGGAGAAATGTGGCATTTCTGGAAGAAACTGTCCTCTTTTGGGGAAAAAAGAGGTATTTGTGGGTGAAAAGGTCCTATTTGAAGGGGGAAAGCTGGTATTTCTTGGAGAAGATGTGATCTATTTGGGAGAAATGTGGCATTTCAGGAAGAAACTGTCCTCTTTTGGGGATAAAAGAGGTATTTGTGGGTGAAAAGGTCCTGTTTGAGGGGGGAAAGCTGGTATTTCTTGGAGAAGATTTGCTATATTTGGGAGAAATGTGGCATTTCTGGCAGAAACTGTCCTGTTTTGGGGATAAAAGAGGTATTTGTGGGTTAAAAGGTCCTATTTGAAGGGGGAAACGTGGTATTTCTTGGAGAAGATGTGATCTATTCGGGGGAAATCTGGCATTTCTTGAAGAAAATGTCCTATTTTCCGGGGATAAAACAGGTATTTGTGGGAGAAAAGGTCCTATTTGAAGGGGGAAAGCTGGTATTTCTTGGAGAAGATGTGATATATTTGCGAGAAATGTGGCATTTCTGGTAGAAACTGTTCTATTTTTGGGATAAAGGAGGTATTTGTGGGTGAAAAGGTCCTATTTGAAGGGGGAAACGTGGTATTTCTTGGAGAAGATGTGATCTATTTGGGAGAAATGTGGCATTTCTGGCAGAAACTGTCGTATTTTGGGGATAAAAGAGGTATTTGTGGGTGAAAAGTTCCTATTTGAAGAGGGAAACCTGGTATTTCTTGGAGAAGCTGTGATATATTTGGGAGAAATGTGGCATGTCTGGAAGAAACTGTCCTATTTTGGGGATAAAATAGGTATTTGTGGGTGAAAAGGTCCTATTTCGAGGGGGAAAGCTGGTATTTCTTGGAGAAGATGTGATCTATTTGGGAAAAATGTGGCATTTCTGGAAGAAACTGTCCTCTTTTGGGGATAAAAGAGGTATTTGTGGGTGAAAAGGTCCTATTTGAAGGGGGAAACGTGGTATTTCTTGGAGAAGATGTGATCTATTTGGGAGAAATGTGGCATTTCTGGAAGAAACTGTCCTCTTTTGGGGATAAAAGAGGTATTTGTGGGTGAAAAGGTCCTATTTGAAGGGGGAATCCTGGTATTTCTTGGAGAAGATGTGATCTATTTGGGAGAAATGTGGCATTTCTGGAAGAAACTGTCCTATTTTGGGAAAAAAAGAGGTATTTCTGGGTGAAAAGGTCCTATTTCGAGGGGGAAAGCTGGTATTTCTTGGAGAAGATGTGATCTATTTGGGAGAAATGTGGCATTTCTGGCAGAAACTGACTTCTTTTGGGGATAAAAGAGGTATTTGTGGGTGAAAAGGTCCTATTTGAAGGGGGAAACGTGGTATTTCTTGGAGAAGATGTGATATATTTGGGAGAAATATGGCATGTCAGGAAGAAACTGTCCAATTTTCCGGGGATAAAAGAGGTATTTGTGGGTGAAAACGTCCTATTTGAAGGGGGAAAGCTGGTATTTCTTGGAGAAGATGTGATCTATTTGGAAGAAATCTGGCGTTTCCGGCAGAAAATGTCCTATTTTGGGGATAAAACAGGTATTTGTGGGTGAAAAGGTCCTATTTGAAGGGGGAAACGTGGTATTTCTTGGAGAAGATGTGATATATTTGGGAGAAATGTGGCATTTCTGGAAGAAAAAGTCCAATTTGGTGGGAGAAGGCTGGTATTTGTGGGAGATAAGTTCCTATTTCAGGAGGAATCCTGGTATTTCTTGGAGAAGATGTGATCTATTTGGAAGAAAACTGGCGTTTCCGGCAGAAAATATCCTATTTTGGGGATAAAACAGGTATTTGTGGGTGAAAAGGTCCTATTTGAAGGGGGAAACGTGGTATTTCTTGGAGAAGATGATATATATTTGGGAGAAATGTGGCATGTCTGGAAGAAACTGTCCTATTTTGGGGATAAATGAGGTACTTGTGGGTGAAAAGGTCCTATTTGAAGGGTGAAACCAGGTATTTCTTGGAGAAGATGTGATATATTTGGGAGAAATGTGGCATTTCTGGAAGAAACTGTCCTCTTTTGGGGATAAAACTGGTATATGTGGGTGAATAGGTTATATTTCAAGGGGATAAGCTTGTATTTCTTGGAGAAGATCTGCTATATATGGGAGAAATGTGGCATTTCTGGAAGAAACTGTCCTCTTTTGGGGATAAAAGAGGTATTTGTGGGTGAAAAGGTCCTGTTTGAGGGGGGAAAGCTGGTATTTCTTGGAGAAGATGTGATATATTTGGGAGAAATGTGGCATTTCTGGCAGAAACTGTCCTCTTTTGGGGATAAAAGAGGTATTTGTTGGTGAAAAGGTTCTATTTGAAGGGGGAAACGTGGTATTTCTTGGAGAAGATGCGATCTATTTGGGAGAAATGTGGCATGTCTGGAAGAAACTGTCCTCTTTTGGGGATAAAAGAGGTATTTGTGGGTGAGAAGTTCCTATTTGAAGGGGGAAAGCTGGTATTTCTTGGAGAAGATGTGGTATATTTGGGAGAAATGTGGCATTTCTGGAAGAAAGTGTCCTCTTTTGGGAAAAAAAAGAGGTATTTGTGGGTGAAAAGGTCCTATTTCGAGGGGGAAAGCTGGTATTTCTTGGAGAAGATGTGATATATTTGGGAGAGATGTGGCATGTCTGGAAGAAACTGTCCTATTTTGGGGATAAAAGAGGTATTTGTGGGTGAAAAGTTCCTACTTCCAGGGGTAATCCTGGTATTTCTTGGAGAAGATGTGATCTATTTGGGAGAAATGTGGCATGTCAGGAAGAAACTGTCCTCTTTTGGGGATAAAAGAGGTATTTGTGGGTGAAAAGGTCCTATTTGAAGGGGGAAAGCTGGTATTTCTTGGAGAAGATGTGATCTATTTGGGAGAAATGTGGCATGTCAGGAAGAAAAGGTCCTATTTTCCGGGGATAAAAGAGGTATTCGTGGGTGAAAAGGTCCTATTTGAAGGGGGAAAAGCTGGTATTTCATGGAGAAGATGTGATCTATTTGGGGGAAATGTGGCATTTCTGGAAGAAACTGTCCTCTTTTGGGGATAAAAGAGGTATTTGTGGGTGAAAAGGTTCTATTTGAAGGGGGAAACCTGGTATTTCTTGGAGAAGATGTGATCTATTTGGGAGAAATCTGGCATTTCTGGCATAAACTGTCCTCTTTTGGGGATAAAAGAGGTATTTGTGGGTGAAAAGGTCCTATTTGAAGGGGGAAAGCTGGTATTTCTTGGAGAAGATGTGATATATTTGGGAGAAATGTGGCATTTCAGGAAGAAACTGTCCTCTTTTGGGGATAAAAGAGGTATTTTTGGGGAAAAGGTCCTATTAGAAGGGGGAAACCTGGTATTTCTTGGAGAAGATGTGATATATTTGGGAGAAATGTGGCATGTCTGGAAGAAACTGTCCTATTTTAGGGATAAAACAGGTATTTGTGGGTGAAAAGGTTCAATTTGAAGGGGGAACCCTGGGATTTCTTGGAGAAGATGTGATATATTTGTGAGAAATGTGGCATGTCTGGAAGAAACTGTCCTCTTTTGGGGATAAAAGAGGTATTTGTGGGTGAAAAGGTCCTATTTGAAGGGGGAAACCTGGTATTTCATGGAGAAGATGTGATTTATTTGGGAGAAATGTGCCATGTCTGGAAGAAACTGTCCTCTTTTGGGGATAAAAGAGGTATTCGTGGGTGAGAAGTTCCTATTTGAAGGGGGAAACCTGGTATTTCTTGGAGAAGATGTGATATATTTGTGAGAAATGTGGCATGTCTGGAAGAAACTGTCCTCTTTTGTGGATAAAAGAGGTATTTGTGGGTGATAAGGTCCTATTTGAAGGGGGAAAACTGGTATTTCTTGGAGAAGATGTGATCTATTTGGGAGAAATGTGGCGTGTCAGGATGAAACTGTCCTATTTTCCGGGGATAAAAGAGGTATTCGTGGGTGAAAATGTCCTATTTGAAGGGGAAAAGCTGGTATTTCTTGGAGAAGATGTGATCTATTTGGGGGAAATGTGGCATTTCTGGAAGAAACTGTCCTCTTTTGTGGATAAAACAGGTATTTGTGGGTGAAAAGGTTCTATTTGAAGGGGGAAACGTGGTATTTCTTGGAGAAGATGTGATCTATTTAGGAGAAATGTGGCATGCCTGGAAGAAACTGTCCTATTTTGGGGATAAAAGAGGTATTTGTGGGTGAAAAGGTCCTATTTCGAGGGGGAAAGCTGGTATTTCTTGGAGAAGATGTGATATATTTGGGAGAAATCTGGCCTTTCTGGAAGAAACTGTCCTCTTTTGGGGATAAAAGAGGTATTTGTGGGAGAAATGTCCTATTTCAGGTGGAATCCTGGTATTTCTTGGAGAAGATGTGATCTATTTGGGAGAAATGTGGCATGTCTGGAAGAAACTGTCGTCTTTTGTGGATAAAAGAGGTATTTGTGGGTGAAAAGGTCCTATTTCAAGGGGGAAACGTGGTATTTCTTGGAGAAGATGTGATCTATTTGGGAAAAATGTGGCATTTCTGGAAGAAACTGTCCTCTTTTGGGGATAGAACAGGTACTTGTGGTTGAAAAGGTCCTATTTGAAGGGGGAAACCTGGTATTTCTTGGAGAAGATGTGATCTATTTTGGAGAAATCTGGCATGTCAGGAAGAAAATGTCCTCTTTTGGGGATAAAAGAGGTATTTGTGGGTGAAAAGGTCCTATTTCAAGGGGGAAAGCTGGTATTTCTTGGAGAAGATGTGATCTATTTGGGAGAAATGTGGCATGTCTGGAGGAAAATGTCCAATTTTGGGGATAAAACAGGTATTTGTGGGAGAAAAGGTCCTATTTGAAGGGGGAAACCTGGTATTTCTTGGAGAAGATGTGATCTATTTGTGAGAAATCTGACATTTCTGGAAGAAAATGTCCAATCTGGGGGCAGAAGGCTGGTATTTGTGGGTGAAAAGGTCCTATTTGAAGGGGGAACCCTGGTATTTCTTGGAGAAGATGTGATATATTTTGGAGAAATCTGGCATTTCTTGAAGAAAATGTCCTATTTTGGGGATCAAACAGGCTTTTGTGCGTGAAAAGGTCCTATGTCGAGGGGGAAAGATGGTATTTCTTGGAGAAGATGTGATATATTTGGGAGAAATCTGGCATTTCTGGAAGAAAATGTCCTATTTTCGGGGGAGATGGCTGGTATTTGTGGGAGGAAAGGTCCTATTTCAGGAGGAATCCTGGTATTTCTTGGAGATGTGATATGTTTGGGAGAAATGTGGCATTTCCGGAAGAAAATGTCCTATTTAGGGGATAAAGGAGGTATTTGTGGGTGAAAAGGTCCTATTTGCAGGGGGAAAGCTGATATTTCTTGGAGAAGATGTGATATATTTGGGAGAAATGTGGCCTTTCTGGAAGAAACTGTCCTATTTTGGGGATAAAAGAGGTATTTGTGGGAGAAATGTCCTATTTCAGGAGGAATCCTGGTATTTATTGGAGAAGATGTGATCTATTTGGGAGAAATGTGGCATGTCTGGAAGAAACTGTCCTATTTTGGGGATAAATGAGGTACTTGTGGGTGAAAAGGTCCTATTTGAAGGGTGAAACCAGGTATTTCTTGGAGAAGATGTGATATATTTGGGAGAAATGTGGCATTTCTGGAAGAAACTGTCCTCTTTTGGGGATAAAACAGTTATATGTGGGTGAATAGGTTATATTTCAAGGGGATAAGCTTGTATTTCTTGGAGAAGATCTGCTATATATGGGAGAAATGTGGCATTTCTGGATGAAACTGTCCTCTTTTGGGGATAAAAGAGGTATTTGTGGGTGAAAAGGTCCTGTTTGAGGGGGGAAAGCTGGTATTTCTTGGAGAAGATGTGATCTATTTGGGAGAAATGTGGCATTTCTGGCAGAAACTGTCCTCTTTTGGGGATAAAAGAGGTATTTGTGGGTGAAAAGGTCCTATTTGAAGGGGGAAACGTGGTATTTCTTGGAGAAGATGCGATCTATTTGGGAGAAATGTGGCATTTCTGGAAGAAACTGTCCTCTTTTGGGGATAAAAGAGGTATTTGTGGGTGAAAAGGTCCTATTTGAAGGGGGAAACGTGGTATTTCTTGGAGAAGATGTGGTATATTTGGGAGAAATGTGGCATTTCTGGAAGAAAGTGTCCTCTTTTGGGAAAAAAAAGAGGTATTTGTGGGTGAAAAGGTCCTATTTCGAGGGGGAAAGCTGGTATTTCTTGGAGAAGATGTGATATATTTGGGAGAGATGTGGCATGTCTGGAAGAAACTGTCCTATTTTGGGGATAAAAGAGGTATTTGTGGGTGAAAAGTTCCTACTTCCAGGGGTAATCCTGGTATTTCTTGGAGAAGATGTGATCTATTTGGGAGAAATGTGGCATGTCAGGAAGAAACTGTCCTCTTTTGGGGATAAAAGAGGTATTTGTGGGTGAAAAGGTCCTATTTGAAGGGGGAAAGCTGGTATTTCTTGGAGAAGATGTGATCTATTTGGGAGAAATGTGGCATGTCAGGAAGAAAAGGTCCTATTTTCCGGGGATAAAAGAGGTATTCGTGGGTGAAAAGGTCCTATTTGAAGGGGGAAAAGCTGGTATTTCATGGAGAAGATGTGATCTATTTGGGGGAAATGTGGCATTTCTGGAAGAAACTGTCCTCTTTTGGGGATAAAAGAGGTATTTGTGGGTGAAAAGGTTCTATTTGAAGGGGGAAACCTGGTATTTCTTGGAGAAGATGTGATCTATTTGGGAGAAATGTGGCATTTCTGGCATAAACTGTCCTCTTTTGGGGATAAAAGAGGTATTTGTGGGTGAAAAGGTCCTATTTGAAGGGGGAATCCTGGCATTTCTTGGAGAAGATGTGATATATTTGGGAGAAATGTGGCATTTCAGGAAGAAACTGTCCTCTTTTGGGGATAAAAGAGGTATTTGTGGGTGAAAAGGTCCTATTAGAAGGGGGAAACCTGGTATTTCTTGGAGAAGATGTGATATATTTGGGAGAAATGTGGCATGTCTGGAAGAAACTGTCCTATTTTAGGGATAAAACAGGTATTTGTGGGTGAAAAGGTTCAATTTGAAGGGGGAACCCTGGTATTTCTTGGAGAAGCTGTGATATATTTGGGAGAAATGTGGCATGTCTGGAAGAAACTGTCCTCTTTTGGGGATAAAAGAGGTATTTGTGGGTGAAAAGTTCCTATTTGAAGGGGGAAACCTGGTATTTCATGGAGAAGATGTGATTTATTTGGGAGAAATGTGCCATGTCTGGAAGAAACTGTCCTCTTTTGGGGATAAAAGAGGTATTCGTGGGTGAAAAGGTCCTATTTGAAGGGGGAAACCTGGTATTTCTTGGAGAAGATGTGATATATTTGGGAGAAATGTGGCATGTCTGGAAGAAACTGTCCTCTTTTGTGGATAAAAGAGGTATTTGTGGGTGATAAGGTCCTATTTGAAGGGGGAAAACTGGTATTTCTTGGAGAAGATGTGATCTATTTGGGAGAAATGTGGCGTGTCAGGATGAAACTGTCCTATTTTCCGGGGATAAAAGAGGTATTCGTGGGTGAAAATGTCCTATTTTAGGGGGAAAAGCTGGTATTTCTTGGAGAAGATGTGATCTATTTGGGGGAAATGTGGCATTTCTGGAAGAAACTGTCCTCTTTTGTGGATAAAACAGGTATTTGTGGGTGAAAAGGTTCTATTTGAAGGGGGAAACGTGGTATTTCTTGGAGAAGATGTGATCTATTTAGGAGAAATGTGGCATGCCTGGAAGAAACTGTCCTATTTTGGGGATGAAAGAGGTATTTGTGGGTGAAAAGGTCCTATTTCGAGGGGGAAAGCTGGTATTTCTTGGAGAAGATGTGATATATTTGGGAGAAATGTGGCATTTCTGGCAGAAACTGTCCTCTTTTGGGGATAAAAGAGGTATTTGTGGGAGAAATGTCCTATTTCAGGTGGAATCCTGGTATTTCTTGGAGAAGATGTGATCTATTTGGGAGAAATGTGGCATGTCTGGAAGAAACTGTCGTCTTTTGTGGATAAAAGAGGTATTTGTGGGTGAAAAGGTCCTATTTCAAGGGGGAAACGTGGTATTTCTTGGAGAAGATGTGATCTATTTGGGAAAAATGTGGCATTTCTGGAAGAAACTGTCCTCTTTTGGGGATAGAACAGGTACTTGTGGTTGAAAAGGTCCTATTTGAAGGGGGAAACCTGGTATTTCTTGGAGAAGATGTGATCTATTTTGGAGAAATCTGGCATGTCAGGAAGAAAATGTCCTCTTTTGGGGATAAAAGAGGTATTTGTGGGTGAAAAGGTCCTATTTCAAGGGGGAAAGCTGGTATTTCTTGGAGAAGATGTGATCTATTTGGGAGAAATGTGGCATGTCTGGAGGAAAATGTCCAATTTTGGGGATAAAAGAGGTATTTGTGGGAGAAAAGGTCCTATTTGAAGGGGGAAACCTGGTATTTCTTGGAGAAGATGTGATCTATTTGTGAGAAATCTGACATTTCTGGAAGAAAATGTCCAATCTGGGGGCAGAAGGCTGGTATTTGTGGGTGAAAAGGTCCTATTTGAAGGGGGAACCCTGGTATTTCTTGGAGAAGATGTGATATATTTTGGAGAAATCTGGCATTTCTTGAAGAAAATGTCCTATTTTGGGGATCAAACAGGCTTTTGTGCGTGAAAAGGTCCTATGTCGAGGGGGAAAGATGGTATTTCTTGGAGAAGATGTGATATATTTGGGAGAAATCTGGCATTTCTGGAAGAAAATGTCCTATTTTCGGGGGAGATGGCTGGTATTTGTGGGAGGAAAGGTCCTATTTCAGGAGGAATCCTGGTATTTCTTGGAGATGTGATATGTTTGGAAGAAATGTGGCATTTCCGAAAGAAAATGTCCTATTTAGGGGATAAAGGAGGTATTTGTGGGTGAAAAGGTCCTATTTGCAGGGGGAAAGCTGATATTTCTTGGAGAAGATGTGATATATTTGGGAGAAATGTGGCCTTTCTGGAAGAAACTGTCCTATTTTGGGGATAAAAGAGGTATTTGTGGGAGAAATGTCCTATTTCAGGAGGAATCCTGGTATTTCTTGGAGAAGATGTGATCTATTTGGGAGAAATGTGGCATGTCTGGAATAAACTGTCCTCTTTTGGGGATAAAAGAGGTATTTGTGGGTGAAAAGGTCCTATTTGAAGGGGGAAAGCTGGTATTTCTTGGAGAAGATGTGATATATATGGGAGAAATGTGGCATTTCTGGAAGAAACTGTCCTCTTTTGGGGATAAAAGAGGTATTTGTGGGTGAAAAGGTCCTATTTGAAGGGGGAAAGCTGGTATTTCTTGGAGAAGATGTGATATATTTGGGAGAAATGTGGCATTTCTGGAAGAAACTGTCCTCTTTTTTGGATAAAACAGGTACTTGTGGGTGAAAAGGTCCTATTTGAAGGGGGAAACGTGGTATTTCTTGGAGAAGATGTGATACATTTGGGAGAAATGTGGCATTTCTGGAAGAAAATTTCCAATTTTGGGGATAGAACAGGTATTTGTGGGTGAAAAGGTCCTATTTGAAGGGGGAAAGATGGTATTTCTTGGAGAAGATGAGATATATTTGAGAGAAATGTGGCCTTTCTGGAAGAAACTGTCCTCTTTTGGGGATAAAAGAGGTATTTGTGGGAGAAAAGGTCCTATTTGAAGGGGGAAAGCTGGTATTTCTTGGAGAAGATGTTCTATATTTGGGAGAAATCTGGCATGTCTGGAAGAAAAAGGCAAATGTGGGGGGAGAAGGCTGATATTTGTGGGAGAAAAGTTACTACTTTAGGAGGAACCCTGGTATTTCTTGGAGAAGATGTGATTTGGGAGAAATCTGGCCTTTCTGGAAGACAATTTCCTATTTTCTGGGGTGAAGGCTGGTATTTGTGGTTGAAAAGGTCCTATTTCAGGAGGAATCCTGGTATTTCTTGGAGATGTGATATGTTTAGGAGAAATCTGGCCTTTCTGGAAGAAACTGTCCTCTTTTGGGGATAAAAGAGGTATTTGTGGGTGAAAAGGTCCTATTTGAAGGGGGAAAGCTGGTATTTCTTGGAGAAGATGTGATCTATTTGGGAGAAATGTGGCATTTCTGGCAGAAACTGTCCTCTTTTGGGGATAAAAGAAGTATTTGTGGGTGAAAAGGTCCTATTTCCAGGGGGTAACCTGGTATTTCTTGGAGAAGATGTGATATATTTGGGAGAAATCTGGCATGTCTGGAAGAAAATGTCCAATCTGGGGGCAGAAGGCTGCTATTTGTGGGTGAAAAGGTCCTATTTGAAGGGGGAACCCTGGTATTTCTTGGAGAAGATGTGATATATTTGGGAGAAATCTGGCAGTTCAGGAAGAAACTGTCCTCTTTTGGGGATAAAAGAGGTTTTTGTGGGTGAAAAGGACCTATTTGAAGGGGGAAAGCTGGTATTTCTTGGAGAAGATGTGATCTATTTGGGAGAAATCTGGCATTTCTTGAAGAAAATGTCCTATTTTCGGGGATGAAGGCCGGTATTTGTGGGTGAAAAGGTCCTATTTCAGGAGGAATCCTGGTATTTCTTGGAGAAGATGTGGTATATTTGGGAGAAATGTGCCATTTCTGGAAGAAACTGTCCTCTTTTGGGGACAAAGCAGGTATTTGTAGGTGAAAAGGTCCTATTTGAAGGGGGAAACCTGGTAATTCTATGAGAAGATGTTATATATTTGGGAGAAATGTGGCATGTCTGGTGGAAAATGTCCAATTTTGGGGATAAAAGAGGTATTTGTGGGTGAAAAGGTCCTATTTCAAGGGGGAAACGTGGTATTTCTTGGAGAAGATGTGATATATTTGGGAGAAATGTGGCATTTCTTTAAGAAAATGTCCTCTTTTGGGGATAAAAGAGGTATTTGTGGGTGAAAAGGTCCTATTAGAAGGGGGAAACCTGGTATTTCTTGGAGAAGATGTGATATATTTGGGAGAAATGTGGCATGTCTGGAGGAAAATGTCCAATTTTCGGGATAAAAGAGGTGTTTGTGGGAGAAAAGGTCCTATTTGAAGGGGGAAACCTGGTATTTCTCGGAGAAGATGTGATGTATTTGGGAGAAATGTGGCATTTCTGCAAGAAAATATCCAATCTGGGGTAGAAGGCTGGTATTTGTGGGTGAAAAGGTCCTATTTGAAGGGGGAAACCTGGTATTTGTTGGAGAAGATGTGATATATTTGGGAGAATTGTGGCATTTCTGGAAGAAAATGTTCTATTTTGGGGATAAAAGAGGTATTTGTGGGTGAAAAGGTCCTATTTGTAGGGGGAAACCTGGTATTTCTTGGAGAAGATGTGATATATTTCGGAGACATGTGGCATGTCAGGAGGAAACTGTCTTCTTTTGGGGAAAATACCAGTTTGATGCCCAAAATAGAACAGTTTCTTCCAGAAATGCCAGATTTCTCCCAAATATATCACATCTTCTCCAAGAAATACCAGGATTCCTCCTGAAATACGACCTTATCTCCCAAAAATACCAGCCTTCTCCCCCAAAATTGGACTTTTTCTTCCAGAAATGCCACATTTCTCCCAAATATATCACATCTTCTCCAAGAAATACCACATTTCCCACTTCAAATAGGACCTTTTCACCCACAAATACCTCTTTTATCCCCAAAAGAGGACAGTTTCGTCCAGAAATGCCACATTTCTCCCAAATAGATCACATCTTCTCCAAGAAATACCAGCTTTCCCCCTTCAAATAGGACCTTTTCACCCACAAATACCTCTTTGATTCCTCAAGTTGGAAATTTTCTTCCAGAAATTCCAGATTTTTCCCATGTATAGAACATTTTCTCCAAGAAATACCAGGGTTCCCCCTTCAAATAGGACCTTTTCACCCACAAATACCTCTTTTATCCCCAAAAGAGGACAGTTTCTTCCAGAAATGCCACATTTCTCCCAAATAGATCACATCTTCTCCAAGAAATACCAGCTTTCCCCCTTCAAATAGGACCTTTTCACCCACAAATACCTGTTTTATCCCCAAAAGAGGACAGTTTCTGCCAGACATGCCACATTTCTCCCAAATATATCACAGCTTCTCCAAGAAATACCAGGTTACCCCCTTCAAATAGGACCTTTTCACCCACAAATACCTCATTTATCCACAAAAGAGGACAGTTTCTTCCAGACATTCCACATTTCTCCCAAATATATCACATCTTCTCCAAGAAATACCGCGTTTCCCCCTACAAATAGAAGCTTTTCAACCACAAATACCTCTTTTATCCCCAAAAGAGGACAGTTTCTTCCAGAAATGCCACATTTCTCCCAAATATATCACATCTTCTCCAAGAAATACCAGCTTTCCCCCTTGAAATAGGAACTTTTCACCCACAAATACCTCCTTTATCCCAAAAATAGAACAGTTTCTACCAGAAATGCCACATTTCTCGCAAATATATCACATCTTCTCCAAGAAATACCAGGTTTTCCCCTCGAAATAGGACCTTTTCACCCACAAATACCTCTTTTATCCCCAAAAGAGGACATTTTCTTCCAGAAATACCACATTTCTCCCAAATATATCACATCTTCTCCAAGAAATACCACGTTTCCCCCTTCAAATAGAACCTTTTCACCCACAAATACCTGTTTTATCCCCAAAATAGGACATTTTCTGCCGGAAACGCCAGATTTCTTCCAAATATATCACATCTTCTCCAAGAAATACCAGCTTTCCCCCTTCAAATAGGAACGTTTCACCCACAAATACCTGTTTTATCCCCGGAAAATAGGACAGTTTCTTCCGGACATGCCACATTTCTCCCAAATATATCACATCTTCTCCAAGAAATACCACGTTTCCCCCTTCAAATAGGACCTTTTCACCCACAAATACCTCTTTTATCCCCAAAAGAGGACAGTTTCTGCCAGAAATGCCACATTTCTCCCAAGTATAGAACATCTTCCCCAAGAAATACCAGGATTCCCCCTTGAAATAGGGACTTTTCTCCCACAAATACCAGCCTTCTACCCCCAAATTGCACATATTCTTCCAGAAATACAACATTTCTCTCAAATATATCACATCTTCTCCAAGAAATACCAGGTTCCCCCTTCAAATAGGACCTTTTCACCCACAAATACCTCTTTTATCCCCAAAAGAGGACAGTTTCTTCCAGAAATGCCACATTTCTCCCAAATATATCACATCTTCTCCAAGAAATACCAGCTTTCCCCCTTCAAATAGGACCTTTTCACCCACAAATACCTCTTTGATCCCCAAAATAGGACAGTTTCTTCCAGAAATGCCACATTTCTCCCAAATAGATCACATCTTCTCCAAGAAATACCAGCTTTCCCCCTTCAAATAGGACCTTTTCACCCACAACTACCTCTTTTATCCCTAAAATAGGACAGTTTCTGCCAGAAATGCCAGATTTCTCCCAAATAGATCACATCTTCTCCAAGAAATACCAGGATTCCTCCTGAAATACGACCTTATCTCCCAAAAATACCAGCCTTCTCCCCCCAAATTGGACTTTTTCTTCCAGAAATGCCACATTTCTCCCAAATATATCACATCTTCTCCAAGAAATACCAGGGTTCCCCCTTCAAATAGGACCTTTTCACCCACAAATACCTCTTTTATCCCCAAAAGAGGACAGTTTCTTCCAGACATGCCACATTTCTCCCAAATATATCACAGCTTCTCCAAGAAATACCAGGGTTCCCCCTTCAAATAGGACCTTTTCACCCACAAACACCTGCTTTATCCCCAAAATAGGACAGTTTCGTCCAGAAATGCCACATTTCTCCCAAATATATCACATCTTCTCCAAGAAATACCACGTTTCCCCCTTCAAATAGGACCTTTTCATCCACAAATACCTCTTTGATTCCTCAAGTTGGAAATTTTCTTCCAGAAATTCCAGATTTCTCCCATGTATAGAACATTTTCTCCAAGAAATACCAGGTTACCCCCTTCAAATAGGACCTTTTCACCCACAAATACCTCTTTTATCCCCAAAAGAGGACAGTTTCTTCCAGACATGCCACATTTCTCCCAAATATATCACAGCTTCTCCAAGAAACACCGTGTTTCCCCCTACAAATAGAAGCTTTTCAACCACAAATACCTCTTTTATCCCCAAAAGAGGACAGTTTCTTCCAGAAATGCCACATTTCTCCCAAATATATCACATCTTCTCCAAGAAATACCAGCTTTCCCCCTTGAAATAGGAACTTTTCACCCACAAATACCTCCTTTATCCCAAAAATAGAACAGTTTCTACCAGAAATGCCACATTTCTCGCAAATATATCACATCTTCTCCAAGAAATACCAGCTTTTCCCCTCCAAATAGGACCTTTTCACCCACAAATACCTCTTTTATCCCCAAAATAGGACAGTTTCTTCCAGAAATGCCACATTTCTCTTAAATAGATCACATCTTCTCCAAGAAATTCCACGTTTCCCCCTTCAAATACGACCTTATCACCCACAAATACCTCTTTTATCCCCAAAAGAGGACAGTTTCTTCCAGAAATGCCACATTTCTCGCAAATATATCACAGCTTCTCCAAGAAATACCAGGGTTCCCCCTTCAAATAGGACCTTTTCACCCACAAATACCTCTTTTATCCCCAAAAGAGGACAGTTTCTTCCAGAAATGCCACGTTTCTCACAAATATATCACATCTTCTCCAAGACATACCAGGTTTCCCCCTTCAAATAGGACCTTTTCATCCACAAATACCTCTTTTATCCCCAAAATACGACAGTTTCTTCCTGACATGCCTGATTTCTCCCAAGTATAGAACATCTTCCCCAAGAAATACCAGGATTCCCCCTTGAAATAGGGACTTTTCTCCTACAAATACCAGCCTTCTCCCCCCAAATTGCACATATTCTTCCAGAAATACAACATTTCTCTCAAATATATCACATCTTCTCCAAGAAATACCAGGTTCCCCCTTCAAATAGGACCTTTTCACCCACAAATACCTCTTTTATCCCCAAAATAGGACAGTTTCTTCCAGAAATGCCACATTTCTCCCAAATAGATCACATCTTCTCCAAGAAATACCAGCTTTCCCCCTTCAAATAGGACCTTTTCACCCACAAATACCTGTTTTAGCCCCAAAAGAGGACAGTTTCTTCCAGAAATGCCACATTTCTCCCAAATATATGACATCTTCTCCAAGAAATACCAGGGTTCCCCCTTCAAATAGGACCTTTTCACCCACAAATACCTCTTTTATCCCCAAAATAGGACAGTTTCTTCCAGACATGCCACATTTCTCCCAAATATATCACATCTTCTCCAAGGAATACCAGCTTTCCCCCTTCAAATAGGACCATTTCACCCACAAATACCTCTTTTATCCCCAAAATAGGACAGTTTCTTCCAGACATGCCAGATTTCTCCCAAATATATCACATCCTCTCCAAGAAATACCTGGTTTCCCCCTTCAAATAGGACCCCTTCACCCACAAATTTGGGGATAAAACAGGCATTTGTGGGAGAAAAGGTCCTATTTGAAGGGGGAACCCTGGTATTTCTTGGAGAAGATGTGATATATTTGGGAGAAATGTGGCATTTCTGGTAGAAAATGTCCTATTTTGGGGATAAAAGAGGTATTTGTGGGTGAAAAGGTCCTATTTCCAGGGGGAGAACTGGTATATCTTGGTGAACATGTGATATATTTCGGAGAAATGTGGCATTTCTGTAAGAAAATGTCCTACTTTGGGGATAAAAGAGGTATTTGTGGGTGAAAAGGTCCTATTAGAAGGGGGAAACGTGGTATTTCTTGGAGGTGATGTGATATATTTGGGAGAAATGTGGCATGTCTGGAAGAAACTGTCCTCTTTTGGGGATAAAAGAGGTATTTGTGGGTGAAAAGGTCCTATTTGAAGGGGGAAAGCTGGTATTTCTTGGAGAAGATGTGATCTATTTGGGAGAAATGTGGCATTTCTGGCAGAAACTGTCCTATTTTGGGGGTATAAAAGAGGTATTTGTGGGAGAAAAGGTCCTATTTGAAGGGGGAACCCTGGTATTTCTTGGAGAAAATGTCATATATTTGGGAGAAATTTGGCATTTCTGGAAGGAAATGTCCTGTTTTGGGGATAAAAGAGGTATTTGTGGGTGAAAAGGTCCTATTTGAAGGGGGAAACCTGGTATTTCTTGGAGAAGATGTGATCTATTTGGGAGAAATGTGGCATTTCTGGAAGAAACTGTCCTCTTTTGGGCATCAAAATGGTATTTGTGGGTGAAAAGGTCCTATTTCAAGGGGAACCCTGGTATTTCTTGGAGAAGATGTGATCTTTTTGGGAGAAATGTGGCATTTCTGGAAGAAACTGTCCTCTTTTGGGGATAAAAGAGGTATTTGTGGGTGATAAGGTCCTATTTCAAGGGGGAAACGTGGTGATTCTTGGAGAAGATGTGATATATTTGGGAGAAATGTGGCATGTCAGGAAGAAACTGTCCTATTTTGGGGATAAAAGGGGTATTTGTGTTTGAAAAGGTCCTATTTGAAGGGGGAAAGCTGGTATTTCTTGGAGCAGATGTGATATATTTGGGAGATATGTGGCATTTTTGGAAGAAACTGTCCTGTTTGGGGGATAAAAGAGTTATTTGTGGGTGAAAAGGTCCTATATGAAAGGGGAAACCTGGTATTTCTTGGAGAAGATGTGATCTATTTGGGAGAAATGTGGCATGTCTGGAAGAAACTGTCCTCTTTTGGGGATAAAAGAGGTATTTGAGGGTGAAAAGGTCCTATTTGAAGGGGGAACCCTGGTATTTCTTGGAGAAGATGTGATCTATTTGTGAGAAATATGGCATTTCTGGAAGAAAATGTGAAATTTGGGGGGAGAAGGCTGGTACGTGTGGGTGAAAAGTTCCTATTTCTGGAGGAATCCTGGTATTTCTTGGAGAAGATGTGATCTATTTGGGAGAAATGTGGCATTTCTGGAAGAAAGTGTCCTATTTTGGGGATAAAAGAGGTATTTGTGGGTGAAAAGGTCCTTTTAGAAGGGGGAATCCTGGTATTTCTTGGAGAAGATGTGATCTATTTGGGAGAAATGTGGCATGTCTGGAGGAAAATGTCCAATTTTGGGGATAAAAGAGGTATTTGTGGGAGAAAAGGTCCTATTTCAAGGGGGAAACGTGGTATTTGTTGGAGAAGATGTGATTTATTTGGGAGAAATGTGGCATTTCTGAAAGAAAATGTCCTATTTTGGGGATAAAAGAGGTATTTGTGTTTGAAAAGGTCCTATTTGAAGGGGGAAAGCTGGTATTTCTTGGAGCAGATGTGATATATTTGGGAGATATGTGGCATTTTTGGAAGAAACTGTCCTGTTTGGGGGATAAAAGAGTTATTTGTGGGTGAAAAGGTCCTATATGAAGGGGGAAACCTGGTATTTCTTGGAGAAGATGTGATCTATTTGGGAGAAATGTGGCATGTCTGGAGGAAAATGTCGTATTTTGGGGATAAAAGAGGTATTTGTGGGAGAAAAGGTCCTATTTGAGGGGGGAAACCTGGTATTTCTTGGAGAAGATGTGATCTATTTGGGAGAAATCTGGCATTTCTGGAAGAAAATGTCCAATCTGGGGGCTGAAGGCTGGTATTTGTGGGTGAAAAGGTCCTATTTGAAGGGGGAAAGCTGGTATTTCTTGGAGAAGATGTGATATATTTGGGAGAAATGTGGCATTTCTGTAAGTAACTGTCCAATTTTGGGGATAAAAGAGGTATTTGTGGGTGAAAAGGTCCTATTTCGAGGGGCAAACCTGGTATTTCTTGGAGAAGATCTGATCTATTTGGGAGAAATGTGGCATTTCTGGAAGAAACTGTCCTCTTTTGGGGATAAAACAGGCATTTGTCGCTGAAAAGGTCCTGTTTGAGGGGGGAAAGCTGGTATTTCTTGGAGAAGATGTGCTATATTTGGGAGAAATGTGGCATTTCTGGAAGAAACTGTCCTCTTTTGGGGATAAAAGAGGTATTTGTGGGTGAAAAGGTCCTATTTGAAGGGGGAAACCTGGAATTTCTTGGAGAAGATGTGATATATTTGGGATAAATGTGGCATTTCTGGAAGAAAAAGTACAATTTGCGGGGAGAAGGCTGGTATTTGTGGGTGAAAAGGTCCTATTTGAAGGGGGAAACCTGGTATTTCTTGGAGTAGATGTGATATATTTGGGAGAAATCTGGCTTTTATGGATGAAAATGTCCTTTTTAGGGGATAAAAGAGGTATTTGTGGGTGAAGAGGTCCTATTTGAAGGGGGAAACCTGGTATTTCTTGGAGAAGATGTGATATATTTGGGAGAAATGTGGCATTTCTGCACGAAAATGTCCAATTTGGGGGGAGTAGGATGGTATTTGTGGGTGAAAAGGTCCTATTTGAAGGGGGATACCTGGTATTTCTTGGAGAAGATGCGATATATTTGGGAGAAATCTGGCATTTCTGGAAGAAAATGCCCTATTTTGGGGATAAAAGAGGTATTTGTGGGTGAAAAGGTCCTATTTGAAGGGGGAAACCTGGTATTTCTTGGAGAAGATGTGATATATTTGGGAGAAATCTGGCCTATCTGGAAGAAAATATCCTATTTTGGGAATAAAAGAGGTATTTGTGGGTGACAAGGTCCTATCTGAAGGGGGAAACCTGGTATTTCTTGGAGAAGCTGTGATATATTTGGGAGAAATGTGGCATTTCTGGAAGACACTGTCCTCTTTTGGGGATAAAATAGGTATTTGTGGGTGAGAAGTTTCTATTTCAAGGGGGAAAGCAGGTATTTCTTGGAGAAGATGTGGTCTATTACGGAGAAATCTGGCCTTTCTGGAAGACAATTTCCTATTTTCCGGGGAGAAGGCTGGTATTTGTGGTTGAAAAGGTCCTATTTGAAGGAGGAATCCTGGTATTTCTTGGAGATGTGATATGTTTGGGAGAAATCTGGCCTTTCTGGAAGAAAATGTCCTCTTTTGGGGATAAAAGAGGTATTTGTGGGTGAAAAGGTCCTATTTGAAGGGGGAAACGTGGTATTTCTTGGAGAAGATGTGATATATTTGGGAGAAATCTGGCATTTCTGGAAGAAAATGTCCAATTTGGGGGGAGAAGGCTGGTATTTGAGGGAGAAATGACCTATTTCAGGAGGAACCCTGGTATTTCTTGGAGAAGATGTGATATATTTGGGAGAAATCTGGCATTTCTGGAAGAAACTGTTCTATTTTGGGCATCAAACTGGTATTTTCCCCAAAAGAAGACAGTTTCCTCCTGACATGCCACATTTCTCCGAAATATATCACATCTTCTCCAAGAAATACCAGGTTTCCCCCTACAAATAGGACCTTTTCACCCACAAATACCTCTTTTATCCCCAAAATAGAACATTTTCTTCCAGAAATGCCACATTTCTCCCAAATATATCACATCTTCTCCAACAAATACCAGGTTTCCCCCTTCAAATAGGACCTTTTCACCCACAAATACCAGCCTTCTGCCCCCAGATTGGACATTTTCTTCCAGAAATGCCAGATTTCTCCCAAATAGATCACATCTTCTCCAAGAAATACCAGCTTTCCCCCTTCAAATAGGACCTTTTCTCCCACAAATACCTCTTTTATCCCTAAAATAGGACATTTTCCTCCAGACATGCCACATTTCTCCCAAATAGATCACATCTTCTCCAAGAAATACCAGCTTTCCCCCTCGAAATAGGACCTTTTCACCCACAAATACCTGCTTTATCCCCAAAAGAGGACATTTTCTTCCAGAAATGCCTGATTTCTCCCAAATATAGCACATATTCTCCAAGAAATACCACGTTTCCCCCTTCAAAAAGGACCTTTTCTCCCACAAATACCTCTTTTATCCCCAAAAGAGGACAGTTTCCTCCAGACATGCCACATTTCTCCCAAATATATCACATCTTCTCCAAGAAATACCAGGATTCCCCCTTGAAATAGGACCTTTTCAAACACAAATACCTCTTTTATCCCCAAAGTAGACCAGTTACTTCCAGAAATGCCGCATTTCTCCCAAATATATCTCAGCTTCTCCAAGAAATACCAGGATTCCTCCTGAAATACGACCTTTTCACCCACAAATACCTCTTTTTTTCCCAAAATTGGACATTTTCTTCCAGAAATGCCACATTTCTCCCAAATAGATCACATCTTCTCCAAGAAATACCAGCTTTCCCCCTTCAAATAGGACCTTTTCACCCACAAATACCTCTTTTATCCCCAGAAGAGGACAGTTTATTCCAGACATGCCACATTTCTCCCAAATAGATCACATCTTCGCCAAGAAATACCAGGGTTCCCCCTTCAAATAGGACCTTTTCACCCACAAATACCTGCTTTATCCCCAAAATAGGACATTTTCTTCCAGAAATGCCAGATTTATCCCAAATATATCACATCTTCTCCAAGAAATACCAGCTTTCCCCCTTCAAATAGGACCTTTTCACCCACAAATACCTGTTCTATACTCAAAATTGGAAATTTTCTTACAGAAATGCCAGATTTCTCCCAAATATATCACATCTTCTCCAAGAAATACCAGGGTTCACCCTTCGAATAGGACCTTTTCATCCACAAATACCTCTTTTATCCCCAAAATACGACATTTTCCTCCAGACATGCCACATTTCTCCCAAATAGATCACATCTTCACCAAGAAATACCAGGGTTCCCCCTTTAAATATGACCTTTTCACCCACAAATGCCTCTTTTATCCCCAAAAGAGGACAGTTTCTTCCAGAAATGCCACATTTCTCCCAAATATATCACATCTTCTCCGAGAAATACCAGGATTCCTCCTGAAATAGGACATATCTCCCACAAATACCTGTTTTATCCCCAAAAGACGACAGTTTCTTCCAGAAAGGCCAGATTTCTCCCAAATATATCACATCTTCTCCAAGAAATACCAGCTTTCCCCCTCGAAATAGGACCTTTTCACCCACAAATACCTCTTTTATCCCCAAAATAGGACAGTTTCTTCCAGGCATGCCACATTTCTCCTAAATAGATCACATCTTCTCCAAGAAATACCACGTTTCCCCCTTCAAATAGAACCTTTTCACCCACAAATACCTGTTTTATCCACAAAAGAGGACAGTTTCTTCCAGAAATGCCACATTTCCCCCAAATAGATCACATCTTCTCCAAGAAATACCAGCTTTTCCCCCTCAAATAGGACATTTTCACCCACGAATACCTCTTTTATCCCCGGAAAATAGGACAGTTTCATCCTGACACGCCACATTTCTCCCAAATAGATCACATCTTCTCCAAGAAATACCAGTTTTCCCCCTTCAAATAGGACCTTTTCACCCACAAATACCTCTTTTAGCCACAAAAGAGGACAGTTTCTTCCAGAAATGCAACATTTCTCCCAAATATATCACATCTTCTCCAAGAAATACCTGGTTTCCCCCTTCAAATAGGACCTTTTCACCCACGAATACCTCTTTTATCCCCAAAAGAGGACAGTTTCTTCCAGACATGGCACATTTCTCCCAAATAAATCACATCTTCTCCATGAAATACCAGGTTTCCCCCTTCAAATAGGACCTTTTCACCCACAAGTACCTCTTTTATCCCCAAAAGAGGACAGTTTCTTCCTGAAATGCCACATTTCTCCCAAATATATCACATCTTCTCCAAGAAATGCCAGGATTCCCCCTTCAAATAGGACCTTTTCACCCACAAATACCTCTTTTATCCCCAAAATAGGACATTTTCTTCCAGGCATGCCACATTTCTCCCAAATAGATCACATCTTCTCCAAGAAATACCAGGTTTCCCCCTTCAAATAGAACCTTTTCACCCACAAATACCTCTTTTATCCCCAAAAGAGGACAGTTTCTTCCAGAAATGCCACATTTCCCCCAAATAGATCACATCTTCTCCATGAAATACCAGCTTTTCCCCCTTCAAATAGGACCTTTTCACCCACGAATACCTTTTTTATCCCCGGAAAATAGGACCTTTTCTTCCTGACATGCCACATTTCTCCCAAATAGATCACATCTTCTCCAAGAAATACCAGGGTTCCCCCTTCAAATAGGACCTTTTCACCCACAAATACCTCTTTTATCCCCAAAAGAGGACAGTTTCTTCCTGACATGCCACATTTCTCCCAAATAGATCACATCTTCTCCAAGAAATACCAGGATTACCCCTGGAAATAGGAACTTTTCACCCACAAATACCTCTTTTATCCCCAAAAGAGGACAGTTTCTTCCAGACATGCCACATCTCTCCCAAATATATCACATCTTCTCCAAGAAATACCAGCTTTCCCCCTCGAAATAGGACCTTTTCACCCACAAATACCTCTTTTTTTTCCCAAAAGAGGACACTTTCTTCCAGAAATGCCACATTTCTCCCAAATATACCACATCTTCTCCAAGAAATACCACGTTTCCCCCTTCAAATAGGAACTTCTCACCCACAAATACCTCTTTTATCCCCAAAAGAGGACAGTTTCTTCCAGACATGCCACATTTCTCCCAAATAGATCGCATCTTCTCCAAGAAATACCAGGTTTCCCCCTTCAAATAGGACCTTATCACCCACAAATACCTCTTTTATCCCCAAAAGAGGACAGTTTCTTCCAGAAATGCCACATTTCTCCCAAATATAGCACATCTTCTCCAAGAAATACCAGCTTTCCCCCCTCAAACAGGACCTTTTCACCCACAAATACCTCTTTTATCCCCAAAAGAGGACAGTTTCTTCCAGAAATGCCACATTTCTCCCAAATAGATCACATCTTCTACTAGAAATACCAGCTTTCCCCCTTGAAATAGGACCTTTTCACCCACAAATGCCTGTTTTATCCCCAAAATAGGACAGTTTCTTCCAGAAATGCCACATTTCTCCCATATATAGCACATCTTCTCCAAGAAATAGAAGCTTATCCCCTTGAAATATAACCTATTCACCCACATATACCAGTTTTATCCCCAAAAGAGGACAGTTTCTTCCAGAAATGCCACATTTCTCCCAAATATATCACATCTTCTCCAAGAAATACCTGGTTTCACCCTTCAAATAGGACCTTATCACCCACAAGTACCTCTTTTATCCCCTAAAGAGGACAGTTTCTTCCAGACATGCCACATTTCTCCCAAATAGATCACATCTTCTCCAAGAAATACCAGGATTCCTCCTGAAATAGGAACTTATCTCCCACAAATACCAGCCTTCTCCCCCCAAATTGGACTTTTTCTTCCAGAAATGCCACATTTCTCCCAAATATATCACATCTTCTCCAAGAAATACCACGTTTCCCCCTCGAAATAGGACCTTTTCACCCACCAATACCTGCTTTATCCCCAAAAGAGGACATTTTCTTCCAGAAATACCACATTTCTCCCAAATAGATCACATCTTCTCCAAGAAATACCACGTTTCCCCCTGGAAATAGGACCTTTTCACCCACAAATACCTGTTTTATCCCCAAAAGAGGACATTTTCTGCCGGAAACGCCAGATTTCTTCCAAATATATCACATCTTCTCCAAGAAATACCAGCTTTCCCCCTTCAAATAGGACCTTTTCACCCACAAATACCTGTTTGATCCCCGGAAAATTGGACAGTTTCTTCCTGACATGCCACATTTCTCCCAAATATATCACATCTTCTCCAAGAAATACCACGTTTCCCCCTTCAAATAGGACCTTTTCACCCACAAATACCTCTTTTATCCCCAAAAGAAGTCAGTTTCTGCCAGAAATGCCACATTTCTCCCAAATAGATCACATCTTCTCCAAGAAATACCAGCTTTCCCCCTCGAAATAGGACCTTTTCACCCACAAATACCTCTTTTTTTCCCAAAATAGGACAGTTTCTTCCAGAAATGCCACATTTCTCCCAAATAGATCACATCTTCTCCAAGAAATACCAGGATTCCCCCTTCAAATAGGACCTTTTCACCCACAAATACCTCTTTTATCCCCAAAAGAGGACAGTTTCTTCCAGAAATGCCACATTTCTCCCAAATAGATCACATCTTCTCCAAGAAATACCACGTTTCCCCCTTCAAATAGGACCTTTTCACCCACAAATACCTCTTTTATCCCCAAAAGAGGACAGTTTCTTCCAGAAATGCCACATTTTTCCCAAATAGATCACATCTTCTCCAATAAATACCAGGTTTCCCCCTCGAAATAGGACCTTTTCACCCACAAATACCTCTTTTATCCCCAAAATAGGACAGTTTCTTCCAGACATGCCACATTTCTCCCAAATATATCACAGCTTCTCCAAGAAATACCAGGTTTCCCCCTTCAAATAGGACCTTTTCACCCACAAATACCTCTTTTATCCCCAAAATACGACAGTTTCTGCCAGAAATGCTACATTTCTCCCAAATAGACCACAACTTTTCTTAGAAATTCCAGGTTTCCCCCTTCAAATAGGACCTTTTCACCCACAAATACCTCTTTTATCCCCAAAAGAGGACAGTTTCCTCCAGACATGCCACATTTCTCCCAAATATATCACATCTTCTCCAAGAAATACCAGGTTTCCCCCTTCAAATAGGACCTTTTCACCCACAAATACCTCTTTTATCCCCAAAAGAGGACAGTTTCCTCCAGACATGCCACATTTCTCCCAAATATATCACATCTTCTCCAAGAAATACCAGGTTTCCCCCTTCAAATAGGACCTTTTCACCCACAAATACCTGTTTTATCCCCGGAAAATAGGACATTTTCTTCAAGAAATGCCAGATTTTTCCCAAATAGATCACATCTTCTCCAAGAAATACCAGCTTTCCCCCTCGAAATAGGACCTTTTCACCCACAAATACCTCTTTTATCCCCAAAAGAGGACAGTTTCTGCCAGAAATGCCACATTTCTCCCAAATATATCACATCTTCTCCAAGAAATACCAGCTATCCCCCTTCAAATAGGACCTTTTCACCCACAAATACCTCTTTTATCCCCAAAATACGACAGTTTCTGCCAGAAATGCCACATTTCTCCCAAATATATCACATCTTCTCCATGAAATACCAGGTTTCCCCCTTCAAATAGGACCTTTTCACCCACAAATACCTCTTTTATCCCCAAAAGAGGACAGTTTCTTCCTGACATGCCACATTTCTCCCAAATAGATCACATCTTCTCCAAGAAATACCAGGATTACCCCTGGAAATAGGAACTTTTCACCCACAAATACCTCTTTTATCCCCAAAAGAGGACAGTTTCTTCCAGAAAGGCCACATTTCTCCCAAATATATCACATCTTCTCCAAGAAATACCAGGTTTCACCCTTCAAATAGGACCTTATCACCCACAAGTACCTCTTTTATCCCCAAAATAGGACAGTTTATTCCAGACATGCCACATTTCTCCCAAATAGATCACATCTTCTCCAAGAAATACCAGGATTCCTCCTGAAATAGGAACTTTTCTCCCACAAATACCTGCCTTCTCCCCCCAAATTGGAATTTTTCTTCCAGAAATGCCACATTTCTCCCAAATATATCACATCTTCTCCAAGAAATACCACGTTTCCCCCTCGAAATAGGACCTTTTCACCCACAAATACCTCTTTTATCCCCAAAAGAGGACATTTTCTTCCAGAAATACCACATTTCTCCCAAATATATCACATCTTCTCCAAGAAATACCACGTTTCCCCCTTCAAATAGAACCTTTTCACCCACAAATACCTGTTTTATCCCCAAAATCGGACATTTTCTGCCGGAAACGCCAGATTTCTTCCAAATATATCACATCTTCTCCAAGAAATACCAGCTTTCCCCCTTCAAATAGGACCTTTTCACCCACAAATACCTGTTTTATCCCCAAAAGAGGACAGTTTCTTCCTGACATGCCACATTTCTCCCAAATAGATCACATCTTCTCCAAGAAATACCACGTTTCCCCCTTCAAATAGGACCTTTTCACCCACAAATACCTCTTTTATCCCCAAAAGAGGACAGTTTCTGCCAGAAATGCCACATTTCTCCCAAATACATCACATCTTCTCCAAGAAATACCAGCTTTCCCCCTCCAAATAGGACCTTTTCACCCACAAATACCTCTTTTATCCCCAAAAGAGGACAGTTTCTTCCAGAAATGCCACATTTCTCCCAAACACATCACATCTTCTCCAAGAAATACCAGCGTTCCCCCTTCAAATAGGATCCTTTCACCCACAAATACCTCTTTTATCCCCAAAAGAGGACAGTTTCTTCCAGAAATGCCACATTTCTCCCAAATATATCACATCTTCTCCAAGAAATACCAGCTTTCCCCCTCCAAATAGGACCTTTTCACCCACAAATACCTCTTTTATCCCCAAAAGAGGACATTGGCTTCCAGTAATGCCAGATTTCTCCCAAATATATCACATCTTCTCCAAGAAATACCAGCTTTCCCCCTAAAAATAGGACCTTTTCACCCACAAATACCTCCTTTATCCCCGAAATAGAACAGTTTCTTCCAGAAATGCCACATTTCGCCCAAATAGATCACATCTTCTCCAAGAAATACCAGCTTTCCCCCTTCAAATAGGAACTTTTCACCCACAAATACCTCTTTTATCCCCAAAAGAGGACAGTTTCCTCCAGACATGCCACATCTCTCCCAAATAGATCACATCTTCTCCAAGAAATACCACGTTTCCCCCTTCAAATAGGACCTTTTCACCCACAAATACCTCTTTTATCCCCAAAATAGGACAGTTTCTTCCAGAAATGCCACATTTCTCCCAAATGTATCACATCTTCTCCAAGAAATACCAGCTTTCCCCCATCAAATAGGACCTTTTCACCCACAAATACCTCTTTTATCCCCAAAAGAGGACAGTTTCTTCCAAAACTGCCAGATTTCTCCCAAATATAGAACATCTTCTCCAAGAAATACCAGCATTCCTCCTGAAATAGGAACTTTTCTCCCGCAAATACCTCTTTTATCCCCAAAATAGGACATTTTCTTCCAGAAATGCCACATTTCTCCCAAATAGATCACATCCTCTCCAAGAAAAACCAGCTTTCCCCCTTCAAATAGGAACTTTTCACCCACAAATACCTCTTTTATCCCCAAAAGAGGACAGTTTCTTCCAGAAAGGCCACATTTCTCCCAAATATACCACTTCTTCTCCAAGAAATACCAGCTTTCCCCTTTTAAATAGGACATTTTCTCCCACAGATTCCAGCCTTCTCCCCGCAAATTGGACATTTTCTTCCAGAAATGCCACATTTCTCCCAAATATATCACATCTTCTCCAAGAAATACCAGGACTCCTCCTGAAATCGGAACTTTTCTCCCACAAATACCTGTTTTATCCCCAAAATAGGACAGTTTCTTCCAGAAATGCCACATTTCTCCCAAATATATCACATCTTCTCCAAGAAATACCACATTTCCCCCTTCAAATAGGACCTTTTCACCCACAAATACCTCTTTGATCCCCGGAAAATAGGACAGTTTCTTCCAGAAATGCCACATTTCTCCCAAATATATCACATCTTCTCCAAGAAATACCAGGTTTCACCCTTCAAATAGGACCTTTTCACCCACAAACACCTCTTTTATCCCCAAAATAGGACAGTTTCTTCCAGACATGCCACATTTCTCCCAAATAGATCACATCTTCTCCAAGAAATACCAGGATTCCTCCTGAAATAGGAACTTTTCTCCCACAAATACCTGCCTTCTCCCCGCAAATTGGAATTTTTCTTCCAGAAATGCCACATTTCTCCCAAATATATCACATCTTCTCCAAGAAATACCAGCTTTCCCCCTTCAAATAGGACCTTTTCACCCACAAATACCTCTTTTATCCCCAAAAGAGGACATTTTCTTCCAGAAATACCACATTTCTCCCAAATATATCACATCCTCTCCAAGAAATACCACGTTTCCCCCTTCAAATAGAACCTTTTCACCCACAAATACCTGTTTTATCCCCAAAATAGGACATTTTCTGCCGGAAACGCCAGATTTCTTCCAAATATATCACATCTTCTCCAAGAAATTCCAGCTTTCCCCCTTCAAATAGGACCTTTTCACCCACAAATACCTGCTTTATCCCCAATATTGGACATTTTCTTCCAGAAATGCCACATTTCTCCCATATATATCACAGCTTCTCCAAGAAATACCAGCTTTCCCCCTTCAAATAGGACCTTTTCACCCACAAATACCACTTTTATCCCCAAAATAGGACATTTTCTTGCAGAAATGCCACATTTCTCCCAAATGTATCACATCTTCTCCAAGAAATACCAGCTTTCCCCCTTCAAATAGGACCTTTTCACCCACAAGTACCTGATCTATGCCCAAAAGAGGACAGTTTCTTCCAGAAATGCCACATTTCTCCCAAATATATCACATCTTCACCAAGAAATACAAGGTTCCCCCTTTAAATAGGACCTTTTCACCCACAAATGCCTGTTTTATCCCCAAAATAGGACATTTTCTTCCAGAAATGCCACATTTCTCCCAAATATATCACATCTTCTCCAAGAAATACCAGGATTCCTCCTGAAACAGGACATTTCTCCAACAAATAGCTCTTTTATCCCCAAAATAGGACAGTTTCTTCCAGAAAGGCCAGATTTCTCCCAAATATATCACATCTTCTCCAAGAAATTCCAGCTTTCCCCCTTCAAATAGGACATTTTCACCCACAAATACCTCTTTTATCCCCGGAAAATAGGACAGTTTCTTCCTGACATGCCACATTTCTCCCAAATAGATCACATCTTCTCCAAGAAATACCACGTTTCCCCCTTCAAATAGGACCTTTTCACCCACAAATACCTCTTTTATCCCCAAAATAGGACAGTTTCTGCCAGAAATGCCACATTTCTCCCAAATACATCACATCTTCTCCAAGAAATACCAGCTTTCCCCCTCCAAATAGGACCTTTTCACCCACAAATACCTCTTTTTTTCCCAAAATAGGACAGTTTCTTCCAGACATGCCACATTTCTCCCAAATAGATCACATCTTCTCCAAGAAATACCAGGATTCCCCCTTCAAATAGGACCTTTTCACCCACAAATACCTCTTTTATCCCCAAAAGAGGACAGTTTCTTCCAGAAATGCCACATTTCTCCCAAACATATCACATCTTCTCCAAGAAATACCAGCGTTCCCCCTTCAAATAGGATCCTTTCACCCACAAATACCTCTTTTATCCCCAAAATACGACAGTTTCTTCCAGAAATGCCACATTTCTCCCAAATATATCACATCTTCTCCAAGAAATACCAGCTTTCCCCCTCGAAATAGGACTTTTTCACCCACTAATACCTCTTTTATCCCCAAAAGAGGACAGTTTCTTCCAGACATGCCACATTTCTCCGAAATACATCACATCTTCTCCAAGAAATACCAGCTTTCCCCCTCGAAATAGGACTTTTTCACCCACTAATACCTCCTTTATCCCCGAAATAGAACAGTTTCTTCCAGAAATGCCACATTTCACCCAAATATATCACATCTTCTCCAAGAAATACCAGCTTTCCCCCTTCAAATAGGAACTTTTCACCCACAAATACCTCTTTTATCCCCAAAAGAGGACAGTTTCCTCCAGACATGCCACATCTCTCCCAAATAGATCACATCTTCTCCAAGAAATACCACGTTTCCCCCTTCAAATAGGAACTTTTCACCCACAAATACCTCTTTTATCCCCAAAATAGGACAGTTTCTTCCAGAAATGCCACATTTCTCCCAAATGTATCACATCTTCTCCAAGAAATACCAGCTTTCCCCCTTCAAATAGGACCTTTTCACCCACAAATACCTCTTGTATCCCCAAAAGAGGACAGTTTCTTCCAGAAATGCCACATTTCTCCCAAATAGATTACATCTTCTCCAAGAAATACCAGCTTTCCCCCTTCAAATAGGACCTTTTCACCCACAAATACCTCTTTTATCCCCAAAATTGGACAGTTTCTTCTAAAACTGCCAGATTTCTCCCAAATGTAGAACATCTTCTCCAAGAAATACCAGCATTCCTCCTGAAATAGGAACTTTTCTCCCGCAAATACCTCTTTTATCCCCAAAATAGGACATTTTCTTCCAGAAATGCCACATTTCTCCCAAATAGATCACATCTTCTCCAAGAAATACCAGCTTTTCCCCTTCAAATAGGAACTTTTCACCCACAAATACCTCTTTTATCCCCAAAAGAGGACAGTTTCTTCCAGAAATGCCACATTTCTCCCAAATATACCACTTCTTCTCCAAGAAATACCAGCTTTCCCCTTTTAAATAGGACATTTTCTCCCACAGATTCCAGCATTCTCCCCGCAAATTGGACATTTTCTTCCAGAAATGCCACATTTCTCCCAAATATATCACATCTTCTCCAAGAAATACCAGGATTCCTCCTGAAATCGGAACTTTTCTCCCACAAATACCTGTTTTATCCCCAAAATAGGACAGTTTCTTCCAGAAATGCCGCATTTCTCCCAAATATATCACATCTTCTCCAAGAAATACCAGGTTTCCCCCTTCTAATAGGACATTTTCACCCACAAATACCTCTTTTATCCCCAGAATAGGACAGTTTCTTCCAGAAATGCCACATTTCTCCCTAATAGATCACATCTTCTCCAAGAAATACCAGCTTTCCCCCTTCAAATAGGACCTTTTCACCCACAAATTCCTCTTTTATCCCCAAAAGAGGACAGTTTCTTCCAGAAATGCCACATTTCTCCCAAATATATCACATCTTCTCCAAGAAATACCAGGTTTCCCCCTTCAAATAGGACCTTTTCACCCACAAATGCCTCTTTTTTCCCTCAAATTGGAAATTTTCTTCCTAAAAGTCCATTTTTCTCCAAAATACAGAACATCTTCTCCAAGAAATACCAGCTTTCCCCCTTCAAATAGGACCTTTACACCCACAAATACCTCTTTTATGCCCAAAATAGGACAGTTTCTTCCAGAAATGCCACATTTCTCCCAAATGTATCACATCTTCTCCAAGAAATACCAAGTTTCCCCCTTCAAATAGGACCTTTTCACCCACAAATACCTCTTTTATCCCCAAAAGAGGACATTTTCTTCCAGAAATGCCACATTTCTCCCAAATATATCACATCTTCTCCAAGAAATACCAGGTTCCCCCTTGAAATAGGACCTTTTCACCCACAAATACCTCTTTTATCCCCAAAAGAGGACAGCTTCTTCCAGAAATGCCACATTTCTCCCAAATATATCACATCTTCTCCAAGAAATACCAGCTTTCCCCCTTCAAATAGGACCTTTTCACCCACAAATACCTCTTTTATCCCCAAAATAGGACAGTTTCTTCCAGAAAGGCCACATTTCTCCCAAATATATCACATCTTCTCCAAGAAATACCACGTTTCCCTCTTCAAATAGGACCTTTTCACCCACAAATACCTCTTTTATCCCCAAAATAGGACATTTTCTTCCAGAAATGCCACATTTCTCCCAAATAGATCACATCTTCTCCAAGAAATACCAGCTTTCCCCCATCAAATAGGACCTTTTCACCCAAAAATACCTCTTTTATCCCTAAAATAGGACAGTTTCTGCCAGAAATGCCACATTTCTCCCAAATAGATCACATCTTCTCCAAGAAATACCAGGATTCCTCCTGAAATACGACCTTATCTCCCAAAAATACCAGCCTTCTCCCCCAAAATTGGACTTTTTCTTCCAGAAATGCCACATTTCTCCCAAATATATCACATCTTCTCCAAGAAATACCAGGTTTCCCCCTTCAAATAGGACCTTTTCACCCACAAATACCTCTTTTATCCCCAAAAGAGGACAGTTTCTTCCAGACATGCCACATTTCTCCCAAATATATCACATCTTCTCCAAGAAATACCAGGTTCCCCCTTGAAATAGGACCTTTTCACCCACAAATACCTCTTTTATCCCCAAAAGAGGACAGCTTCTTCCAGAAATGCCACATTTCTCCCAAATATATCACATCTTCTCCAAGAAATACCAGCTTTCCCCCTTCAAATAGGACCTTTTCACCCACAAATACCTCTTTTATCCCCAAAATAGGACAGTTTCTTCCAGAAAGGCCACATTTCTCCCAAATATATCACATCTTCTCCAAGAAATACCACGTTTCCCTCTTCAAATAGGACCTTTTCACCCACAAATACCTCTTTTATCCCCAAAATAGGACATTTTCTTCCAGAAATGCCACATTTCTCCCAAATAGATCACATCTTCTCCAAGAAATACCAGCTTTCCCCCATCAAATAGGACCTTTTCACCCAAAAATACCTCTTTTATCCCTAAAATAGGACAGTTTCTGCCACAAATGCCACATTTCTCCCAAATAGATCACATCTTCTCCAAGAAATACCAGGATTCCTCCTGAAATACGACCTTATCTCCCAAAAATACCAGCCTTCTCCCCGCAAATTGGACATTTTCTTCCAGAAAGGCCACATTTCTCCCAAATATATCACATCTTCTCCAAGAAATACCAGGTTTCCCCCTTCAAATAGGACCTTTTCACCCACAAATACCTCTTTTATCCCCAAAAGAGGACAGTTTCTTCCAGACATGCCACATTTCTCCCAAATATATCACAGCTTCTCCAAGAAATACCAGGGTTCCCCCTTCAAATAGGACCTTTTCACCCACAAATACCTCTTTTCTCCCCAAAATAGGACAGTTTCGTCCAGAAATGCCACATTTCTCCCAAATATATCACATCTTCTCCAAGAAATACCAGCTTTCCCCCTTCAAATAGGACCTTTTCACCCACAAATACCTCTTTGATTCCTCAAGTTGGAAATTTTCTTCCAGAAATTCCAGATTTTTCCCATGTATAGAACATTTTCTCCAAGAAATACCAGGGTTCCCCCTTCAAATAGGACCTTTTCACCCACAAATACCTCTTTTATCCCCAAAAGAGGACAGTTTCTTCCAGAAATGCCACATTTCTCCCAAATAGATCACATCTTCTCCAAGAAATACCAGGTTTCCAACTTCAAATAGGACCTTTTCACCCACAAATACCTGTTTTATCCCCAAAATAGGACAGTTTCTGCCAGACATGCCACATTTCTCCCAAATATATCACATCTTCTCCAAGAAATACCAGGTTACCCCCTTCAAATAGGACCTTTTCACCCACAAATACCTCTTTTATCCCCGAAATAGGACAGTTTCTTCCAGACATGCCACATTTCTCCCAAATATATCACATCTTCTCCAAGAAATACCGCGTTTCCCCCTACAAATAGAAGCTTTTCAACCACAAATACCTCTTTTATCCCCCAAAGAGGACAGTTTCTTCCAGAAATGCCACATTTCTCCCAAATAGATCACATCTTCTCCAAGAAATACCAGCTTTCCCCCTTGAAATAGGAACTTTTCACCCACAAATACCTCCTTTATCCCAAAAATAGAACAGTTTCTACCAGAAATGCCACATTTCTCCCAAATATATCACATCTTCTCCAAGAAATACCAGCTTTTCCCCTAAAAATAGGACCTTTTCACCCACAAATACCTCTTTTATCCCCAAAATAGGACAGTTTCTTCCAGAAATGCCACATTTCTCCCAAATAGATCACATCTTCTACTAGAAATACCAGCTTTCCCCCTTCAAATAGGACCTTTTCACCCACAAATACCTCTTTTTTCCCCAAAATAGGACAGTTTCTTCCAGAAATGCCACATTTCTCCCAAATAGATCACAGCTTCTCCAAGAAATACCAGCTTTCCCCCTTCAAATAGGACCTTTTCACCCACAAATTCCTCTTTTATCCCAAAAATACGACAGTTTCTTCCTGACATGCCTGATTTCTCCCAAGTATAGAACATCTTCCCCAAGAAATACCAGGATTCCCCCTTCAAATAGGAACTTTTCTCCCACAAATACCAGCCTTCTCCCCCCAAATTGCACATATTCTTCCAGAAATACAACATTTCTCTCAAATATATCACATCTTCTCCAAGAAATACCAGGTTCCCCCTTCAAATAGGACCTTTTCACCCACAAATACCTCTTTTATCCCCAAAATAGGACAGTTTCTTCCAGAAATGCCACATTTCTCCCAAATATATCACATCTTCTCCAAGAAATACCAGCTTTCCCCCTTCAAATAGGACCTTTTCACCCACAAATACCTGTTTTATCCCCAAAATAGGACAGTTTCTTCCAGAAATGCCACATTTCTCCCAAATAGATCACATCTTCTCCAAGAAATACCACGTTTCCCCCTTCAAATAGGACCTTTTCACCCACAAATACCTATTTTATCCCGAAAATAGGACAGCTTCTTCCAGAAATGCCACATTTCTCCCAAATATATCACATCTTCTCCAAGAAATACCAGCTTTCCCCCTTCAAATAGGACCTTTTCACCCACAAATACCTCTTTTATCCCCAAAATAGGACAGTTTCTTCCAGAAAGGCCACATTTCTCCCAAATATATCACATCTTCTCCAAGAAATACCACGTTTCCCTCTTCAAATAGGACCTTTTCACCCACAAATACCTCTTTTATCCCCAAAATAGGACATTTTCTTCCAGAAATGCCACATTTCTCCCAAATAGATCACATCTTCTCCAAGAAATACCAGCTTTCCCCCATCAAATAGGACCTTTTCACCCAAAAATACCTCTTTTATCCCTAAAATAGGACAGTTTCTGCCAGAAATGCCACATTTCTCCCAAATAGATCACATCTTCTCCAAGAAATACCAGGATTCCTCCTGAAATACGACCTTATCTCCCAAAAATACCAGCCTTCTCCCCCAAAATTGGACTTTTTCTTCCAGAAATGCCACATTTCTCCCAAATATATCACATCTTCTCCAAGAAATACCAGGTTTCCCCCTTCAAATAGGACCTTTTCACCCACAAATACCTCTTTTATCCCCAAAAGAGGACAGTTTCTTCCAGACATGCCACATTTCTCCCAAATAGATCACATCTTCTCCAAGAAATACCAGGTTCCCCCTTGAAATAGGACCTTTTCACCCACAAATACCTCTTTTATCCCCAAAAGAGGACAGCTTCTTCCAGAAATGCCACATTTCTCCCAAATATATCACATCTTCTCCAAGAAATACCAGCTTTCCCCCTTCAAATAGGACCTTTTCACCCACAAATACCTCTTTTATCCCCAAAATAGGACAGTTTCTTCCAGAAAGGCCACATTTCTCCCAAATATATCACATCTTCTCCAAGAAATACCACGTTTCCCTCTTCAAATAGGACCTTTTCACCCACAAATACCTCTTTTATCCCCAAAATAGGACATTTTCTTCCAGAAATGCCACATTTCTCCCAAATAGATCACATCTTCTCCAAGAAATACCAGCTTTCCCCCATCAAATAGGACCTTTTCACCCAAAAATACCTCTTTTATCCCTAAAATAGGACAGTTTCTGCCAGAAATGCCACATTTCTCCCAAATAGATCACATCTTCTCCAAGAAATACCAGGATTCCTCCTGAAATACGACCTTATCTCCCAAAAATACCAGCCTTCTCCCCCAAAATTGGACTTTTTCTTCCAGAAATGCCACATTTCTCCCAAATATATCACATCTTCTCCAAGAAATACCAGGTTTCCCCCTTCAAATAGGACCTTTTCACCCACAAATACCTCTTTTATCCCCAAAAGAGGACAGTTTCTTCCAGACATGCCACATTTCTCCCAAATATATCACAGCTTCTCCAAGAAATACCAGGGTTCCCCCTTCAAATAGGACCTTTTCACCCACAAATACCTCTTTTCTCCCCAAAATAGGACAGTTTCGTCCAGAAATGCCACATTTCTCCCAAATATATCACATCTTCTCCAAGAAATACCAGCTTTCCCCCTTCAAATAGGACCTTTTCACCCACAAATACCTCTTTGATTCCTCAAGTTGGAAATTTTCTTCCAGAAATTCCAGATTTTTCCCATGTATAGAACATTTTCTCCAAGAAATACCAGGGTTCCCCCTTCAAATAGGACCTTTTCACCCACAAATACCTCTTTTATCCCCAAAAGAGGACAGTTTCTTCCAGAAATGCCACATTTCTCCCAAATAGATCACATCTTCTCCAAGAAATACCAGGTTTCCAACTTCAAATAGGACCTTTTCACCCACAAATACCTGTTTTATCCCCAAAATAGGACAGTTTCTGCCAGACATGCCACATTTCTCCCAAATATATCACATCTTCTCCAAGAAATACCAGGGTTCCCCCTTCAAATAGGACCTTTTCACCCACAAATACCTCTTTTATCCCCGAAATAGGACAGTTTCTTCCAGACATGCCACATTTCTCCCAAATATATCACATCTTCTCCAAGAAATACCGCGTTTCCCCCTACAAATAGAAGCTTTTCAACCACAAATACCTCTTTTATCCCCCAAAGAGGACAGTTTCTTCCAGAAATGCCACATTTCTCCCAAATAGATCACATCTTCTCCAAGAAATACCAGCTTTCCCCCTTGAAATAGGAACTTTTCACCCACAAATACCTCCTTTATCCCAAAAATAGAACAGTTTCTACCAGAAATGCCACATTTCTCCCAAATATATCACATCTTCTCCAAGAAATACCAGCTTTTCCCCTAAAAATAGGACCTTTTCACCCACAAATACCTCTTTTATCCCCAAAATAGGACAGTTTCTTCCAGAAATGCCACATTTCTCCCAAATAGATCACATCTTCTACTAGAAATACCAGCTTTCCCCCTTCAAATAGGACCTTTTCACCCACAAATACCTCTTTTTTCCCCAAAATAGGACAGTTTCTTCCAGAAATGCCACATTTCTCCCAAATAGATCACAGCTTCTCCAAGAAATACCAGCTTTCCCCCTTGAAATAGGACCTTTTCACCCACAAATACCTCTTTTATCCCAAAAATACGACAGTTTCTTCCTGACATGCCTGATTTCTCCCAAGTATAGAACATCTTCCCCAAGAAATACCAGGATTCCCCCTTCAAATAGGAACTTTTCACCCACAAATACCAGCCTTCTCCCCCCAAATTGCACATATTCTTCCAGAAATACAACATTTCTCTCAAATATATCACATCTTCTCCAAGAAATACCAGGTTCCCCCTTCAAATAGGACCTTTTCACCCACAAATACCTCTTTTATCCCCAAAATAGGACAGTTTCTTCCAGACATGCCACATTTCTCCCAAATATATCACATCTTCTCCAAGAAATACCAGCTTTCCCCCTTCAAATAGGACCTTTTCACCCACAAATACCTGTTTTATCCCCAAAATAGGACAGTTTCTTCCAGAAATGCCACATTTCTCCCAAATAGATCACATCTTCTCCAAGAAATACCACGTTTCCCCCTTCAAATAGGACCTTTTCACCCACAAATACCTATTTTATCCCGAAAATAGGACAGTTTCTTCCAGACATGCCACATTTCTCCCAAATAGATCACATCTTCTGCAAGAAATAACACGTTTCCCCCTTCAAATAGGACCTTTTCAACCACAAATACCTCTTTTATCCCCAAAACAGGACAGTTTCTGCCAGAAATGCCACATTTCTCCCAAATATAGCAAATCTTCTCCAAGAAATACCAGCTTTCCCCCCTCAAACAGGACCTTTTCACCCACAAATACCTCTTTTATCCCCAAAAGAGGACATTTTCTTCCCGAAATGCCACATTTCTCCCAAATAGATCACATCTTCTCCAAGAAATACCAGCTTTCCCCCTTCAAATAGGACCTTTTCACCCACAAATACCTTTTTTTTCCCCAAAAGAGGACAGTTTCTTTCAAAAATGCCACATTTCTCCCAAATAAATCACATCTTCTCCAAGAAATACCAGCTTATCCCCTTGAAATATAACCTACTCACCCACAAATACCTGTTTTATCCCCAAAAGAGGACAGTTTCTTCCAGAAATGCCACATTTCTCCCAAATATATCACATCTTCTCCAAGAAATACCAGGTTTCACCCTTCAAATAGGACCTTATCACCCACAAGTACCTCTTTTATCCCCAAAATAGGACAGTTTCTTCCAGACATGCCACATTTCTCCCAAATAGATCACATCTTCTCCAAGAAATACCAGGATTCCTCCTGAAATAGGAACTTTTCTCCCACAAATACCTGCCTTCTCCCCCCAAATTGGAATTTTTCTTCCAGAAATGCCACATTTCTCCCAAATAGATCACATCTTCTCCAAGAAATACCAGGTTTCCCCCTCGAAATAGGACCTTTTCACCCACAAATACCTCTTTTATCCCCAAAAGAGGACATTTTCTTCCAGAAATACCACATTTCTCCCAAATATATCACATCTTCTCCAAGAAATACCAGGTTACCCCCTTCAAATAGGACCTTTTCACCCACAAATACCTCTTTTATCCCCAAAAGAGGACAGTTTCTTCCAGAAATGCCACATTTCTCCCAAATATATCACATCTTCTCCAAGAAATACCGCGTTTCCCCCTACAAATAGGACCTTTTCACCCACAAATACCTCTTTTATCCCCAAAAGAGGACAGTTTCTTCCAGACATGCCACATTTCTCCCAAATAGATCACATCTTCTCCAAGAAATACCAGGTTTCCCCCTTTTCTTTTATCCCCAAAATACGACAGTTTCTTCCTGACATGCCTGATTTCCCCCAAGTATAGAAGTTCCTATTTCTGGAGGAATCCTGGTATTTCTTGGAGAAGATGTGATCTATTTGGGAGAAATGTGGCATTTCTGGAAGAAACTGTCCTATTTTGGGGATAAAAGAGGTATTTGTGGGTGAAAAGGTCCCATTTGAAGGGGGAAAGCTGGTATTTCTTGGAGAAGATGTGATATATTTGGGAGAAATGTGGCATTTCTGGCAGAAACTGTCCTCTTTTGGGGATAAAAGAGGTATTTGTGGATGAAAAGGTCCTATGTGAAGGGGGAATCCTGGTATTTCTTGGAGAAGATGTGATACATTTGGGAGAAATGTGGCATTTCTGGAAGAAACTGTCCTCTTTTGGGGATAAAATAGGTATTTGTGGGTGAAAAGGTCCTATTTGAAGGGGGAACCCTGGTATTTCTTGGAGAAGATGTGATATATTTGGGAGAAATGTGGCATGTCAGGAGGAAACTGTCCTCTTTTGGGGATAGAACAGGTATTTGTGGGAGAAAAGTTCCTATTTCTGGAGGAATACTGGTATTTCTTGGAGAAGCTGTGATATATTTGGGAGAAATGTGGCATGTCAGGAAGAAACTGTCCTATTTTGGGGATAAAAGAGGTATTTGTGGGTGAAAAGGTCCTATTTGAAGGGTGGAACTTGGTATTTCTTGGAGAAGATGTGATCTATTTGGGAGAAATCTTGCATATCTGGAAGAAAATGTCCTCTTTTCGGGATAAAGCAGGTATTAGTGGGTGAAAAGGTCCTATTTGAAGGGCGAAACCTGGTATTTCTTGGAGAAGATGTGATCTATTTGGGAGAAATGTGGCATGTCTGGAGGAAAATGTCGTATTTTGGGGATAAAAGAGGTATTTGTGGGAGAAAAGGTCCTATTTGAGGGGGGAAACGTGGTATTTCTTGGAGAAGATGTGATCTATTTGGGAGAAATCTGGCATTTCTGGAAGAAAATGTCCAATCTGGGGGGTTGAAGGCTGGTATTTGTGGGTGAAAAGGTCGTATTTGAAGGGGGAAAGCTGGTATTTCTTGGAGAAGATGTGATATATTTGGGAGAAATGTGGCATTTCTGTAAGTAACTGTCCTCTTTTGGGGATAAAAGAGGTATTTGTGGTGAAAAGGTCCTATTTCGAGGGGGAACCCTGGTATTTCTTGGAGAAGATGTGATATATTTGGGAGAAATCTGGCATTTCTGGAAGAAACTGTCCTATTTTGGGGATAAAAGAGGCATTTGTGGGTGAAAAGGTCCTATTTGAAGGGGGAAAGCTGGTATTTCTTGGAGAAGATGTGATGTATTTGGGAGAAATGTGGCATTTCTGGAAGAAACTGTCCTATTGTGGGGATCAAAGAGGTATTTGAGGGTGAAAAGGTCCTATTTGAAGGGGGAACCCTGGTATTTCTTGGAGAAGATGTGATCTATTTGTGAGAAATGTGGCATTTCTGGAAGAAAATGTGAAATTTGGGGGGAGAAGGCTGGTACTTGTGGGTGAAAAGTTCCTATTTCTGGAGGAATGCTGGTATTTCTTGGAGAAGATGTGATCTATTTGGGAGAAATGTGGCATTTCTGGAAGAAACTGTCCTATTTTGGGGATAAAAGAGGTATTTGTGGGTGAAAAGGTCCTATTTGAAGGGGGAAAGCTGGTATTTCTTGGAGAAGATGTGATCTATTTGGGAGAAATGTGGCATGTCTGGAGGAAAATGTTGTATTTTGGGGATAAAAGAGGTATTTGTGGGAGAACAGGTCCTATTTCAAGGGTGAAAGCTGGTATTTCTTGGAGAAGATGTGATGTATTTGGGAGAAATGTGGCATTTCTGAAAGAAAATGTCCTATTTTGGGGATAAAAGAGGTATTTGTGGGTTAAAAGGTCCTATTTGAAGGGGGAAAGCTGGTATTTCTTGGAGAAGATGTGATCTATTTGGGAGAAATGTGGCATTTCTGCAAGAAAATGTCCTATTTTGGGGATAAAAGAGGTATTTGTGGGTGAAAAGGTCCTATTTGAAGGGGGAACCCTGGTATTTCTTGGAGAAGATGTGATATATTTGGGAGAAATGTGGCATGTCAGGAGTAAACTGTCCTCTTTTGGGGATAGAACAGGTATTTGTGGGAGAAAAGTTCCTATTTCAGGAGGAATCCTGGTATTTCTTGGAGAAGCTGTGATCTATTTGGGAGAAATGTGGCATGTCAGGAAGAAACTGTCCTCTTTTGGGGATAAAAGAGGTATTTGTGGGTGAAAAGGTCCTATTTGAAGGGTGGAACGTGGTATTTCTTGGAGAAGATGTGATATATTTGGGAGAAATCTTGCATTTCTGGAAGATAATGTCCTCTTTTGGGGATAAAGCAGGTATTAGTGGGTGAAAAGGTCCTATTTGAAGGGCGAAACCTGGTATTTCTTGGAGAAGATGTGATCTATTTGGGAGAAATGTGGCATGTCTGGAGGAAAATTTCGTATTTTGGGGATAAAAGAGGTATTTGTGGGAGAAAAGGTCCTATTTCAGGGGGGAAACGTGGTATTTCTTGGAGAAGATGTGATCTATTTGGGAGAAATCTGGCATTTCTGGAAGAAAATGTCCAATCTGGGGGCTGAAGGCTGATATTTGTGGGTGAAAAGGTCCTATTTGAAGGGGGAGACCTGGTATTTCTTGGAGAAGATGTGATATATTTGGGAGAAATATGGCATTTCTGGCAGAAGCTGTACTATTTTGGGAAAAAATGAGGTATTTGTGGGTGAAAAGGTCCAATTTCCAGGGGAAAACCTGGTATTTCTTGGAGAAGATGTGATCTATTTGGGAGAAATGTGGCATTTCTGGAAGAAACTGTCCTCTTTTGGGGATAAAAGAGGTATTTGTGGGTGAAAAGGTCGTATTTGAAGGGGGAACCCTGGTATTTCTTGGAGAAGATGTGATCTATTTGGGAGAAATCTGTCTTTTCTGGAAGAAAATTTGCAATTTGAGGGATAAAAGAGGTATTTGTGGGTGAAAAGGTCCTATTTGAAGGGGGAACCCTGGTATTTCTTGGAGAAGATGTGATATATTTGGGAGAAATGTGGCATTTCTGGAAGAAACTGTCCAATTTTCGGGATAAAAGAGGTATTTGTGGGTGAAAAGGTCCTATTTGAAGGGGGAATCCTGGTATTTCTTGGAGAAGATGTGATCTATTTGGGAGAAATGTGGCATTTCTGGAAGAAACTGTCCTCTTTTGGGGATAAAAGAGGTATTTGTGGGTGAAAAGGTCCTATTTGAAGGGGGAAACCAGGTATTTCTTGGAGAAGATGTGATATATTTGGGAGAAATGTGGCCTTTCTGGAAGAAAAAGTCCAATTTGGATGCAGAAGGCTGGTATTTCTGGGAGAAAAGTTCCTATTTCAGGAGGAATCCTGGTATTTCTTGGAGAAGATGTGATCTATTTGGGAGAAATGTGGCATTTCTGGCAGAAACTGTCCTCCTTTGGGGATAAAAGAGGTATTTGTGGGTGAAAAGGTCCTATTTGAATGGGGAACCCTGGTATTTCTTAGAGAAGAAGTGGTATATTTGGGAGAAATGTGGCATTTCTGGAAGAAACTGTCCTCTTTTGGGGATAAAAGAGGTATTTGTGGGTGAAAAGGTCCTATTTGAAGGGGGAAAGCTGGTATTTCTTGGAGAAGATGTGATATATTTGGGAGAAATGTGGCATTTCTGGAAGAAAATTTCCTATTTGAGGGATAAAAGAGGTATTTGTGGGTGAAAAGGTCCTATTTGAAGGGGGAACCCTGGTATTTCTTGGAGAAGATGTGATATATTTGGGAGAAATGTGGCATGTCTGGAAGAAACTGTCCTCTTTTGGGGATAAAACAGGTATTTGTGGGTGAAAAGGTCCTATTTGAAGGGGGAAACGTGGTATTTCTTGGAGAAGATGTGATCTATTTGGGAGAAATCTGGCATTTGTGGAAGAAACTGTCCTATTTTGGGGATAGAACAGGTATTTGTGGGTGAAAAGGTCCTATTTCGAGGGGGAAACTTGGTATTTCTTGGAGAAGATGTGATATATTTGGGAGAAATGTGGCATTTCTGGCAGAAACTGTCCTATTTTGGGGATAAAAGAGGTATTTGTGGGTGAAAAGGTCCTATTTCAAGGGGGAACCAGGTATTTCTTGGAGAAGATGTGATATATTTGGGAGAAATGTGGCCTTTCTGGAAGAAACTGTCCTATTCTGGGGATAAAACAGGCATTTGTGTTTGAAAAGGTCCTATTTGAAGGTTGAAACCTGGTATTTCTTGGAGAAGATGTGCTATATTTGGGAGAAATGTGGCATTTCTGGCAGAAACTGTCCTCTTTTGGGGATAAAAGAGGTATTTGTGGGAGAAAAGGTCCTATTTGAAGGGGGAAACTTGGAATTTCTTGGAGAAGATGTGATCTATTTGGGAGAAATGTGGCATGTCTGGAAGAAACTGTCCTCTTTTGGGGATAAAAGAGGTATTTGTGGGTGAAAAGGTCCTATTTGAAGGGGGAAACCTGGTATTTCTAGGAGAAGATGTGATCTATTTGGGAGAAATGTGGCCTTTCTGGAAGAAACTGTCCTCTTTTGGGGATAAAAGAGGTATTTGTGGGTGAAAAGTTCCTAATTCCAGGGGTAATCCTGGTATTTCTTGGAGAAGATGTGATCTATTTGGGAGAAATGTGGCATGTCAGGAAGAAACTGTCCTCTTTTGGGGATAAAAGAGGTATTTGTGGGTGAAAAGGTCCTATTTGAAGGGGGAAACCTGGTATTTCTTGGAGAAGATGTGATCTATTTGGGAGAAATGTGGCATTTCTGGAAGAAACTGTCCTGTTTTGGGGATAAAAGAGGTATTTGTGGGTGAAAAGGTCCTATTTGAAGGGGGAAAGCTGGTATTTCTTGGAGAAGATGTGATCTATTTGGGAGAAATGTGCCATGTCTGGAACAAACTGTCCTATTTTCCGGGGATAAAAGAGCTATTTGTGGGTGAAAAGGTCCTATTTGAGGCGGAAAAGCTGGTATTTCTTGGAGAAGATGTGATCTATTTGGGGGAAATGTGGCCTTTCTTGCAGAAACTGTCGTATTTTGGGGATAAAAGAGGTATTTGTGGGTGAAAAGGTTCTATTTGAAGGGGGAAACGTGATATTTTTTGGAGAAGATGTGATCTATTTGGGAGAAATGTGGCATTTCTGGAAGAAACTGTCGTATTTTGGGGATAAAAGAGGTATTTGTGGGTGAAAAGGTCCTATTTGAAGGGGGAAACGTGGTATTTCTTGGAGAAGATGTGATCTATTTGGGAGAAATGTGGCATGTCTGGAAGAAAATGTCCTATTTTGGGGATAAAACAAGCATTTGTGGGTGAAAAGGTCCTATTTGAAGGGGGAAAGCTGGTATTTCTTGGAGAAGCTGTGATCTATTTGGGAGAAATGTGGCATTTCTGGAAGAAACTGTCCTCTTTTGGGGATAAAAGAGGTATTTGTGGGTGAAAAGGTCCTATTTGAAGGGGGAAACCAGGTATTTCTTGGAGAAGATGTGATCTATTTGGGAGAAATGTGGCATTTCTGGAAGAAACTGTCCTGTTTTTGGGATTAAAGAGGTACTTGTGGGTGAAAAGGTCCTATTTGAAGGGGGAAACGTGGTATTTCTTGGAGAAGATGTGATCTATTTGGGAGAAATGTGGCATGTCAGGAAGAAACTGTCCTCTTTTGGGGATCAAAGAGGTATTTGTGGGTGAAAAGGTCCTATTTGAAGGGGGAAACGTGGTATTTCTTGGAGAAGATGTGATCTATTTGGGAGAAATGTGGCATTTCTGCAAGAAACTGTCCTGTTTTGGGAAAAAAACGAGGTATTTGTGGGTGAAAAGGTCCTATTTCGAGGGGGAAAGCTGGTATTTCTAGGAGAAGATGTGATCTATTTGGGAGAAATGTGGCATGTCTGGAAGAAACTGTACTCTTTTGGGGATAAAAGAGGTATTTGTGGGTGAAAAGGTCCTATTTCGAGGGGTAATCCTGGTATTTCTTGGAGAAGATGTGATCTATTTGGGAGAAATGTGGCATGTCAGGAAGAAACTGTCCTATTTTGGGGATAAAAGAGGTATTTGTGGGTGAAAAGGTCCTATTTGAAGGGGGAAAGCTGGTATTTCTTGGAGAAGATGTGATATATTTGGGAGAAATGTGGCATTTCTGGAAGAAAACATCCAGTCTGGGGGGAGAAGGCTGGTATTTGTGGGAGAAAATGTCCTATTTCAGGAGGAATCCTGGTATTTCTTGGAGAAGATGTGATCTATTTGGGAGAAATGTGGCATTTCTGGAAGAAACTGTCGTATTTTGGGGATAAAAGAGGTATTTGTGGGTGAATAGGTCCTATTTGAAGGGGGAAAGCTGGTATTTCTTGGAGAAGATGTGATATATTTGGAAGAAATCTGGCGTTTCCGGCAGAAACTGTCCTATTTTGGGGATAAAACAGGTATTTGTGGGTGAAAAGGTCCTATTTGAAGGGGGAAACCTGGTATTTCTTGGAGAAGATGTGATATATTTGGGAGAAATGTGGCATGTCTGTTAGAAACTGTCCTATTTTGGGGAAAAAAGAGGTATTTGTGGGTGAAAAGGTCCTATTTGAAGGGGGAAAGCTGGTATTTCTTGGAGAAGATGTGATTTATTTGGGAGAAATGTGGCCTTTCTGTAAGAAAATGTCCTCTTTTGGGGATAAAGAGGTATTTGTGGGTGAAAAGGTCCTATTTGAAGGGGGAAACCTGGTATTTCATGGAGAAGATGTGGTCTATTTGGGAGAAATGTGGCATTTCTGGAAGAAACTGTCCTCTTTTGGGGATAAAAGAGGTATTTGTGGGTGAAAAGGTCCTATCTGAAGGGGGAACCCTGGTATTTCTTGGAGAAGATGTGATCTATTTGGGAGAAATGTGGCATGTCAGGAAGAAACTGTCCTATTTTCCGGGGATTAAAGAGGTATTCGTGGGTGAAAAGGTCCTATTTGAGGGGGAAAAGCTGGTATTTCTTGGAGAAGATGTGATATATTTGGGGGAAATGTGGCATTTCTGGAAGAAGCTGTCCTCTTTTGGGGATAAAAGAGGTATTTGTGGGTGAAAAGGTTCTATTTGAAGGGGGAAACGTGGTATTTCTTGGAGAAGATGTGATCTATTTGGGAGAAATGTGGCATGTCTGGAAGAAACTGACCTATTTTGGGGATAAAAGAGGTATTTGGGGGTGAAAAGGTCCTATTTGAAGGGGGAAACCTGGTATTTCTTGGAGAAGATGTGATATATTTGGGAGAAATGTGGCATTTCTGGAAGAAACTGTCCTCTTTTGGGGATAAAAGAGGTATTTGTGGGTGAAAAGGTCCTATTTGAAGGGGGAATCCTGGTATTTCTTGGAGAAGATGTGATCTATTTGGGAGAAATGTGGCATTTCAGGAAGAAACTGTCCTCTTTTGGGAAAAAAAGAGGTATTTGTGGGTGAAAAGGTCCTATTTGAAGGGGGAAACCTGGTATTTCTAGGTGAAGATGTGATCTATTTGGGAGAAATGTGGCATTTCTGGAAGAAACTCTCGTATTGTGGGGATAAAAGAGGTATTTGGGGTGAAAAGTTCCTATTTGAAGGGGGAATCCTGGTATTTCCTGGAGAAGATGTGATATATTTGGGAGAAATTTGGCATTTCTGGAAGAAAAAGTTCAATTTCGGTGGAGAAGGCTGGTATTTGCGGGAGAAAAGTTCCTATTTCAGGAGGAATCCTGGAATTTCTTCGAGAAGATGTGATATATTTGGGAGAAATGTGGTATTTCTGGAAGAAAATGTCCTCTTTTGGGGATAAAAGAGGTATTTGTGGGTGAAAAGGTCTTATTTGAAGGGGGAACACTGGTATTTCTTGGAGAAGATGTGGTATATTTGGGAGAAATGTGGCATTTCTGGAAGATATTGTTCTATTTCGGGGATAAAAAAGGTATTTGTGGGTGAAAAGGTCCTATTTGAAGGGGGAACACTGGTATTTCTTGGAGAAGATGTGATATATTTGGGAGAAATGTGGCATTTCTGGAAGAAACTGTCCTCTTTTGGGGATAAAAGAGGTATTTGTGGGTGAAAAGGTCCTATTTGAAGGGGGAAAGCTGGTATTTCTTGGAGAAGATGTGATATATTTGGGAGAAATGTGGCATTTCTGGAAGAAACTGTCCTATTTTGGGGAAAAAAGAGGTATTTGTGGGTGAAAAGTTCCTATTTGAAGGGGGAAAGCTGGTATTTCTTGGAGAAGATGTGATCTATTTGGGAGAAATGTGGCATTTCTGGAAGAAACTGTCCTATTTTGGGGATAAAAGAGGTATTTGTGGGTGAAAAGGTCCTATTTGAAGGGGGAAACCTGGTATTTCATGGAGAAGATGTGATCTATTTGGGAGAAATGTGGCATTTCTGGAAGAAACTGTCCTATTTTGGGGATAAAAGAGGTATTTTTGGGTGAAAAGGTCCTATTTGAAGGGGGAATCCTGGTATTTCTTGGAGAAGATGTGATCTATTTGGGAGAAATGTGGCATTTCTGGAAGAAACTGTCCTCTTTTGGGCATCAAAGAGGTATTTGTGGGTGAAAAGGTCCTATTTGAAAAAGGAAAGCTGGTAATTCTTGGAGAAGATGTGATATATTTTTAGGAGAAATCGGGCATTTCTGGAAGAAACTGTCCTCTTTTGGGGATGAAAGAGGTATTTGTGGGTGAAAAGGTCCTATTTGAAGGGGGAAACCTGGTATTTCTTGGAGAAGATGTGCTATATTTGGGAGAAATGTGGCATTTCTGGAAGAAACTGTCCTATTTTGGGGATAAAAGAGGTATTTGTGGGTGAAAAGGTCCTATTTGAAGGGGGAAACGTGGTATTTCTTGGAGAAGATGTGATATATTTGGGAGAAATCGGGCATTTCTGGAAGAAACTGTCCTATTCTGGGGATAAAAGAGGTATTTGTGGGTGATAAGGTCCTATTTGAAGGGGGAATCCTGGTATTTCTTGGAGAAGATGTGATCTATTTGGGAGAAATGTGGCATTTCTGGCAGAAACTGTACTATTTTGGGAAAAAATGAGGTATTTGTGGGTGAAAAGGTCCTATTTGAAGGGGGAAAGCTGGTATTTCTAGGAGAAGATGTGATTTATTTGGGAGAAATGTGGCATGTCTGGAAGAAACTGTCCTATTTTGGGGATAAAAGAGGTATTTGTGGGTGAAAAGGTCCTATTTGAAGGGGGAACCCTGATATTTCTTGGAGAAGATGTGATATATTTGGAAGAAATCTGGCATGTCTGGAAGAAACTGTCCTCTTTTGGGGATAAAAGAGGTATTTGTGGGTGAAAAGGTCCTATTTGAAGGGGGAAACGTGGTATTTCTTGGAGAAGATGTGATATATTTGGGAGAAATGTGGCATTTCTGGAAGAAACTGTCCTATTTTGGGGATAAAAGAGGTATTTGTAGGTGAAAAAGTCGTATTTGAAGGGGGAATCCTGGTATTTCTTGGAGAAGATGTGATATATTTGGGAGAAATGTGGCATTTCTGGAAGAAACTGTCCTATTTTGGGGATGAAAGAGGTATTTGTGGGTGAAAAGGTCCTATTTCCAGGGGGAAATCTGGTATTTCTAGGAGAAGATGTGATATATTTGGGAGAAATCGGGCATTTCTGGAAGAAAATGTCCTATTTTGGGGATAAAAGAGGTATTTGTGGGTGAATAGGCTCAATTTCAAGGGGGAAACGTAGTATTTCCTGAAGAAGATGTGATCTATTTGCGAGAAATGTGGCATTTCTGGAAGAAACTGTCCTCTTTTGGGGATAAAAGAGGTATTTGTGGGTGAAAAGATCTTATTTGAAGGGGGAAAGCTGGTATTTCTTGGAGAAGATGTGATCTATTTGGGAGAAATGTGGCATGTCTGGAAGAAACTGTCCTCTTTTGGGGATAAAAGAGGTATTTGTGGGTGAAAAGGTCCTATTTGAAGGGGGAAAGCTGGTATTTCTTGGAGAAGATGTGATATATTTGGGAGAAATGTGGCCTTTCTGGAAGAAACAGTCCTATTCTGGGGATAAAAGAGGTATTTGCGGGTGAAAATGTCCTATTTCGAGGGGGAAACCTGGTATTTCAAGGAGAAGATGTGATATATTTGGGAGAAATGTGGCATGTCAGGATGAAACTGTCCTATTTTCCGGGGATAAAAGAGGTATTCGTGGGTGAAAAGTTCCTATTTGAGGGGGAAAAGCTGGTATTTCTTGGAGAAGATGTGATCTATTTGGGAGAAATGTGGCATTTCTGGAAGAAACTGTCCTCTTTTGGGGATAAAAGAGGTATTTGTGGGTGAAAAGGTCCTATTTGAAGGGGGAATCCTGGTATTTCTTGGAGAAGCTGTGATCTATTTGGGAGAAATGTGGCATTTCTGGAAGAAACTGTCCTATTTTGGGGATAAAACAGGCATTTGTGGGTGAAAAGGTCCTATTTCGAGGGGGATACCTGGTATTTCTAGGAGGAGATGTGATATATTTGGGAGAAATGTGGCATTTCTGGAAGAAACTGTCCTCTTTTGGGGATAAAAGAGGTATTTGTGGGTGAAAAGGTCCTATTTGAAGGGGGAAAGCTGGTATTTCTTGGAGAAGATGTGATCTATTTGGGAGAAATGTGGCATTTCTGGAAGAAACTGTCCTATTTTGGGGATAAAAGAGGTATTTGTTGGTGAAAAGGTCCTATTTGAAGGGGGAAAGCTGGTATTTCTTGGAGAAGATGTGATCTATTTGGGGGAAATGTGGCATTTCTGGAAGAAAAAGTGCAATTTGGGAGGAGAAGACAGGTATTTGTGGGAGAAAAGTTCCTATTTCAGGAGGAATCCTGGTATTTCTTGGAGAAGATGTGATATATTTGGGAGAAATCTGGCATGTAAGGAAGAAACTGTCCTATTTTTGGGATTAAAGAGGTACTTGTGGGTGAAAAGGTCCTATTTGAAGGGCGAAACCTGGTATTTCTTGGGGAAGATGTGATATATTTGGGAGAAATGTGGCATGTCTGGAAGAAACTGTCCTATTTTGGGGAAAAAAGAGGTATTTGTGGGTGAAACGTTCCTATTTGAAGGGGGAAAGCTGGTATTTCTTGGAGAAGATGTGATCTATTTGCGAGAAATGTGGCATGTCAGGAAGAAACTGTCCTCTTTTGGGGATCAAAGAGGTATTTGTGGGTGAAAAGGTCCTATTTGAAGGGGGAAACGTGGTATTTCTTGGAGAAGATGTGATCTATTTGGGAGAAATGTGGCCTTTCTGGAAGAAACTGTCGTATTGTGGGGATAAAAGAGGTATTTGTGGGTGAAAAGGTCCTATTTGAAGGGGGAACCCTGGTATTTCTTGGAGAAGATGTGATTTATTTGGGAGAAATGTGGCATGTCTGGAAGAAACTGTCGTATTGTGGGGATAAAAGAGGTATTTGGGGTGAAAGGTTCCTATTTGAAGGGGGAAAGCTGGTATTTCCTGAAGAAGATGTGATATATTTGGGAGAAATGTGGCATTTCTGGAAGAAAAAGTTCAATTTGGGGGGAGAAGGCTGGTATTTGCGGGAGAAAAGTTCCTATTTCAGGAGGAATCCTGGTATATCTTGGAGAAGATGTGATATATTTGGGAGAAATGTGGCATTTCTGGCAGAAAATGTCCTCTTTTTGGGATAAAAGAGGTATTTGTGGGGGAAAAGGTCCTATTTGAAGGGGGAAACGTGGTATTTCTTGGAGAAGATGTGATATATTTGGGAGAAATGTGGCATGTCTGGAAGAAACTGTCCTCTTTTGGGGATGTAAGAGGTATTTGTGGGTGAAAAGTTCCTATTTGAAGGGGGAACCCTGGTATTTCTTGGAGAAGATGTGATCTATTTGGGAGAAATGTGGCATTTCTGGAAGAAAAAGTCCAATTTGGTTGCAGAAGGCTGGTATTTCTGGGAGAAAAGTTCCTATTTCAGGAGGAATCCTGGTATTTCTTGGAGAAGATGTGATCTATTTGGGAGAAATGTGGCAAGTCTGGAAGAAACTGTCCTCTTTTGGGGATAAAAGAGGTACTTGTGGGTGAAAAGGTCCTATTTGAAGGGGGAAACCTGGTATTTCTTGGAGAAGATGTGATATATTTGGGAGAAATGTGGCCTTTCTGGAAGAAACTGTCCTCTTTTGGGGATAAAACAGGTGTTTGTGGGTGAAAAGGTCCTATTTGAAGGGGGATAGCTGGTATTTCTTGGAGAAGATGTGATATATTTGGGAGAAATGTGGCATGTCTGGAAGAAACTGTCCTATTTTGGGGATAAAAGAGGTATTTGTGGGTGAAAAGGTCCTATTTGAAGGGCGAAACCTGGTATTTCTTGGAGAAGCTGTGATCTATTTGGGAGAAATGTGGCATGTCTGGAAGAAACTGTCCTATTTTGGGGATAAAACAGGCATTTGTGGGTGAAAAGGTCCTATATGAAGGGGGAATCCTTGTATTTCTTGGAGAAGATGTGATCTATTTGGGAGAAATCTGGCATTTCTGGAAGAAACTGTCCTATTTTGGGGATAAAAGAGGTATTTGTGGGTGAAAAGGTCCTATTTGAAGGGGGAAAGCTGGTATTTCTTGGAGAAGATGTGATATATTTGGGAGAAATCTGGCATTTCTGGAGGAAAATGCCCTATCTGGGGGGAGATAAGAGGTATTTGTGGGTGAAAAGGTTCTATTTGAAGGGGGAGACCTGGTATTTCTTGGAGAAGATGTGATATATTTGGGAGAAATGTGGCATTTCTGGAAGAAACTGTCCTCTTTTGGGGATAAAAGAGGTATTTGTGGGTGAAAAGGTCCTATTTCTAGGGGGAAAGCTGGTATTTCTTGGAGAAGATGTGATCTATTTGGGAGAAATGTGGCATTTCAGGAAGAAACTGAACTCTTTTGGGAAAAAAAGAGGTATTTGTGGGTGAAAAGGTCCTATTTGAAGGGGGAAACCTGGTATTTCATGGAGAAGATGTGATCTATTTGGGAGAAATGTGGCATTTCTGGAAGAAACTGTCCAATTTTGGGGATAAAAGAGGTATTTGTGGGTGAAAAGTTCCTATTTGAAGGGGGAATCCTGGTATTTCCTGGAGAAGATGTGATATATTTGGGAGAAATGTGGCATTTCTGGAAGAAAAAGTTCAATTTCGGTGGAGAAGGCTGGTATTTGCGGGAGAAAAGTTCCTATTTCAGGAGGAATCCTGGAATTTCTTGGAGAAGATGTGATCTATTTGGGAGAAATGTGGCATTTCTGGAAGAAACTGTCCTCTTTTGGGGATAAAAGAGGTATTTGTGGGTGAAAAGGTCCTATTTGAAGGGGGAACACTGGTATTTCTTGGAGAAGATGTGGTATATTTGGGAGAAATGTGGCATTTCTGGAAGATATTGTTCTATTTCGGGGATAAAACAGGTGTTTGTGGGTGAAAAGGTCCTATTTGAAGGGGGAAACCTGGTATTTCTTGGAGAAGATGTGATCTATTTGGGAGAAATGTGGCCTTTCTGGAAGAAACTGTCCTCTTTTGGGGATAAAAGAGGTATTTGTGGGTGAAAAGGTCCTATTTGAAGGGGGAAAGCTGGTATTTCTCGGAGAAGATGTGATATATTTGGGAGAAATGTGGCATTTCTGGAAGAAACTGTCCTATTTTGGGGATAAAAGAGGTATTTGTGGGTGAAAAAGTCGTATTTGAAGGGGGAATCCTGGTATTTCTTGGAGAAGATGTGATATATTTGGGAGAAATGTGGCATTTCGGGTAGAAACTGTCCTATTTTGGGAAAAAAAGAGGTATTTGTGGGTGAAAAGGTCCTATTTGAAGGGGGATAGCTGGTATTTCTTGGAGAAGATGTGATATATTTGGGAGAAATGTGGCATGTCTGGAAGAAACTGTCCTATTTTGGGGATAAAAGAGGTATTTGTGGGTGAAAAGGCTCTATTTCAAGGGGGAAACGTAGTATTTCCTGAAGAAGATGAGATCTATTTGCGAGAAATGTGGCCTTTCTGGAAGAAACTGTCCTCTTTTGGGGATAAAAGAGGTATTTGTGGGTGAAAAGGTCCTATTTGAAGGGGGAACCGTGGTATTTCTTGGAGAAGATGTGATCTATTTGGGAGAAATGTGGCATGTCTGGAAGAAACTGTCCTCTTTTGGGGATAAAAGAGGTATTTGTGGGTGAAAAGGTCCTATTTGAAGGGGGAAAGCTGGTATTTCTTGGAGAAGATGTGATATATTTGGGAGAAATGTGGCCTTTGTGGAAGAAACTGTCCTATTCTGGGGATAAAAGAGGTATTTGCGGGTGAAAATGTCCTATTTGAATGGGGAACCCTGGTATTTCTTGGAGAAGATGTGCTATATTTGGGAGAAATGTGGCATTTCTGGAAGAAAATGTCCTATTTTGGGGATAAAAGAGGTATTTGTGGGTGAAATGGTCCTATTTGAAGGGGGAAAGCTGGTATTTCTTGGAGAAGATGTGATCTATTTGGGAGAAATGTGGCATTTCTGGCAGAAACTGTCCTCTTTTGGGAAAAAAAGAGGTATTTGTGGGTGAAAAGGTCCTATTTCCAGGGGGAAACCTGGTATTTCATGGAGAAGATGTGATCTATTTGGGAGAAATGTGGCATTTCTGGAAGAAAAAGTCCAATTTGGGGGGAGAAGGCAGGTATTTGTGGGAGAAAAGTTCATATCTCAGGAGGAATCCTGGTATTTCTTGGAGAAGATGTGCTATATTTGGGAGAAATGTGGCATGTCTGGAAGAAACTGTCCTCTTTTGGGGATCAAACAGGTGTTTGTGGGTGAAAAGGTCCTATTTGAAGGGGGAAAGCTGGTATTTCTTGGAGATGATGTGATATATGTGGGAGAAATGTGGCATGTCTGGAAGAAACTGTCCTCTTTTGGGGATAAAAGAGGTATTTGTGTTTGAAAAGGTCCTATTTGAAGGGGGAAAGCTGGTATTTCTTGGAGAAGATGTGATCTATTTGGGAGAAATATGGCATTTCTGGAATAAATTGTCCTCTTTTGGGGATAAAAGAGGTATTTGTGGGTGAAAAGGTCCTATTTCGAGGGGGAAAGCTGGTATTTCTTGGAGAAGATGTGATCTATTTGGGAGAAATGTGGCCTTTCTGGAAGAAACTGTCCTCTTTTGGGCATAAAAGAGGTATTTGTGGGTGAAAAGGTCCTATTTGAAGGGGGAAAGCTGGTATTTCTTGGAGAAGATGTGATATATTTGGGAGAAATGTGGCCTTTCTTGCAGAAACTGTCCTCTTTTGGGGATAAAAGAGGTATTTGTGGGTGAAAAGGTCCTATTTGAAGGGGGAATCCTGGTATTTCTAGGAGAAGATGTGATATATTTGGGAGAAATGTGGCATGTCTGGAAGAAACTGTCCTCTTTTGGGGATAAAAGAGGTATTTGTGGGTGAAAAGGTCCTATTTGAAGGGGGAAACCTGGTATTTCTTGGAGAAGATGTGATATATTTGGGAGAAATGTGGCATTTCTGGAAGAAACTGTCCTATTTTGGGGATAAAAGAGGTATTTGTGGGTGAAAAGGTCCTATTTGAAGGGGGAATCCTGGTATTTCTTGGAGAAGATGTGATATATTTGGGAGAAATGTGGCATTTCTGGAAGAAACTGTCCTCTTTTGGGAAAAAAAGAGGTATTTGTGGGTGAAAAGGTCCTATTTCCAGGGGGAAAGCTGGTATTTCTAGGAGAAGATGTGATCTATTTGGGAGAAATGTGGCATTTCTGGAAGAAACTGTCCTATTTTGGGGATAAAAGAGGTATTTGTGGGTGAAAAGGTCCTATTTGAAGGGGGAAAGCTGGTATTTCTTGGAGAAGATGTGATATATTTGGGAGAAATGTGGCCTTTCTGGAAGAAACTGTCCTATTCTGGGGATCAAAGAGGTATTTGTGGGTGAAAAGGTCCTATTTGAAGGGGGAAACGTGGTATTTCTTGGAGAAGATGTGATATATTTGGGAGAAATGTGGCATTTCTGGAAGAAACTGTCCTATTGTGGGGATAAAACAGATATTTGTGGGTGAAAAGGTCCTATTTGAAGGGGGAATCGTGGTATTTCTTGGAGAAGATGTGATATATTTGGGAGAAATGTGGCATTTCTGGAAGAAACTGTTCTATTTCGGGGGTAAAGGAGGTATTTGTGGGTGAAAAGGTCCTATTTGAAGGGCGAAACCTGGTATTTCTTGGAGAAGATGTGATCTATTTGGGAGAAATGTGGCATTTCTGGAAGAAACTGTTCTATTTCGGGTATAAAGGAGGTATTTGTGGGTGAAAAGGTCCTATTTGAAGGGCGAAACCTGGTATTTCTTGGAGAAGATGTGATATATTTGGGAGAAATGTGGCATTTCTGGCAGAAACTGTCGTATTTTGGGGATAAAAGAGGTATTTGTGGGTGAAAAGGTCCTATTTGAAGGGGGAAACCTGGTATTTCTTGGAGAAGATGTGATATATTTGGGAGAAATCTGGCATGTCAGGAAGAATCTGTCCTCTTTTGGGGATAAGACAGGTGTTTGTGGGTGAAAAGGTCCTATTTGAAGGGGGAAACCTGGTATTTCTTGGAGAAGATGTGATCTATTGGGGAGAAATGTGGCATTTCAGGAAGAAACTGTCCTCTTTTGGGAAAAAAAGAGGTATTTGTGGGTGAAAAGGTCCTATTTGAAGGGGGAAAGCTGGTATTTCTTGGAGAAGATGTGATATATTTTTTGGAGAAATCGGGCATTTCTGGAAGAAACTGTCCTCTTTTGGGGATGAAAGAGGTATATTTGGGTGAAAAGGTCCTATATGAAGGGGGAAACCTGGTATTTCTTGGAGAAGATGTGCTATATTTGGGAGAAATGTGGCATTTCTGGAAGAAACTGTCCTATTTTGGGGATAGAACGGGTATTTGTGGGTGAAAAGGTCCTATTTGAAGGGGGAAACCTGGTATTTCTTGGAGAAGATGTGATATATTTGGGAGAAATGTGGCATGTCTGGAAGAAACTGTCCTCTTTTGGGGATCAAAGAGGTATTTGTGGGTGAAAAGGTCCTATTTGAAGGGGGAACCGTGGTATTTCTTGGAGAAGATGTGATATATTTGGGAGAAATGTGGCATGTCTGGAAGAAACTGTCCTATTTTGGGAAAAAAAGAGGTATTTGTGGGTGAAAAGTTCCTATTTCCAGCGGTAATCCTGGTATTTCTTGGAGAAGATGTGATATATTTGGGAGAAATGTGGCATGTCAGGAAGAAACTGTCCTATTTTGGGGATAAAACAGGTATTTGTGGGTGAAAAGGTTCTATTTCAAGGGGGAAAGCTGGTATTTCTTGGAGAAGATGTGATATATTTGGGAGAAATATGGCATGTCTGGAAGAAACTGTCCTATTTTGGGAAAAAAAGGAGGTATTTTTGGGTGGAAAGGTCCTATTTCGAGGGGGAAAGCTGGTATTTCTTGGAGAAGATGTGATCTATTTGGGAGAAATGTGGCATGTCTGGAAGAAACTGTCCTCTTTTGGGGATAAAAGAGGTATTTGTGGGTGAAAAGGTCCTATTTGAAGGGGGAAAGCTGGTATTTCTTGGAGAAGATGTGATATATTTGGGAGAAATGTGGCATTTCTGGAAGAAACTGTCCTATTTTGGGGATAAAAGAGGTATTTGTGGGTGAAAAGGTCCTATTTGAAGGGGGAAACCTGGTATTTCTTGGAGAAGATGTGATCTATTTGGGAGAAATGTGGCATGTCTGGAAGAAAATGTCCTATTTTGGGAAAAAAAGAGGTATTTGTGTTTGAAAAGGTCCTATTTGAAGGGGGAAAGCTGGTATTTCTAGGAGAAGATGTGATATATTTGGGAGAAATCGGGCATTACTGGAAGAAAATGTCCTATTTTGGGGATAAAAGAGGTATTTGTGGGTGAAAAGGTCCTATTTGAAGGGGGAAAGCTGGTATTTCTTGGAGAAGATGTGCTATATTTGGGAGAAATGTGGCATTTCTGGAAGAAACTGTCCTATTCTGGGGATAAAAGAGGTATTTGTGGGTGAAAAGGTCCTATTTGAAGGGGGAATCCTGGTATTTCTTGGAGAAGATGTGATATATTTGGGAGAAATGTGGCATGTCTGGAAGAAACTGTCCTCTTTTGGGGATAAAAGAGGTATTTGTGGGTGAAAAGGTCCTATTTGAAGGGCGAAACCTGGTATTTCTTGGAGAAGATGTGATATATTTGGGAGAAATGTGGCATTTCTGGAAGAAACTGTCCTCTTTTGGGGATAAAAGAGGTATTTGTGGGTGAAAAGGTCTTATTTGAAGGGGGAAACCTGGTATTTCTTGGAGAAGATGTGATCTATTTGGGAGAAATGTGGCATGTCTGGAAGAAACAGTCCTATTTTGGGCATAAAAGAGGTATTTGTGGGTGAAAAGGTCCTATTTGAAGGGGGAATCCTGGTATTTCTTGGAGAAGATGTGATCTATTTGGGAGAAATGTGGCATGTCTGGAAGAAACTGTCCTCTTTTGGGGATCAGAGGTATTTGTGGGTGAAAAGGTCCTATTTGAAGGGCGAAACCTGGTATTTCTTGGAGAAGATGTGATCTATTTGGGAGAAATGTGGCATTTCTGGAAGAAACTGTTCTCTTTTGGGGATCAAACAGGTGTTTGTGGGTGAAAAGGTCCTATTTGAAGGGGGAAACGTGGTATTTCTTGGAGAAGATGTGATATATTTGGGAGAAATGTGGCATTTCTGGAAGGAACTGTCCTATTTTGGGGATAAAAGAGGTATTTGTGGGTGATAAGGTCCTATTTGAAGGGGGAAAGCTGGTATTTCTTGGAGAAGATGTGATATATTTGGGAGAAATCTGGCATGTCAGGAAGAAAATGTCCTCTTTTGGGGATCAAACAGGTATTTCTGGCTGATAAGGTCCTATTAGAAGGGGGAAATCTGGTAGTTCTTGGAGAAGATGTGATATATTTGGGAGAAATGTGGCATTTCTGGAAGAAAATGTCCTCTTTTGGGGATAAAGGAGGTATTTGTGGGTGACAAGGTCCTATTTGAAGGGGGAACCCTGGTATTTCTTGGAGAAGATGTGATATATTTGGGAGAAATGTGGCATTTCTGGAAGAAACTGTCCTCTTTTGGGTATAAAAGAGGTATTTGTGGGTGAAAAGGTCCTATTTGAAGGGGGAAACCTGGTATTTCTTGGAGAAGATGTGATCTATTTGGGAGAAATGTGGCATTTCTGGAAGAAAATGTCCTCTTTTGGGGATCAAACAGGTATTTGTGGGTGAAAAGGTCCTATTTGAAGGGGGAACCCTGGTTTTTCTTGGAGAAGATGTGATTTATTTGGGAGAAATGTGGTATTTCTGGATGAAACTGTCCTCTTTTGGGGATCAAACAGGTATTTGTGGGTGAAAAGTTCCTATTTGAAGGGGGAAAGTGGTATTTCTTGGAGCAGATGTGATATATTTGGGAGAAATGTGGCATTTCTGGAAGAAACTGTCCTCTTTTGGGGATAAAAGAGGTATTTGTGGGTGAAAAGGTCCTATTTGAAGGGGGAACCCTGATATTTCTTGGAGAAGATGTGATATATTTGGAAGAAATCTGGCATTTCTGTAAGAAAATTTCCAATTTTGGGGATAGAACAGGTATTTGTGGGTGAAAAGGTCCTATTTGAAGGGGGAAAGCTGGTATTTCTTGGAGAAGATGTGATATATTTGGGAGAAATGTGGCCTTTCTGGAAGAAACTGTCCAATCTGGGGGAAGAAGTCTGGTATTTGTGGGTGAAAAGGTCGTATTTCAGGAGGAATCCTGGTATTTCTTGGAGAAGCTGTGATCTATTTGGGAGAAATCTGGCATTTCTGGAAGTAACTGATCTACTTTGGGGATAAAGGAGGTATTTGTGGGTGAAAAGGTCCTATTTGAAGGGGGAACCCTGGTATTTCTTGGAGAAGATGTGATATATTTGGGAGAAATGTGGCATGTCTGGAGGAAAATGTCCAATTTTGGGGATAAAGGAGGTATTTGTGGGTGAAAAGGTCCTATTTGAAGGGGGAAAGCTGGTGTTTCTTAGAGAAGATGTGATCTATTTGGGAGAAATGTGGCATTTCTGTAAGAAAACTTCCAATTTTGGGGATAGAACAGGTATTTGTGGGTGAAAAGATCCTGTTTGAAGGGAGAAAGCTGGTATTTCTTGGAGAAGATGTGATATATTTGGGAGAAATGTGGCATTTCTGGCAGAAACTGACCTCTTATGGGGATAGAACAGGAATTTGTGGGTGAAAAGGTCCTATTTGAAGGGGGAACCCTGGTATTTCTTGGAGAAGATGTGATATATTTGGGAGAAATGTGGCCTTTCTGGAAGAAACTGTCCAATCTGGGGGAAGAAGTCTGGTATTTGTGGGTGAAAAGGTCGTATTTCAGGAGGAATCCTGGTATTTCTTGGAGAAGATGTGATATATTGGGAGAAATCTGGCATTTCTGGAAGTAACTGATCTACTTTGGGGATAAAGGAGGTATTTGTGGGTGAAAAGGTCCTATTTGAAGGGGGAACCCTGGTATTTCTTGGAGAAGATGTTCTATATTTGGGAGAAATGTGGCATGTCTAGAGGAAAATGTCCAATTTTGGGGATAAAAGAGGTATTTGTGGGAGAAAAGGTCCTATTTGAAGGGGGAAAGCTGGTATTTCTGGGAGAAGATGTGATCTATTTGGGAGAAATGTGCCCTTTCTGTAAGAAAATGTCCTCTTTTGGGGATAGAACAGGTACTTGTGGGTGAAAAGGTCCTATTTGAAGGGGGAACGCTGGTATTCCTTGGAGAAGATGTGATATATTTGGGAGAAATCTGGCATGTCAGGATGATAATGTCCTCTTTTGGGGATAAAAGAGGTATTTGTGGGAAAAAAGGTCCTATTTGAAGGGGGAAAGCTGGTATTTCTTGGAGAAGATGTGATCTATTTGGGAGAAATCTGGCATTTCTGGAAGAAAATGTCCAATTTGGTGCAGAAGGCTGGTATTTGTGGGTGAAAAGTTCCTATTTGAAGGGGGAAAGCTGGTATTTCTTGGAGAAGATGTGACCTATTTGGGAGAAATGTGGCATTTCTTGAAGAAACTGTCCTATTTTGGGGATAAAAGAGGTATTTGTGGGTGAAAAGGTCCTATTTGAAGGGGGAACCCTGGTATTTCTTGGAGAAGATGTGATCTATTTGGGAGAAATGTGGCCTTTCTGGAAGAAACTGTCCAATCGGGGGGAAGAAGTCTGGTATTTGTGGGTGAAAAGGTCGTATTTCAGGAGGAATCCTGGTATTTCTTGGAGAAGCTGTGATCTATTTGGGAGAAATCTGGCATTTCTGGAAGTAACTGATCTACTTTGGGGATAAAGGAGGTATTTGTGGGTGAAAAGGTCCTATTTGAAGGGGGAACCCTGGTATTTCTTGGAGCAGATGTGGTATATTTGGGAGAAATGTGGCATGTCTGGAGGAGAATGTCCAATTTTGGGGATAAAAGAGGTATTTGTGCTAGAAGAGGTCATATTTGAAGGGGGAAACGTGGTATTTCTTGGAGAAGATGTGATCTATTTGGGAGAAATGTGGCCTTTCTGGAAGAAACTGTCCTCTTTTGGGGATAAAAGAGGTATTTGTGGGTGAAATGGTCCTATTTGAAGGGGGAAAGCTGTTATTTCTTGGAGAAGATGTGATATATTTGGGAGAAATGTGGCCTTTCTGGAAGAAACTGTCCTATTTTGGGGATAAAAGAGGTATTTGTGGGTGAAATGGTCCTATTTGAATGGGGAAAGCTGGTATTTCTTGGAGAAGATGTGATCTATTTGGGAGAAATGTGGCATTTCTGGAAGAAACTGTCCTCTTTTGGGAAAAAAAGAGGTATTTGTGGGTGAAAAGGTCCTATTTGAAGGGGGAAACCTGGTATTTCATGGAGAAGATGTGATCTATTTGGGAGAAATGTGGCATTTCTGGAAGAAAAAGTCCAATTTGGGGGGAGAAGGGTGGTACATGTGGGAGAAAAGTACGTATTTCAGGAGGAATCCTGGTATTTCTTGGAGTAGATGTGATGTATTTGGGAGAAATGTGGCATTTCTGGAAGAAACTGTCCTATTTTGGGGAAAAAAGAGGTATTTGTGGGTGAAAAGGTCCTATTTGAAGGGGGAATCCTGGTATTTCTTGGAGAAGATGTGATATATTTGGGAGAAATGTGGCATTTCTGGAAGAAACTGTCCTCTTTTGGGGATAAAAGAGGTATTTGTGGGTGAAAAGGTCCTATTTGAAGGGGGAAACCTGGTATTTCTTGGAGAAGATGTGATATATTTGGGAGAAATGTGGCCTTTCTGGAAGAAACTGTCCTCTTTTGGGGATAAAAGAGGTATTTGTGGGTGAAAAGGTCCTATTTGAAGGGGGAATCCTGGTATTTCTTGGAGAAGATGTGATATATTTGGGAGAAATGTGGCATTTCTGGAAGAAACTGTCCTCTTTTGGGAAAAAAAGAGGTATTTGTGGGTGAAAAGGTCCTATTTCCAGGGGGAAAGCTGGTATTTCTAGGAGAAGATGTGATATATTTGGGAGAAATCTGGCATTTCTGGAAGAAACTGTCGTATTTTGGGGATAAAAGAGGTATTTGTGGGTGAAAAGGTCCTATTTGAAGGGGGAAACGTGGTATTTCTTGGAGAAGATGTGATATATTTGGGAGAAATGTGGCCTTTCTGGAAGAAACTGTCCTATTCTGGGCATCAAAGAGGTATTTGTGGGTGAAAAGGTCCTATTTGAAGGGGGAAACGTGGTATTTCTTGGAGAAGATGTGATATATTTGGGAGAAATGTGGCATTTCTGGAAGAAACTGTCCTATTGTGGGGATAAAACAGATATTTGTGGGTGAAAAGGTCCTATTTGAAGGGGGAAAGCTGGTATTTCTTGGAGAAGATGTGATATATTTGGGAGAAATGTGGCATTTCTGGAAGAAACTGTTCTATTTCGGGGGTAAAGGAGGTATTTGTGGGTGAAAAGGTCCTATTTGAAGGGGGAAACGTGGTATTTCTTGGAGAAGATGTGATATATTTGGGAGAAATGTGGCATTTCTGGAAGAAACTGTTCTATTTCGGGGATAAAGGAGGTATTTGTGGGTGAAAAGGTCCTATTTGAAGGGGGAAAGCTGGTATTTCTTGGAGAAGATGTGATATATTTGGGAGAAATGTGGCATTTCTGGCAGAAACTGTCGTATTTTGGGGATAAAAGAGGTATTTGTGGGTGAAAAGGTCCTATTCGAAGGGGGAAACCTGGTATTTCTTGGAGAAGATGTGATATATTTGGGAGAAATCTGGCATGTCAGGAAGAATCTGTCCTCTTTTGGGGATAAAACAGGTGTTTGTGGGTGAAAAGGTCCTATTTGAAGGGGGAAAGCTGGTATTTCTTGGAGAAGATGTGATCTATTGGGGAGAAATGTGGCATTTCAGGAAGAAACTGTCCTCTTTTGGGAAAAAAAGAGGTATTTGTGGGTGAAAAGGTCCTATTTGAAGGGGGAAAGCTGGTATTTCTTGGAGAAGATGTGATATATTTTTAGGAGAAATCGGGCATTTCTGGAAGAAACTGTCCTCTTTTGGGGATGAAAGAGGTATTTGTGGGTGAAAAGGTCCTATTTGAAGGGGGAAACCTGGTATTTCTTGGAGAAGATGTGCTATATTTGGGAGAAATGTGGCATTTCTGGAAGAAACTGTCCTATTTTGGGGATAAAAGAGGTATTTGTGGGTGAAAAGGTCCTATTTGAAGGGGGAATCCTGGTATTCCCTGGAGAAGATGTGATATATTTGGGAGAAATGTGGCATGTCTGGAAGAAACTGTCCTCTTTTGGGGATCAAAGAGGTATTTGTGGGTGAAAAGGTCCTATTTGAAGGGCGAAACGTGGTATTTCTTGGAGAAGATGTGATCTATTTGGGAGAAATGTGGCATGTCTGGAAGAAAATGTCCTATTTTGGGAAAAAAAGAGGTATTTGTGGGTGAAAAGTTCCTATTTCCAGCGGTAATCCTGGTATTTCTTGGAGAAGATGTGATCTATTTGGGAGAAATGTGGCATGTCAGGAAGAAACTGTCCTATTTTGGGGATAAAACAGGTATTTGTGGGTGAAAAGGTTCTATTTCAAGGGGGAAAGCTGGTATTTCTTGGAGAAGATGTGATATATTTGGGAGAAATATGGCATGTCTGGAAGAAACTGTCCTATTTTGGGAAAAAAAGGAGGTATTTGTGGGTGAAAAGGTCCTATTTGGAGGGGGAAAGCTGGTATTTCTTGGAGAAGATGTGATCTATTTGGGAGAAATGTGGCATGTCTGGAAGAAACTGTCCTCTTTTGGGGATAAAAGAGGTATTTGTGGGTGAAAAGGTCCTATTTGAAGGGGGAAAGCTGGTATTTCTTGGAGAAGATGTGATATATTTGGGAGAAATCTGGCATTTCTGGAAGAAACAGTCCTCTTTTGGGGATAAAAGAGGTATTTCTGGGTGAAAATGTCGTATTTGAAGGGGGAATCCTGGTATTTCTTGGAGAAGATGTGATATATTTGGGAGAAATGTGGCATTTCTGGAAGAAACTGTCCTCTTTTGGGAAAAAAAGAGGTATTTGTGTTTGAAAAGGTCCTATTTGAAGGGGGAAAGCTGGTATTTCTAGGAGAAGATGTGATATATTTGGGAGAAATCGGGCATTTCTGGAAGAAAATGTCCTATTTTGGGGATAAAAGAGGTATTTGTGGGTGAAAAGGTCCTATTTGAAGGGGGAAAGCTGGTATTTCTTGGAGAAGATGTGATATATTTGGGAGAAATTTGGCATTTCTGGAAGAAACTGTCCTATTCTGGGGATAAAAGAGGTATTTGTGGGTGAAAAGGTCCTATTTGAAGGGGGAAACATGGTATTTCTTGGAGAAGATGTGATATATTTGGGAGAAATGTGGCATTTCTTGATGAAACTGTCCTATTTTGGGGATCAAAGAGGTATTTGTGGGTGAAAAGGTCCTATTTGAAGGGCGAAACCTGGTATTTCTTGTAGAAGATGTGATCTATTTGCGAGAAATGTGGCATTTCTGGAATAAACTGTCCTATTTTGGGGATAAAAGAGGTATTTGTGGGTGAAAAGGTCTTATTTGAAGGGGGAAACGTGGTATTTCTTGGAGAAGATGTGATCTATTTGGGAGAAATGTGGCATGTCTGGAAGAAACAGTCCTATTTTGGGGATAAAAGAGGTATTTGTGGGTGAAAAGGTCCTATTTGAAGGGGGAATCCTGGTATTTCTTGTAGAAGATGTGATATATTTGGGAGAAATGTGGCATGTCAGGAAGAAACTGTCCTCTTTTGGGGATAAAACAGGTATTTGTGGGTGAAAAGGTTCTATTTCAAGGGTGAAAGCTGGTATTTCTTGGAGAAGATGTGATATATTTGGGAGAAATGTGGCATGTCTGGAAGAAACTGTCCTATTTTGGGAAAAAAAGGAGGTATTTGTGGGTGAAAAGGTCCTATTTCGAGGGGGAAAGCTGGTATTTCTTGGAGAAGATGTGATCTATTTGGGAGAAATGTGGCATTTCTGGAAGAAACTGTCCTATTTTGGGAAAAAAAGAGGTATTTGTGTTTGAAAAGGTCCTATTTGAAGGGGGAAAGCTGGTATTTCTAGGAGAAGATGTGATATATTTGGGAGAAATCGGGCATTTCTGGAAGAAAATGTCCTCTTTTGGGGATAAAAGAGGTATTTGTGGGTGAGAAGTTCCTATTTGAAGGGGGAAAGCTGGTATTTCTTGGAGAAGATGTGATATATTTGGGAGAAATGTGGCATTTCTGGAAGAAACTGTCCTATTCTGGGGATAAAAGAGGTATTTGTGGGTGAAAAGGTCCTATTTGAAGGGGGAAACGTGGTATTTCTTGGAGAAGATGTGATATATTTGGGAGAAATGTGGCCTTTCTTGATGAAACTGTCCTATTTTGGGGATCAAAGAGGTATTTGTGGGTGAAAAGGTCCTATTTGAAAGCGGAAACATGGTATTTCCTGGAGAAGATGTGATCTATTTGCGAGAAATGTGGCATTTCTGGAATAAACTGTCCTATTTTGGGGATAAAAGAGGTATTTGTGGGTGAAAAGGTCTTATTTGAAGGGGGAAAGCTGGTATTTCTTGGAGAAGATGTGATCTATTTGGGAGAAATGTGGCATGTCTGGAAGAAACTGTCCTCTTTTGGGGATAAAAGAGGTATTTGTGGGTGAAAAGGTCCTATATGATGGGGGAAAGCTGGTATTTCTTGGAGAAGATGTGATATATTTGGGAGAAATGTGGCCTTTCTGGAAGAAACTGTCCTATTCTGGGGATAAAAGAGGTATTTGTGGGTGAAAATGTCCTATTTGAAGGGGGAACCCTGGTATTTCTTGGAGAAGATGTGCTATATTTGGGAGAAATGTGGCATTTCTGGAAGAAAAAGTCCAATTTGGGGGGAGAAGGCAGGTATTTGTGGGAGAAAAGTTCGTATTTCCGGAGGAATCCTGGTATTTCTTGGAGAAGATGTGCTATATTTGGGAGAAATGTGGCATTTCTGGAAGCCAATGTCCTCTTTTGGGGATAAAACAGGTATTTGTGGGTGAAAAGGTCCTATTTGAAGGGGGAAACGTGGTATTTCATGGAGAAGATGTGATATATTTGGGAGAAATGTGGCATGTCTGGAAGAAACTGTCCTATTTTGGGGATGAAAGAGGTATTTGTGGGTGAAAAGTTCCTATTTCCAGGGGTAATCCTGGTATTTCTTGGAGAAGATGTGATCTATTTGGGAGAAATGTGGCATGTCAGGAAGAAACTGTCATATTTTGGGGATAAAACAGGTATTTGTGGGAGAAAAGTTTCTATTTCAAGGGGGAAAGCTGGTATTTCTTGGCGAAGATGTGATATATTTGGGAGAAATGTGGCATGTCTGGAAGAAACTGTCCTATTTTGGGAAAAAAAGGAGGTATTTGTGGGTGAAAAGGTCCTATTTCGAGGGGGAAAGCTGGTATTTCTTGGAGAAGATGTGATATATTTGGGAGAAATGTGGCATGTCTGGAAGAAACTGTCCTATTTTGGGGATAAAAGAGGTATTTGTGGGTGAAAAGGTCCTATTTCGAGGGGGAAAGCTGGTATTTCATGGAGAAGATGTGATATATTTGGGAGAAATGTGGCATGTCTGGAAGAAACTGTCCTATTTTGGGGATCAAAGAGGTATTTGTGGGTGAAAAGGTCCTATTTGAAGGGGGAAAGCTGGTATTTCTTGGAGAAGATGTGATCTATTTGGGAGAAATGTGGCATTTCTGGAAGAAACTGTCGTATTTTGGGGATAAAAGAGGTATTTGTGGGTGAAAAGGTCCTATTTGAAGGGGGAAAGCTGGTATTTCTTGGAGAAGCTGTGATATATTTGGGAGAAATGTGGCATGTCTGGAAGAAACTGTCCTATTTTGGGAAAAAAAGAGGTATTTGTGGGTGAAAAGGTCCTATTTGAAGGGGGAAACGTGGTATTTCTTGGAGAAGATGTGATATATTTTGGAGAAATGTGGCATGTCAGGAAGAAACTGTCCTATTTTGGGGAAAAAAGAGGTATTTGTGGGTTAAAAGGTCCTATTTGAAGGGGGAACCCTGGTATTTCTTGGAGAAGATGTGATGTATTTGGGAGAAATGTGTCATGTCAGGAAGAAACTGTCCTCTTTTGGGGATAAAAGAGGTATTTGTGGGTGAAAAGGTCCTATTTCGAGGGGGAAAGCTGGTATTTCTTGGAGAAGATGTGATCTATTTGGGAGAAATGAGGCATTTCTGGAAGTAAGTGTCCTATTTTGGGGATCAAAGAGGTATTTGTGGGTGAAAAGGTCCTATTTGAAGGGGGAATCCTGGTATTTCTTTGAGAAGATGTGTTATATTTGGGAGAAATGTGGCATTTCTGGAAGAAACTGTCCTCTTTTGGGGATGAAACAGATGTTTGTGGGTGAAAAGGTCCTATTTGAAGGGGGAAAGCTGGTATTTCTTGGAGAAGATGTGATATATTTGGGAGAAATGTGGCATTTCTGGAAGAAACTGTCCTCTTTTGGGGATGAAAGAGGTACTTGTGGGTGAAAAGGTCCTATTTGAAGGGGGAAACGTGGTATTTCTTGGAGAAGATGTGATGTATTTGGGAGAAATGTGGCATGTCTGGAAGAAACTGTCCTATTTTGGGAATAAAAGAGGTATTTGTGTTTGAAAAGGTCCTATTTGAAGGGCGAATCCTGGTATTTCTTGGAGAAGATGTGATGTATTTGGGAGAAATGTGGCCTTTCTGGCAGAAACTATCCTCTTTTGGGGATAAAAGAGGTATTTGTGGGTGAAAAGGTCCTATTTCAAGGGGGAACCTGGTATTTCTTGGAGAAGATGTGATATATTTGGGAGAAATCTGGCATTTCTGGAAGCCAATGTCCTCTTTTGGGGATAAAAGAGGTATTTGTGGGTGAAAAGGTCCTATTTGAAGGGGGAAACGTGGTATTTCATGGAGAAGATGTGATCTATTTGGGAGAAATGTGGCCTTTCTGGAAGAAACTGTCCTATTTTGGCGATCAAAGAGGTATTTGTGGGTGAAAAGGTCCTATTTGAAGGGGGAAACGTGGTATTTCTTGGAGAAGATGTGATATATTTGGGAGAAATGTGGCATTTCTGGAAGAAACTGTCCTATTTTGGGGATAAAAGAGGTATTTGTGGGTGAAAAGGTCCTATTTGAAGGGGGAATCCTGGTATTTCTTGGAGAAGATGTGATCTATTTGGGAGAAATGTGGCATTTCTGGAAGAAACTGTCCTATTTTGGGAAAAAAAGAGGTATTTGTGGGTGAAAAGGTCCTATTTCCAAGGTGAAACCTGGTATTTCTAGGAGAAGATGTGATATATTTGGGAGAAATGTGGCATTTCTGGAAGAAACTGTCCTCTTTTGGGGATAAAAGAGGTATTTGTGGGTGAAAATGTCCTATTTGAAGGGGGAAACGTGGTATTTCTTTGAGAAGATGTGATATATTTGGGAGAAATGTGGCATGTCTGGAAGAAACTGTCCTATTTTGGGGATAAAAGAGGTATTTGTGGGTAAAAAGGTCCTATTTGAAGGGGGAATCCTGGTATTTCTTGGAGAAGATGTGATATATTTGGGAGAAATGTGGCATTTCTGGAAGAAACTGTCCACTTTTGGGGATAAAAGAGGTATTTGTGGGTGAAAAGGTCCTATATGATGGGGGAAAGCTGGTATTTCTTGGAGAAGATGTGATATATTTGGGAGAAATGTGGCCTTTCTGGAAGAAACTGTCCTATTCTGGGGATAAAAGAGGTATTTGTGGGTGAAATGGTCCTATTTGAAGGGGGAAAGCTGGTATTTCTTGGAGAAGATGTGATCTATTTGGGAGAAATGTGGCATTTCAGGAAGAAACTTTCCTCTTTTGGGAAAAAAAGAGGTATTTGTGGGTGAAAAGGTCCTATTTGAAGGGGGAAACGTGGTATTTCTTGGAGAAGATGTGATCTATTTGGGAGAAATGTGGCATTTCTGGAAGAAACTATCCTCTTTTGGGGATAAAAGAGGTATTTGTGGGTGAAAAGGTCCTATTTCAAGGGGGAACCTGGTATTTCTTGGAGAAGATGTGATATATTTGGGAGAAATCTGGCATTACTGGAAGCCAATGTCCTCTTTTGGGGATAAAAGAGGTATTTGTGGGTGAAAAGGTCCTATTTGAAGGGGGAACCCTGGTATTTCTTGGAGAAGATGTGATATATTTGGGAGAAATGTGGCATGTCTGGAAGAAACTGTCCTATTTTGGGGATAAAAGAGGTATTTGTGGGTGAAAAGGTCCTATTTGAAGGGGGAAACGTGGTATTTCTTGGAGAAGATGTGATATATTTGGGAGAAATGTGGCATGTCTGGAAGAAACTGTCCTCTTTTGGGGATAAAAGAGGTATTTGTGGGTGAAAAGATCCTATTTGAAGGGGGAAACGTGGTATTTCTTGGAGAAGATGTGATATATTTGGGAGAAATGTGGCCTTTCTGGAAGAAACTGTCCTATTTTGGGAAAAAAAGAGGTATTTGTGGGTGAAAAGGTCCTATTTGAAGGGGGAATCCTGGTATTTCTTGGAGAAGATGTGATCTATTTGGGAGAAATGTGGCATGTCAGGAAGAAACTGTCCTCTTTTGGGGATAAAAGAGGTATTTGTGGGTGAAATGGTGCTATTTGAAGGGGGAAACCTGGTATTTCATGGAGAAGATGTGATATATTTGGGAGAAATGTGGCATTTCTGGAAGAAACTGTCCTATTTTGGGGATAAAAGAGGTATTTGTGGGTGAGAAGTTCCTATTTGAAGGGGGAATCCTGGTATTTCTTGGAGAAGATGTGATATATTTGGGAGAAATGTGGCATTTCTGGAAGAAACTGTCCTCTTTTGGGAAAAAAAGAGGTATTTGTGGGTGAAAAGGTCCTATTTGAAGGGGGAAACCTGGTATTTCTAGGAGAAGATGTGATCTATTTGGGAGAAATGTGGCATTTCTTAAAGAAAAAGTCCAATTTGGGGGGAGAAGGGTGGTATATGTGGGAGAAAAGTACGTATTTCAGGAGGAATCCTGGTATTTCTTGGAGTAGATGTGATGTATTTTGGAGAAATGTGGCATTTCTGGAAGAAACTGTCGTATTTTGGGTATAAAAGAGGTACTTGTGGGTGAAAAGGTCCTATTTGAAGGGGGAAACGTGGTATTTCTTGGAGAAGATGAGATATATTTGTGAGAAATGTGGCATGTCTGGAAGAAACTGTCCTATTTTGGGGAAAAAAGAGGTATTTGTGGGTTAAAAGTTCCTATTTGAAGGGGGAACCCTGGTATTTCTTGGAGAAGATGTGATGTATTTTGGAGAAATGTGTCATGTCAGGAAGAAACTGTCCTCTTTTGGGGATAAAAGAGGTATTTGTGGGTGAAAAGGTCCTATTTCGAGGGGGAAAGCTGGTATTTCTTGGAGAAGATGTGATCTATTTGGGAGAAATGAGGCATTTCTGGAAGTAAGTGTCCTATTTTGGGGATAAAAGAGGTATTTGTGGGTGAAAAGGTCCTATTTGAAGGGGGAATCCTGGTATTTCTTTGAGAAGATGTGATATATTTGGGAGAAATGTGGCATTTCTGGAAGAAACTGTCCTCTTTTGGGGATAAAAGAGGTATTTGTGGGTGAAAAGGTCCTATTTGAAGGGGGAAACGTGGTATTTCTTGGAGAAGATGTGATCTATTTGGGAGAAATGTAGCATTTCTGGAAGAAACTTTCCTCTTTTGGGAAAAAAAGAGGTATTTGTGGGTGAAAAGGTCCTATTTGAAGGGGGAAACGTAGTATTTCTTGGAGAAGATGTGATCTATTTGGGAGAAATGTGGCATTTCTGGAAGAAACTATCCTCTTTTGGGGATAAAAGAGGTATTTGTGGGTGAAAAGGTCCTATTTCAAGGGGGAACCTGGTATTTCTTGGAGAAGATGTGATATATTTGGGAGAAATCTGGCATTACTGGAAGCCAATGTCCTCTTTTGGGGATAAAAGAGGTATTTGTGGGTGAAAAGGTCCTATTTGAAGGGGGAACCCTGGTATTTCATGGAGAAGATGTGATATATTTGGGAGAAATGTGGCATTTCTGGAAGAAACTGTCCTATTTTGGGGATCAAAGAGGTATTTGTGGGTGAAAAGGTCCTATTTGAAGGGGGAAACGTGGTATTTCTTGGAGAAGATGTGATCTATTTGGGAGAAATGTGGCATTTCTGGAAGAAACTGTCGTATTTTGGGGATCAAAGAGGTATTTGTGGGTGAAAAGGTCCTATTTGAAGGGGGAAAGCTGGTATTTCTTGGAGAAGATGTGATCTATTTGGGAGAAATATGGCATTTCTGGAAGAAACTGTCCTCTTTTGGGAAAAAAAGAGGTATTTGTGGGTGAAAAGGTCCTATTTGAAGGGGGAAACCTGGTATTTCATGGAGAAGATGTGATATATTTGGGAGAAATGTGGCATGTCTGGAAGAAACTGTCCTATTTTGGGGATAAAAGAGGTATTTGTGGGTGAAAAGGTCCTATTTGAAGGGGGAAACGTGGTATTTCTTTAAGAAGATGTGATATATTTGGGAGAAATGTGGCATGTCTGGAAGAAACTGTCGTATTTTGGGGATAAAAGAGGTATTTGTGGGTGAAAAGGTCCTATTTGAAGGGGGAATCCTGGTATTTCTTGGAGAAGATGTGATATATTTGGGAGAAATGTGGCATGTCTGGAAGAAACTGTCCTATTTTGGGAAAAAAAGAGGTATTTGTGGGTGAAAAGGTCCTATTTGAAGGGGGAAACGTGGTATTTCTTGGAGAAGATGTGATCTATTTGGGAGAAATGTGGCATTTCTGGAAGAAAATGTCCTCTTTTGGGGATAAAAGAGGTATTTGTGTTTGAGAAGGTCCTATTTGAAGGGGGAATCCTGGTATTTCTTGGAGAAGATGTGATCTATTTGGGAGAAATGTGGCCTTTCTGGAAGAAACTGTCCTATTTTGGGGATAAAAGAGGTATTTGTGGGTGAAAAGGTCCTATTTGAAGGGGGAAACCTGGTATTTCTTGGAGAAGATGTGATATATTTGGGAGAAATGTGGCCTTTCTTGAAGAAACTGTCCTCTTTTGGGGATCAAAGAGGTATTTGTGGGTGAAAAGGTCCTATTTGAAGGGGGAAACGTGGTATTTCTTGGAGAAGATGTGATATATTTGGGAGAAATCGGGCATTTCTGGAAGAAACTGTCCTATTTTGGGAAAAAAAGAGGTATTTGTGGGTGAAAAGGTCCTATTTGAAGGGGGAAACCTGGTATTTCTTGGAGAAGATGTGATCTATTTGGGAGAAATGTGGCATTTCTGGAAGAAACTGTTCTATTTCGGGGATAAAAGAGGTATTTGTGGGTGAAAAGGTCCTATTTCAAGGGGGAAAGCTGGTATTTCTTGGAGAAGATGTGATATATTTGGGAGAAATGTGGCATGTCTGGAAGAAACTGTCCTCTTTTGGGGATCAAAGAGGTATTTGTGGGTGAAAAGGTCCTATTTGAAGGGGGAATCCTGGTATTTCTTGGAGAAGATGTGATCTATTTGGGAGAAATGTGGCATTTCTGGAAGAAACTGTCGTATTTTGGGGATAAAAGAGGTATTTGTGGGTGAAATGGTGCTATTTGAAGGGGGAAACCTGGTATTTCATGGAGAAGATGTGGTATATTTGGGAGAAATGTGGCATTTCTTAAAGAAAAAGTCCAATTTGGTGGGAGAAGGGTGGTATATGTGGGAGAAAAGTACGTATTTCAGGAGGAATCCTGGTATTTCTTGGAGTAGATGTGATGTATTTTGGAGAAATGTGGCATTTCTGGAAGAAACTGTCGTATTGTGGGGATAAAAGAGGTATTTGTGGGTGAAAAGTTCCTATTTGAAGGGGGAAAAGTGGTATTTCTTGGAGAAGATGAGATATATTTGGGAGAAATGTGGCATGTCTGGAAGAAACTGTCCTATTTTGGGGAAAAAAGAGGTATTTGTGGGTTAAAAGGTCCTATTTGAAGGGGGAACCCTGGTATTTCTTGGAGAAGATGTGCTATATTTGGGAGAAATGTGGCATTTCTGGAAGAAACTGTCCTCTTTTGGGGATAAAAGAGGTATTTGTGGGTGAAAAGGTCCTTTTTCGAGGGGTAAAGCTGGTATTTCTAGGAGAAGATGTGATCTATTTGGGAGAAATGAGGCATTTCTGGAAGTAAGTGTCCTATTTTGGGGATAAAAGAGGTATTTGTGGGTGAAAAGGTCCTATTTGAAGGGGGAAACCTGGTATTTCTTGGAGAAGATGTGCTATATTTTGGAGAAATGTGGCATTTCTGGAAGAAACTGTCCTATTTTGGGGATAAAAGAGGTGTTTGTGGGTGAAAAGGTCCTATTTGAAGGGGGAAAGCTGGTATTTCTTGGAGAAGATGAGATATATCTGGGAGAAATGTGGCATGTCAGGAAGAAACTGTCCTATTTTGGGGATAAAAGAGGTATTTGTGGGTGAAAAGTTCCTATTTGAGGGGGGAAAGCTGGTATTTCTTGGAGAAGATGTGATGTATTTGGGAGAAATGTGGCATGTCTGGAAGAAACTGTCCTATTTTGGGAATAAAAGAGGTATTTGTGTTTGAAAAGGTCCTATTTGAAGGGGGAAAGCTGGTATTTCTTGGAGAAGATGTGATCTATTTGGGAGAAATGTGGCCTTTCTGGAAGAAACTGTCCTATTCTGGGGATCAAAGAGCTATTTGTGGGTGAAAAGGTCCTATTTGAAGGTGGAAACGTGGTATTTCTTGGAGAAGATGTGCTATATTTGGGAGAAATGTGCCCTTTCTGGAAGAAACTGTCCTATTTTGGGAAAAAAAGAGGTATATGTGGGTGAAAAGGTCCTATTTGAAGGGGGAAACGTGGTATTTCTTGGAGAAGATGTGATATATTTGGGAGAAATGTGGCATTTCTGGAAGATACAGTTCTATTTCGGGGATAAAGAAGGTATTTGTGGGTGAAAAGGTCCTATTTGAAGGACGAAACCTGGTATTTCTTGGAGAAGATGTGATATATTTGGGAGAAATGTGGCATTTCTGGAAGAAACTGTTCTATTTCGGGTATAAAGGAGGTATTTGTGGGTGAAAAGGTCCTATTTGAATGGGGGAAACGTGGTATTTCTTGGAGAAGATGTGATATATGTGGGAGAAATGTGGCATGTCTGGAAGAAACTGTCGTATTTTGGGGATAAAAGAGGTATTTGTGGGTGAAAAGGTCCTATATGAAGGGGGAATCCTGGTATTTCTTGGAGAAGATGTGATATATTTGGGAGAAATCTGGCATTTCTCGAAGAAACTGTCGTATTTTGAGTATAAAACAGGTATTTGTGGGTGAAAAGGTCCTATTTGAAGGGGGAAACCTGGTATTTCTTGAAGAAGATGTGATCTATTTGGGAGAAATGTGGCCTTTCTGGAAGAAACTGTCGTATTTTGGGGATAAAGGAGGTATTTGTGGGTGAAAATGTCCTATTTGAAGGGGGAAAGCTGGTATTTCTTGGAGAAGATGTGATATATTTGGGAGAAATGTGGCATTTCAGGAAGAAACTGTCCTCTTTTGGGGATAAAAGAGGTATTTGTGGGTGAAAAGGTCCTATTTGAAGGGGGAAACCTGGTATTTCTTGGAGAAGATGTGCTATATTTGGGAGAAATGTGGCATTTCTGGAAGAAACTGTCCTCTTATGGGGATAAAAGAGGTATTTGTGGGTGAAAAGGTCCTATTTGAAGGGGGAAACGTGGTATTTCTTGGAGAAGATGTGATCTATTTGGGAGAAATGTGGCATTTCTGGAAGAAACTGTCCTCTTTTGGGAAAAAAAGAGGTATTTGTGGGTGAAAAGGTCCTATTTGAAGGGGGAAAGCTGGTATTTCTTGGAGAAGATGTGATCTATTTGGGAGAAATGTGGCATGTCTGGAAGAAACTGTCCTATTTTGGGGATAAAAGAGGTATTTGTGGGTGAAAAGGTCCTATTTGAAGGGGGAAACGTGGTATTTCTTGGAGAAGATGTGATATATTTGGGAGAAATGTGGCCTTTCTGGAAGAAACTGTCCTATTTTGGGGATCAAGAGGTATTTGTGGGTGAAAAGGTCCTATTTGAAGGGGGAAACCTGGTATTTCTTGGAGAAGATGTGATATATTTTGGAGAAATGTGGCATTTCTGGAAGAAACTGTCCTATTTTGGGGATAAAAGAGGTATTTGTGGGTGAAAAGGTCCTATTTGCAGGGGGAAACCAGGTATTTCTTGGAGAAGATGTGATCTATTTGGGAGAAATGTGGCATGTCTGGAAGAAACTGTCCTATTTTGGGGATAGAACGGGTATTTGTGTGTGAAAAGGTCCTATTTGAAGGGGGAAAGCTGGTATTTCTTGGAGAAGATGTGATCTATTTGGGAGAAATGTGGCATGTCAGGAAGAAACTGTCCTATTTTGGGGATAAAACAGGTATTTGTGGGTGAAAAGGTTCTATTTCAAGGGGGAAAGCTGGTATTTCTTGGAGAAGATGTGATCTATTTGGGAGAAATGTGGCATGTCTGGAAGAAACTGTCCTATTTTGGGAAAAAAAGGAGGTATTTGTGGGTGAAAAGGTCCTATTTGAAGGGGGAAAGCTGGTATTTCTTGGAGAAGATGTGATATATTTGGGAGAAATGTGGCATGTCTGGAAGAAACTGTCCTATTTTGGGGATAAAAGAGGTATTTGTGGGTGAAAAGGTCCTATTTGAAGGGGGAAAGCTGGTATTTCATGGAGAAGAGGTGATATATTTGGGTGAAATGTGGCATTTCTGGAAGAAACTGTCCTATTTTGGGGATATAAGAGTTACTTGTGGGTGAAAAGGTCCTATTTGAAGGGGGAAACCTGGTATTTCTTGGAGAAGATGTGATATATTTGGGAGAAATGTGGCATGTCTGGAAGAAACTGTCCTATTTTGGGGAAAAAAGAGGTATTTGTGGGTGAAGAGGTCCTATTTGAAGGGGGAATCCTGGTATTTCTTGGAGAAGATGTGATATATTTGGGAGAAATGTGGCCTTTCTGGAAGAAACTGTCCTCTTTTGGGGATCAAAGAGGTATTTGTGGGTGAAAAGGTCCTATTTCCCAGGGGAAACCTGGTATTTCATGGAGAAGATGTGCTATATTTGGGAGAAATGTGGCATGTCAGGAAGAAACTGTCCTCTTTTGGGGATAAAAGAGGTATTTGTGTTTGAAAAGGTCCTATTTGAAGGGGGAATCCTGGTATTTCTTGGAGAAGATGTGATATATTTGGGAGAAATGTGGCATTTCTGGAAGAAACTGTCCTCTTTTGGGAAAAAAAAAGAGGTATTTGTGGGTGAAAAGGTCCTATTTGAAGGGGGAAAGCTGGTATTTCATGGAGAAGATGTGATATATTTGGGAGAAATCGGGCATTTCTGGAAGAAAATGTCCTATTTTGGGGATAAAAGAGGTATTTGTGGGTGAAAAGGTCGTATTTGAATGGGGAAAGCTGGTATTTCTTGGAGAAGATGTGATCTATTTGGGAGAAATGTGGCATTTCTGGAAGAAACTGTCCTATTCTGGGGATAAAGGAGGTATTTGTGGGTTAAAAGGTCCTATTTGAAGGGGGAAACTTGGTATTTCTTGGAGAAGATGTGATATATTTGGGAGAAATGTGGCATGTCAGGAAGAAACTGTCCTCTATTGGGGATAAAAGAGGTATTTGTGGGTGAAAAGGTCCTATTTGAAGGGGGAAACGTGGTATTTCTAGGAGAATATGTTCTATACTTGGGAGAAATCTGGAATTTCTAGAAGAAAATGTCCTCTTTTGGGGATAAAAGAGGTATTTGTGTTTGAGAAGGTCCTATTTGAAGGGGGAATCCTGGTATTTCTTGGAGAAGATGTGATCTATTTGGGAGAAATGTGGCCTTTCTGGAAGAAACTGTCCTATTTTGGGGATAAAAGAGGTATTTGTGGGTGAAAAGGTCCTATTTGAAGGGGGAAACCTGGTATTTCTTGGAGAAGATGTGATATATTTGGGAGAAATGTGGCCTTTCTTGAAGAAACTGTCCTCTTTTGGGGATCAAAGAGGTATTTGTGGGTGAAAAGGTCCTATTTGAAGGGGGAAACGTGGTATTTCTTGGAGAAGATGTGATATATTTGGGAGAAATCGGGCATTTCTGGAAGAAACTGTCCTATTTTGGGAAAAAAAGAGGTATTTGTGGGTGAAAAGGTCCTATTTGAAGGGGGAAACCTGGTATTTCTTGGAGAAGATGTGATCTATTTGGGAGAAATGTGGCATTTCTGGAAGAAACTGTTCTATTTCGGGGATAAAAGAGGCATTTGTGGGTGAAAAGGTCCTATTTCAAGGGGGAAAGCTGGTATTTCTTGGAGAAGATGTGATATATTTGGGAGAAATGTGGCATGTCTGGAAGAAACTGTCCTCTTTTGGGGATCAAAGAGGTATTTGTGGGTGAAAAGGTCCTATTTGAAGGGGGAATCCTGGTATTTCTTGGAGAAGATGTGATCTATTTGGGAGAAATGTGGCATTTCTGGAAGAAACTGTTCTATTTTGGGGATAAAAGAGGTATTTGTGGGTGAAATGGTGCTATTTGAAGGGGGAAACCTGGTATTTCATGGAGAAGATGTGGTATATTTGGGAGAAATGTGGCATTTCTTAAAGAAAAAGTCCAATTTGGTGGGAGAAGGGTGGTATATGTGGGAGAAAAGTACGTATTTCAGGAGGAATCCTGGTATTTCTTGGAGTAGATGTGATGTATTTTGGAGAAATGTGGCATTTCTGGAAGAAACTGTCGTATTGTGGGGATAAAAGAGGTATTTGTGGGTGAAAAGTTCCTATTTGAAGGGGGAAAAGTGGTATTTCTTGGAGAAGATGAGATATATTTGGGAGAAATGTGGCATGTCTGGAAGAAACTGTCCTATTTTGGGGAAAAAAGAGGTATTTGTGGGTTAAAAGGTCCTATTTGAAGGGGGAACCCTGGTATTTCTTGGAGAAGATGTGCTATATTTGGGAGAAATGTGGCATTTCTGGAAGAAACTGTCCTCTTTTGGGGATAAAAGAGGTATTTGTGGGTGAAAAGGTCCTTTTTCGAGGGGTAAAGCTGGTATTTCTAGGAGAAGATGTGATCTATTTGGGAGAAATGAGGCATTTCTGGAAGTAAGTGTCCTATTTTGGGGATAAAAGAGGTATTTGTGGGTGAAAAGGTCCTATTTGAAGGGGGAAACCTGGTATTTCTTGGAGAAGATGTGCTATATTTTGGAGAAATGTGGCATTTCTGGAAGAAACTGTCCTATTTTGGGGATAAAAGAGGTGTTTGTGGGTGAAAAGGTCCTATTTGAAGGGGGAAAGCTGGTATTTCTTGGAGAAGATGAGATATATCTGGGAGAAATGTGGCATGTCAGGAAGAAACTGTCCTATTTTGGGGATAAAAGAGGTATTTGTGGGTGAAAAGTTCCTATTTGAGGGGGGAAAGCTGGTATTTCTTGGAGAAGATGTGATGTATTTGGGAGAAATGTGGCATGTCTGGAAGAAACTGTCCTATTTTGGGAATAAAAGAGGTATTTGTGTTTGAAAAGGTCCTATTTGAAGGGGGAAAGCTGGTATTTCTTGGAGAAGATGTGATCTATTTGGGAGAAATGTGGCCTTTCTGGAAGAAACTGTCCTATTCTGGGGATCAAAGAGCTATTTGTGGGTGAAAAGGTCCTATTTGAAGGTGGAAACGTGGTATTTCTTGGAGAAGATGTGCTATATTTGGGAGAAATGTGCCCTTTCTGGAAGAAACTGTCCTATTTTGGGAAAAAAAGAGGTATATGTGGGTGAAAAGGTCCTATTTGAAGGGGGAAACGTGGTATTTCTTGGAGAAGATGTGATATATTTGGGAGAAATGTGGCATTTCTGGAAGATACAGTTCTATTTCGGGGATAAAGAAGGTATTTGTGGGTGAAAAGGTCCTATTTGAAGGACGAAACCTGGTATTTCTTGGAGAAGATGTGATATATTTGGGAGAAATGTGGCATTTCTGGAAGAAACTGTTCTATTTCGGGTATAAAGGAGGTATTTGTGGGTGAAAAGGTCCTATTTGAATGGGGGAAACGTGGTATTTCTTGGAGAAGATGTGATATATGTGGGAGAAATGTGGCATGTCTGGAAGAAACTGTCGTATTTTGGGGATAAAAGAGGTATTTGTGGGTGAAAAGGTCCTATATGAAGGGGGAATCCTGGTATTTCTTGGAGAAGATGTGATATATTTGGGAGAAATCTGGCATTTCTCGAAGAAACTGTCGTATTTTGAGTATAAAACAGGTATTTGTGGGTGAAAAGGTCCTATTTGAAGGGGGAAACCTGGTATTTCTTGAAGAAGATGTGATCTATTTGGGAGAAATGTGGCCTTTCTGGAAGAAACTGTCGTATTTTGGGGATAAAGGAGGTATTTGTGGGTGAAAATGTCCTATTTGAAGGGGGAATCCTGGTATTTCTTGGAGAAGATGTGATATATTTGGGAGAAATGTGGCATTTCAGGAAGAAACTGTCCTCTTTTGGGGATAAAAGAGGTATTTGTGGGTGAAAAGGTCCTATTTGAAGGGGGAAACCTGGTATTTCTTGGAGAAGATGTGCTATATTTGGGAGAAATGTGGCATTTCTGGAAGAAACTGTCCTCTTATGGGGATAAAAGAGGTATTTGTGGGTGAAAAGGTCCTATTTGAAGGGGGAAACGTGGTATTTCTTGGAGAAGATGTGATCTATTTGGGAGAAATGTGGCATTTCTGGAAGAAACTGTCCTCTTTTGGGAAAAAAAGAGGTATTTGTGGGTGAAAAGGTCCTATTTGAAGGGGGAAAGCTGGTATTTCTTGGAGAAGATGTGATATATTTGGGAGAAATGTGGCATGTCTGGAAGAAACTGTCCTATTTTGGGGATAAAAGAGGTATTTGTGGGTGAAAAGGTCCTATTTGAAGGGGGAAACGTGGTATTTCTTGGAGAAGATGTGATATATTTGGGAGAAATGTGGCCTTTCTGGAAGAAACTGTCCTCTTTTGGGGATCAAAGAGGTATTTGTGGGTGAAAAGGTCCTATTTGAAGGGGGAAACCTGGTATTTCTTGGAGAAGATGTGATATATTTTGGAGAAATGTGGCATTTCTGGAAGAAACTGTCCTATTTTGGGGATAAAAGAGGTATTTGTGGGTGAAAAGGTCCTATTTGCAGGGGGAAACCAGGTATTTCTTGGAGAAGATGTGATCTATTTGGGAGAAATGTGGCATGTCTGGAAGAAACTGTCCTATTTTGGGGATAGAACGGGTATTTGTGTGTGAAAAGGTCCTATTTGAAGGGGGAAAGCTGGTATTTCTTGGAGAAGATGTGATCTATTTGGGAGAAATGTGGCATGTCAGGAAGAAACTGTCCTATTTTGGGGATAAAACAGGTATTTGTGGGTGAAAAGGTTCTATTTCAAGGGGGAAAGCTGGTATTTCTTGGAGAAGATGTGATCTATTTGGGAGAAATGTGGCATGTCTGGAAGAAACTGTCCTATTTTGGGAAAAAAAGGAGGTATTTGTGGGTGAAAAGGTCCTATTTGAAGGGGGAAAGCTGGTATTTCTTGGAGAAGATGTGATATATTTGGGAGAAATGTGGCATGTCTGGAAGAAACTGTCCTATTTTGGGGATAAAAGAGGTATTTGTGGGTGAAAAGGTCCTATTTGAAGGGGGAAAGCTGGTATTTCATGGAGAAGAGGTGATATATTTGGGAGAAATGTGGCATTTCTGGAAGAAACTGTCCTATTTTGGGGATATAAGAGTTACTTGTGGGTGAAAAGGTCCTATTTGAAGGGGGAAACCTGGTATTTCTTGGAGAAGATGTGATATATTTGGGAGAAATGTGGCATGTCTGGAAGAAACTGTCCTATTTTGGGGAAAAAAGAGGTATTTGTGGGTGAAGAGGTCCTATTTGAAGGGGGAATCCTGGTATTTCTTGGAGAAGATGTGATATATTTGGGAGAAATGTGGCCTTTCTGGAAGAAACTGTCCTCTTTTGGGGATCAAAGAGGTATTTGTGGGTGAAAAGGTCCTATTTCCCCGGGGAAACCTGGTATTTCATGGAGAAGATGTGCTATATTTGGGAGAAATGTGGCATGTCAGGAAGAAACTGTCCTCTTTTGGGGATAAAAGAGGTATTTGTGTTTGAAAAGGTCCTATTTGAAGGGGGAATCCTGGTATTTCTTGGAGAAGATGTGATATATTTGGGAGAAATGTGGCATTTCTGGAAGAAACTGTCCTCTTTTGGGAAAAAAAAAGAGGTATTTGTGGGTGAAAAGGTCCTATTTGAAGGGGGAAAGCTGGTATTTCATGGAGAAGATGTGATATATTTGGGAGAAATCGGGCATTTCTGGAAGAAAATGTCCTATTTTGGGGATAAAAGAGGTATTTGTGGGTGAAAAGGTCGTATTTGAATGGGGAAAGCTGGTATTTCTTGGAGAAGATGTGATCTATTTGGGAGAAATGTGGCATTTCTGGAAGAAACTGTCCTATTCTGGGGATAAAGGAGGTATTTGTGGGTTAAAAGGTCCTATTTGAAGGGGGAAACTTGGTATTTCTTGGAGAAGATGTGATATATTTGGGAGAAATGTGGCATGTCAGGAAGAAACTGTCCTCTATTGGGGATAAAAGAGGTATTTGTGGGTGAAAAGGTCCTATTTGAAGGGGGAAACGTGGTATTTCTAGGAGAATATGTTCTATACTTGGGAGAAATCTGGAATTTCTAGAAGAAATTTTCAAATTTGAGGGATAAAAGAGGTATTTGTGGGTGAAAAGGTCCTATCTGAAGGGGGAAACGTGGTATTTCTTGGAGAAGCTGTGATATATTTGGGAGAAATGTGGCATGTCTGGAAGAAAATGTCCTATTTTGGGGATAAAAGAGGTATTTGTGGGTGAAAAGGTTCTATTTGAAGGGGGAAAGCTGGTATTTCTTGGAGAAGATGTGATCTATTTGGGAGAAATGTGGCATGTCCGGAAGAAACTGTCCTATTTTGGGGATAAAACAGGTATTTGTGGGTGAAAAAGTCCTATTTGAAGGAGGAATCCTGGTATTTTTTGGAGAAGATGTGATCTATTTGGAAGAAATCTGGCATGTCAGGAAGAAACTGTAATCTTTTGGGGATAAAAGAGGTATTTGTGGGTGAAAAGGTCCTATTTGAAGGGTGAAACGTGGTATTTCTTGGAGAAGATGTGATCTATTTGGGAGAAATGTGGCATTTCTGGAGGAAAATGCCCTATCTGGGGGGAGTAAAGAGTTATTTGTGGGTGAAAAGGTCCTATTTGAAGGGGGAAACGTGGTATTTCTTGGAGAAGATGTGATCTATTTGGGAGAAATGTGGCATTTCTGGAGGAAAATGCCCTATCTGGGGGGAGAAAAGAGGTATTTTTGGGTGAAAAGGTCCTATTTGAAGGGGGAAACCTGGTATTTCTTGGAGAAGATGTGATATATTTGGGAGAAATGTGGCATTTCTGGAAGAAAATGTCCAATTCGCGGGGAGAAGGCTGGTATTTGTGGGAGAAAAGTTCCTATTTCAACGGGGAATCCTGGTATATTTTGGAGAAGATGTGATATATTTGGGAGAAATGTGGCATTTCTGGAAGAAAAAGTCCAATTTGGGGGGAGAAGGCAGGTATTTGTGGGAGAAAAGTTCGTATTTCAGGAGGAATCCTGGTATTTCTTGGAGAAGATGTGATGTATTTGGGAGAAATGTGGCATTTCTGGAAGAAACTGCCGTATTGTGGGGATAAAAGAGGTACTTGTGGGTGAAAAGGTCCTATTTGAAGGGGGAAACGTGGTATTTCTTGGAGAAGATGACATATGTTTGGGAGAAATGTGGCATGTCTGGAAGAAACTGTCCTATTTTGGGGATAAAAGAGGTATTTGTGGGTGAAAAGGTCCTATTTGAAGGGGGAAAGCTGGTATTTCTTGGAGAAGATGTGATATATTTGGGAGAAATGTGGCATGTCTGGAAGAAACTGTTCTCTTTTGGGGATAAAAGAGGTATTTGTGGGTGAAAAGGTCCTATTTGAAGGGGGAAACCTGGTATTTCTTGGAGAAGATGTGATCTATTTGGGAGAAATGAGGCATTTCTGGAAGTAAGTGTCCTATTTTGGGGATAAAAGAGGTATTTGTGGGTGAAAAGGTCCTATTTGAAGGGGGAATCCTGGTATTTCTTGGAGAAGATGTGATATATTTGGGAGAAATGTGGCATGTCTGGAAGAAACTGTTCTCTTTTGGGGATCAAACAGGTGTTTGTGGGTGAAAAGGTCCTATTTGAAGGGGGAACCCTGGTATTTCTTGGAGAAGATGTGATCTATTTGGGAGAAATTTGGCATTTCTGGAAGAAACTGTCCTATTTTGGGGATAAAACAGGTATTTGTGGGTGAAAAGGTCCTATTTGAAGGGGGAAACGTGGTATTTCTTGGAGAAGATGTGATCTATTTGGGAGAAATGTGGCATGTCTGGAAGAAACTGTCCTCTTTTGGGGATAAAAGAGGTATTTGTGGGTGAAAAGGTCCTATTTGAAGGGGGAAACGTGGTATTTCTTGGAGAAGATGTGATATATTTGGGAGAAATGTGGCCTTTCTGGAAGAAACTGTCCTATTTTGGGGATCAAAGAGGTATTTGTGGGTGAAAATGTCCTATTTCAAGGGGGAACCTGGTATTTCTTGGAGAAGATGTGATATATTTGGGAGAAATGTGGCATTTCTGGAAGAAACTGTCCTCTTTTGGGGATAAAACAGGTATTTGTGGGTGAAATGGTCCTATTTGAAGGGGGAAACGTGGTATTTCTTGGAGAAGATGTGATATATTTGGGAGAAATGTGGCATGTCTGGAAGAAACTGTCCTCTTTTGGGGATGAAAGAGGTATTTGTGGGTCAAAAGTTCCTATTTGAAGGGGGAAACCTGGTATTTCTTGGAGAAGATGTGCTATATTTGGGAGAAATGTGGCATGTCTGGAAGAAACTGTTCTATTTTGGGGATAAAACAGGTATTTGTGGGTGAAAAGTTTCTATTTCAAGGGGGAAAGCTGGTATTTCTTGGAGAAGATGTGATATATTTGGGAGAAATATGGCATGTCTGGAAGAAACAGTCCTATTTTGGGAAAAAAAGGAGGTATTTGTGGGTGAAAAGGTCCTATTTCGAGGGGGAAAGCTGGTATTTCTTGGAGAAGATGTGATATATTTGGGGGAAATGTGGCATGTCTGGAAGAAACTGTCCTCTTTTGGGGATAAAAGAGGTATTTGTGGGTAAAAAGGTCCTATTTGAAGGGGGAAAGCTGGTATTTCTTGGAGAAGATGTGGTCTATTTGGGAGAAATGTGGCATGTCTGGAAGAAACTGTCCTCTATTGGGGATAAAAGAGGTATTTGTGGGTGAAAAGGTCCTATTTGAAGGGGGAAAGCTGGTATTTCTTGGAGAAGATGTGATCTATTTGGGAGAGATGTGGCCTTTCTTGCAGAAACTGTCCTCTTTTGGGGATCAAAGAGGTATTTGTGGGTGAAAATGTCCTATTTCAGGAGTAATCCAGGAATTCCTTGGAGAAGATGTGGTATATTTGGGAGAAATGTGGCATGTCTGGAAGAAACTGTCCTCTTTTGGGGATCAAAGAGGTATTTGTGGGTGAAAAGGTCCTATTTGAAGGGGGAATCCTGGTATTTCTTGGAGAAGATGTGATCTATTTGGGAGAAATGTGGCATTTCTGGAAGAAACTGTCCTATTTTGGGAAAAAAAGAAGTATTTGTGGGTGAAAAGGTCCTATTTGAAGGGGGAAAGCTGGTATTTCTTGGAGAAGATGTGATCTATTTGGGAGAAATTGGGCATTTCTGGAAGAAAATGTCCTATTTTGGGGATAAAAGAGGTATTTGTGGGTGAAAAGGTCCTATTTGAAGGGGGAAACCTGGTATTTCTTGGAGAAGCTGTGATATATTTGGGAGAAATGTGGCCTTTCTGGAAGAAACTGACCTATTCTGGGGATAAAAGAGGTATTTGTGGGTGAAAAGGTCCTATTTGAAGGGGGAAACGTGGTATTTCTTGGAGAAGATGTGATATATTTGGGAGAAATGTGGCATGTCAGGAAGAAACTGTTCTCTTTTGGGGATCAAACAGGTGTTTGTGGGTGAAAAGGTCTTATTTGAAGGGGGAAAGCTGGTATTTCTTGGAGAAGATGTGATATATCTGGGAGAAATGTGGCATTTCTGGAAGGAACTGTTCTATTTTGGGGATAAAAGAGGTATTTGTGGGAGAAAAGGTCCTATTTGAAGGGGGAAACGTGGTGTTTCTTGGAGAAGATGTGATATATTTGGGAGAAATGTGGCATGTCTGGAAGAAACTGTCCTCTTTTGGGGATAAAAGAGGTATTTGTGGGTGAAAAGGTCCTATTTGAAGGGGGAAAGCTGGTATTTCTTGGAGAAGATGTGATATATTTGGGAGAAATGTGGCCTTTCTGGAAGAAACTGTCCTCTTTTGTGGATAAAAGAGGTATTTGTGGGTGAAAAGGTCCTATTTGAAGGGGGAAACGTGGTATTTCTTGGAGAAGATGTGATATATTTGGGAGAAATGTGGCATGTCCGGAAGAAACTGTCCTATTTTGGGGATAGAACGGGTATTTGTGTGTGAAAAGGTCCTATTTGAAGGGGGAAAGCTGGTATTTCTTGGAGAAGATGTGATCTATTTGGGAGAAATGTGGCATGTCAGGAAGAAACTGTCCTATTTTGGGGATAAAACAGGTATTTGTGGGTGAAAAGGTTCTATTTCAAGGGGGAAAGCTGGTATTTCTTGGAGAAGATGTGATATATTTGGGAGAAATGTGGCATGTCTGGAAGAAACTGTCCTATTTTGGGAAAAAAAGAGGTATTTGTGGGTGAAAAGGTCCTATTTCGAGGGGGAATCCTGGTATTTCTTGGAGAAGATGTGATCTATTTGGGAGAAATGTGGCATGTCTGGAAGAAACTGTCCTCTTTTGGGGATAAAAGAGGTATTTGTGGGTGAAAAGGTCCTATTTGAAGGGGGAAACGTGGTATTTCTTGGAGAAGATGTGATCTATTTGGAAGAAATGTGGCATTTCTGGAAGAAACTGTCCTATTTTGGGGATAAAAGAGGTATTTGTGGGTGAAAAGTTCCTATTTGAAGGGGGAAACCTGGTATTTCATGGAGAAGATGTGCTATATTTGGGAGAAATGTGGCATGTCTGGAAGAAACTGTCCTATTTTGGGGATAAAAGAGGTATTTGTGGGTGAAAAGGTCCTATTTGAAGGGGGAATCCTGGTATTTCTTGGAGAAGATGTGATCTATTTGGGAGAAATGTGGCATTTCTGGAAGAAACTGTCCTCTTTTGGGGATGAAAGAGGTATTTGTGGGTGAAAAGTTCCTATTTCCAGGGGTAATCCTGGTATTTCTTGGAGAAGATGTGATCTATTTGGGAGAAATGTGGCATGTCAGGAAGAAACTGTCCTATTTTGGGGATAAAACAGGTATTTGTGGGTGAAAAGGTTCTATTTCAAGGGGGAAAGCTGGTATTTCTTGGAGAAGATGTGATCTATTTGGGAGAAATGTGGCATGTCTGGAAGAAACTGTCCTATTTTGGGAAAAAAAGGAGGTATTTGTGGGTGAAAAGGTCCTATTTCGAGGGGGAATGCTGGTATTTCTTGGAGAAGATGTGATCTATTTGGGAGAAATGTGGCATGTCTGGAAGAAACTGTCCTATTTTGGGGATAAAAGAGGTATTTGTGGGTGAAAAGGTCCTATTTGAAGGGGGAAAGCTGGTATTTCTTGGAGAAGATGTGATCTATTTGGGAGAAATGTGGCATTTCTGGAAGAAACTGTCCTCTTTTGGGGATATAAGAGTTACTTGTGGGTGAAAAGGTCCTATTTGAAGGGGGAAACCTGGTATTTCTTGGAGAAGATGTGATATATTTGGGAGAAATGTGGCATGTCTGGAAGAAACTGTCCTATTTTGGGGAAAAAAGAGGTATTTGTGGGTTAAAAGGTCCTATTTGAAGGGGGAAACCTGGTATTTCTTGGAGAAGATGTGATCTATTTCGGAGAAATGTGGCATTTCTGGAAGAAACTGTCCTCTTTTGGGGATAAAAGAGGTATTTGTGGGTGAAAAGGTCCTATTTGAAGGGGGAATCCTGGTATTTCTTGGAGAAGATGTGATATATTTGGGAGAAATGTGGCATTTCTGGAAGAAACTGTCCTCTTTTGGGCATAAAAGAGGTATTTGTGGGTGAAAAGGTCCTATTTCCAGGGGGAAAGCTGGTATTTCATGGAGAAGATGTGATATATTTGGGAGAAATGTGGCATGTCAGGAAGAAACTGTCCTATTTTGGGGATAAAAGAGGTATTTGTGGGTGAAAAGGTCCTATTTGAAGGGGGAAAGCTGGTATTTCTTGGAGAAGATGTGATCTATTTGGGAGAAATGTGGCATTTCTGGAAGAAACTGTCCTATTCTGGGGATAAAGGAGGTATTTGTGGGTGAAAAGGTCCTATTTGAAGGGGGAAACGTGGTATTTCTTGGAGAAGATGTGATATATTTGTGAGAAATATGGCATGTCTGGAAGAAACAGTCCTATTTTGGGAAAAAAAGGAGGTATTTGTGGGTGAAAAGGTCCTATTTCGAGGGGGAAAGCTGGTATTTCTTGGAGAAGATGTGATATATTTGGGAGAAATGTGGCATGTCTGGAAGAAACTGTCCTCTTTTGGGGATAAAAGAGGTATTTGTGGGTAAAAAGGTCCTATTTGAAGGGGGAAAGCTGGTATTTCATGGAGAAGATGTGGTCTATTTGGGAGAAATGTGGCATTTCTGGAAGAAACTGTCCTATTTTGGGGATCAAAGAGGTATTTGTGGGTGAAAAGGTCCTATTTCAAGGGGGAAAGCTGGTATTTCTTGGAGAAGATGTGATCTATTTGGGAGAAATGTGGCCTTTCTTGCAGAAACTGTCCTCTTTTGGGCATAAAAGAGGTATTTGTGGGTGAAAAGGTCCTATTTGAAGGGGGAAACCTGGTATTTCTTGGAGAAGCTGTGATATATTTGGGAGAAATGTGGCCTTTCTGGAAGAAACTGTCCTATTCTGGGGATAAAAGAGGTATTTGTGGGTGAAAAGTTCCTATTTGAAGGGGGAAACGTGGTATTTCTTGGAGAAGATGTGATATATTTGGGAGAAATGTGGCATGTCTGGAAGAAACTGTTCTATTTTGGGGATAAATCAGGTATTTGTGGGTGAAAAGGTTCTATTTCATGGGGGAAAGCTGGTATTTCTTGGAGAAGATGTGATATATTTGGGAGAAATGTGGCATTTCTGGAAGAAACTGTCCTATTCTGGGGATAAAGGAGGTATTTGTGGGTGAAAAGGTCCTATTTGAAGGGGGAAACCTGGTATTTCTTGGAGAAGATGTGATCTATTTGGGAGAAATGTGGCATGTCAGGAAGAAACTGTCCTCTTTTGGGGATAAAAGAGGTATTTGTGGGTGAAAAGGTCCTATTTCAAGGGGGAAACCTGGTATTTCTTGGAGAAGATGTGATATATTTGGGAGAAATATGGCATGTCTGGAAGAAACAGTCCTATTTTGGGAAAAAAAGGAGGTATTTGTGGGTGAAAAGGTCCTATTTCGAGGTGGAAAGCTGGTATTTCTTGGAGAAGATGTGATATATTTGGGGGAAATGTGGCATGTCTGGAAGAAACTGTCCTCTTTTGGGGATAAAAGAGGTATTTGTGCGTAAAAAGGTCCTATTTGAAGGGGGAAAGCTGGTATTTCTTGGAGAAGATGTGGTCTATTTGGGAGAAATGTGGCATTTCTGGAAGAAACTGTCCTATTTTGGGGATCAAAGAGGTATTTGTGGGTGAAAAGGTCCTATTTGAAGGGGGAAACCTGGTATTTCTTGGAGAAGATGTGATCTATTTGGGAGAAATGTGGCCTTTCTTGCAGAAACTGTCCTCTTTTGGGCATAAAAGAGGTATTTGTGGGTGAAAATGTCCTATTTCAGGAGTAATCCAGGAATTCCTTGGAGAAGATGTGGTATATTTGGGAGAAATGTGGCATGTCTGGAAGAAACTGTCCTATTTTGGGGATCAAAGAGGTATTTGTGGGTGAAAAGGTCCTATTTGATGGGGGAAACCTGGTATTTCATGGAGAAGATGTGATCTATTTGGGAGAAATGTGGCATTTCTGGAAGAAACTGTTCTATTTTGGGGATAAAAGAGGTATTTGTGGGTGAAAAGGTCCTATTTGAAGGGGGAATCCTGGTATTTCTTGGAGAAGATGTGATGTATTTGGGAGAAATGTGGCATTTCTGGAAGAAACTGTCCTATTTTGGGAAAAAAAGAAGTATTTGTGGGTGAAAAGGTCCTATTTGAAGGGGGAAAGCTGGTATTTCTTGGAGAAGATGTGATCTATTTGGGAGAAATGTGGCATTTCTGGAGGAAACTGTCGTATTGTGGGGATAAAAGAGGTATTTGTGGGTGAATAGGTCCTATTTGAAGGGGGAAACCTGGTATTTCTTGGAGAAGCTGTGATGTATTTGGGAGAAATGTGGCCTTTCTGGAAGAAACTGTCCTATTCTGGGGATAAAAGAGGTATTTGTGGGTGAAAAGGTCCTATTTGAAGGGGGAAACGTGGTATTTCTTGGAGAAGATGTGATATATTTGGGAGAAATGTGGCATGTCTGGAAGAAACTGTTCTCTTTTGGGGATCAAACAGGTGTTTGTGGGTGAAAAGGTCCTATTTGAAGGGGGAAAGCTGGTATTTCTTGGAGAAGATGTGATATATCTGGGAGAAATGTGGCATTTCTGGAAGGAACTGTCCTATTTTGGGGATAAAAGAGGTATTTGTGGGTGAAAAGGTCCTATTTGAAGGGGGAAACGTGGTATTTCTTGGAGAAGATGTGATATATTTGGGAGAAATGTGGCATGTCTGGAAGAAACTGTCCTCTTTTGGGGATAAAAGAGGTATTTGTGGGTGAAAAGGTCCTATTTGAAGGGGGAATCCTGGTATTTCTTGGAGAAGATGTGATCTATTTGGGAGAAATGTGGCCTTTCTGGAAGAAACTGTCCTCTTTTGGGGATCAAAGAGGTATTTGTGGGTGAAAATGTCCTATTTGAAGGGGGAACCTGGTATTTCTTGGAGAAGATGTGATATATTTGGGAGAAATGTGGCATTTCTGGAAGAAACTGTCCTCTTTTGGGGATAAAAGAGGTATTTGTGGGTGAAAAGGTCCTATTTGAAGGGGGAAAGCTGGTATTTCTTGGAGAAGATGTGATATATTTGGGAGAAATGTGGCATGTCTGGAAGAAACTGTCCTCTTTTGGGGATGAAAGAGGTATTTGTGGGTGAAAAGTTCCTATTTGAAGGGGGAAAGGTGGTATTTCTTGGAGAAGATGTGATATATTTGGGAGAAATGTGGCATGTCTGGAAGAAACTGTTCTATTTTGGGGATAAAACAGGTATTTGTGGGTGAAAAGGTTCTATTTGAAGGGGGAAACCTGGTATTTCTTGGAGAAGATGTGATATATTTGGGAGAAATATGGCATGTCTGGAAGAAACTGTCCTATTTTGGGAAAAAAAGGAGGTATTTGTGGGTGAAAAGGTCCTATTTCGAGGGGGAAAGCTGGTATTTCTTGGAGAAGATGTGATATATTTGGGGGAAATGTGGCATGTCTGGAAGAAACTGTCCTCTTTTGGGGATAAAAGAGGTATTTGTGGGTAAAAAGGTCCTATTTGAAGGGGGAAAGCTGGTATTTCTTGGAGAAGATGTGGTCTATTTGGGAGAAATGTGGCATTTCTGGAAGAAACTGTCCTATTTTGGGGATCAAAGAGGTATTTGTGGGTGAAAAGGTCCTATTTGAAGGGGGAAAGCTGGTATTTCTTGGAGAAGATGTGATCTATTTGGGCGAAATGTGGCCTTTCTTGCAGAAACTGTCCTCTTTTGGGCATAAAAGAGGTATTTGTGGGTGAAAATGTCCTATTTCAGGAGTAATCCAGGAATTCCTTGGAGAAGATGTGGTATATTTGGGAGAAATGTGGCATGTCTGGAAGAAACTGTCCTCTTTTGGGGATCAAAGAGGTATTTGTGGGTGAAAAGGTCCTATTTGATGGGGGAAACCTGGTATTTCATGGAGAAGATGTGATCTATTTGGGAGAAATGTGGCATGTCAGGAAGAAACTGTCCTATTTTGGGGATAGAACGGGTATTTGTGTGTGAAAAGGTCCTATTTGAAGGGGGAAAGCTGGTATTTCTTGGAGAAGATGTGATCTATTTGGGAGAAATGTGGCATGTCAGGAAGAAACTGTCCTATTTTGGGGATAAAACAGGTATTTGTGGGTGAAAAGGTTCTATTTCAAGGGGGAAAGCTGGTATTTCTTGGAGAAGATGTGATATATTTGGGAGAAATGTGGCATGTCAGGAAGAAACTGTCCTATTTTGGGGATAAAACAGGTATTTGTGGGTGAAAAAGTCCTATTTCAGGAGGAATCCTGGTATTTTTTGGAGAAGATGTGATCTATTTGGGAGAAATCCGGCATGTCAGGAAGAAACTGTCCTATTTTGGGGATAAAAGAGGTATTTGTGGGTGAAAAGGTCCTATTTGAAGGGGGAACCCTGGTATTTCTTGGAGAAGATGTGATCTATTTGGGAGAAATGTGGCATTTATGGAGGAAAATGCCCTATCTGGGGGGAGTAAAGAGGTATTTGTGGGTTAAAAGGTCCTATTTGAAGGGGGAATCCTGGTATTTCTTGGAGAAGATGTGATCTATTTGGGAGAAATGTGGCATTTCTGGAAGAAACTGTCCTCTTTTGGGGATCAAACAGGTGTTTGTGGGTGAAAAGGTCCTATTTGAAGGCGGAAAGCTGTTATTTCTTGGAGAAGATGTGATATATTTGGGAGAAATGTGGCATGTCTGGAAGAAACTGTTCTATTTTGGGGATAAAACAGGTATTTGTGGGTGAAAAGGTTCTATTTCAAGGGGGAAAGCTGGTATTTCTTGAAGAAGATGTGATCTATTTGGGAGAAATGTGGCTTTTGTGGAAGAAACTGTCCTATTTTGGGGATAAAAGAGGTTTTTGTGGGTGAAAAGGTCTTATTTGAAGGGGGAAAGCTGGTATTTCTTGGAGAAGATGTGATATATTTGGGAGAAATGTGGCATGTCTGGAAGAAACTGTCCTCTTTTGGGGATGAAAGATGTAGTTGTGGGTGAAAAGTTCCTATTTGAAGGGGGAAACCTGGTATTTCTTGGAGAAGATGTGATCTATTTGGGAGAAATGTGGCATGTCTGGAAGAAACTGTTCTATTTTGGGGATAAAACAGGTATTTGTGGGTGAAAAGGTTCTATTTCAAGGGGGAAAGCTGGTATTTCTTGGAGAAGATGTGATATATTTTGGAGAAATATGGCATGTCTGGAAGAAACTGTACTATTTTGGGAAAAAAAGGAGGTATTTGTGGGTGAAAAGGTCCTATTTGAAGGGGGAAAGCTGGTATTTCTTGGAGAAGATGTGATCTATTTGGGCGAAATGTGGCATGTCTGGAAGAAACTGTCCTCTTTTGGGGATAAAAGAGGTATTTGTGGGTGAAAAGGTCCTATTTGAAGGGGGAAACGTGGTATTTCTTGGAGAAGATGTGATCTATTTGGGAGAAATGTGGCATTTCTGGAAGAAACTGTCGTATTTTGGGGATCAAAGAGGTATTTGTGGGTGAAAAGGTCCTATTTGAAGGGGGAAAGCTGGTATTTCTTGGAGAAGATGTGATATATTTGGGAGAAATGTGGCCTTTCTTGCAGAAACTGTCCTCTTTTGGGCATAAAAGAGGTATTTGTGGGTGAAAATGTCCTATTTCAGGAGTAATCCAGGAATTCCTTGGAGAAGATGTGGTATATTTGGGAGAAATGTGGCATGTCTGGAAGAAACTGTCCTCTTTTGGGGATCAAAGAGGTATTTGTGGGTGAAAAGGTCCTATTTGAAGGGGGAATCCTGGTATTTCTTGGAGAAGATGTGATCTATTTGGGAGAAATGTGGCATTTCTGGAAGAAACTGTCCTCTTTTGGGGATGAAAGAGGTATTTGTGGGTGAAAAGTTCCTATTTCCAGGGGTAATCCTGGTATTTCTTGGAGAAGATGTGCTATATTTGGGAGAAATGTGGCCTTTCTGGAAGAAACTGTCCTATTTTGGGGATAAAACAGGTATTTGTGGGTGAAAAGGTTCTATTTCAAGGGGGAAAGCTGGTATTTCTTGGAGAAGATGTGATCTATTTGGGAGAAATGTGGCATGTCTGGAAGAAACTGTCCTATTTTGGGAAAAAAAGGAGGTATTTGTGGGTGAAAAGGTCCTATTTCGAGGGGGAAAGCTGGTATTTCTTGGAGAAGATGTGATATATTTGGGAGAAATGTTGCATGTCTGGAAGAAACTGTCCTATTTTGGGGATGAAAGAGGTATTTGTGGGTGAAAAGGTCCTATTTGAAGGGGGAAACCTGGTATTTCATGGAGAAGATGTGATCTATTTGGGAGAAATGTGGCATTTCTGGAAGAAACTGTCCTCTTTTGGGGATAAAACAGGTATTTGTGGGTGAAAAGGTCCTATTTGAAGGGGGAAACGTGGTATTTCTTGGAGAAGATGTGATCTATTTGGGAGAAATGTGGCATGTCAGGAAGAAACTGTCCTCTTTTGGGGATAAAAGAGGTATTTGTGGGTGAAGAGGTCCTATTTGAAGGGGGAAACGTGGTATTTCTTGGAGAAGATGTGATATACTTGGGAGAAATCTCGGATTTCTAGAAGAAATTTTCAAATTTGAGGGATAAAACAGGTATTAGTGGGTGAAAAGGTCCTATCTGAAGGGGGAAACGTGGTATTTCTTGGAGAAGCTGTGATATATTTGGGAGAAATGTGGCATGTCTGGAAGAAAATGTCCTATTTTGGGGATAAAAGAGGTATTTGTGGGTGAAAAGGTTCTATTTCAAGGGGGAAAGCTGGTATTTCTTGGAGAAGATGTGATATATTTGGGAGAAATGTGGCATGTCAGGAAGAAACTGTCCTATTTTGGGGATAAAACAGGTATTTGTGGGTGAAAAAGTCCTATTTCAGGAGGAATCCTGGTATTTTTTGGAGAAGATGTGATCTATTTGGGAGAAATCCGGCATGTCAGGAAGAAACTGTCCTATTTTGGGGATAAAAGAGGTATTTGTGGGTGAAAAGGTCCTATTTGAAGGGGGAACCCTGGTATTTCTTGGAGAAGATGTGATCTATTTGGGAGAAATGTGGCATTTATGGAGGAAAATGCCCTATCTGGGGGGAGTAAAGAGGTATTTGTGGGTTAAAAGGTCCTATTTGAAGGGGGAATCCTGGTATTTCTTGGAGAAGATGTGATCTATTTGGGAGAAATGTGGCATTTCTGGAAGAAACTGTTCTCTTTTGGGGATCAAACAGGTGTTTATGGGTGAAAAGGTCCTATTTGAAGGGGGAAAGCTGGTATTTCTTGGAGAAGATGTGATATATTTGGGAGAAATGTGGCATGTCTGGAAGAAACTGTTCTATTTTGGGGATAAAACAGGTATTTGTGGGTGAAAAGGTTCTATTTCAAGGGGGAAAGCTGGTATTTCTTGAAGAAGATGTGATCTATTTGGGAGAAATGTGGCTTTTGTGGAAGAAACTGTCCTATTTTGGGGATAAAAGAGGTATTTGTGGGTGAAAAGTTCCTATTTGAAGGGGGAAACCTGGTATTTCTCGGAGATGATGTGATCTATTTGGGAGAAATGTGGCATGTCTGGAAGAAACTGTTCTATTTTGGGGATAAAACAGGTATTTGTGGGTGAAAAGGTTCTATTTCAAGGGGGAAAGCTGGTATTTCTTGGAGAAGATGTGATATATTTTGGAGAAATATGGCATGTCTGGAAGAAACTGTACTATTTTGGGAAAAAAAGGAGGTATTTGTGGGTGAAAAGGTCCTATTTCGAGGGGGAAAGCTGGTATTTCTTGGAGAAGATGTGATATATTTGGGGGAAATGTGGCATGTCTGGAAGAAACTGTCCTCTTTTGGGGATAAAAGAGGTATTTGTGGGTAAAAAGGTCCTATTTGAAGGGGGAAAGCTGGTATTTCTTGGAGAAGATGTGATCTATTTGGGAGAAATGTGGCATTTCTGGAAGAAACTGTCGTATTTTGGGGATCAAAGAGGTATTTGTGGGTGAAAAGGTCCTATTTGAAGGGGGAAAGCTGGTATTTCTTGGAGAAGATGTGATATATTTGGGAGAAATGTGGCCTTTCTTGCAGAAACTGTCCTCTTTTGGGCATAAAAGAGGTATTTGTGGGTGAAAATGTCCTATTTCAGGAGTAATCCAGGAATTCCTTGGAGAAGATGTGGTATATTTGGGAGAAATGTGGCATGTCTGGAAGAAACTGTCCTCTTTTGGGGATCAAAGAGGTATTTGTGGGTGAAAAGGTCCTATTTGAAGGGGGAAACGTGGTATTTCTTGGAGAAGATGTGATCTATTTGGGAGAAATGTGGCATTTCTGGAAGAAACTGTCCTCTTTTGGGGATAAAAGAGGTATTTGTGGGTGAAAAGGTCCTATTTGAAGGGGGAAACGTGGTATTTCTAGGAGAAGATGTGATCTATTTGGGAGAAATGTGGCATGTCTGGAAGAAACTGTCCTATTTTGGGAAAAAAAGAGGTATTTGTGGGTGAAAAGGTCCTATTTGAAGGGGGAACCCTGGTATTTCTTGGAGAAGATGTGATCTATTTGGGAGAAATTTGGCATTTCTGGAAGAAACTGTCCTATTTTGGGGATAAAACAGGTATTTGTGGGTGAAAAGGTCCTATTTGAAGGGGGAAACCTGGTATTTCTTGGAGAAGATGTGATCTATTTGGGAGAAATATGGCCTTTCTGGAAGAAACTGTCCTATTTTGGGGATCAAAGAGGTATTTGTGGGTGAAAAGGTCCTATTTCAAGGGGGAACCTGGTATTTCTTGGAGAAGATGTGATATATTTGGGAGAAATGTGGCATTTCTGGAAGACAATGTCCTCTTTTGGGGATAAAAGAGGCATTTGTGGGTGAAATGGTCCTATTTGAAGGGGGAAACTTGGTATTTCTTGGAGAAGATGTGATCTATTTGGGAGAAATGTGGCATTTCTGGAAGAAACTGTCCGATTTTGGGGATCAAAGAGGTATTTGTGGGAGAAAAGTTCCTATTTCAGGAGGAATCTGGTATTTCTTGGAGAAGATGTGATATATTTGGGAGAAATGTGGCATTTCTAGAAGAAAAAGTGCAATTTGCGGGGAGAAGGCTGGTATTTGTGGGAGAAAAATTCCTATTTCGAGGGGGAAACCTGGTATTTCTTGGAGAAGATTTGGTATATTTGGGAGAAATGTGGCATTTCTGGAGGAAAATGCCCTATCTGGGGGGAGAAAAGAGGTATTTGTGGGTGAAAAGGTTCTATTTGAAGGGGGAAAGCTGGTATTTCTTGGAGAAGATGTGATCTATTTGGGAGAAATGTGGCATGTCTGGACGAAAATGCCCTATCTGGAGGGAGAAAAGAGGTATTTGAGGGTGAAAAGGTCCTATTTGAAGGGGGAAACGTGGTATTTCTTGGAGAAGATGTGATATATCTGGGAGAAATGTGGCATTTCTGGAAGAAACTGTCGTATTTTGGGGATAAAGGAGGTATTTGTGGGTGAAAAGGTCCTATTTGAAGGGGGAAAGCTGGTATTTCTTGGAGAAGATGTGATCTATTTGGGAGAAATGTGGCATTTCTGGAAGAAAAAGTCCAATTTGGGGGGAGAAGGCAGGTATTTGTGGGAGAAAATTTCGTATTTCAGGAGGAATCCTGGTATTTCTTGGAGAAGATGTGATCTATTTGGGAGAAATGTGGCATGTCAGGAAGAAACTGTCCTATTTTGGGGATCAAACAGGTGTTTGTGGGTGAAAAGGTCCTATTTGAAGGGGGAAAGCTGGTATTTCTTGGAGAAGATGTGATATATTTGGGAGAAATGTGGCATTTCTGGCAGAAACTGCCCTATTTTGGGGATAAAACAGCTATTTGTGGGTGAAAAGGTCCTATTTGAAGGGGGAATCCTGGTATTTCTTGGAGAAGATGTGATATATTTGGGAGAAATGTGGCCTTTCTGGAAGAAACTGTCCTCTTTTGGGGATAAAAGAGGTATTTGTGGGTGAAAAGGTCCTATTTCAAGGGTGAACCTGGTATTTCTTGGAGAAGATGTGATCTATTTGGGAGAAATGTGGCATTTCTGGAAGCCAATGTCCTTTTTAGGGGATAAAACAGGTATTTGTGGGTGAAAAGGTCCTATTTGAAGGGGGAAACCTGGTATTTCTTGGAGAAGATGTGATATATTTGGGAGAAATGTGGCATTTCTGGAAGAAACTGTCCTCTTTTGGGGATGAAAGAGGTATTTGTGGGTGAAAAGGTCCTATTTGAAGGGGGAAACCTGGTATTTCTTGGAGAAGATGTGATATATTTGGGAGAAATGTGGCCTTTCTGGAAGAAACTGTCCTCTTTTGGGGATAAAACAGGTATTTGTGGGTAATAAGGTTCTATTTCAAGGGGGAAAGCTGGTATTTCTTGGAGAAGATGTGATCTATTTGGTAGAAATGTGGCATGTCTGGAAGAAACTGTCCTATTTTGGGAAAAAAAGGAGGTATTTGTGGGTGAAAAGGTCCTATTTCGAGGGGGAAAGCTGGTATTTCTTGGAGAAGATGTGATATATTTGGGAGAAATGTGGCCTTTCTGGCAGAAACTGTCCTCTTTTGGGGATAAAAGAGGTGTTTGTGGGTGAAAAGGTCCTATTTCGAGGGGGAAACGTGGTATTTCTTGGAGAAGATGTGATATATTTGGGAGAAATGTGGCATTTCTGGAAGAAACTGTCCTCTTTTCGGGATAAAACAGGTATTTGTGGGAGAAAAGGTCCTATTTGAAGGGGGAAACGTGGTATTTCTTGGAGAAGATGTGATCTATTTGGGAGAAATGTGGCATTTCTGGATGAAACTATTCTATTTCGGGGATAAAGGAGGTATTTGTGGGTGAAAAGGTCCTATTTGAAGGGGGAAACCTGGTATTTCTTGGAGAAGATGTGATCTATTTGGGAGAAATGTGGTCTTTCTGGAAGAAACTGTCCTCTTTTGGGGATAAAAGAGGTACTTGTGGGTGAAAAGGTCCTATTTGAAGGGGGAATCCTGGTATTTCTTGGAGAAGATGTGATCTATTTGGGAGAAATGTGGCATGTCTGGAAGAAACTGTCCTCTTTTGGGGATAAAAGAGGTATTTGTGGGTGAAAAGGTCCTATTTGAAGGGGGAAAGCTGGTTTTTCTTGGAGAAGATGTGATATATTTGGAGAAATGTGGCAGTTCGGGATGGAAATGTCCTATTTTGGGGATGAAAGAGGTATTTGTGGGTGAAAAGGTCCTATTTCCAGGGGTAATCCTGGTATTTCTTGGAGAAGATGTGATATATTTGGGAGAAATGTGGCATGTCTGGAAGAAACTTTCCTATTTTGGGAAAAAAAGGAGGTATTTGTGGGTGAAAAGGTCCTATTTCGAGGGGGAAAGCTGGTATTTCTTGGAGAAGATGTGATATATTTGGGAGAAATGTGGCCTTTCTGGAAGAAACTGTCCTCTTTTGGGGATAAAAGAGGTATTTGTGGGTGAAAAGGTCCTATTTGAAGGGGGAAACCTGGTATTTCTTGGAGAAGATGTGATATATTTGGGAGAAATGTGGCATGTCTGGAAGAAACTGTCCTATTCTGGGGATAAAAGAGGTATTTGTGGGTGAAAAGGTCCTATTTGAAGGGGGAAACGTGGTATTTCTTGGAGAAGATGTGATATATTCGGGAATAATGTGGCCTTTCTGGAAGAAACTGTCCTATTCTGGGGATAAAAGAGGTATTTGTGGGTGAAAAGGTCCTATTTGAAGGGGGAAACGTGGTATTTCTTGGAGAAGATGTGATCTATTTGGGAGAAATGTGGCATTTCTGGAAGAAACTGTCCTCTTTTGGGGATAAAACAGGTATTTGTGGGTGAAAAGGTCCTATTTGAAGGGGGAACCCTGGTATTTCTTGGAGAAGATGTGATGTATTTGGGAGAAATATGGCCTTTCTGGAAGAAACTGTCCTATTTTGGGGATCAAAGAGGAATTTGTGGGTGAAAAGGTCCTATTTGAAGGGGGAAAGCTGGTATTTCTTGGAGAAGATGTGATATATTTGGGAGAAATGTGGCCTTTCTGGAAGAAACTGTCCTATTTGGGGGATAAAAGAGGTATTTGTGGGTGAAAAGTTCCTATTTCAAGGGGGAACCTGGTATTTCTTGGAGAAGATGTGATCTATTTTGGAGAAATGTGGCATTTCTGGAAGAAACTGTCCTCTTTTGGGGATAAAAGAGGTATTTGTGGGTGAAAAGGTCCTATTTCGAGGGGGAAAGCTGGTATTTCTTGGAGAAGATGTGATATATTTGGGAGAAATGTGGCATTTCTGGAAGAAACTGTCCTCTTTTGGGGATGAAAGAGGTATTTGTGGGTGAAAAGTTCCTATTTCCAGGGGTAATCCTGGTATTTCTTGGAGAAGATGTGATGTATTTGGGAGAAATGTGGCATTTCTGGAAGAAAAAGTGCAATTTGCGGGGAGAAGGCTGGTATTTTTGGAGAAAAGTTCCTATTTCAACGGGGAATCCTGGTATTTCTTGGAGAAGATGTGGTATATTTGGGAGAAATCTGGCATGTCAGGAAGAAACTGTCCTCTTTTGGGGATAACAGAGGTATTTGTGGGTGAAAAGGTCCTATTTCCAGGGGGAAACCTGGTATTTCTTGGAGAAGCTGTGATATATTTGGGAGAAATATGGCATTTCTGGAGGAAAATGCCCTATCTGGGGGGAGAAAAGAGGTATTTTTGGGTGAAAAGGTCCTATTTGAAGGGGGAAAGCTGGTATTTCTTGGAGAAGATGTGATCTATTTGGGAGAACTGTGGCATTTCTGGAGGAAAATGCCCTATCTGGGGGGAGAAAAGAGGTATTTGTGGGTGAATATGTCCTATTTCGAGGGGGAAACCTGGTATTTCTTGGAGAAGATGTGATCTATTTGGGAGAAATGTGGCATGTCTGGAAGAAACTGTCCTCTTTTGGGGATAAGAGAGGTATTTGTGGGTGAAAAGGTCCTATTTGAAGGGGGAATCCTGGTATTTCTTGGAGAAGATGTGATCTATTTGGGAGAAATGTGGCCTTTCTGGAAGAAACTGTCCTCTTTTGGGGATAAAACAGGTATTTGTGGGTGAAAAGTTCCTATTTGAAGGGGGAAACGTGGTATTTCTTGGAGAAGATGTGATCTATTTGGGAGAAATGTGGCATTTCTGGAGGAAAATGCCCTATCTGGGGGGAGAAAAGAGGTATTTGTGGGTGAAAAGGTCCTATTTCGAGGGGGAAAGCTGGTATTTCTTGGAGAAGATGTGATCTATTTGGGAGAAATGTGGCATTTCTGGAAGAAACTGTCCTATTTTGGGAAAAAAAGAGGTATTTGTGGGTGAAAAGGTCCTATTTGAAGGGGGAAACCAGGTATTTCTTGGAGAAGATGTGATCTATTGGGGAGAAATGTGGCCTTTCTGGAAGAAAAAGTCCAATTTGGGGAGAGAAGGCAGGTGTTTGTGGGAGAAAAGTTCGTATTTCAGGAGGAATCCTGGTATTTCTTGGAGAAGATGTGATGTATTTGGGAGAAATGTGGCATTTCTGGAAGAAACTGTCCTCTTTTGGGGATAAAAGAGGTACTTGTGGGTGAAAAGGTCCTATTTGAAGGGGGAAACGTGGTATTTCTTGGAGAAGATGTGATATATTTGGGAGAAATGTGGCATTTCTGGAAGAAACTGTCCTATTTTGGGGATAAAAGAGGTGTTTGTGGGTGAAAAGGTCCTATTTCGAGGGGGACTCCTGGTATTTCTTGGAGAAGATGTGATATATCTGGGAGAAATGTGGCATTTCTGGAAGAAACTGTCCTATTTTGGGGATAAAACAGGTATTTGTGGGAGAAAAGGTCCTATTTGAAGGGGGAAACGTGGTATTTCTTAGAGAAGATGTGATCTATTTGGGAGAAATGTGGCATGTCTGGAAGAAACTGTCGTATTTTGGGGATAAAAGAGGTATTTGTGGGTGAAAAGGTCCTATTTCAAGGGGGAAAGCTGGTATTTCTTGGAGAAGATGTGATATATTTGGGAGAAATGTGGCATGTCAGGAAGAAACTGTCCTATTCTGGGGATAAAAGAGGTATTTGTGGGTGAAAAGGTCCTATTTGAAGGGGGAAACGTGGTATTTCTTGGAGAAGATGTGATATATTTGGGAGAAATGTGGCATTTCTGGAAGAAACTGTCCTATTCTGGGGATAAAAGAGGTATTTGTGGGTGAAAAGGTCCTATTTGAAGGGGGAACCCTGGTATTTCTTGGAGAAGATGTGATCTATTTGGGAGAAATGTGGCATTTCTGGAAGAAACTGTCCTATTTTGGGGATAAAACAGGTATTTGTGGGTGAAAAGGTCCTATTTGAAGGGGGAACCCTGGTATTTCTTGGAGAAGATGTGATATATTTGGGAGAAATGTGGCCTTTCTGGAAGAAACTGTCCTCTTTTGGGGATAAAAGAGGTATTTGTGTTTGAAAAGGTCCTATTTGAAGGGGGAAAGCTGGTATTTCTTGGAGAAGATGTGATATATTTGGGAGAAATGTGGCCTTTCTGGAAGAAACTGTCCTCTTTTGGGGATAAAAGAGGTATTTGTGGGTGAAAAGGTCCTATTTCAAGCTGGAACCTGGTATTTCTTGGAGAAGATGTGATGTATTTTGGAGAACTGTGGCCTTTCTGGAAGAAACTGTCCTATTTTGGGGATAAAAGAGGTATTTGTGGGTGAAAAGGTCCTATTTGAAGGGGGAAACGTGGTATTTCTTGGAGAAGATGTGATGTATTTTGGAGAAATGTGGCATGTCAGGAAGAAACTGTCCTATTTTGGGGATCAAAGAGGTATTTGTGGGTGAAAAGGTCCTATTTGAAGGGGGAATCCTGGTATTTCTTGGAGAAGATGTTCTATACTTGGGAGAAATCTGGAATTTCTAGAAGAAAATTTCCAATTTGAGGGATAAAACAGGTATTTGTGGGTGAAAAGGTCCTATTTCGAGGGGGAAACGTGGTATTTCTTGGAGAAGCTGTGATATATTTGGGAGTAATGTGGCCTTTCTGGAAGAAACTGTCCTCTTTTGGGGATGAAAGAGGTATTTGTGGGTGAAAAGTTCCTTTTTCCAGGGGTAATCCTGGTATTTCTTGGAGAAGATGTGATCTATTTGGGAGAAATGTGGCATTTCTGGAAGAAACTGTCCTCTTTTGGGGATAAAAGAGGTATTTGTGGGTGAAAAGGTCCTATTTGAAGGGGGAAACGTGGTATTTCTTGGAGAAGATGTGATCTATTTGGGAGAAATGTGGCATTTCTGGAAGAATCTGTCCTCTTTTGGGGATAAAAGAGGTATTTGTGGGTGAAAAGGTCCTATTTGAAGGGGGAAACCTGGTATTTCTTGGAGAAGATGTGATCTATTTGGGAGAAATGAGGCATTTCTGGAAGTAAGTGTTCTATTTTGGGGATAAAAGAGGTATTTGTGGGTGAAAAGGTCCTGTTTGAAGGGGGAATCCTGGTATTTCTTGGAGAAGATGTGATCTATTTGGGAGAAATGTGGCATGTCTGGAAGAAACTGTCCTATTTTAAGGATAAGAGAGGTATTTGTGGGTGAAAAGGTCCTATTTGAAGGGGGAATCCTGGTATTTCTTGGAGAAGATGTGATATATTTGGGAGAAATGTGGCCTTTTTGGAAGAAACTGTCCTATTTTGGGGATAAAAGAGGTATTTGAGGGTGAAAATGTCCTATTTCAAGGGGGAACCTGGTATTTCTTGGAGAAGATGTGATCTATTTGGGAGAAATGTGGCATTTCTGGAAGTAAGTGTCCTCTTTTGGGGATAAAACAGGTATTTGTGGGTGAAAAGGTCCTATTTGAAGGGGGAAAGCTGGTATTTCTTGGAGAAGATGTGGTATATTTGGGAGAAATCTGGCATGTCTGGAAGAAACTGTCCTCTTTTGGGGATAAAAGAGGTATTTGTGGGTGAAGAGGTCCTATTTCGAGGGGGAAAGCTGGTATTTCTTGGAGAAGATGTGATCTATTTGGGAGAAATATGGCATTTCTGGAAGTAAAAGTCCAATTTGGGGGGAGAAGGCAGGTATTTGTGGGAGAAAAGGTCCTATTTCAAGGGGGAACCTGGTATTTCTTGGAGAAGATGTGATGTATTTGGGAGAAATGTGGCATGTCTGGAAGAAACAGTCCTATTTTGTGGAGAAAAGAGGTACTTGTGGGTGAAAAGGTCCTATTTGAAGGGGGAAACGTGGTATTTCTTGGAGAAGATGTGATATATTTGGGAGAAATGTGGCATGTCAGGAAGAAACTGTCCTATTCTGGGGATAAAAGAGGTATTTGTGGGTGAAAAGGTCCTATTTGAAGGGGGAAACGTGGTATTTCTTGGAGAAGATGTGATATATTTGGGAGAAATGTGGCATTTCTGGAAGAAACTGTCCTATTCTGGGGATAAAAGAGGTATTTGTGGGTGAAAAGGTCCTATTTGAAGGGGGAACCCTGGTATTTCTTGGAGAAGATGTGATCTATTTGGGAGAAATGTGGCATTTCTGGAAGAAACTGTCCTATTTTGGGGATAAAACAGGTATTTGTGGGTGAAAAGGTCCTATTTGAAGGGGGAACCCTGGTATTTCTTGGAGAAGATGTGATATATTTGGGAGAAATGTGGCCTTTCTGGAAGAAACTGTCCTCTTTTGGGGATAAAAGAGGTATTTGTGTTTGAAAAGGTCCTATTTGAAGGGGGAAAGCTGGTATTTCTTGGAGAAGATGTGATATATTTGGGAGAAATGTGGCCTTTCTGGAAGAAACTGTCCTCTTTTGGGGATAAAAGAGGTATTTGTGGGTGAAAAGGTCCTATTTCAAGCTGGAACCTGGTATTTCTTGGAGAAGATGTGATGTATTTTGGAGAACTGTGGCCTTTCTGGAAGAAACTGTCCTATTTTGGGGATAAAAGAGGTATTTGTGGGTGAAAAGGTCCTATTTGAAGGGGGAAACGTGGTATTTCTTGGAGAAGATGTGATGTATTTTGGAGAAATGTGGCATGTCAGGAAGAAACTGTCCTATTTTGGGGATCAAAGAGGTATTTGTGGGTGAAAAGGTCCTATTTGAAGGGGGAATCCTGGTATTTCTTGGAGAAGATGTTCTATACTTGGGAGAAATCTGGAATTTCTAGAAGAAAATTTCCAATTTGAGGGATAAAACAGGTATTTGTGGGTGAAAAGGTCCTATTTCGAGGGGGAAACGTGGTATTTCTTGGAGAAGCTGTGATATATTTGGGAGTAATGTGGCCTTTCTGGAAGAAACTGTCCTCTTTTGGGGATGAAAGAGGTATTTGTGGGTGAAAAGTTCCTTTTTCCAGGGGTAATCCTGGTATTTCTTGGAGAAGATGTGATATATTTGGGAGAAATGTGGCATTTCTGGAAGAAACTGTCCTCTTTTGGGGATAAAAGAGGTATTTGTGGGTGAAAAGGTCCTATTTGAAGGGGGAAACGTGGTATTTCTTGGAGAAGATGTGATCTATTTGGGAGAAATGTGGCATTTCTGGAAGAATCTGTCCTCTTTTGGGGATAAAAGAGGTATTTGTGGGTGAAAAGGTCCTATTTGAAGGGGGAAACCTGGTATTTCTTGGAGAAGATGTGATCTATTTGGGAGAAATGAGGCATTTCTGGAAGTAAGTGTTCTATTTTGGGGATAAAAGAGGTATTTGTGGGTGAAAAGGTCCTGTTTGAAGGGGGAATCCTGGTATTTCTTGGAGAAGATGTGATCTATTTGGGAGAAATGTGGCATGTCTGGAAGAAACTGTCCTATTTTAAGGATAAGAGAGGTATTTGTGGGTGAAAAGGTCCTATTTGAAGGGGGAATCCTGGTATTTCTTGGAGAAGATGTGATATATTTGGGAGAAATTTGGCCTTTTTGGAAGAAACTGTCCTATTTTGGGGATAAAAGAGGTATTTGAGGGTGAAAATGTCCTATTTCAAGGGGGAACCTGGTATTTCTTGGAGAAGATGTGATCTATTTGGGAGAAATGTGGCATTTCTGGAAGTAAGTGTCCTCTTTTGGGGATAAAACAGGTATTTGTGGGTGAAAAGGTCCTATTTGAAGGGGGAAAGCTGGTATTTCTTGGAGAAGATGTGGTATATTTGGGAGAAATCTGGCATGTCTGGAAGAAACTGTCCTCTTTTGGGGATAAAAGAGGTATTTGTGGGTGAAGAGGTCCTATTTCGAGGGGGAAAGCTGGTATTTCTTGGAGAAGATGTGATCTATTTGGGAGAAATATGGCATTTCTGGAAGTAAAAGTCCAATTTGGGGGGAGAAGGCAGGTATTTGTGGGAGAAAAGGTCCTATTTCAAGGGGGAACCTGGTATTTCTTGGAGAAGATGTGATGTATTTGGGAGAAATGTGGCATGTCTGGAAGAAACAGTCCTATTTTGTGGAGAAAAGAGGTACTTGTGGGTGAAAAGGTCCTATTTGAAGGGGGAAACGTGGTATTTCTTGGAGAAGATGTGATATATTTGGGAGAAATGTGGCATGTCTGGAAGAAACTGTCCTATTTTGGGGATAGAACAGGTATTTGTGTGTGAAAAGTTCATATTTCCAGGGGTAATCCCGATATTTCTTGGAGAAGATGTGATCTATTTGGGAGAAATGTGGCATGTCTGGAAGAAACTGTCCTATTTTGGGGATAAAACAGGTATTTGTGGGAGAAAAGGTCCTATTTCGAGGGGGACTCCTGGTATTTCTTGGAGAAGATGTGATCTATTTGGGAGAAATGAGGCATTTCTGGAAGAAACTGTCCTATTTTGGGGATAAAAGAGGTATTTGTGGGTGAAAATGCCCTATTTGAAGGGGGAATCCTGGTATTTCTAGGAGAAGATGTGATCTATTTGGGAGAAATGTGGCCTTTCTGGAAGAAACTGTCCTATTGTGGGGATAAAAGAGGTATTTGTGGGTGAAAAGTTCCCATTTGAAGGGGGAAACGTGGTATTTCTTGGAGAAGATGTGATCTATTTGGGAGAAATGTGGCATTTCTGGAAGAAACTGTCCTATTTTGGGAAAAAAAGAGGTATTTGTGGGTGAAAAGGTCCTATTTGAAGGGGGAAATGTGGTATTTCTTGGAGAAGATGTGATCTATTTGGGAGAAATGTGGCATGTCTGGAAGAAACTGTCGTATTTTGGGGATAAAAGAGGTATTTGTGGGTGAAAAGGTCCTATTTGAAGGGGGAAAGCTGGTATTTCTTGGAGAAGATGTGATCTATTTGGGAGAAATGTGGCCTTTCTGGAAGAAACTGCCCTATTTTGGGGATAAAAGAGGTATTTGTGGGTGAAAAGGTCCTATTTGAAGGGGGAAAGCTGGTATTTCTTGGAGAAGATGTGATCTATTTGGTAGAAATGTGGCATTTCTGGAAGAAACTGTCCTATTTTGGGGATAAAAGAGGTATTTGTGGGTGAAAAGGTCCTATTTCCAGGGGTAAACTTGGTATTTCTTGGAGAAGATGTGATATATTTGGGAGAAATGTGGCATTTCTGGAAGAAACTGTCCTCTTTTGGGGATCAAAGAGGTATTTGTGGGTGAAAAGGTCCTATTTGAAGGGGGAACCCTGGTATTTCTTGGAGAAGATGTTCTATACTTGGGAGAAATCTGGAATTTCTAGAAGAAAATTTCCAATTTGAGGGATAAAACAGGTATTTGTGGGTGAAAAGGTCCTATTTCGAGGGGGAACCCTGGTATTTCTTGGGGAAGATGTGATATATTTGGGAGATATGTGGCATGCCTGGAAGAAACTGTCCTTTTTTGGGGATGAAAGAGGTATTTGTGGGTGAAAAGTTCCTATTTCCAGGGGTAATCCTGGTATTTCTTGGAGAAGATGTGATCTATTTGGGAGAAATGTGGCATTTCGGGAAGAAACTGTCCTATTTGGGGGATAAAACAGGTATTTGTGGGAGAAAAGTTCCTATTTCAGGAGGAATCCTGGTATTTCTTGGAGAAGATGTGATATATTTGGGAGAAATGTGGCATTTCTGGAAGAAAAAAGTCCAATTTGCGGGGAGAAGGCTGGTATTTGTGGGAGAAAAGTACCTATTTCAACAGGGAATCCTGGTATTTCTTGGAGAAGATGTGGTATATTTGGGAGAAATCTGGCATGTCCGGAAGAAACTGTCCTCTTTTGGGGATAAAAGAGGTATTTGTGGGTGAAAAGGTCTTATTTCCAGGGGGAAACGTGGTATTTCTTGGAGAAGATGTGATATATTTGGGAGAAATGTGGCATTTCTGGAGGAAAATGCCCTATCTTGGGGGAGAAAAGAGGTATTTTTGGGAGAAAAGCTTCTATTTGAAGGGGGAAAGCTGGTATTTCTTGGAGAAGATGTGATCTATTTGGGAGAAATGTGGCATTTCCGGAAGAAACTGTCCTATTTTGGGAAAAAAAGAGGTATTTGTGGGTGAAAAGGTCCTATTTGAAGGGGGAAACGTGGTATTTCTTGGAGAAGATGTGATATATTTGGGAGAAATGTGGCATGTCTGGAAGAAACTGTCCTCTTATTGGGATCAAAGAGGTATTTGTGGGTGAAAAGGTCCTATTTGAGGGGGGAAACGTGGTATTTCTTGGAGAAGATGTGATCTATTTGGGAGAAATGTGGCATTTCTGGAAGAAACTGTCCTCTTTTGGGGATAAAACAGGTATTTGTGGGTGAAAAGGTCCTATTTGAAGGGGAAAACTTGGAATTTCTTGGAGAAGATGTGATGTATTTGGGAGAAATGTGGCATTTCTGGAAGAAACTGTTGTATTTCGGGGATAAAGGAGGTATTTGTGGGTGAAAAGGTCCTATTTGAAGGGCAAAACGTGGTATTTCTTGGAGAAGATGTGATCTATTTGGGAGAAATGTGGCATTTCTGGAATAAACTGTCCTATTTTGGGGATCAAAGAGGTATTTGTGGGTGAAAAGGTCTTATTTGAGGGGGGAAACGTGGTATTTCTTGGGGAAGATGTGATCTATTTGTGAGAAATGTGGCCTTTCTGGAAGAAACTGTCCTCTTTTGGGGATAAAAGAGGTATTTGTGGGTGAAAAGGTCCTATTTGAAGGGGGAACCCTGGTATTTCTTGGAGAAGATGTGATCTATTTGGGAGAAATGTGGCATGTCTGGAAGAAACTGTCCTCTTTTGGGGATAAAAGAGGTATTTGTGGGTGAAAAGGTCCTATTTGAAGGGGGAATCCTGGTATTTCTTGGAGAAGATGTGATGTATTTGGGAGAAATGTGGCATTTCTGGAAGAAACTGTCCTCTTTTGGGGATAAAAGAGGTATTTGTGGGTGAAAAGGTCCTATTTGAAGGGGGAAAGCTGGTATTTCTTGAAGAAGATGTGATCTATTTGGGAGAAATGTGGCTTTTGTGGAAGAAACTGTCCTATTTTGGGGATAAAAGAGGTATTTGTGGGTGAAAAGGTCCTATTTGAAGGGGGAAAGCTGGTATTTCTTGGAGAAGATGTGATCTATTTGGGAGAACTGTGGCATTTCTGGAAGAAACTGTCCTCTTTTGGGGATAAAAGAGGTATTTGTGGGTGAAAAGGTCCTATTTGAAGGGGGAAACGTGGTATTTCTAGGAGAAGATGTGATATATTTGGGAGAAATGTGGCCTTTCTGGAAGAAACTGTCCTATTTTGGGGATAAAAGAGGTATTTGTGGGTGAAAAGGTCCTATTTGAGGGGGGAAACCTCGTATTTCTTGGAGAAGATGTGATCTATTTGGGAGAAATGTGGCATTTCTGAAAGAAACTGTCCTCTTTTGGGGATAAAACAGGTATTTGTGGGTGAAAAGGTCCTATTTGAAGGGGGAAACTTGATATTTCTTGGAGAAGATGTGATGTATTTGGGAGAAATGTGGCATGTCAGGAAGAAACTGTCCTATTTTGGGGATGAAAGACGTATTTGTGGGTGAAAAGGTCCTATTTGAAGGGGGAAAACTGGTATTTCTTGGAGAAGATGTTCTATACTTGGGAGAAATCTGGAATTTCTAGAAGAAAATTTCCAAATTGAGGGATAAAAGAGGTATTTGTGGGTGAAAAGGTCCCATTTCGAGGGGGAACCCTGGTATTTCTTGGGGAAGATGTGATATATTTGGGAGAAATGTGGCAGGTCTGGTAGAAACTGTCCTATTTTGGGGATGAAAGAGGTATTTGTGGGTGAATAGTTCCTAGTTCCAGGGGTAATCCTGGTATTTCTTGGAGAAGATGTGATCTATTTGGGAGAAATGTGGCCTTTCTGGAAGAAACTGTCCTCTTTTGGGGATAAAAGAGGTATTTGTGGGTGAAAAGGTCCTATTTCAGGAGGAATCCTGTTATTTCTTGGAGAAGATGTGATATATTTGGGAGAAATGTGGCATTTCTGGAGAAAAAGTCCAATTTGCGGGGAGAAGGCTGGTATTTGTGGGAGAAAAGTTCCTATTTCAAGGGGGAATCCTGGTATTTCTTGGAGAAGATGTGGTATATTTGGGAGAAATCTGGCATGTCTGGAAGAAACTGTCCTCTTTTGGGGATAAAAGAGGTATTTGTGGGTGAAAAGGTCTTATTTCCAGGGGGAAACGTGGTATTTCTTCGAGAAGATGTGATATATTTGGGAGAAATGTGGCATTTCTGGAGGACAATGCCTTATCTGGGGGGAGAAAAGAGGTATTTTTGGGTGAAAAGGTTGTATTTGAAGGGGGAAAGCTGGTATTTCTTGGATTAGATGTGATCTATTTGGGAGAAATGTGGCATGTCTGGAAGAAACTGTTCTATTTCGGGGATAAAGGAGGTATTTGTGGGTGAAAAGGTTCTATTTGAAGGGGGAATCCTGGTATTTCTTGGAGAAGATGTGATATATTTGGGACAAATGTGGCCTTTCTGGAAGAAACTGTCCTATTTTGGGGAGAAAAGAGGTACTTGTGGGTGAAAAGGTCCTATTTGAAGGGGGAAAGCTGGTATTTCTTGGAGAAGATGTGATATATTTGGGAGAAATGTGGCATGTCTGGAAGAAACTGTCCTATTTTGGGGATGAAAGAGGTATATGTGGGTGAAAAGTTCCTATTTCCAGGGGTAATCCCGATATTTCTAGGAGAAGATGTGATCTATTTGGGAGAAATGTGGCATTTCTGGAAGAAACTGTCCTATTTTGGGGATAAAACAGGTATTTGTGGGAGAAAAGGTCCTATTTCGAGAAGGACTCCTGGTATTTCTTGGAGAAGATGTGATCTATTAGGGAGAAATGTGGCATTTCTGGAAGAAACTGTCCTCTTTTGGGGATAAAAGAGGTATTTGTGGGTGAAAAGGTCCTATTTGAAGGGGGAAACCCGGTATTTCTTGGAGAAGATGTGATCTATTTGGGAGAAATGTGGCCTTTCTGGAAGAAACTGTCCTATTCTGGGGATAAAAGAGGTATTTGTGGGTGAAAAGGTCCTATTTGAAGGGGGAATCCTGGTATTTCTTGGAGAAGATGTGATCTATTTGGGAGAAATGTGGCATTTCTGGAAGAAACTGTCCTATTTTGGGGAAAAAAAGAGGTATCTGTGGGTGAAAAGGTCCTATTTGAAGGGGGAAACGTGGTATTTCTTGGAGAAGATGTGATCTATTTGGGAGAAATGTGGCATGTCAGGAAGAAACTGTCCTCTTTTGGGGATAAAAGAGGTATTTGTGGGTGAAAAGGTCCTATTTGAAGGGGGAAACGTGGTTTTTCTTGGAGAAGATGTGATATATTTGGGAGAAATGTGGCCTTTCTGGAAGAAATTGTCCTATTTTGGGGATAAAGGAGGTATTTGTGGGTGAAAAGGTCCTATTAGAAGGGGGAAACCTGGTATTTCTTGGAGAAGATGTGATCTATTTGGGAGAAATGTGGCATTTCTGGAAGAAACTGTCCTATTTTGGGGATACAAGAGGTATTTTTGGGTGAAAAGGTCCTATTTCCAGGGGTAAACTTGGAATTTCTTGGAGAAGATGTGATGTATTTGGGAGAAATGTGGCATGTCGGGAAGAAACTGTCCTCTTTTGGGGATAAAACAGGTATTTGTGGGTGAAAAGGTCCTATTTGAAGGGGGAAAACTGGTATTTCTTGGAGAAGATGTTCTATACTTGAGAGAAATCTGGAATTTCTAGAAGAAAATTTCCTATTTGAGGGATAAAACAGGTATTTGTGGCTGAAAAGGTCTTATTTGAAGGGGGAACCCTGGTATTTCTTGGGGAAGATGTGATATATTTGGGAGAAATGTGGCATGTGTGGAAGAAACTGTCCTCTTTTGGGGATGAAAGAGGTATTTGTGGGTGAAAAGTTCCTATTTCCAGGGGTAATCCTGGTATTTCTTGGAGAAGATGTGATATATTTGGGAGAAATGTGGCATGTCAGGAAGAAACTGTCCTCTTTTGGGGATAAAACAGGTATTTGTGGGAGAAAAGTTCCTATTTCAGGAGGAATCCTGGTATTTCTTGGAGAAGATGTGATATATTTGGGAGAAATCTGGCATTTCTGGAGGAAAATGCCCTATCTGGGGGGAGAAAAGAGGTATATTTGGGTTAAAAGGTTCTATTTGAAGGGGGAAAGCTGGTATTTCTTGGAGAAGATGTGATCTATTTGGGAGAAATGTGGCATGTCTGGAAGAAACTGTTCTATTTCGATGATGAAGGAGGTATTTTTGGGTGAAAAGGTTCTATTTGAAGGTGGAAAGCTGGTATTTCTTGGAGAAGATGTGATCTATTTGGGAGAAATGTGGCATTTCTGGAAGAAACTGTCCTCTTTTGGGGATGAAAGAGGTATTTGTGGGTGAAAAGTTCCTATTTGAAGGGGGAAACCTGGTTTTTCTAGGAGAAGATGTGATCTATTTGGGAGAAATGTGGCATTTCTGTAGGAAAATGCACTATCTGGGGGGAGATAAGGGGTATTTTTGGGTGAAAAGGTCCTATTTCCAGGGGGAAACCTGGTATTTCTTGGAGAAGATGTGATATATTTGGGAGAAATGTGGCATTTCTGGAAGAAACTGTCCTCTTTTGGGGATAAAAGTGGTATTTGTGGGTGAATAGGTCCTATTTGAAGGGGGAATCCTGGTATTTCTTGGAGAAGATGTGATATATTTGGGAGAAATGTGGCATGTCTGGAAGAAACTGTCCTATTTTGGGAATAAAAGAGGTATTTGTGGGTGAAAAGTTCCTATTTGAAGGGGGAAACCTGGTATTTCTTGGAGAAGATGTGATGTATTTGGGAGAAATGTGGCATGTCTGGAAGAAACTGTCCTATTTTGGGGATAAAAGAGGTATTTGTGGGTGAAAAGGTCCTATTTGAAGGGGGAAAGCTGGTATTTCTTGGAGAAGATGTGATCTATTTGGGAGAAATGTGGCCTTTCTGGAAGAAACTGTCCTATTTTGGGGATAAAAGAGGTATTTGTGGGTGAAAAGGTCCTATTAGAAGGGGGAAAAGTGATATTTCTTGGAGAAGATGTGATCTATTTGGGAGAAATGTGGCATTTCTGGAAGAAACTGTCCTCTTTTGGGAAAAAAAAGAGGTATTTGTGGGTGAAAAGGTCCTATTTGAAGGGGGAAAGCTGGTATTTCTTGGAGAAGATGTGATATATTTGGGAGAAATGTGGCATGTCTGGAAGAAACTGTCCTCTTTTGGGGATAAAAGAGGTATTTGTGGGTGAAAAGGTTCTATTTGAAGGGGGAAACGTGGTATTTCTTGGAGATGATGTTCTATATTTGGGAGAAATGTGGCCTTTCTGGAAGAAACTGTCCTCTTTTGGGGAGAAAACAGATATTTGTGGGTGAAAATGTCCTTTTTGAAGGGGGAAACGTGGTATTTCTTGGAGAAGATGTGATATATTTGGGAGAAATCTGGCATTTCTGGAAGAAACTGTCCTCTTTTGGTGATAAAAGAGGTATTTGTGGGTGAAAAGGTCCTATTTCCAGGGGGAAACGTGGTATTTCTTGGAGAAGATGTGATCTATTTGGGAGAAATGTGGCATGTCTGGAAGAAACTGTCCTATTTTGGGGAGAAAAGAGGTACTTGTGGGTGAAAAGATCCTATTTCGAGGGGGACTCCTGGTATTTCTTGGAGAAGATGTGATCTATTTTGGAGAAATGTGGCCTTTCTGGAAGAAACTGTCCTCTTTTGGGGATAAAAGAGGTATTTTCGGGTGAAAAGGTCCTATTTCAAGGGGGAATCCTGGTATTTCTTGGAGAAGATGTGATCTATTTGGGAGAAATGTGGCCTTTCTGGAAGAAACTGTCCTCTTTTGGGGATAAAAGAGGTATTTGTGGGTGAAAAGGTCCTATTTGAAGGGGGAAAGCTGGTATTTCTTGGAGAAGATGCGATATATTTGGGAGAAATGTGGCATTTCTGGAAGAAAAAGTTCAATTTGGGGGGAGAAGGCAGGTATTTGCGGGAGAAAAGTTCCTATTTCAGGAGGAATCCTGGTATTTCTTGGAGAAGATGTGATATATTTGGGAGAAATGTGGCCTTTCTGGAAGAAAATTTTCTCTTTTGGGGATAAAAGAGGTATTTGTGGGTGAAAAGGTCCTATTTGAAGGGGGAATCCTGGTATTTCTTGGAGAAGATGTGATCTATTTGGGAGAAATGTTGCTTGTCTGGAAGAAACTGTCCTCTTTTGGGGATAAAAGAGGTATTTGTGGGTGAAAAGGTACTATTTCCAGGGGGAAACCTGGTATTTCTTGGAGATGATGTTCTATATTTGGGAGAAATGTGGCCTTTCTGGAAGAAACTGTCCTCTTTTGGGGATAAAACAGATATTTGTGGGTGATAATGTCCTATTTGAAGGGGGAAACGTGGTATTTCTTGGAGAAGATGTGATATATTTGGGAGAAATCTGGCATTTCTGGAAGAAAATTTCCAATTTGAGGGATAAAAGAGGTATTTGTGGGTGAATAGGTCCTATTTGAAGGGGGAAACGTGGTATTTCTTGGAGAAGATGTGATCTATTTGGGAGAAATGTGGCATGTCAGGAAGAAACTGTCCTATTTTGGGGATAAAACAGGTATTTGTGGGAGAAAAGGTCCTATTTGAAGGGGGAAAGCTGGTATTTCTTGGAGAAGATGTGATATATTTGGGAGAAATGTGGCATTTCTGGAAGAAACTGTCCTCTTTTGGGGATATAACAGGAATTTGTGGGTGAAAAGGTCCTATTTCGAGGGGGAAACCTGGTATTTCTTGGAGAAGATGTGATCTATTTGGGAGAAATGTGGCATGTCTGTAAGAAACTGTCCTCTTTTGAGGATAAAAGAGGTATTTGTGGGTGAAAAGGTCCTATTTCAGGAGGAACCCTTGTATTTCTTGGAGAAGATGTGATATATTTGGGAGAAATTTGTCATTTCTGGCAGAAACTGTCCTATTTTGGGGATAAAAGAGGTATTTGAGGGTGAAAAGGTCCTATTTGAAGGGGGAAACCTGGTATTTCATGGAGAAGATGTGATCTATTTGGGAGAAATGTGGCATGTCTGGAAGAAACTGTCCTCTTTTGGGGATAAAAGAGGTATTTGTGGGTGAAAAAGTTCTATTTGAAGGGGGAAAGCTGGTATTTCTTGGAGAAGATGTGATCTATTTGGGAGAAATGTGGCATTTCTGGAAGAAACTGTCCTCTTTTGGGGATAAAAGAGGTATTTGTGGGTGAAAAGGTCCTATTTGAAGCGGGAAATGTGGTATTTCTTGGAGAAGATGTGATCTATTTGGGAGAACTGTGGCATGTCTGGAAGAAACTGTCCTATTTTGGGAATAAAAGAGGTATTTGTGGGTGAAAAGGTCCTATTTCGAGTGGGAAACCTGGTATTTCTAGGAGAAGATGTGATATATTTCGGAGAAATGTGGCCTTTCTGGCAGAATATGCCCTTTTTTGGGGATAAAAGAGGTATTTGTGGGTGAAAAGGTCCTATTTGAAGGGGGAAACGTGGTATATCTTGGAGAAGATGTGATATATTTGGGAGAAATCTGGCATTTCTGGAAGACAATGACCTCTTCTGGGGATGAAAGAGGTATTTGTGGGTGAAAAGGTCCTATTTGAAGGGGGAAACGTGGTATTTCTTGGAGAAGATGTGATCTATTTGGGAGAAATGTGGCATGTCTGGAAGAAACTGTCCTCTTTTGGGGATGAAAGAGGTATTTGTGGGTGACAAGTTCCTATTTCCAGGGGGAACCCTGGTATTTCTTGGAGAAGATGTGATATATTTGGGAGAAATGTGGCCTTTCTGGAAGAAACTGTCCTATTTTGGGGATAAAACAGGTATTTGTGGGAGAAAAGTTCCTATTTCAGGAGGAACCCTGGTATTTCTTGGAGAAGATGTGATCTATATGTTAGAAATGTGCCATGTCTGGAAGAAACTGTCCTATTTTGGGGATAAAAGAGGTATTTGTGGTTGAAGAGGTCCTATTTCGAGGGGGAACCCTGGTATTTCTTGGAGAACATGTGATATATTTGGGAGAAATGTGGCATTTCTGGAAGAAACTGTCCTATTTTGGGGATAAAAGAGGTATTTGTGTTTGAAAAGGTCCTATTTGAAGTGGGAAACCTGGTATTTCTCGGAGAAGATGTGATATATTTGGGAGAAATGTGGCATTTCTGGAAGAAACTGTCCTCTTTTGGGGATAAAAGAGGTATTTGTGGGTGAAAAGTTCCTATTTCGAGGGGGAAAGCTGGTATTTCTTGGAGAAGATGTGGTATATTTGGGAGAAATGTGGCATTTCTGGAAGAAACTGTCCTATTTTGGGGATAAAGGAGGTATTTGTGGGTGAAAAGGTCCTATTTGAAGGGGGAATCCTGGTATTTCTTGGAGAAGATGTGATATATTTGGGAGAAAAGTGGCATTTCTGGAAGAAACTGTCCTATTCTGGGGATGAAAGAGGTATTTGTGGGTGAAAAGGTCCTATTTGAAAGGGTAAACTTGGTATTTCTTGGAGAAGATGTGATCTATTTGGGAGAAATGTGGCGTTTCTGGAAGAACCTGTCGTATTTTGGGGATAAAACAGGTATTTGTGGGAGAAAAGTTCCTATTTCATGAGGAATCCAGGTATTTCTTAGAGAAGATGTGATATATTTGGGAGAAATGTGGCATTTCTGGAAGAAAAAGTCCAATTTGCGGGGAGAAGGCTGGTATTTGTGGGAGAAAAGTTCCTATTTCAACGGGGAATCCTGGTATTTCTTGGAGAAGATGTGGTATATTTGGGAGAAATCTGGCATGTCAGGAAGAAACTGTCCTCTTTTGGGGATAAAAGAGGTATTTGTGGGTGAAAAGGTCCTATTTCCAGGGGGAAACCTGGTATTTCTTGGAGAAGATGTGATCTATTTGGGAGAAATGTGGCATTTCTGGAAGAAACTGTCCTCTTTTGGGGATAAAAGAGGTATTTGTGGGTGAAAAGGTCCTATTTGAAGCGGGAAATGTGGTATTTCTTGGAGAAGATGTGATCTATTTGGGAGAAATGTGGCATGTCTGGAAGAAACTGTCCTATTTTGGGAATAAAAGAGGTATTTGTGGGTGAAAAGGTCCTATTTCGAGTGGGAAACCTGGTATTTCTAGGAGAAGATGTGATATATTTCGGAGAAATGTGGCCTTTCTGGCAGAATATGCCCTTTTTTGGGGATAAAAGAGGTATTTGTGGGTGAAAAGGTCCTATTTGAAGGGGGAAACGTGGTATATCTTGGAGAAGATGTGATATATTTGGGAGAAATCTGGCATTTCTGGAAGACAATGACCTCTTCTGGGGATAAAAGAGGTATTTGTGGGTGAAAAGGTCCTATTTGAAGGGGGAAACGTGGTATTTCTTGGAGAAGATGTGATCTATTGGGGAGAAATGTGGCATGTCTGGAAGAAACTGTCCTCTTTTGGGGATGAAAGAGGTATTTGTGGGTGACAAGTTCCTATTTCCAGGGGGAACCCTGGTATTTCTTGGAGAAGATGTGATATATTTGGGAGAAATGTGGCCTTTCTGGAAGAAACTGTCCTATTTTGGGGATAAAACAGGTATTTGTGGGAGAAAAGTTCCTATTTCAGGAGGAACCCTGGTATTTCTTGGAGAAGATGTGATCTATATGTTAGAAATGTGCCATGTCTGGAAGAAACTGTCCTATTTTGGGGATAAAAGAGGTATTTGTGGTTGAAGAGGTCCTATTTCGAGGGGGAACCCTGGTATTTCTTGGAGAACATGTGATATATTTGGGAGAAATGTGGCATTTCTGGAAGAAACTGTCCTATTTTGGGGATAAAAGAGGTATTTGTGTTTGAAAAGGTCCTATTTGAAGTGGGAAACCTGGTATTTCTCGGAGAAGATGTGATATATTTGGGAGAAATGTGGCATTTCTGGAAGAAACTGTCCTCTTTTGGGGATAAAAGAGGTATTTGTGGGTGAAAAGTTCCTATTTCGAGGGGGAAAGCTGGTATTTCTTGGAGAAGATGTGGTATATTTGGGAGAAATGTGGCATTTCTGGAAGAAACTGTCCTATTTTGGGGATAAAGGAGGTATTTGTGGGTGAAAAGGTCCTATTTGAAGGGGGAATCCTGGTTTTTCTTGGAGGAGATGTGATATATTTGGGAGAAAAGTGGCATTTCTGGAAGAAACTGTCCTATTCTGGGGATGAAAGAGGTATTTGTGGGTGAAAAGGTCCTATTTGAAAGGGTAAACTTGGTATTTCTTGGAGAAGATGTGATCTATTTGGGAGAAATGTGGCGTTTCTGGAAGAACCTGTCGTATTTTGGGGATAAAACAGGTATTTGTGGGAGAAAAGTTCCTATTTCATGAGGAATCCAGGTATTTCTTAGAGAAGATGTGATATATTTGGGAGAAATGTGGCATTTCTGGAAGAAAAAGTCCAATTTGCGGGGAGAAGGCTGGTATTTGTGGAAGAAAAGTTCCTATTTCAACGGGGAATCCTGGTATTTCTTGGAGAAGATGTGGTATATTTGGGAGAAATCTGGCATGTCAGGAAGAAACTGTCCTCTTTTGGGGATAAAAGAGGTATTTGTGGGTGAAAAGGTCCTATTTCCAGGGGGAAACCTGGTATTTCTTGGAAAAGATGTGATCTATTTGGGAGAAATGTGGCATTTCTGGAGGAAAATGCCCTATCTGGGGGGAAAAAAGAGGTATTTGTGGGTGAAAAGGTCCTAATTGAAGGGGGAAACCTGGTATTTCTTGGAGAAGATGTGATATATTTGGGAGAAATGTGGCATTTCTGGCAGAAAATGTCCTATTTTGGGGATAGAAGAGGTATTTGTGGGTGAAAAGGTCCTATTTGAGGGGGGAACCCAGGTATTTCTTGGAGAAGATGTGATATATTTGGGAGATATGTGGCATGTCTGGAAGAAACTGTTCTGTTTCGGGGATAAAGGAGGTATTTGTGGGTGAAAAGGTTCTATTTCAAGGGGGAAACCAGGTATTTCTTGGAGAAGATGTGATCTATTTGGGAGAAATGTGGCATTTCTGGAAGAAAAAGTCCAATTTGGGGAGAGAAGGCAGGTATTTCTTGGAGAAAAGTTCCTATTTCTGGAGGAATCCTGGTATTTCTTGGAGAAGATGTGATATATTTGGGACAAATCTGGCATGTCAGGAAGAAAAGTCCTCTTTTGGGGATAAAAGAGGTATTTGTGGGTGAAAAGGTCCTATTTCCAGGGGGAAACGTGGTATTTCTTGGAAAAGATGTGATCTATTTGGGAGAAATGTGGCATTTCTGGAGGAAAATGCCCTATCTGGGGGGAGAAGGCAGGTATTTGTGGGAGAAAAGTTCCTATTTCAGGAGGAATCCTGGTATTTCTCGGAGAAGATGTGATGTATTTGGGAGAAATCTGGCATGTCTGGAAGAAACTGTCCTCTTTTGGGGATAAAAGAGGTATTTGTGGGTGAAAAGGTCCTGTTTGAAGGGGGAAAGCTGGTATTTCTTGGAGAAGATGTGATATATTTGGTAGAAATGTCGCATTTCTGGAAGAAACTGTCCTATTCTGGGAATAAAAGAGGTTTTTGTGGGTGATAAGGTCTTATTTGAAGGAGGAAAGCTGGTATTTCTTGGAGAAGATGTGATATATTTGGGAGAAATGTGGCATGTCTGGAAGAAACTCTCCTATTTTGGGGATAAAAGAGGTATTTGTGGGTGAAAAGTTCCTATTTGAAGGGGGAAAGCTGGTATTTCTTGGAGAAGATGTGATTTATTTGGGAGAAATGTGGCATTTCTGGAAGAAAAAGTTCAATTTGGGGGGAGAAGGCAGGTATTTGCGGGAGAAAAGTTCCTATTTGAAGGGGGAATCCTGGTATTTCTTGGAGAAGATGTGATTTATTTGGGAGAAATGTGGCATTTCTGGCAGAAAATGTTCTCTTTTGGGGATAAAAGAGGTATTTGTGGGTGAAAAGGTCCTATTTCAAGGGGGAAACCTGGTATTTCTTGGAGAAGATGTGATATATTTGGGAGAAATGTGGCATGTCTGGAAGAAACTGTCCTCTTTTGGGGATAAAAGAGGTATTTGTGGGTGAAAAGGTCCTATTTCGAGGGGGAACCCTGGTATTTCTTGGAGAAGATGTGATCTATTTGGGAGAAATGTGGCATTTCTGGAAGAAACTGTCCAATCTGGGGGAAGAAGTCTGGTATTTGTGGGTGAAAAGGTCATATTTGAAGGGGGAAAGCTGGTATTTCTTGGAGAAGATGTGATCTATTTGGGAGAAATCTGGCATTTCTGGAAGAAAACTTCCAATTTGAGGGATAAAACAGGTATTTGTGGGTGAAAAGGTCCTATTTGAAGTGGGAAACGTGGTATTTCTTGGAGAAGATGTGATCTATTTGGGGGAAATGTGGCATGTCAGGAAGAAACAGTCCTATTTTGGGGATAAAACAGGTATTTGTGTTTCAAAAGGTCCTATTTGATGGGGGAAAGCTGGTATTTCTTGGAGAAGATGTGATATATTTGGGAGAAATGTGGCCTATCTGGAAGAAACTGTCCTTTTCTGGGGATAAAACAGGTATTTGTGGGTGAGAAGGTCCTATTTGAAGGGGGAAAGCTGGTATTTCTTGGAGAAGATGTGATATATTTGGGAGAAATGTGGCCTTTCTGGAAGAAACTGTCCTATTTTGGGGATAAAACAGGCATTTGTGGGTGAAAAGGTCCTATTTGGAGGGGGAAAGCTGGTATTTCTTGGAGAAGATGTGATCTATTTGGGAGAAATGTGGCATTTCTGGAAGAAACTGTTCTGTTTCGGGGATAAAAGAGGTATTTGTGGGTGAAATGGTCTTATTTGAGGGGGAAAGCTGGTATTTCTAGGAGAAGATGTGATCTATTTGGGAGAAATGTGGCATGTCTGGAAGAAACTGTCCTCTTTTGGGGATAAAAGAGGTATTTGTGGGTGAAAAGGTCCTATTTCGTGGGGGAACCCTGGTATTTCTTGGAGAAGATCTGATATATTTGGGAGAAATGTGTCACTTCTGGAAGAAACTGTCCTCTTTTGGGGATAAAAGAGGTATTTGAGGGTGAAAAGGTCCTATTTGAAGGGGGAATCCTGGTATTTCTTGGAGAAGATGTGATTTATTTGGGAGAAATGTGGCATTTCTGGAAGAAACTGTCCTCTTTTGGGGATAAAAGAGGTATTTGTGGGTGAAAAGGTTCTTTTTCAAGGGGGAAAGCTGGTATTTCTTGGAGAAGATGTGATGTATTTGGGAGAAATCTGGCATTTCTGGAAGAAATTTTCCAATTTGAGGGATAAAACAGGTATTTGTGGGTGAAAAGGTCCTATTTGAAGGGGGAAACGTGGTATTTCTTGAAGAAGATGTGATTTATTTGGGAGAAATGTGGCATTTCTGGAAGAAAATGTCCTATTTTGGGAAAAAAAGACGTACTTGTAGGTGAAAAGGTCCTATTTGAAGGGGGAAACCTGGTATTTCTTGGAGAAGATGTGATCTATTTGGGAGAAATGTGGCATTTCTGGAAGAAACTGTCGTATTTTGGGGATAAAAGAGGTATTTGTGGGTGAAAAGGTCCTATTTGAAGGGGGAAAGCTGGTATTTCTTGGAGAAGATGTGATATATTTGGGAGAAATGTGGCATTTCTGGAAGAAAATGTCCTATTCTGGGGATAAAAGAGGTAGTTGTGGGTGACAAGGTCCTATTTGAAGGGGGAAAGCTGGTATTTCTTGGAGAAGATGTGATCTATTTGGGAGAAATATGGCATTTCTGGAAGAAACTGTCCTCTTTTGGGGATAAAAGTGGTAGTTGTGGGTGAAAAGGTCCTATTTGAAGGGGGAAAGCTGGTATTTCTTGGAGAAGATGTGATATATTTGGGAGAAATGTGGCATGTCTGGAAGAAACTGTCCTCTTTTGGGGATGAAAAAGGTATTTGTTGGTGAAAAGTTCCTATTTCCAGGGGTAATCCTGATATTTCTTGGAGAAGATGTGATATATTTGGGAGAAATGTGGCATTTCTGTAAGAAACTGTCCTATTTTGGGGATCAAACAGGTATTTCTTGGAGAAAAGTTCCTATTTCAGGAGGAATCCTGGTATTTCTTGGAGAAGATGTGGTATATTTGGGAGAAATGTGGCATTTCTGGAAGAAAAAGTCCAATTTGCGGGGAGAAGGCTGGTATTTGTGGGAGAAAAGTTCCTATTTCAACTTGGAATCCTGGTATTTCTTGGAGAAGATGTGGTATATTTGGGAGAAATGTTGCATGTCTGGAAGAAACTGTCCTCTTTTGGGGATAAAACAGGTATTTGTGGGTGAAAAGGTCCTATTTGAAGGGGGAAAGCTGGTATTTCTTGGAGAAGATGTGATCTATTTGGGAGAAATGTGGCATTTCTGGAGGAAAATGCCCTATCTGGGGGGAGAAAAGAGGTATTTGTGGGTGAAAAGGTCCTATTTGAAGGGGGAAAGCTGGTATTTCTTGGATAAGATGTGATCTATTTGGGAGAAATGTGGCATTTCTGGAAGAAACTGTCCTATTTTGGGGATAAAGGAGGTATTTGTGGGTGAAAAGGTCCTATTTGAAGGGGGAAACGTGGTATTTCTTGGAGAAGATGTGATCTATTTGGGAGAAATGTGGCATGTCAGGAAGAAACTGTCCTATTCTGGGGATAAAAGAGGTATTTGTGGGTGGAAAGGTCCTATTTGAAGGGGGAAAGCTGGTATTTCTTGGAGAAGATGTGATTTATTTGGGAGAAATGTGGCATTTCTGGAAGAAACTGTCCTATTTTGGGAAAAAAAGAGGTATTTGTGGGTGAAAAGGTCCTATTTGAAGGGGGAAACCTGGTATTTCTAGGAGAAGATGTGATCTATTTGGGAGAAATGTGGCATTTCTGGCAGAAACTGTCCTCTTTTGGGGATAAAAGAGGTAGTTGTGGGTGAAAAGGTCCTATTTGAAGGGGGAACCCTGGTATTTCTTGGAGAAGATGTGATCTATTTGGGAGAAATGTGGCATGTCTGGAAGAAACTGTCCTCTTTTGGGGATAAAAGAGGTATTTGTGTTTGAAAAGGTCGTATTTGAAGGGGGAAACGTGGTATTTCTTGGAGAAGATGTGATATATTTGGGAGAATTATGGCATTTCTGGCAGAAACTGTCCTCTTTTGGGGATAAAAGAGGTATTTGTGGTTGAAAAGGTCCTATTTGAAGGGGGACACGTGGTATTTCTTGGAGAAGATGTGATATATTTGGGAGAAATCTGCAATTCTGGAAGACAATGTCCTCTTTTGGGGATAAAAGAGGTATTTGTGGGTGAAAAGGTCCTATTTGAAGGGGGAAACGTGGTATTTCTTGGAGAAGATGTGATATATTTGGGAGAAATGTGGCATGTCTGGCAGAAAATGTTCTCTTCTGGGGATGAAAGAGGTATTTGTGGGTGAAAAGTTCCTATTTCCATGGGTAATCCTGATATTTCTTGGAGAAGATGTGATCTATTTCGGAGAAATGTGGCATTTCTGGAAGAAACTGTCCTATTATGGGGATAAAACAGGTATTTGTGGGAGAAAAGGTCCTATTTCGAGAAGGACTCCTGGTATTTCTTGGAGAAGATGTGATACATTTGGGAGAAATGTGGCATTTCTGGAAGAAAAAGTCCAATTTGCGGGGAGAAGGCTGGTATTTGTGGGAGAAAAGTTCCTATTTCAAGGGGGAATCCTGGTATTTATTGGAGAAGATGTGGTATATTTGGGAGAAGTCTGGCATGTCAGGAAGAAACTGTCCTCTTTTGGGGATAATAGAGGTATTTGTGGGTGAAAAGGTCCTATTTCAAGGGGAAACGTGGTATTTCTTGGAGAAGATGTGATATATTTGGGAGAAATGTGGCATGTCTGGAGGAAAATGCCCTATCTGGGGGGAGATAAGAGGTATTTGAGGGTGAAAAGGTCCTATTTGAAGGGGGAAAGCTGGTATTTCTTGGAGAAGATGTGGTATATTTGGGAGAAATGTGGCATTTCTGGAAGAAACTGTCCTCTTTTGGGGATAAAAGAGGTATTTGTGGGTGAAAAGGTCCTATTTGAAGGGGGAAACGTGGTATTTCTTGGAGAAGATGTGATATATTTGGGAGAAATGTGGCATGTCTTGAAGAAACTGTCCTATTTTGGGGATAAAACAGGTATTTGTGGGTGAAAAGGTCCTATTTGAAGGGGGAAACCTGGTATTTCTTGGAGAAGATGTGATCTATTTGGGAGAAATGTGGCATTTCTGGAAGAAAAAGTCCAATTTGGGGGAAGAAGGCAGGTATTTGTGGGAGAAAAGTTCCTATTTCCAGGGGTAATCCTGGTATTTCTTGGAGATGTGATATGTTTGGGAGAAATGTGGCATGTCTGGAAGAAACTGTCCTCTTTTGGGGATGAAAGAGGTATTTGTGGGTGAAAAGTTGCTATTTCCAGGGGTAATCCTGATATTTCTTGGAGAAGATGTGATCTATTTGGGAGAAATGTGGCATTTCTGGAAGAAACTGTCCTATTCTGGGAATAAAAGAGGTATTTGTGGGTGAAAAGGTCCTATTTCAAGGGGAAACCTGGTATTTCTTGGAGAAGATGTGGTATATTTGGGAGAAATGTGGCATGTCTGGAAGAAACTGTCCTATTTTGGGGATAAAAGAGGTATTTGTGGGTGAAAAGGTCCTATTTGAAGGGGGAAACGTGGTATTTCTTGGAGAAGATGTGATCTATTTTGGAGAAATGTGGCATTTCTGGAGGAAAATGCCCTATCTGGGGGGGGGAAAGCAGGTATTTGTGGGTGAAAAGTTCCTATTTGAAGGGGGAATCCTGGTATTTCTTGGAGAAGATGTGATCTATTTGGGAGAAATGTGGCATTTCTGGCAGGAACTGTCCTCTTTTGGGGATAAAAGAGGTATTTGTGGGTGAAAAGGTCCTATTTATAAGGGGGAAAGCTGGTATTTCTTGGAGAAGATGTGATATATTTGGGAGAAATGTGGCATTTCTGGAAGAAAAAGTCAAATTTGGGGGGAGTAGGCAGGTATTTGTGCGAGAAAAGTTCCTATTTCAGGAGGAATCCTGGTATTTCTTGGAGAAGATATGATATATTTGGGACAAATCTGGCATGTCTGGAAGAAACTGTCCTATTTTGGGGATAAAAGACGTACCTGTGGGTGAAAAGGTCCTATTTGAAGAGGGAAAGCTGGTATTTCTTGGCGAAGATGTGATCTATTTGGGAGAAATGTGGCATTTCTGGAAGAAACTGTTCTATTTTGGGGAGAAAAGAGGTATTAGTGGGTGAATAGGTCCTATTTGAAGGGGGAAAGCTGGTATTTCTTGGAGAAGATGTGATTTATTTGGGAGAAATGTGACATGTCTGGAAGAAACTGTCCTATTCTGGGAATAAAAGAGGTTTTTGTGGGTGATAAGGTCTTATTTGAAGGGGGAAAGCTGGTATTTCTTGGAGAAGATGTGATCTATTTGGGAGAAATGTGGCATGTCTGCAAGAAACTGTCCTATTTTGGGGATAAAAGAGGTATTTGTGGGTGAAAAGTTCCTATTTCAAGGGGGAAAGCTGGTATTTCTTGGAGAAGATGTGATCTATTTGGGAGAAATGTGGCATTTCTGGAAGAAACTGTCCTCTTTTGGGGATAAAAGAGGTATTTGTGGGTGAAAAGGTCCTATTTGAAGGGGGAAAGCTGGTATTTCTTGGAGAAGATGTTCTATACTTGGGAGAAATCGGGAATTTCTGGAAGAAAATTTCCGATTTGAGGGATAAAAGAGGTATTTGTGGGTGAAAAGGTCCTATTTGAAGGGGTAATCGTGGTATTTCTTGGAGAAGATGTGATATATTTGGGAGAAATGTGGCATTTCTGGAAGAAACTGTCCAATTTTGGGGATAAAAGAGGTATTTGTGGGTGAAAAGTTCCTATTTCAAGGGGGAAACCTGGTATTTCTTGGAGAAGATGTGATATATTTGGGAGAAATGTGGCATTTCTGGAAGAAACTGTCCTCTTTTGGGGATAAAAGAGGTATTTGTGTTTGAAAAGGTCCTATTTGAAGGGGGAATCCTGGTATTTCTTGGAGAAGATGTGATATATTTGGGAGAAATGTGGCATTTCTGCAAGAGACTGTCCTCTTTTGGGGATAAAAGAGGTACTTGTGGGTGAAAAGGTCCTATTTGAAGGGGGAAAGCTGGTATTTCTTGGAGAAGATGTGATATATTTGGTAGAAATCTGGCATTTCTGGAAGACAATGTCCTCTTTTGGGGATAAAAGAGGTATTTGTGGGTGAAAAGGTCCTATTTGAAGGGGGAAACGTGGTATTTCTTGGAGAAGATGTGATCTATTTGGGAGAAATGTGGCATTTCTGGAAGAAACTGTCCTATTTTGGGGATAAAAGAGGTATTTGTGGGTGAAAAGTTCCTATTTGAAGGGGGAAAGCTGGTATTTCTTGGAGAAGATGTGATATATTTGGGAGAAATGTGGCATTTCTGGAAGAAAAAGTTCAATTTGGGGGGAGAAGGCAGGTATTTGCGGGAGATAAGTTCCTATTTCAGGAGGAATCCTGGTATTTCTTGGAGAAGATGTGATCTATTTGGGAGAAATGTGGCATTTCTGGCAGAAAATGTTCTCTTTTGGGGATAAAAGAGGTATTTGTGGGTGAAAAGGTCCTATTTCAAGGGGGAATCCTGGTATTTCTTGGAGAAGATGTGATATATTTGGGAGAAATGTGGCATGTCTGGAAGAAACAGTTCTCTTTTGGGGATAAAAGAGGTAGCTGTGGGTGAAAAGGACTTATTTGAAGGGGGAAAGCTGGTATTTCTTGGAGAAGATGTTCTATACTTGGGAGAAATCGGGAATTTCTGGAAGAAAATTTCCGATTTGAGGGATAAAAGAGGTATTTGTGGGTGAAAAGGTCCTATTTGAAGGGGGAAACCTGGTATTTCTTGGAGAAGATGTGATATATTTGGTAGAAATCTGGCATTTCTGGAAGACAATGTCCTCTTTTGGGGATAAAAGAGGTATTTGTGGGTGAAAAGGTCCTATTTGAAGGGGGAAACGTGGTATTTCTTGGAGAAGATGTGATATATTTGGGAGAAATGTGGCATGTCTTGAAGAAACTGTCCTATTTTGGGGATAAAACAGGTATTTGTGGGTGAAAAGGTCCTATTTGAAGGGGGAAACCTGGTATTTCTTGGAGAAGATGTGATCTATTTGGGAGAAATGTGGCCTTTCCGGAAGAAAAAGTCCAATTTGGGGGGAGTAAGCAGGTATTTGTGGGAGAAAAGTTCCTATTTCAGGAGGAATCCTGGTATTTCTTGGAGAAGATGTGATATATTTGGGACAAATCTGGCATGTCTGGAAGAAACTGTCCTCTTTTGGGGATAAAAGAGGTACTTGTGGGTGAAAAGGTCCTATTTGAAGGGGGAAACGTGGTATTTCTTGGAGAAGATGTGATATATTTGGGAGAAATGTGGTATGTCTGGAAGAAACTGTCCTATTTTGGGGAAAAGGGAGGTATTTGTGTGTGAAATGTTCCTATTTGAAGGGGGAAACGTGGTATTTCTTGGAGAAGATGTGATCTACTTGGGAGAAATGTGGCATTTCTGGAAGAAACTGTCCTCTTTTGGGGATAAAAGAGGTATTTGTGGGTGAAAAGGTCCTATTTGAAGGGGGAAACGTGGTATTTCTTGGAGAAGATGTGATCTATTTGGGAGAAATGTGGCATTTCTGGAAGAAACTGTCCAATTTTGGGGATAAAAGAGGTATTTGTGGGTGAAAAGGTCCTATTTGAAGGGGGAAACCTGGTATTTCTTGGAGAAGATGTGATATATTTGGGAGAAATCTGGCATTTCTGGAAGAAAATTTCCAATTTGAGGGATAAAACAGGTATTTGTGGGTGAAAAGGTCCTATTTGAAGGGGGAAACGTGGTATTTCTTGGAGAAGATGTGATTTATTTGGGAGAAATGTGGCATGTCTGGAAGATACTGTCCTATTTTGGGGATAAAACAGGTATTTGTGGGTGAAAAGGTCCTATTTCGAGGGGGAAACCTGGTATTTCTTGGAGAAGATGTGATCTATTTGGGAGAAATGTGGCCTTTCTGGAAGAAACTGTCCTATTCTGGGGATAAATCAGGTCTTTGTGAGTGAAAAGGTCCTTATTGAAGGGGGAAAGCTGGTATTTCTAGGAGAAGATGTGATATATTTGGGAGAAATGTGGCATGTCTGGAAGAAACTGTCCTCCTTTGGGGATAAAAGAGGTATTTGTGGGAGAAAAGCTCCTATTTCGAGGGGGAACCCTGGTATTTCTTGGAGAAGATGTGAGATATTTGGGAGAAATTTGTCATTTCTGGCAGAAACTGTCCCATTTTGGTGATAAAAGAGGTATTTGTGGGTGAAAAGGTCCTATTTGAAGGGGGAAAGCTGGTATTTCTAGGAGAAGATGTGATATATTTGGGAGAAATGTGGCATTTCTGGCACAAAATGTCCTCTTTTGGGGATAAAAGAGGTATTTGTGGGTGGAAAGGTTCTATTTCAAGGGGGAAAGCTGGTATTTCTTGGAGAAGATGTGATCTATTTGGGAGAAATGTGGCATTTCTGGAAGAAACTGTCCTCTTTTGGGGATAAAAGAGGTATTTGTGGGTGATAAGGTCCTATTTCCTGGGGGAAACGTGGTATTTCTTGGAGAAGATGTGATTTATTTGGGAGAAATGTGGCATTTCTGGCAGAAAATGTTCTCTTTTGGGGATAAAAGAGGTATTTGTGGGTGAAAAGGTCCTATTTGAAGGGGGAAACGTGGTATTTCTTGGAGAAGATGTGATATATTTGGGAGAAATGTGGCATGTCTGGAAGAAACAGTTCTCTTTTGGGGATAAAAGAGGTAGCTGTGGGTGAAAAGGTCTTATTTGAAGGGGGAAAGCTGGTATTTCTTGGAGAAGATGTTCTATACTTGGGAGAAATCGGGAATTTCTGGAAGAAAATTTCCGATTTGAGGGATAAAAGAGGTATTTGTGGGTGAAAAGGTCCTATTTGAAGGGGGAAACCTGGTATTTCTTGGAGAAGATGTGATATATTTGGTAGAAATCTGGCATTTCTGGAAGACAATGTCCTCTTTTGGGGATAAAAGAGGTATTTGTGGGTGAAAAGGTCCTATTTGAAGGGGGAAACGTGGTATTTCTTGGAGAAGATGTGATATATTTGGGAGAAATGTGGCATGTCTTGAAGAAACTGTCCTATTTTGGGGATAAAACAGGTATTTGTGGGTGAAAAGGTCCTATTTGAAGGGGGAAACCTGGTATTTCTTGGAGAAGATGTGATCTATTTGGGAGAAATGTGGCCTTTCCGGAAGAAAAAGTCCAATTTGGGGGGAGTAAGCAGGTATTTGTGGGAGAAAAGTTCCTATTTCAGGAGGAATCCTGGTATTTCTTGGAGAAGATGTGATATATTTGGGACAAATCTGGCATGTCTGGAAGAAACTGTCCTCTTTTGGGGATAAAAGAGGTACTTGTGGGTGAAAAGGTCCTATTTGAAGGGGGAAACGTGGTATTTCTTGGAGAAGATGTGATATATTTGGGAGAAATGTGGTATGTCTGGAAGAAACTGTCCTATTTTGGGGAAAAGGGAGGTATTTGTGTGTGAAATGTTCCTATTTGAAGGGGGAAACGTGGTATTTCTTGGAGAAGATGTGATCTACTTGGGAGAAATGTGGCATTTCTGGAAGAAACTGTCCTCTTTTGGGGATAAAAGAGGTATTTGTGGGTGAAAAGGTCCTATTTGAAGGGGGAAACGTGGTATTTCTTGGAGAAGATGTGATCTATTTGGGAGAAATGTGGCATTTCTGGAAGAAACTGTCCAATTTTGGGGATAAAAGAGGTATTTGTGGGTGAAAAGGTCCTATTTGAAGGGGGAAACCTGGTATTTCTTGGAGAAGATGTGATATATTTGGGAGAAATCTGGCATTTCTGGAAGAAAATTTCCAATTTGAGGGATAAAACAGGTATTTGTGGGTGAAAAGGTCCTATTTGAAGGGGGAAACGTGGTATTTCTTGGAGAAGATGTGATTTATTTGGGAGAAATGTGGCATGTCTGGAAGATACTGTCCTATTTTGGGGATAAAACAGGTATTTGTGGGTGAAAAGGTCCTATTTCGAGGGGGAAACCTGGTATTTCTTGGAGAAGATGTGATCTATTTGGGAGAAATGTGGCCTTTCTGGAAGAAACTGTCCTATTCTGGGGATAAATCAGGTCTTTGTGAGTGAAAAGGTCCTTATTGAAGGGGGAAAGCTGGTATTTCTAGGAGAAGATGTGATATATTTGGGAGAAATGTGGCATGTCTGGAAGAAACTGTCCTCCTTTGGGGATAAAAGAGGTATTTGTGGGAGAAAAGCTCCTATTTCGAGGGGGAACCCTGGTATTTCTTGGAGAAGATGTGAGATATTTGGGAGAAATTTGTCATTTCTGGCAGAAACTGTCCCATTTTGGTGATAAAAGAGGTATTTGTGGGTGAAAAGGTCCTATTTGAAGGGGGAAAGCTGGTATTTCTAGGAGAAGATGTGATATATTTGGGAGAAATGTGGCATTTCTGGCACAAAATGTCCTCTTTTGGGGATAAAAGAGGTATTTGTGGGTGGAAAGGTTCTATTTCAAGGGGGAAAGCTGGTATTTCTTGGAGAAGATGTGATCTATTTGGGAGAAATGTGGCATTTCTGGAAGAAACTGTCCTCTTTTGGGGATAAAAGAGGTATTTGTGGGTGATAAGGTCCTATTTCCTGGGGGAAACGTGGTATTTCTTGGAGAAGATGTGATTTATTTGGGAGAAATGTGGCATTTCTGGCAGAAAATGTTCTCTTTTGGGGATAAAAGAGGTATTTGTGGGTGAAAAGGTCCTATTTCAAGGGGGAATCCTGGTATTTCTTGGAGAAGATGTGATATATTTGGGAGAAATGTGGCATGTCTGGAAGAAACAGTTCTCTTTTGGGGATAAAAGAGGTAGCTGTGGGTGAAAAGGTCTTATTTGAAGGGGGAAAGCTGGTATTTCTTGGAGAAGATGTTCTATACTTGGGAGAAATCGGGAATTTCTGGAAGAAAATTTCCGATTTGAGGGATAAAAGAGGTATTTGTGGGTGAAAAGGTCCTATTTGAAGGGGGAAACCTGGTATTTCTTGGAGAAGATGTGATATATTTGGTAGAAATCTGGCATTTCTGGAAGACAATGTCCTCTTTTGGGGATAAAAGAGGTATTTGTGGGTGAAAAGGTCCTATTTGAAGGGGGAAACGTGGTATTTCTTGGAGAAGATGTGATATATTTGGGAGAAATGTGGCATGTCTTGAAGAAACTGTCCTATTTTGGGGCTAAAACAGGTATTTGTGGGTGAAAAGGTCCTATTTGAAGGGGGAAAGCTGGTATTTCTTGGAGAAGATGTGATCTATTTGGGAGAAATGTGGCCTTTCTGGAAGAAAAAGTCCAATTTGGGGGGAGTAAGCAGGTATTTGTGGGAGAAAAGTTCCTATTTCAGGAGGAATCCTGGTATTTCTTGGAGAAGATGTGATATATTTGGGACAAATCTGGCATGTCTGGAAGAAACTGTCCTCTTTTGGGGATAAAAGAGGTACTTGTGGGTGAAAAGGTCCTATTTGAAGGGGGAAACGTGGTATTTCTTTGAGAAGATGTGATATATTTGGGAGAAATGTGGTATGTCTGGAAGAAACTGTCCTATTTTGGGGAAAAGGGAGGTATTTGTGTGTGAAATGTTCCTATTTGAAGGGGGAAACGTGGTATTTCTTGGAGAAGATGTGATCTACTTGGGAGAAATGTGGCATTTCTGGAAGAAACTGTCCTCTTTTGGGGATAAAAGAGGTATTTGTGGGTGAAAAGGTCCTATTTGAAGGGGGAAACGTGGTATTTCTTGGAGAAGATGTGATCTATTTGGGAGAAATGTGGCATTTCTGGAAGAAACTGTCCAATTTTGGGGATAAAAGAGGTATTTGTGGGTGAAAAGGTCCTATTTGAAGGGGGAAACCTGGTATTTCTTGGAGAAGATGTGATATATTTGGGAGAAATCTGGCATTTCTGGAAGAAAATTTCCAATTTGAGGGATAAAACAGGTATTTGTGGGTGAAAAGGTCCTATTTGAAGGGGGAAACGTGGTATTTCTTGGAGAAGATGTGATTTATTTGGGAGAAATGTGGCATGTCTGGAAGATACTGTCCTATTTTGGGGATAAAACAGGTATTTGTGGGTGAAAAGGTCCTATTTCGAGGGGGAAACCTGGTATTTCTTGGAGAAGATGTGATCTATTTGGGAGAAATGTGGCCTTTCTGGAAGAAACTGTCCTATTCTGGGGATAAATCAGGTCTTTGTGAGTGAAAAGGTCCTATTTGAAGGGGGAAAGCTGGTATTTCTAGGAGAAGATGTGATATATTTGGGAGAAATGTGGCATGTCTGGAAGAAACTGTCCTCCTTTGGGGATAAAAGAGGTATTTGTGGGAGAAAAGCTCCTATTTCGAGGGGGAACCCTGGTATTTCTTGGAGAAGATGTGAGATATTTGGGAGAAATTTGTCATTTCTGGCAGAAACTGTCCCATTTTGGTGATAAAAGAGGTATTTGTGGGTGAAAAGGTCCTATTTGAAGGGGGAAAGCTGGTATTTCTAGGAGAAGATGTGATATATTTGGGAGAAATGTGGCATTTCTGGCACAAAATGTCCTCTTTTGGGGATAAAAGAGGTATTTGTGGGTGGAAAGGTTCTATTTCAAGTGGGAAAGCTGGTATTTCTTGGAGAAGATGTGATCTATTTGGGAGAAATGTGGCATTTCTGGAAGAAACTGTCCTCTTTTGGGGATAAAAGTGGTATTTGTGGGTGATAAGGTCCTATTTCCTGGGGGAAACGTGGTATTTCTTGGAGAAGATGTGATTTATTTGGGAGAAATGTGGCATTTCTGGCAGAAAATGTTCTCTTTTGGGGATAAAAGAGGTATTTGTGGGTGAAAAGGTCCTATTTCAAGGGGGAATCCTGGTATTTCTTGGAGAAGATGTGATATATTTGGGAGAAATGTGGCATGTCTGGAAGAAACAGTTCTCTTTTGGGGATAAAAGAGGTAGCTGTGGGTGAAAAGGTCTTATTTGAAGGGGGAAAGCTGGTATTTCTTGGAGAAGATGTTCTATACTTGGGAGAAATCGGGAATTTCTGGAAGAAAATTTCCGATTTGAGGGATAAAAGAGGTATTTGTGGGTGAAAAGGTCCTATTTGAAGGGGGAAACCTGGTATTTCTTGGAGAAGATGTGATATATTTGGTAGAAATCTGGCATTTCTGGAAGACAATGTCCTCTTTTGGGGATAAAAGAGGTATTTGTGGGTGAAAAGGTCCTATTTGAAGGGGGAAACGTGGTATTTCTTGGAGAAGATGTGATATATTTGGGAGAAATGTGGCATGTCTTGAAGAAACTGTCCTATTTTGGGGATAAAACAGGTATTTGTGGGTGAAAAGGTCCTATTTGAAGGGGGAAACCTGGTATTTCTTGGAGAAGATGTGATCTATTTGGGAGAAATGTGGCCTTTCCGGAAGAAAAAGTCCAATTTGGGGGGAGTAAGCAGGTATTTGTGGGAGAAAAGTTCCTATTTCAGGAGGAATCCTGGTATTTCTTGGAGAAGATGTGATATATTTGGGACAAATCTGGCATGTCTGGAAGAAACTGTCCTCTTTTGGGGATAAAAGAGGTACTTGTGGGTGAAAAGGTCCTATTTGAAGGGGGAAACGTGGTATTTCTTGGAGAAGATGTGATATATTTGGGAGAAATGTGGTATGTCTGGAAGAAACTGTCCTATTTTGGGGAAAAGGGAGGTATTTGTGTGTGAAATGTTCCTATTTGAAGGGGGAAACGTGGTATTTCTTGGAGAAGATGTGATCTACTTGGGAGAAATGTGGCATTTCTGGAAGAAACTGTCCTCTTTTGGGGATAAAAGAGGTATTTGTGGGTGAAAAGGTCCTATTTGAAGGGGGAAACGTGGTATTTCTTGGAGAAGATGTGATCTATTTGGGAGAAATGTGGCATTTCTGGAAGAAACTGTCCAATTTTGGGGATAAAAGAGGCATTTGTGGGTGAAAAGGTCCTATTTGAAGGGGGAAACCTGGTATTTCTTGGAGAAGATGTGATATATTTGGGGAGAAATCTGGCATTTCTGGAAGAAAATTTCCAATTTGAGGGATAAAACAGGTATTTGTGGGTGAAAAGGTCCTATTTGAAGGGGGAAACGTGGTATTTCTTGGAGAAGATGTGATTTATTTGGGAGAAATGTGGCATGTCTGGAAGATACTGTCCTATTTTGGGGATAAAACAGGTATTTGTGGGTGAAAAGGTCCTATTTCGAGGGGGAAACCTGGTATTTCTTGGAGAAGATGTGATCTATTTGGGAGAAATGTGGCCTTTCTGGAAGAAACTGTCCTATTCTGGGGATAAATCAGGTCTTTGTGAGTGAAAAGGTCCTATTTGAAGGGGGAAAGCTGGTATTTCTAGGAGAAGATGTGATATATTTGGGAGAAATGTGGCATGTCTGGAAGAAACTGTCCTCCTTTGGGGATAAAAGAGGTATTTGTGGGAGAAAAGCTCCTATTTCGAGGGGGAACCCTGGTATTTCTTGGAGAAGATGTGAGATATTTGGGAGAAATTTGTCATTTCTGGCAGAAACTGTCCCATTTTGGTGATAAAAGAGGTATTTGTGGGTGAAAAGGTCCTATTTGAAGGGGGAAAGCTGGTATTTCTAGGAGAAGATGTGATATATTTGGGAGAAATGTGGCATTTCTGGCACAAAATGTCCTCTTTTGGGGATAAAAGAGGTATTTGTGGGTGGAAAGGTTCTATTTCAAGGGGGAAAGCTGGTATTTCTTGGAGAAGATGTGATCTATTTGGGAGAAATGTGGCATTTCTGGAAGAAACTGTCCTCTTTTGGGGATAAAAGAGGTATTTGTGGGTGATAAGGTCCTATTTCCTGGGGGAAACGTGGTATTTCTTGGAGAAGATGTGATTTATTTGGGAGAAATGTGGCCTTTCTGGAAGAAACTGTCCTCTTTTGGGGATAAAAGAGGTATTTGTGGGTGAAAAGGTCCTATTTGAAGGGGTAATCGTGGTATTTCTTGGAGAAGACGTGATATATTTGGGAGAAATGAGGGATTTCTGGAAGAAACTGTCCAATTTTGGGGATAAAAGAGGTATTTGTGGGTGAAAAGTTCCTATTTCAAGGGGGAAACCTGGTATTTCTTGGAGAAGATGTGATATATTTGGGAGAAATGTGGCATTTCTGGATGAAACGGTCCTCTTTTGGGGATCAAACAGGTATTTGTGGGTGAAAAGTTCCTATTTCAAGGTGGTAACCTGGTATTTCTTGGAGAAGATGTGGTATATTTGGGAGAAATTTGGCATTTCTGGAAGAAACTGTCCTATTTGGGGCATAAAACAGGTATTTATGGGTGAAAAGGTCCTATTTCAAGGGGGAACCTGGTATTTCTTGGAGAAGATGTGATTTATTTGGGAGAAATGTGGCATTTCTTAAAGAAAAAGACCAATTTGCGGGGAGAAGGCTGGTATTTGTGGGAGAAAAGTACCTATTTCAAGGGGGAATCCTGGTATTTCTAGGAGAAGATGTGATGTATTTGGGAGAAATGTGGCATTTCTGGAAGACACTGTCCTATTTGGGGGATAAAAGAGGTACTTGTGGGTGAAAAGGTCCTATTTGAAGGGGGAAACCTGGTATTTCTTGGAGAAGATGTGATATATTTGGGAGAAATGTGGCCTTTCTGGGAGAAACTGTTCTGTTTTGGGGAGAAAAGAGGTATTTGTGGGTGAAAAGGTCCTATTTGAAGGGGGAAAGCTGGTATTTCTTGGAGAAGATGTGATCTATTTGGGAGAAATCTGGCGTTTCCGGCAGAAAATGTCCTCTTCTGGGGATAAATCAGGTATTTGTGGGTGAAAAGGTTCTATTTGAAGAGGGAACCCTGGTATTTCTTGGAGAAGATGTGATCTATTTGGGAGAAATGTGGCATTTCTGGCAGAAACTGTCCTCTTTTGGGGATAAAGGAGGTATTTGTGGGTTAAAAGGTCCTATTTGAAGGGGGAAACCTGGTATTTCTTGGAGCAGATGTGATATATTTGGGAGAAATCTGGTATGTCTGGAAGAAACTGTTCTATTTTGGGGATAAAACAGGTATTTGTGGGAGAAAAGGTCCTATTTGAAGGGGGAACCCTGGTATTTCTTGGAGAAGAGGTGATATATTTGGGAGAAATGTGGCATGTCAGGAAGAAACTGTCCTCTTTTGGGGATAAAACAGGTATTTGTGGGAGAAAAGGTCCTATTTGAAGGGGGAACCCTGGTATTTCTTGGAGAAGAGGTGATCTATTTGGGAGAAATGTGGCATTTCTGTAAGAAACTGTTCTATTTTGCGGATAAAAGAGGTATTTTTGGGAGAAAAGGTCCTATTTGAAGGGGGAAACCTGGTATTTCTTGGAGAAGATGTGATTTATTTGGGAGAAATGTGACATGTCTGGAAGAAGCTGTCGTTTTGTGGGGATAAAACAGGTATTTGTGGGAGAAAAGGTCCTATTTGAAGGGGGAAAGCTGGTATTTCTTGGAGAAGATGTGATCTATTTGGGAGAAATGTGGCCTTTCTGGAAGAAACTGTCCTCTTTTGGGGATAAAAGAGGTATTTGTGGGTGAAAAGGTCCTATTTGAAGGGGGAAAGCTGGTATTTCTTGGAGAAGATGTGATCTATTTGGGAGAAATGTGGCATTTCTGGAAGAAACTGTCCTCTTTTGGGGATAAAAGAGGTATTTGTGGGTGAAAAGGTCCTATTTGAAGGGTGATACGTGGTATTTCTTGGAGAAGATGTGATTTATTTGGGAGAAATGTGGCATGTCAGGAAGAAACTGTCGTATTTTAGGGATAAAAGAGGTATTTGTGGGTGAAAAGGTCCTATTTGAAGGGGGAAAGCTGGTATTTCTTGGAGAAGATGTGATCTATTTGGGAGAAATGTGGCATTTCTGGAAGAAAAAGTCCAATTTGGGGGAGAAGGCAGGTATTTGTGGGAGAAAAGGTCCTATTTCTGGAGGAATCCTGGTATTTCTTGGAGAAGATGTGGTGAATTTGGGACAAATCTGGCATGTCTGGAACAAACTGTCCTATTTTGGGGATAAAAGAGGTACTTGTGGGTGAAAAGGTCCTGTTTGAAGGGGGAAACGTGGTATTTCTTGGAGAAGATGTGATGTATTTGGGAGAAATGTGGCATTTCTGGAAGAAACTGTCCTATTTTGGGGATAAAAGAGGTATTTGTGTGTGAAAAGTTCCTATCTGAAGGGGGAAAGCTGGTATTTCTTGGAGAAGATGTGATCTATTTGGGAGAAATGTGGCATTTCTGGAAGAAACTGCCATCTTTTGGGGATAAATGAGGTATTTTTGGGTGAAAACTTCCTATTTCGAGGGGGACTCCTGGTATTTCTTGGAGAAGATGTGATCTATTTGGGAGAAATGTGGCATTTCTGGAAGAAACTGTCCTATTTTGGGGATCAAAGAGGTATTTGTGGGTGAAAAGGTCCTATTTGAAGGGGGAAACCTGGTATTTCTTGGAGAAGATGTGATCTATTTGGGAGAAATGTGGTGTTTCTGGAAGAACCTGTCGTATTTTGGGGATAAAACAGGTATTTTTGGGAGAAAAGTTCCTATTTCTGGAGGAATCCTGGTATTTCTTGGAGAAGATGTGATATATTTGGGAGAAATGTGGCATTTCTGGAAGAAACTGTCCTATTTGGGGGGAGAAGGCTGGTATTTGTGGGAGAAAAATTCCTATTTCAACGGGGAATCCTGGTATTTCTTGGAGAAGATGTGATATATTTGGGAGAAATGTGGCCTTTCTGGAAGAAACTGTCCTCTGTTGGGGATAAAAGAGGTATTTGTGGGTGAAAAGGTCCTATTTGAAGGGGGAAAGCTGGTATTTCTTGGAGAAGATGTGATATATTTGGGAGAAATGTGGCATTTCTGGAAGAAACTGTCCTATTAGGGGCATAAAACATGTATTTATGGGTGAAAAGGTCCTATTTGAAGGGGGAAACCTGGCATTTCTTGGAGAAGATGTGATTTATTTGGGAGAAATGAGGCATTTCTGAAAGAAAAAGACCAATTTGCGGGGAGAAGGCTGGTATTTGTGGGAGAAAAGGTCCTATTTGAAGGGGGAAAGCTGGTATTTCTAGGAGAAGATGTGGTATATTTGGGAGAAATGTGGCATTTCTGGAAGAAACTGTCCTCTTTTGGGGATAAAAGAGGTATTTGTGGGTGAAAAGGTCCTATGTGAAGGGGGAAACGTGGTATTTCTTGGAGAAGATGTGATTTATTTGGGAGAAATGTGGCATTTCTGGAAGAAACTGTCCTATTTTGGGGATAAAAGAGGTATTTTTGGGAGAAAAGTTCCTATTTCTGCAGGAATCCTGGTATTTCTTGGAGAAGATGTGATATATTTGGGAGAAATGTGGCATTTCTTGAAGAAAATGTACTCTTTTGGGGATAAAAGAGGTATTTGTGGGTGAAAAGATCCTATTTCAGGAGTAATCCTGGAATTCCTTCGAGAAGATGTGGTATACTTGGGAGAAATGTGGCATTTCTGGAAGAAACTGTCCTATTTGGGGGATAAGACAGGTATTCGTGGGTGAAAAGGTCCTATTTGAAGGGGGAAAGCTGGTATTTCTTGGAGAAGATGTGATATATTTGGAAGAAATCTGGCGTTTCCGGCAGAAAATGTCCTCTTTTATGGATAAAAGAGGTATTTGTGGGTGAAAAGGTCCTATTTGAAGGGGGAACCCTTGTTTTTATTGGAGAAGATGTGATCTATCTGGGAGAAATGTGGCATTTCTGGAAGAAACTGTCCTCTTTTGGGGGAGAAGGCAGGTATTTGCAGGAGAAAAGTTCCTACTTCAGGAGGAATCCTGGTTTTTCTTGGAGAAGATGTGATCTATTTGGGAGAAATGTGGCATTTCTGGAAGAAACTGTCCTCTTTTGGGGATAAAAGAGGTATTTGTGGGTGAAAAGTTCCTATTTCCAGGGGAAACCTGGTATTTCTTGTAGCAGATGTGATATATTTGGGAGAAATCTGGCATGTCTGGAAGAAACTGTCCTATTTTGGGGATAAAAGAGGTATTTGTGGGAGAAAAGGTCCTATTTCGAGGGGGAAACCTGTTATTTCTTGGAGAAGATGTGATATATTTGGGAGAAATGTGGCATGTCAGGAAGAAACTGTCCTCTTTTGGGGATAAAACAGGTATTTGTGGGAGAAAAGGTCCTATTTGAAGGGGGAACCCTGGTATTTCTTGGAGAAGAGGTGATCTATTTGGGAGAAATGTGGCATTTCTGGAAGAAACTGTCCTATTTGGGGGATAAAAGAGGTATTTGTGGGTGAAAAGGTCCTATTTGAAGGGGGAAACGTGGTATTTCTTGGAGAAGACGTGATTTATTTGGGAGAAATGTGACATGTCTGGAAGAAACTGTCCTATTTTGGGGATCAAAGAGGTATTTGTGGGTGAAAAGGTCCTATTTGAAGCTGGAAACGTGGTATTTCTTGGAGAAGTTGTGATGTATTTGGGAGAAATGTGGCATTTCTGGAAGAAACTCTCGTATTTTGGGGATAAAACAGGTATTTGTGGGAGAAAAGTTCCTATTTCTGGAGGAATCCTGGTATTTCTTGGAGAAGATGTGATCTATTTGGGAGAAATGTGGCATTTCTGGAAGAAACTGTCCTCTTTTGGGGATAAAAGAGGTATTTGTGGGTGAAATGGTCCTATTTCAGGAATAATCCAGGAATTCCTTGGAGAAGATGTGGTATATTTGGGACAAATGTGGCATTTCTGGAAGAAACTGTCCTATTTTGGGGAGAAGGCTGGTATTCGTGGGAGAAAAGGTCCTATTTGAAGGGGGAACCCTGGTATTTCTTGGAGAAGATGTGATATATTTCTAAGAAATCTGGCGTTTCCGGCTGAAAATGTCCTATTTTGGGGATAAAACAGGTATTTGTGGGTGAAAAGGTCCTATTTGAAGGGGGAACCCTGGTATTTCTTGGAGAAGATGTGATATATTTGGGAGAAATGTGGCATGTCAGGAAGAGACTGTCCTATTTTGGGGAAAAAAGAGGTATTTGTGGGTGAAAAGGTCCTATTTGAAGGGGGAACACTGGTATTTCTTGGAGAAGATGTGATATATTTGGGAGAAATGTGGCATTTCTGCAAGAAACTGTCCTCTTTTGGGGATAAAAGAGGTATTTGTGGGTGAAAAGGTCCTATTTGAAGGGGGAAACGTGGTATTTCTTGGAGAAGATGTGATCTATTTGGGAGAAATCTGGCATTTCTGGAAGAAACTGTCCTCTTTTGTGGATCAAAGAGGTATTTGTGGGTGAAAAGGTCCTATTTCAAGGAGGAAACCTGGTATTTCTTGGAGAAGATGTGATCTATTTGGGAGAAATGTGGCATTTCTGGAAGAAACTGTCCTATTTAAAGGATAAAAGAGGTATTTGTGGGTGAAAAGGTCCTATTTGAAGGGTGATACGTGGTATTTCTTGGAGAAGATGTGATTTATTTGGGAGAAATGTGGCATGTCAGGAAGAAACTGTCGTATTTTGGGGATAAAAGAGGTATTTGTGGGTGAAAAGGTCCTATTTGAAGGGGGAAAGCTGGTATTTCTTGGAGAAGATGTGATCTATTTGGGAGAAATGTGGCATTTCTGGAAGAAAAAGTCCAATTTGGGGGAGAAGGCAGGCATTTTTGGGAGAAAAGTTCCTATTTCAGGAGGAATCCTGGTATTTCTTGGAGAAGATGTGGTGAATTTGGGACAAATCTGGCATGTCTGGAAGAAACTGTCCTATTTTGGGGATAAAAGAGGTACTTGTGGGTGAAAAGGTCCTATTTGAAGGGGGAAACGTGGTATTTCTTGGAGAAGATGTGATCTATTTGGGAGAAATGTGGCATTTCTGGCAGAAACTGTCCTCTTTTGGGGATAAAACAGGTATTTGTGGGAGAAAAGTTCCTATCTGAAGGGGGAAAGCTGGTATTTCTTGGAGAAGATGTGATCTATTTGGGAGAAATGTGGCATTTCTGGAAGAAACTGCCATCTTTTGGGGATAAATGAGGTATTTTTGGGTGAAAAGGTCCTATTTCGAGGGGGACTCCTGGTATTTCTTGGAGAAGATGTGATCTATTTTGGAGAAATTTGGCATTTCTGGAAGAAACAGTCCTATTTTGGGGATAAAAGAGGTATTTGTGGGTGATAAGGTCCTATTTGAAGGGGGAAACCTGGTATTTCTTGGAGAAGATGTGATCTATTTGGGAGAAATGTGGCGTTTCTGGAAGAACCTGTCGTATTTTGGGGATAAAACAGGTATTTGTGGGAGAAAAGTTCCTATTTCATGAGGAATCCAGGTATTTCTTAGAGAAGATGTGATATATTTGGGAGAAATGTGGCATTTCTGGAAGAAAATGTCCAATTTGCGGGGAGAAGGCTGGTATTTGTGGGAGAAAAGTTCCTATTTCAACGGGGAATCCTGGTATTTCTTGGAGAAGATGTGATATATTTGGGAGAAATGTGGCCTTTCTGGAAGAAACTGTCCTCTTTTGGGGATAAAAGAGGTATTTGTGGGTGAGAAGGTCCTATTTGAAGGGGGAAAGCTGGTATTTCTTGGAGAAGATGTGATCTATTTGGGAGAAATGTGGCATTTCTGGAGGAAAATGCCGTATCTGGGTGGAGAAAAGAGGTATTTGTGGGTGAAAAGGTCCTATTTCCAGGGGGAAACCTGGTATTTCTTGGAGAAGATGTGATATATTTGGGAGAAATGTGGTATGTCTGGAAGAAACTGTCCTATTTTGGGGAAAAAGGAGGTATTTGTGTGTGAAATGTTCCTATTTGAAGGGGGAAACGTGGTATTTCTTGGAGAAGATGTGATCTACTTTGGAGAAATGTGGCCTTTCTGGAAGAAACTGTCCTATTTTGGGGATAAAATAGGTATTTGTAGGTGAAAAGGTCCTATTTGATGGGGAAAAGCTGGTATTTCTTGGAGAAGATGTGATATGCTTGGGAGAAATGTGGCCTTTCTGGAAGAAACTGTCCTCTTTTGGGGATAAAAGAGGTATTTGTGGGTGAAAAGTTCCTATTTGATGGGGAAAAGCTGGTATTTCTTGGAGAAGATGTGATTTATTTGGGAGAAATGTGGCCTTTCTGGAAGAAACTGTCCTCTTTTGGGGATAAAATAGGTATTTGTGGGTGAAAAGGTCCTATTTGAAGGGGGAAACGTGGTATTTCTAGGAGAAGATGTGATCTATTTGGGAGAAATGTGGCATTTCTGTAAGAAACTGTCCTATTCTGGGGATAAAACAGGTATTTGTGGGAGAAAAGGTCCTATTTCGAGGGGGAAAGCTGGTATTTCTTGGAGAAGATGTGATATATTTGGGAGAAATGTGGCATGTCAGGAAGAAACTGTCGTATTTTGGGGATAAAAGAGGTATTTGTGGGTGAAAAGGTCCTATTTGAAGGGGGAAACCTGGTATTTCTTGGAGAAGATGTGATATATTTGGGAGAAATGTGGCATGTCTGGAAGAAACTGTACTCTTTTGGGGATAAAAGAGGTATTTGTGGGTGAAAAGGTCCTATTTGAAGGGGGAAAGCTGGTATTTCTTGGAGAAGATGTGATATATTTGGGAGAAATGTGGCATTTCTGGAAGAAAGTGTCCTCTTTTGGGGATAAAAGAGGTATTTGAGGGTGAAAAGGTCCAATTTGAAGGGGGAATCCGGGTATTTCTTGGAGAAGATGTGATCTATTTGGGAGAAATGTGGCATTTCTGGAAGAGACTGTCGTATTTTGGGGATAAAACAGGTATTTGTGGGTGAAAAGGTCCTATTTGAAGGGGGAAACGTGGTATTTCTTGGAGAAGATGTGATCTATTTGGGAGAAATGTGACATTTCTGGAAGAAACTGTCCTCTTTCGGGGATCAAACAGGAATTTGTGGGTGAAAAGGTCCTATTTGAAGGGGGAAAGCTGGTATTTCTTGGAGAAGATGTGATATATTTGGGAGAAATGTGGCATTTCTGGAAGAAACTGTCCCCTATTGGAAATAAAAGAGGTATTTCTGGGAGAAAAGTTCGTATTTGAAGGGGGAAAGCTGGTATTTCTTGGAGAAGATGTGATCTATTTGGGAGAAATGTGGCATTTCTGGAAGAAACTGTCCTATTTTGGGGATAAAAGAGTTATTTGTGGGTGAAAAGGTCCTATTTCAAGGGGGAAAGCTGGTATTTCTTGGATAAGATGTTCTATACTTGGGAGAAATCTGGAATTTCTGGAAGAAAATTTGCAATTTGAGGGATAAAAGAGGTATTTGTGGGTGAAAAGGTCCTATTTGAAGGGGGAAAGCTGGTATTTCTTGGAGAAGATGTGATATATTTGGGAGAAATGTGGCATTTCTGGAAGAACCTGTCGTATTTTGGGGATAAAACAGGTATTTGTGGGAGAAAAGTTCCTATTTGAAGGGGGAAAGCTGGTATTTCTTGGAGAAGATGTGATCTATTTGGGAGAAATGTGGCATTTCTGGAAGAAACTGTCCTATTATAAGGATAAAAGAGGTATTTGTGGGTGAAAAAGTCCTGTTTGAAGGGGGAAAGGTGGTATTTCTTGGAGAAGATGTGATATATTTGGGAGAAATGTGGCATTTCTGGAACAAACTGTCCTATTTGGGGGATAAAAGAGGTATTTGTGGGTGAAAAGTTCCTATTTGAAGGTGGAAACGTGGTATTTCTTGGAGAAGATGTGATCTATTTGGGAGAAATGTGCCATGTCTGGAAGAAACTGTCCAATTTTGGGGATAAAACAGGTATTTGTGGGTGAAAAGTTCCTATTTGAAGGGGGAAACCAGGTATTTCTTGGAGAAGATGTGATCTATTTGGAAGAAATGAGGCATTTCTGGGGGATACAGTCCTATTTTGGGGATAAAACAGGTATTTGTGGGTGAAAAGTTCCTATTTCAAGGTGGAATCCAGGTATTTCTTGGAGAAGATGTGATCTATTTGGGAGAAATGTGGCATTTCTGGAAGAAACTGTCCTATTTGGGGCATAAAACAGGTATTTATAGCTGAAAAGGTCCTATTTCAAGGGGGAACCTGGTATTTCTTAGAGAAGATGTGATTTATCTGGGAGAAATGTGGCATTTCTTAAAGAAAAAGACCAATTTGCGGGGAGAAGGCTGGTATTTGTGGGAGAAAAGTACCTATTTCAAGGGGGAATCCTGGTATTTCTAGGAGAAGATGTGATGTATTTGGGAGAAATGTGGCATTTCTGGAAGAAAATGTCCTATTCGGGGCATAAAGCATGTATTTATGGGTGAAAAGGTCCTTTTTCAAGGGGGTAACCTGGTATTTCTTGGAGAAGATGTGATTTATTTGGGAGAAATGAGGCATTTCTGAAAGAAAAAGACCAATTTGCGGGGAGAAGGCTGGTATTTGTGGGAGAAAAGGTCCTATTTGAAGGGGGAAACCTGGTATTTCTTGGAGAAGATGTGGTATATTTGGGGAAATGTGGCATTTCTGGAAGAAACTGTCGTATTTTGGGGATAAAACAGGTATTTATGGGTGAAAAGGTCCTATTTGAAGGGGGAAAGCTGGTATTTCTTGGAGAAGATGTGATATATTTGGGAGAAATGTGGCATTTCTGGAAGAAACTGTCGTATTTTGGGGATAAAACAGGTATTTATGGGTGAAAAGGTCCTATTTGAAGGGGGAAAGCTGGTATTTCTTGAAGAAGATGTGATATATTTGGGAGAAATGTGGCATTTCTGGAAGAAAATGAACTCTTTTGGGGATAAAAGAGGTATTTGTGGGTGAAAAGGTCCTATTTCAGGAGGAACCCTGGTATTTCTTGGAGAAGATGTGGTATATTTGGGAGAAATGTGGCATTTCTGGAAGAAACTGTCGTATTTTGGGGATAAGACCGGTATTTGTGGGTGAAAAGGTCCTATTTGAAGGGGGAAAGCTGGTATTTCTTGATGAGATGTGATATATTTGGAAGAAATCTGGCGTTTCCGGCAGAAAATGCCCTCTTCTGGAGATAAAACAGGTATTTGTGGGTGAAAAGGTTCTATTTGAAGGGGGAACCCTGGTATTTCTTGGAGAAGATGTGATATATTTGGGAGAAATGTGGCATTTCTGGAAGAAATTGTCCTATTTTGGGGATAAAAGAGGTACTTGTGGGTGAAAAGGTCCTATTTGAAGGGGGAAACCTGGTATTTCTTGGAGAAGATGTGATCTATTTGGGAGAAATGTGGCATGTCTGGAAGAAACTTTCCAATTTTGGGGATAAAAGAGGTATTTGTGGGTGAAAAGGTCCTATTTGAAGTGGGAACCCTGGTATTTCATGGAGAATATGTGATATATATGGGAGAAATGTGGCATTTCTGGAAGAAACTGTCCTCTTTTGGGGATAAAAGAGGTATTTGTGGGTGAAAAGGTCCTATTTGAAGGGGGAACCCTGGTTTTTATTGGAGAAGATGTGATCTATTTGGGAGAAATGTGGCATTTCTGGAAGAAACTGTCCTATTTTGGGGATAAAAGATGTATTTGTGGGTGAAAAGGTCCTATTTGAAGGGGGAAAGCTGGTATTTCTTGGAGAAGATGTGATATATTTGGGGGAAATGTAGCCTTTCTCGAAGAAACTGTCCTCTTTTGGGGATAAAAGAGGTATTTGTGCGTGAAAAAGTCCTATTTGAAGGGGGAAACCTGGTATTTCTTGGAGAAGATGTGGTATATTTGGGAGAAATGTGGCATGTCTGGAAGAAACTGTCCTCTTTTGGGGATGAAAGAGGTATTTGTGGGTGAAAATGTCCTATTTCCTGGGGTAATCCCGGTATTTCTTGGAGAAGATGTGATATATTTGGGAGAAATGTGGCATTTCTGGAAGAAACTGTCGTATTTAGGGGATAAAACAGGTATTTGTGGGAGAAAAGGTCCTATTTGAAGGGGGAACCCTGGTATTTCTTGGAGAAGATGTGATATATTTGGGAGAAATGTGGCATTTCTGGAAGAAAAAGTCCAATTTGCGGGGAGAAGGCTGGTATTTGTGGGTGAAAAGGTCCTATTTGAAGGGGGAAAGCTGGTATTTCTTGGAGAAGATGTGATATATTTGGGAGAAATGTGGCATTTCTGGAAGAAACTGTCCTCTTTTGGGGATAAAAGAGGTATTTGTGGGTGAAAAGGTCCTATTTGATGGGGGAAAGCTGGTATTTCTTAGAGAAGATGTGATCTATTTGGGAGAAATGTGGCCTTTCTGGAAGAAACTGTACTCTTTTGGGGATAAAAGAGGTATTTGTGGGTGAAAAGGTCCTATTTGATGGGGAAACACTGATATTTCTTGGAGAAGATGTGATCTATTTGGGAGAAATGTGGCATTTCTGGAAGAAACTGTCCTCTTTTGGGGATAAAAGAGGTATTTGTGGGTGAAAAGGTCCTATTTGAAGGGGGAAACGTGTTATTTCTTGGAGAAGATGTGATCTATTTGGGAGAAATGTGGCATTTCTGGAAGAAACTGTCGTATTTTGGGGATAAAAGAGGTATTTGTGTGTGAAAAATTCCTTTTTGAAGGGGGAAAGCTGGTATTTCTTGGAGAAGATGTGATCTATTTGGGAGAAATGTGGCATTTCTGGAGGAAACTGTCCTATTTTGGGAAAAAAGAGGTATTTGTGTGTGAAAAGTTCCTATTTGAAGGGGGAAAGCTGGTATTTCTTGGAGAAGATGTGATCTATTTGGGAGAAATGTGGCATTTCTGGGAGAAACTGTCCTCTTTTGGGGATAAAAGAGGTATTTGTGGGTGAAAAGGTCCTATTCGAAGGGGGAAACCTGGTATTTCTTGGAGAAGATGTTCTATACTTTGGAGAAATCTGGCATTTCTGGAAGAAACTGTCGTATTTTGGGGATAAAAGAGATATTTGTGGGTGAAAAGGTCCTATTTGAAGGGGGAATCCTGGTATTTCTTGGAGAAGATGTGATATATTTGGGAGAAATGTGGCATTTCTGAAAGAAACTGTCCTCTTTTGGGGATAAAAGAGGTATTTGTGGGTGTAAAGTTCCTATTTCGAGGGGGAATCCTTGTATTTCTTGGAGAAGATGTGATATATTTGGGAGAAATGTGGCTTTTCGGGAAGAAACTGTCCTCTTTTGGGGATCAAACAGGTATTTGTGGGTGAAAAGGTCCTATTTGAAGGTGGAATCCTGGAATTTCTTGGAGAAGATGTGATCTATTTGGGAGAAATGAGGCATGTCTGGAAGAAACTGTCCTATTCGGGGCATAAAACATGTATTTATGGGTGAAAAGGTCCTATTTGAAGGGGGAAACCTGGTATTTCTTGGAGAAGATGTGATTTATTTGGGAGAAATGAGGCATTTCTGAAAGAAAAAGACCAATTTGCGGGGAGAAGGCTGGTATTTGTGGGAGAAAAGGTCCTATTTGAAGGGGGAAACCTGGTATTTCTTGGAGAAGATGTGGTATATTTGGGAGAAATGTGGCATTTCTGGAAGAAACTGTCCTGTTTTGGGGATAAAAGAGGTATTTGTGGGTGAAAAGGTCCTATTTGAAGGGGGAATCCTGGTATTTCTTGGAGAAGATGTGATGTATTTGGGAGAAATGTGGCATTTCTGGAAGAAACTGTCCTCTTTTGGGGATAAAAGAGGTATTTGTGGGAGAAAAGTTCCTATTTCTGGAGGAATCCTGGTATTTCTTGGAGAAGATGTGATCTATTTGGGAGAAATGTGGCATTTCTGGAAGAAACTGTCCTCTTTTGGGGATAAAAGAGGTATTTGTGGGTGAAAAGATCCTATTTGAAGGGGGAAACCTGGTATTTCTTGGAGAAGATGTGATCTATTTGGGAGAAATGTGGCATTTCTGGAAGAAACTGTTCTATTTTGGGGATAAAACAGGTATTTGTGGGTGAAAAGGTCGTATTTGAAGGGGGAAAGCTGGTATTTCTTGGAGAAGATGTGATATATTTGGGAGAAATGTGGCATTTCTGGAAGAAACTGACCTCTTTTGGGGAGAAAAGAGGTATTTGTGGGTGAAAAGGTCCTATTTGAAGGGGGAAACGTGGCATTTCTTGGAGAAGATGTGATTTATTTGGGAGAAATGTGACATGTCTGGAAGAAACTGTCCAATTTTGCGGATAAAAGAGGTATTTGTGGGTGAAAAGGTCCTATTTGAAGGGGGAAACCTGGTATTTCTTGGAGAAGATGTGATCTATTTGGGAGAAATGTGGCATGTCAGGAAGAAACTGTCGTATTTTGGGGATAAAACAGGTATTTGTGGGAGAAAACTTCCTATTTCTGGAGGAATCCTGGTATTTCTTGGAGAAGATGTGATCTATTTGGGAGAAATGTGGCATTTCTGGAAGAAACTGTCCTCTTTTGGGGATAAAAGAGGTATTTGTGTGTGAAAAGTTCCTTTTTGAAGGGGGAAAGCTGGTATTTCTTGGAGAAGATGTGATCTATTTGGGAGAAATGTGGCATTTCTGGAGGAAACTGTCCTATTTTGGGAAAAAAGAGGTATTTGTGTGTGAAAAGTTCCTATTTGAAGGGGGAAAGCTGGTATTTCTTGGAGAAGATGTGATCTATTTGGGAGAAATGTGGCATTTCTGGGAGAAACTGTCCTCTTTTGGGGATAAAAGAGGTATTTGTGGGTGAAAAGGTCCTATTCGAAGGGGGAAACCTGGTATTTCTTGGAGAAGATGTTCTATACTTTGGAGAAATCTGGCATTTCTGGAAGAAACTGTCGTATTTTGGGGATAAAAGAGATATTTGTGGGTGAAAAGGTCCTATTTGAAGGGGGAATCCTGGTATTTCTTGGAGAAGATGTGATATATTTGGGAGAAATGTGGCATTTCTGAAAGAAACTGTCCTCTTTTGGGGATAAAAGAGGTATTTGTGGGTGTAAAGTTCCTATTTCGAGGGGGAATCCTTGTATTTCTTGGAGAAGATGTGATATATTTGGGAGAAATGTGGCTTTTCGGGAAGAAACTGTCCTCTTTTGGGGATCAAACAGGTATTTGTGGGTGAAAAGGTCCTATTTGAAGGTGGAATCCTGGAATTTCTTGGAGAAGATGTGATCTATTTGGGAGAAATGAGGCATGTCTGGAAGAAACTGTCCTATTCGGGGCATAAAACATGTATTTATGGGTGAAAAGGTCCTATTTGAAGGGGGAAACCTGGTATTTCTTGGAGAAGATGTGATTTATTTGGGAGAAATGAGGCATTTCTGAAAGAAAAAGACCAATTTGCGGGGAGAAGGCTGGTATTTGTGGGAGAAAAGGTCCTATTTGAAGTGGGAAACCTGGTATTTCTTGGAGAAGATGTGGTATATTTGGGAGAAATGTGGCATTTCTGGAAGAAAATGTTCTGTTTTGGGGATAAAAGAGGTATTTGTGGGTGAAAAGGTCCTATTTGAAGGGGGAATCCTGGTATTTCTTGGAGAAGATGTGATGTATTTGGGAGAAATGTGGCATTTCTGGAAGAAACTGTCCTCTTTTGGGGATAAAAGAGGTATTTGTGGGAGAAAAGTTCCTATTTCTGGAGGAATCCTGGCATTTCTTGGAGAAGATGTGATCTATTTGGGAGAAATGTGGCCTTTCTGGAAGAAACTGTCCTCTTTTGGGGATAAAAGAGGTATTTGTGGGTGAAAAGATCCTATTTGAAGGGGCAAACCTGGTATTTCTTGGAGAAGATGTGATCTATTTGGGAGAAATGTGGCATTTCTGGAAGAAACTGTTCTATTTTGGGGATAAAACAGGTATTTGTGGGTGAAAAGGTCGTATTTGAAGGGGGAAAGCTGGTATTTCTTGGAGAAGATGTGATATATTTGGGAGAAATGTGGCATTTCTGGAAGAAACTGACCTCTTTTGGGGAGAAAAGAGGTATTTGTGGGTGAAAAGGTCCTATTTGAAGGGGGAAACGTGGCATTTCTTGGAGAAGATGTGATTTATTTGGGAGAAATGTGACATGTCTGGAAGAAACTGTCCAATTTTGCGGATAAAAGAGGTATTTGTGGGTGAAAAGGTCCTATTTGAAGGGGGAAACCTGGTATTTCTTGGAGAAGATGTGATCTATTTGGGAGAAATGTGGCATGTCAGGAAGAAACTGTCGTATTTTGGGGATAAAACAGGTATTTGTGGGAGAAAACTTCCTATTTCTGGAGGAATCCTGGTATTTCTTGTAGAAGATGTGATCTATTTGGGAGAAATGTGGCATTTCTGGAAGAAACTGTCCTCTTTTGGGGATCAAAGAGCTATTTGTGGGTGAAAAGTTCCTATTTCTGGATTAATCCTGGTATTCCTTGGAGAAGATGTGGTATATTTGTGAGAAATGTGGCATTTCTGGAAGAAACTGTCCTATTTTGGGGATAAGACAGGTATTTGTGGGTGAAAAGTTCCTATTTCAAGGGGGAATACTGGTATTTCTTGGAGAAGATGTGATGTATTTGGAAGAAATCTGGCGTTTCCGGCTGAAAATGTCCTCTTTTGGGGATAAAGCAGGTATTTATTGGTGAAAAGGTCCTATTTGAAGGTGGTATCGTGGTATTTCGTGGAGAAGATGTGATATATTTGGGAGAAATGTGGCATTTCTGGAAGAAACTCTCCTCTTTTGGGGATAAAAGATGTATTTGTGGGTGAAAAGGTCCTGTTTGAAGGGGGAAACATGGTATTTCTTGGAGAAGATGTGATCTATTTGGGAGAAATGTGGCCTTTCTGGAAGAAACTGTCCTATTTTGGGGATAAAAGAGGTATTTGTGGGGAGAAAAGGTCCTATTTGATGGGGGAAAGCTGGTATTTCTTGGAGAAGATGTGATCTATTTGGGAGAAATGTGGCCTTTCTGGCAGAAACTGTCCTCTTTTGGGGATAAAAGAGGTATTTGTGGGTGAAAAGGTCCTATTTGAAGGGGGAACCCTGGTATTTCTTGGAGAAGATGTGATATATTAGGGAGAAATGAGGCCTCTCTGGAAGAAACTGTCCTCTTTTGGGGATAAAAGAGGTATTTGTGGGTGAAAAGGTCCTATTTGAAGGTGGAAAGCTGGTATTTCTTGGAGAAGATGTTCTATACTTGGGAGAAATCGGGAATTTCTGGAAGAAAATTTCCAATTTGAGGGATAAAAGAGGTATTTGTGGGTGAAAAGGTCCTATTTGAAGGGGGAAAGCTGGTATTTCTTGGAGAAGATGTGATATATTTGGGGAAATGTGGCATTTCTGGAAGAAAGTGTCCTCTTTTGGGGATAAAAGAGGTATTTGTGGGAGAAAAGTTCCTATTTGAAGGGGGAAAGCTGGTATTTCTTGGAGAAGATGTGATCTATTTGGGAGAAATGTGGCATTTCTGGAAGAAACTGTCCTCTTTTGGGGATAAAAGAGGTATTTGTGGGTGAAAAGGTCCTATTTGAAGGGGGAAACGTGGTATTTCTTGGAGAAGATGTGTTATATTTGGGGGAAATGTGGCATTTCTGGAAGAAACTGTCCTCTTTTGGGGATAAAAGAGGTATTTGTGGGTGAAAAGTTCCTATTTCAAGGGGGAAACCTGGTATTTCTTGGAGAAGATGTGATCTATTTGGGAGAAATGTGGCATTTCTGGAAGAAACTGTCCTCTTTTGGGGTAAAAGAGGTATTTGTGGGTGAAAAGTTCCTATTTCAAGGTGGAAACCTGGTATTTCTTGGAGAAGATGTGATCTATTTGGGGGAAACCTGGTATTTCTTGGAGAAGATGTGATCTATTTGGGAGAAATGTGGCATTTCTGGAAGAAACTGTCCTCTTTTGGGGATAAAACAGGTATTTGTGGGTGAAAAGTTCCTATTTCAAGGTGGAAACCTGGTATTTCTTGGAGAAGATGCGATCTATTTGGGAGAAATGTGGCATTTCTGGAAGAAACTGTTCTATTTGGGGCATAAAACAGGTATTTATGGGTGAAAAGTTCCTATTTCAAGGTGGAAACCTGGTATTTCTTGGAGAAGATGTGATCTATTTGGGAGAAATGTGGCCTTTCTGGAAGAAACTGTCCTCTTTTGGGGATAAAAGAGGTATTTGTGGGTGAAAAGGTCCTATTTGAAGGGGAAAGGTGGTATTTCTTGGAGAAGACGTGATATATTTGGGAGAAATGTGACATTTCTGGAAGAAACTGTCCAATTTTGGGGATAAAAGAGGTATATGTGGGTGAAAAGTTCCTATTTGAAGGGGGAAACCTGGTATTTCTTGGAGAAGATGTGATTTATTTGGGAGAAATGTGGCATTTCTTAAAGAAAAATACCAATATGCAGGGAGAAAGCTGGTATTTGTGGGAGAAAAGTTCCTATTTCAAGGGGGAATCCTGGTATTTCTAGGAGAAGATGTGATATATTTGGGAGAAATGTGGCATTTCTGGAAGAAACTGTCCTATTTGGGGGATAAAAGAGGTATTAGTGGGTGAAAAGGTCCTATTTGAAGGGGGAAACCTGGTATTTCATGGAGAAGATGTGATATATTTGGGAGAAATGTGGCATTTCTGGGAGAAACTGTTCTGTTTTGGGGAGAAAAGAGGTATTTGTGGGTGAAAAGGTCCTATTTGAAGGGGGAAAGCTGGTATTTCTTGGAGAAGATGTGATCTATTTGGGAGAAATCTGGCGTATCCGGCAGAAAATGTCCTCTTCTGGGGATAAAACAGGTATTTGTGGGTGAAAAGGTTCTATTTGAAGGGGGAATCCTGGTATTTCTTGGAGAAGATGTGATATATTTGGGAGAAATATGCCATGTCTGGAAGAAACTGTCCTATTTTGGGGATAAAAGAGGTATTTGTGTTTGAAAAGGTCCTATTTGAAGGGGGAAACCTGGTATTTCTTGGGGAATATGTGATATATTTGGGAGAAATGAGGCATTTCTCGAAGAATCCGTCCTATTTTTGGGATAAAAGATGTATTTGTGGGTGAAAAGGTCCTATTTGAAGGGGAAACCTGGCATTTCTTGGAGAAGATGTGATCTATTTGGGAGAAATGTGGCATTTCTGGAAGAAACTGTCCTATTTGGGGAAAAAAAGAGGTATTTGTGGGTGAAAATTTCCTATTTCAAAGGGGAAAGCTGGTATTTCTTGGAGAAGATGTTCCATACTTGGGAGAAATCTGGAATTTCTGGAAGAAACTTTCCAATTTTGGGGATAAAAGAGGTATTTGTGGGTGAAAAGGTCCAATTTGAAGGTGGAAACGTGGTATTTCTTGGAGAAGATGTGATCTATTTGGGAGAAATGTGGCCTTTCTGGAAGAAACTGTCCTATTTTGGGGATAAAAGACGTATTTGAGGGTGAAAAGTTCCTATTTCGAGGGGGAATCCTGGTATTTCTTGGAGAAGATGTGATCTATTTGGGAGAAATGTGGCATGTCTGGAAGAAACTGTCCTCTTTTGGGGATAAAACAGGTATTTGTGGGTGAAAAGGTCCTATTTGAAGGGTAAAACCTGGTATTTCTTGGAGAAGATGTGATCTATTTGGGAGAAATGTGGCATTTCTGGAAGAAACTGTCCTATTCGGGGCATAAAACAGGTATTTGTGGGTGAAAAGAACCTATTTCAAGGGGGAACCTGGTATTTCTTGGAGAAGATGTGATTTATTTGGAGAAATGAGGCATTTCTGAAAGAAAAAGACCAGTTTGCGGGGAGAAGGCTGGTATTTGTGGGAGAAAAGGTCCTATTTGAAGGGGGAAACCTGGTATTTCTTGGAGAAGGTGTGATATATTTGGGAGAAATGTGGCATTTCTGGAAGAAACTGTCCTATTGTGGGGATAAAAGAGGTATTTGTGGGTGAAAAGGTCCTATTTGAAGGGGGAAACGTGGTATTTCTTGGAGAAGATGTGATCTATTTGGGATAAATGTGGCATTTCTGGAAGAAACTGTTCTATTTTGGGGATAAAAGAGGTATTTGTGGTTGAAAAGGTCCTATTTGAAGGGGGAAACGTGGTATTTCATGGAGAAGATGTGATTTATTTGGGAGAAATCTGACATGTCTGCAAGAAACTGTCGTATTTTGGGGATAAAAGAGGTATTTGTGGGTGAAAAGGTCCTATTTGAAGGGGGAAACCTGGTATTTCTTGGAGAAGATGTGATGTATTTGGGAGAAATGTGGCATTTCTGGAAGAAACTGTCCTATTTTGGGGATAAAACAGATATTTTTGGGAGAAAAGTTCCTATTTCTGGAGGAATCCTGGTATTTCTTGGAGAAGATGTGATCTATTTGGGAGAAATGTGGCATTTCTGGCAGAAAATGTACTCTTTTGGGGATGAAAGAGGTATTTGTGTGTGAAAAGGTCCTATTTCAGGAGTAATCCTGGAATTCCTTCGAGAAGATGTGGTATATTTGGGAGAAATGTGGCATTTCTGGAAGAAACTGTCCTCTTATGGGGATAGAACAGGTATTTGTGGGTGAAAAGGTCCTATTTGAAGGGGGAAACCTGGTATTTCTTGGAGAAGATGTGATATATTTGGGATAAATGTGGCATTTCTGGAAGAAACTGTCCTCTTTTGGGGATAAAAGAGGTATTTCATGGAGAAAGGTCCTATTTCAAGGGGGAAACCTGGTATTTCTTGGAGTAGATGTGATGTATTTGGGAGAAATTTGGCATTTCTGGAAGAAACTGTCCTCTTTTGGGGATAAAAGAGGTATTTGTGGGTGAAAAGGTCCTATTTGAAGGGGGAAACCTGGTATTTCTTGGAGAAGAGGTGATATATTTAGGAGAAATGTGGCATGTCTGGCAGAAACTGTCCTATTAGGGGGATAAAACAGGTATTTGTGGGAGAAAAGGTCCTATTTGAAGGGGAAAGCAGGTATTTCATGGAGAAGATGTGATCTATTTGGGAGAAATGTGGCATTTCTGGAAGAAAATGTCCAATTTGGGGGGAGAAGGCTGGTAGTTTTCGGTGAGAAGATCCTATTTCAGGAGGAATCCTGGTATTTCTTCGAGAAGATGTGATATATTTGGGAGAAATGTGGCCTTTCTGGAAGAAAATGTCCAATTTGGGGGGAGAAGGCTGGTAGTTTTCGGTGAGTAGGTCCTCTTTCAGGAGGAATCGTGGCATTTCCTGGAGAAGGTGTGATATATTTGGGAGAAATGTGGCATGTCTGGAAGAAACTGTCCTCTTTTGGGGATAAAAGAGGTATTAGTGGTTGAAAAGGTCCTATTTGAAGGGGGAAACCTGGTATTTCTTGGAGAAGATATGATTTATTTGGGAGAAATGTGGCATGTCTGGAAGAAAATGTCCTCTTTTGGGGATAAAAGAGGTATTTCATGGAGAAAAGGTCCTAATTGAAGGGGGAAACCTGGTATTTCTTGGAGAAGATGTGATATGTTTGGGAGAAATGTGGCATTTCTGGAAGAAACTGTCCTCTTTTGGGGATAAAAGAGGTATTTGTGGGAGAAAAGGTCCTATTTGAAGGGGGAACCCTGGTATTTCTTGGAGAAGATGTGATATATTTGGGAGAAATGTGGCATGTCTGGAAAAAACTGTCCTCTTTTGGGGATCAAAGAGGTATTTGTGGGTGAAAAGGTCCTATTTGAAGGGGGAAACGTGGTATTTCTTGGAGAAGATGTGATATATTTGGGAGAAATCTGGCATTCCTGGAAGAAACTGTCCTCTTCTGGGGATAAAAGAGGTATTTGTGGGGAAAAGGTCCTATTTGAAGAGGGAAACGTGGTTTTTCTTGGAGAAGATGTGATATATTTGGGAGAAATGTGGCCTTTCTGGAAGAAACTGTCCTCTTATTGGGATAGAACAGGTATTTGTGGGTGAAAAGGTACTATTTCCAGGGGAAAACCTGGTATTTCTTGGAGAAGAGGTGATCTATTTGGGAGAAATGTGGCATGTCTGGAAGAAAATGTCCAATTTGGGGGGTGAAGGGTGGTATTTGAGGGAGAACAGTTCCTATTTCAGGAGGAATCCTGGTATTTCTTGGAGGAGATGTGATATGTTTGGGAGAAATGTGGCCTTTCTGGAAGAAACTGTCCTCTTTTGGGGATAAAAGAGGTATTTGTGGGTGAAAAGGTCCTATTTGAAGGGGGAAACGTGGTATTTCTAGGAGAAGATGTGATCTATTTGGGAGAAATGTGGCATTTCTGGAAGAAACTGTCCTCTTTTGGGGATAAAACAGGTATTTGTGTTAGAAAAGGTCCTATTTGAAGGGGGAAACGTGGTATTTCTTGGAGAAGATGTGATATATTTGGGTGAAATGTGGCATTTCTGGAAGAAACTGTCCTCTTTTGGGGATAAAACAGGTATTTGTGGGTGAAAACGTTGTATTTGAAGGGGGAAAGCTGGTATTTCTTGGAGAAGATGTGATATATTTGGGAGAAATCTGGTATTTCTCGAAGAAACTGTCCTATTTTGGGGATAAAAGAGGTATTTGTGGTTGAAAAGGTCCTATTTGAAGGGGGAAACCTGGTATTTCTTGGAGAAGATGTGATCTATTTGGGAGAAATGTGGCATGCCTGGAAGAAACTGTCCTCTTTTGGGGATAAAAGAGGTATTTGTGGGTGAAAAGGTCCTATTTGAAGGGGGAAACATGGTATTTCTTGGAGAAGATGAGATATATTTGGGAGAAATGTGGCCTTTCTGGAAGAAAATGTCCGAATTGGGGGGAGAAGGCTGGTAGATTTGCGTGAGAAGGTCCTATTTCAGGAGGAATCCTGGTATTTCTTGGAGAAGATGTGATATATTTGGGAGAAATGTGGCATTTCTGGAAGAAACTGTCCTCTTTTGGGGATAAAAGAGGTATTTCATGGAGAAAGGTCCTATTTCAAGGGGGAAACCTGGTATTTCTTGGAGGAGTTGTGATCTATTTGGGAGAAATGTGGCCTTTCTGGAAGAAAGTGTCCTATTTTGGGGATAAAACAGGTATTTGTGGGAGAAAAGGTCCTATATGAAGGGGGAACCCTGGTATTTCTTGGAGAAGATGTGATATATTTGGGAGAAATGTGGCATGTCTGGAAAAAACTGTCCTGTTTTGGGGATAAAAGAGGTATTTGTGGGTGAAAAGGTCCTATTTGAAGGGGGAAAGCTGTTATTTCTTGGAGAAGATGTGATATATTTGGGAGAAATCTGGCATTCCTGAAAGAAAATGTCCTCTTTTGGGGATAAAAGAGGTATTTGTGGGTGAAAAGGTCCTATTTGAAGGGGAAAACGAGGTATTTCTTGGAGAAGATGTGATCTATTTGGGAGAAATGTGGCATTTCTGGAAGAAACTGTCCTCTTTTGGGGATAGAACAGGTATTTGTGGGTGAAAAGGTCCTATTTCCAGGGGAAAACCTGGTATTTCTTGGAGAAGATGTGATATATTTGGGAGAAATGTGGCATGTCTGGAAGAAAATGTTCTATTTGGCGGAGAAGGGTGGTATTTGTGGGAGAAAAGTTCCTATTTCAGGAAGAATCCTGGTATTTCTTGGAGGAGATGTGATATGTTTGGGAGAAATGTGGCCTTTCTGGAAGAAAATGTCCAATTTGGGGGGAGAAGGCTGGTAGTTTTCGGTGATAAGGTCCTATTTCAGGAGGAATCCTGGTATTTCTTGGAGAAGATGTGATATATTTGGGAGAAATGTGGCATGTCTGGAAAAAACTGTCCTATTTTGGGGATAAAAGAGGTATTTGTGGGTGAAAAGGTCCTATTTGAAGGGGGAAACCTGGTATTTCTTGGAGAAGATGTGATATATTTGGGAGAAATCTGGCATTCCTGGAAGAAACTGTCCTCTTCTGGGGATAAAAGAGGTATTTGTGGGGAAAAGGTCCTATTTGAAGAGGGAAACGTGGTTTTTCTTGGAGAAGATGTGATATATTTGGGAGAAATGTGGCCTTTCTGGAAGAAACTGTCCTCTTATTGGGATAGAACAGGTATTTGTGTGTGAAAAGGTCCTATTTCCAGGGGAAAACCTGGTATTTCTTGGAGAAGATGTGATCTATTTGGGAGAAATGTGGCATGTCTGGAAGAAAATGTCCAATTTGGGGGTTGAAGGGTGGTATTTGAGGGAGAACAGTTCCTATTTCAGGAGGAATCCTGGTATTTCTTGGAGGAGATGTGATATGTTTGGGAGAAAGGTGGCCTTTCTGGAAGAAACTGTCCTCTTTTGGGGATAAAAGAGGTATTTGTGGGTGAAAAGGTCCTATTTGAAGGGGGAAACGTGGTATTTCTAGGAGAAGATGTGATCTATTTGGGAGAAATGTGGCATTTCTGGAAGAAACTGTCCTCTTTTGGGGATAAAACAGGTATTTGTGTTTGAAAAGGTCCTATTTGAAGGGGGAAACGTGGTATTTCTTGGAGAAGATGTGATATATTTGGGTGAAATGTTGCATTTCTGGAAGAAACTGTCCTCTTTTGGGGATAAAACAGGTATTTGTGGGTGAAAACGTTGTATTTGAAGGGGGAAAGCTGGTATTTCTTGGAGAAAATGTGTTATATTTTGGAGAAATCTGGTATTTCTCGAAGAAACAGTCCTATTTTGGGGATAAAACAGGTATTTGTGGGTGAAAATTTCCTATTTGAAGTTGGAATCCTGGTATTTCTTGGAGAAGATGTGATATATTTGGGAGAAATGTGGCATGTCTGGAAGAAACTGTCCTATTATAAGGATAAAAGAGGTATTTGTGGGTGAAAAGGTCCTATTTGAAGGGGGAAACATGGTATTTCTTGGAGAAGATGTGATCTATTTGGGAGAAATGTGGCATTTCTGGAAGAAACTGTCCTCTTTTGGGGATTAAAGAGGTATTTGTGGGTGAAAAGGTGCTATTTGAAGGGGGAAACCTGGTATTTCTTGGAGAAGAGGTGATATATTTGGGAGAAATTTGGCATGTCTGCAAGAAACTGTCGTATTTTGGGGATAAAAGAGGTATTTGTGGGTGAAAAGGTCCTATTTGAAGGGGGAATCCTGGTATTTCTTGGAGAAGATGTGATGTATTTGGGAGAAATGTGGCATTTCTGGAAGAAACTGTCCTATTTTGGGGATAAAACAGATATTTTTGGGAGAAAAGTTCCTATTTCTGGAGGAATCCTGGTATTTCTTGGAGAAGATGTGATCTATTTGGGAGAAATGTGGCATTTCTGGCAGAAAATGTACTCTTTTGGGGATAAAAGAGGTATTTGTGTGTGAAAAGGTCCTATTTCAGGAGTAATCCTGGAATTCCTTCGAGAAGATGTGGTATATTTGGGAGAAATGTGGCATTTCTGGAAGAAACTGTCCTCTTTTGGGGATAAAAGAGGTATTTGTGGGTGAAAAGGTCCTATTTGAAGGGGGAAACCTGGTATTTCTTGGAGAAGATGTGATATATTTGGGAGAAATGTGGCATGTCTGGAAGAAACTGTCGTTTTGTGGGGATAAAACAGGTATTTGTGGGAGAAAAGGTCCTATTTGAAGGGGGAAAGCTGGTATTTCTTGGAGAAGATGTGATCTATTTGGGAGAAATGTGGCATTTCTGGAAGAAACTGTCCTCTTTTGGGGATAAAAGAGGTATTTGTGGGTGAAAAGGTCCTATTTGAAGGGGGAATCCTGGTATTTCTTGGAGAAGATGTGATATATTTGGGATAAATGTGGCATTTCTGGAAGAAACTGTCCTCTTTTGGGGATAAAAGAGGTATTTCATGGAGAAAGGTCCTATTTCAAGGGGGAAACCTGGTATTTCTTGGAGTAGATGTGATCTATTTGGGAGAAATTTGGCATTTCTGGAAGAAACTGTCCTCTTTTGGGGATAAAAGAGGTATTTGTGGGTGAAAAGGTCCTATTTGAAGGGGGAAACCTGGTATTTCTTGGAGAAGAGGTGATATATTTAGGAGAATTGTGGCATGTCTGGCAGAAACTGTCCTATTAGGGGGATAAAACAGGTATTTGTGGGAGAAAAGGTCCTATTTGAAGGGGATAGCAGGTATTTCATGGAGAAGATGTGATCTATTTGGGAGAAATGTGGCATTTCTGGAAGAAAATGTCCAATTTGGGGGGAGAAGGCTGGTAGTTTTCGGTGAGAAGATCCTATTTTAGGAGGAATCCTGGTATTTCTTCGAGAAGATGTGATATATTTGGGAGAAATGTGGCCTTTCTGGAAGAAAATGTCCAATTTGGGGGGAGAAGGCTGGTAGTTTTCGGTGAGTAGGTCCTCTTTCAGGAGGAATCGTGGCATTTCCTGGAGAAGGTGTGATATATTTGGGAGAAATGTGGCATGTCTGGAAGAAACTGTCCTCTTTTGGGGATAAAAGAGGTATTAGTGGTTGAAAAGGTCCTATTTGAAGGGGGAAACCTGGTATTTCTTGGAGAAGATATGATATATTTGGGAGAAATGTGGCATGTCTGGAAGAAAATGTCCTCTTTTGGGGATAAAAGAGGTATTTCATGGAGAAAAGGTCCTAATTGAAGGGGGAAACCTGGTATTTCTTGGAGAAGATGTGATATGTTTGGGAGAAATGTGGCATTTCTGGAAGAAACTGTCCTCTTTTGGGGATAAAACAGGTATTTGTGGGAGAAAAGTTCCTATTTGAAGGGGGAACCCTGGTATTTCTTGGAGAAGATGTGATGTATTTGGGAGAAATGTGGCATGTCTGGAAAAAACTGTCCTCTTTTGGGGATAAAAGAGGTATTTGTGGGTGAAAAGGTCCTATTTGAAGGGGGAAACCTGGTATTTCTTGGAGAAGATGTGATATATTTGGGAGAAATCTGGCATTCCTGGAAGAAACTGTCCTCTTCTGGGGATAAAAGAGGTATTTGTGGGTGAAAAGGTCCTATTTGAAGGGGGAAAGCTGGTATTTCTTGGAGAAGATGAGATATATTTGGGAGAAATTTGGCCTTTCTGGAAGAAAATGTCCGAACTGGGGGGAGAAGGCTGGTAGATTTGCGTGAGAAGGTCCTATTTCAGGAGGAATCCTGGTATTTCTTGGAGAAGATGTGATATATTTGGGAGAAATGTGGCTTTTCTGGAAGAAACTGTCCTCTTTTGGGGATAAAAGAGGTATTTCATGGAGAAAGGTCCTATTTCAAGGGGGAAACCTGGTATTTCTTGGAGGAGTTGTGATATATTTGGGAGAAATGTGGCATTTCTGGAAGAAACTGTCCTCTTTTGGGGATAAAAGAGGTATTTGTGGGAGAAAAGGTCCTATATGAAGGGGGAACCCTGGTATTTCTTGGAGAAGATGTGATATATTTGGGAGAAATGTGGCATGTCTGGAAAAAACTGTCCTGTTTTGGGGATAAAAGAGGTATTTGTGGGTGAAAAGGTCCTATTTGAAGGGGGAAAGCTGTTATTTCTTGGAGAAGATGTGATATATTTGGGAGAAATCTGGCATTCCTGGAAGAAAATGTCCTCTTTTGGGGATAAAAGAGGTATTTGTGGGTGAAAAGGTCCTATTTGAAGGGGAAAACGAGGTATTTCTTGGAGAAGATGTGATCTATTTGGGAGAAATGTGGCATTTCTGGAAGAAACTGTCCTCTTATGGGGATAAAACAGGTATTTGTGGGTGAAAAGGTCCTATTTCCAGGGGAAAACCTGGTATTTCTTGGAGAAGATGTGATCTATTTGGGAGAAATGTGGCATGTCTGGAAGAAAATGTTCTATTTGGCGGAGAAGGGTGGTATTTGTGGGAGAAAAGTTCCTATTTCAGGAAGAATCCTGGTATTTCTTGGAGGAGATGTGATATGTTTGGGAGAAATGTGGCCTTTCTGGAAGAAAATGTCCAATTTGGGGGGAGAAGGCTGGTAGTTTTCGGTGATAAGGTCCTATTTCAGGAGGAATCCTGGTATTTCTTGGAGAAGATGTGATATATTTGGGAGAAATGTGGCATGTCTGGAAAAAACTGTCCTATTTTGGGGATAAAAGAGGCATTTGTGGATGAAAAGGTCCTATTTGAAGGGGGAAACGTGGTATTTCTTGGAGAAGATGTGATATATTTGGGAGAAATCTGGCATTCCTGGAAGAAACTGTCCTCTTCTGGGGATAAAAGAGGTATTTGTGGGGAAAAGGTCCTATTTGAAGAGGGAAAGCTGGTATTTCTTGGAGAAGATGAGATATATTTGGGAGAAATGTGGCCTTTCTGGAAGAAAATGTCCAAATTGGGGGGAGAAGGCTGGTAGATTTGCGTGAGAAGGTCCTATTTCAGGAGGAATCCTGGTATTTCTTGGAGAAGATGTGATATATTTGGGAGAAATGTGGCATTTCTGGAAGAAACTGTCCTCTTTTGGGGATAAAAGAGGTATTTCATGGAGAAAGGTCCTATTTCAAGGGGGAAACCTGGTATTTCTTGGAGGAGTTGTGATATATTTGGGAGAAATGTGGCATTTCTGGAAGAAACTGTCCTCTTTTGGGGATAAAAGAGGTATTTGTGGGAGAAAAGGTCCTATATGAAGGGGGAACCCTGGTATTTCTTGGAGAAGATGTGATATATTTGGGAGAAATGTGGCATGTCTGGAAAAAACTGTCCTATTTTGGGGATAAAAGAGGTATTTGTGGGTGAAAAGGTCGTATTTGAAGGGGGAAAGCTGTTATTTCTTGGAGAAGATGTGATATATTTGGGAGAAATCTGGCATTCCTGGAAGAAACTGTCCTCTTTTGGGGATAAAAGAGGTGTTTGTGGGTGAAAAGGTCCTATTTGAAGGGGAAAACGAGGTATTTCTTGGAGAAGATGTGATCTATTTGGGAGAAATGTGGCATTTCTGGAAGAAACTGTCCTCTTATGGGGATAGAACAGGTATTTGTGGGTGAAAAGGTCCTATTTCCAGGGGAAAACCTGGTATTTCTTGGAGAAGATGTGATATATTTGGGAGAAATGTGGCATGTCTGGAAGAAAATGTCCTATTTGGCGGAGAAGGGTGGTATTTGTGGGAGAAAAGTTCCTATTTCAGGAAGAATCCTGGTATTTCTTGGAGAAGATGTGATATATTTGGGAGAAATGTGGCCTTTCCGGAAGAAAATGTCCAATTTGGGGGGAGAAGGCTGGTAGTTTTCGGTGAGAAGGTCCTCTTTCATGAGGAATCGTGGCATTTCTTGGAGAAGATGTGATATATTTGGGAGAAATGTGGCATTTCTGGAAGAAACTGTCCTCTTTTGGGGATAAAAGAGGTATTAGTGGTTGAAAAGGTCCTATTTGAAGGGGGAAACCTGGTATTTCTTGGAGAAGATATGATATATTTGGGAGAAATGTGGCATGTCTGGAAGAAAATGTCCTCTTTTGGGGATAAAAGAGGTATTTCATGGAGAAAAGGTCCTAATTGAAGGGGGAAACCTGGTATTTCTTGGAGGAGTTGTGATATGTTTGGGAGAAATGTGGCATTTCTGGAAGAAACTGTCCTCTTTTGGGGATAAAAGAGGTATTTGTGGGAGAAAAGGTCCTATTTGAAGGGGGAACCCTGGTATTTCTTGGAGAAGATGTGATATATTTGGGAGAAATGTGGCATGTCTGGAAAAAACTGTCCTCTTTTGGGGATAAAAGAGGTATTTGTGGGTGAAAAGGTCCTATTTGAAGGGGGAAACGTGGTATTTCTTGGAGAAGATGTGATCTATTTGGGAGAAATGTGGCATGTCTGGAAGAAACTGTCCTCTTCTGGGGATAAAAGAGGTATTTGTGGGGAAAAGGTCCTATTTGAAGAGGGAAACGTGGTATTTCTTGGAGAAGATGTGATATATTTGGGAGAAATGTGGCCTTTCTGGAAGAAACTGTCCTCTTATTGGGATAGAACAGGTATTTGTGGGTGAAAAGGTCCTATTTCCAGGGGAAAACCTGGTAATTCTATGAGAAGATGTGATCTATTTGGGAGAAATGTGGCATTTCTGGAAGAAAATGTCCAATTTGGGGGGAGAAGGGTGGTATTTGAGGGAGAACAATTCCTATTTCAGGAGGAATCCTGGTATTTCTTGGAGGAGATGTGATATGTTTGGGAGAAATGTGGCATTTCTGGAAGAAACTGTCCTCTTTTGGGGATAAAAGAGGTATTTGTGGGTGAAAAGGTCCTATTTGAAGGGGGAAACGTGGTATTTCTAGGTGAAGATGTGATCTATTTGGGAGAAATGTGGCATTTCTGGAAGAAACTGTCCTCTTTTGGGGATAAAACAGGTATTTGTGTTTGAAAAGGTCCTATTTGAAGGGGGAAACGTGGTATTTCTTGGAGAAGATGTGATATATTTGGGAGAAATGTGGCATTTCTGGAAGAAACTGTCCTCTTTTGGGGATAAAACAGGTATTTGTGGGTGAAAACGTTGTATTTGAAGGGGGAAAGCTGGTATTTCTTGGAGAAGATGTGATATATTTTGGAGAAATCTGGTATTTCTGGAAGAAACTGTCCTCTTTTGGGGATAAAAGAGGTATTTGTGGGTGAAAATTTCCTATTTGAAGTTGGAATCCTGGTATTTCTTGGAGATGATGTGATATATTTGGGAGAAATGTGGCATGTCTGGAAGAAACTGTCCTCTTCTGGGGATAAAAGAGGTATTTGTGGGTGTTAAGGTCCTATTTGAAGGGGGAAACATGGTATTTCTTGGAGAAGATGTGATCTATTTGGGAGAAATGTGGCATTTCTGGAAGAAACTGTCCTCTTTTGGGGATAAAAGAGGTATTTGTGGGAGAAAAGGTCCTATTTGAAGGGGGAACCCTGGTATTTCTTGGAGAAGATGTGATATATTTGGGAGAAATGTGGCATGTCTGGAAAAAACTGTCCTATTTTGGGGATAAAAGAGGTATTTGTGGGTGAAAAGGTCCTATTTGAAGGGGGAAAACGAGGTATTTCTTGGAGAAGATGTGATCTATTTGGGAGAAATTTGGCATTTCTGGAAGAAACTGTCCTCTTATGGGGATAGAACAGGAATTTGTGGGTGAAAAGGTCCTATTTCCAGGGGAAAACCTGGTATTTCTTGGAGAAGATGTGATATATTTGGGAGAAATGTGGCATGTCTGGAAGAAAATGTCCTATTTGGCGGAGAAGGGTGGTATTTGTGGGAGAAAAGTTCCTATTTCAGGAGGAATCCTGGTATTTCAGGGAGGAGATGTGATATGTTTGGGAGAAATGTGGCCTTTCTGGAAGAAAATGTCCAATTTGGGGGGTGAATGCTGGTAGTTTTGGGTGAGAAGGTTCTATTTCAGGAGGAATCCTGGTATTTCTTGGAGAAGATGTGATATATTTGGGAGAAATGTGGCATTTCTGAAAGAAAATGTCCTCTTTTGGGGATAAAAGAGATATTTCATGGAGAAAGGTCCTAATTCATGGGGGAAACCTGGTATTTCTTGGAGGAGTTGTGATATATTTGGGAGAAATGTGGCATTTCTGGAAGAAACTGTCCTCTTTTGGGGATAAAAGAGGTATTTGTGGGAGAAAAGGTCCTATTTGAAGGGGGAACCCTGGTATTTCTTGGAGAAGATGTGATATATTTGGGAGAAATCTGGCATTCCTGGAAGAAACTGTCCTCTTTTGGGGATAAAAGAGGTTTTTTTGGGGAAAAGGTCCTATTTGAAGGGGGAAACGTGGTATTTCTTGGAGAAGATGTGATATATTTGGGAGAAATGTGGCATTTCTGGAAGAAACTGTCCTCTTATGGGGATAGAACAGGTATTTGTGGGTGAAAAGGTCCTATTTGAAGGGGAAGCCTGGTATTTCTTGGAGAAGATGTGATATATTTGGGAGAAATGTGGCATGTCTGGAAGAAAATGTCTTATTTGGGGCGAGAAGGGTGGTATTTTTGGGAGAAAAGTTCCTATTTCAGGAGGAATCCTGGTATTTCTTGGAGGAGATGTGATATGTTTGGGAGAAATGTGCCATTTCTGGAAGAAACTGTCCTATTCTGGGGATCAAAGAGGTATTTGTGGGTGAAAATGTCCTATTTGAAGGGGGAAAGCTGGTATTTCTTGGAGAAGATGTGATATATTTGGGAGAAATCTGGTATTTCTGGAAGAAACTGTCCTCTTTTGGGGATAAAAGAGGTATTTGTGGGTGAAAATTTCCTTTTTGAAGTTGGAATCCTGGTATTTCTTGGAGATGATGTGATATATTTGGGAGAAATGTGGCATGTCTGGAAGAAACTGTCCTCTTCTGGGGATAAAAGAGGTATTTGTGGGTGTTAAGGTCCTATTTGAAGGGGGAAACATGGTATTTCTTGGAGAAGATGTGATCTATTTGGGAGAAATGTGGCATTTCTGGAAGAAACTGTCCTCTTTTGGGGATAAAAGAGGTATTTGTGGGAGAAAAGGTCCTATTTGAAGGGGGAACCCTGGTATTTCTTGGAGAAGATGTGATATATTTGGGAGAAATGTGGCATGTCTGGAAAAAACTGTCCTCTTTTGGGGATAAAAGAGGTATTTGTGGGTGAAAAGGTCCTATTTGAAGGGGGAAACGTGGTATTTCTTGGAGAAGATGTGATCTATTTGGGAGAAATGTGGCATTTCTGGAAGAAACTGTCCTCTTATGGGGATAGAACAGGTATTTATGGGTGAAAAGTTCCTATTTGAAGGGGAATCCTGGTATTTCTTGGAGAAGATGTGATATATTTGGGAGAAATGTGGCATGTCTGGAAGAAAATGTCTTATTTGGGGGGAGAAGGGTGGTATTTTTGGGAGAAAAGTTCCTATTTCAGGAGGAATCCTGGTATTTCTTGGAGGAGAAGTGATATGTTTGGGAGAAATGTGCCATTTCTGGAAGAAACTGTCCTCTTTTGGGGATAAAACAGGTATTTGTGTGTGAAAAGGGCGTATTTGAAGGGGGAACCCTGGTATTTCTTGGAGAAGATGTGATATGTTTGGAAGAAATATGGAATTTCTGGAAGAAACTATCCTATTTGGGGGGAGAAGGCTGGTAGTTTAGGGTGAGAAGGTCCTATTTGAAGGGGGAAACCTGGTATTTCTTGGAGAAGATGTGATATATTTGGGGAAATGTGGCCTTTCTGGAAGAAAATGTCCTATTTGGGGGGAGAAGGCTGGTACTTGTGGGAGAAAAGTTCCTATTTCAGGAGGAATCCTGGTATTTCTTGGAGGAGGTGTGATACGTTTGGGAGAAATGTGCCATTTCTGGAAGAAACTGTCCTCTTTTTCGGATAAAAGAGGTATTTGTGGGTAAAAAGGTCCTATTTGAAGGGGGAAAGCTAGTAATTCTATGAGAAGATGTGATAGGTTTGGGAGAAATATGGCATATCTGGAAGAAACTGTCCTCTTTTGGGGATAAAACAGGTATTTGTGGGTGAAAAGGTCCTATTTCAGGAGGAATCCTGGTATTTCTTGGAGGAGTTGTGATGTATTTGGGAGAAATGTGGCATTTCTGGAAGAAAATGTCCTATTTTGGGGATAAAACAGGTATTTGTGGGAGAAAAGGTCCTATTTGAAGGGGGAAAGCTGGTATTCCTTGGAGAAGATGTGGTCTATTTGGGAGCAATGTGGAATTTCTGGAAGAAACTGTCCTCTTTTGGGGATAAAAGAGGTATTTGTGGGTGAAAAGGTCCTATTTGAAGGGGGAAACCTGGTATTTCTTGGAGAAGATGTGATATATTTGGGAGAAATCTGGCATTTCTGGAAGAAACTGTCCTCTTTTGGGGATAAAAGAGGTATTTGTGGGTGAAAAGTTCCTATATGAAGCGGGAAAGCTGGTATTTCTTGTAGAAGATGTGATATATTTGGGAGAAATGTGGCCTTTCTATAAGAAACTGTCGTCTTTTGGGGATAAAAGAGGTATTTGTGGGAGAAAAAATCCTATTTGAAGGGGGAACCCAGGTATTTCTTGGAGAAGATGTGATATATTTGGGAGAAATGTGGCATGTCTGGAAAAAACTGTCCTCTTTTGGGGATAGAACAGGTATTTGTGGGTGAAAAGGTCCTATTTGAAGGGGGAAAGCTGGTATTTCTTGGAGAAGATGTGATATATTTGGGAGAAATCTGGCATTCCTGGAATTCCCCTTCAAATAGGACCTCTTCAACCACTAATACCTCTTTTATCCCCAAAAGAGGACAGTTTCTTCCGGAAAGGCCACATTTCTCCCAAATATATCACATCTTCTCCAAGAAATGCCAGGATTCCTCCTGAAATAGGTCCTTCACACCCAAAACTACCAGCCTTCTCCCCCCAAATTGGACATTTTCTTCCAGAAAGGCCACATTTCTCCCAAATAGATCACATCTTCTCCAAGAAATACCAGGATTCCTCCTGAAGTAGGACCTTCTCACCGAAAACTACCAGCCTTCTCCCCCCAAATTGGACATTTTCTTCCAGAAAGGCCACATTTCTCCCAAATAGATCACGTCTTCTCCAAGAAATACCAGCTTTCCCCCTTCAAATAGGACCTTTTCTCCCACAAATACCTGTTTTATCCCCCCAAATAGGACAGTTTCTTCCAGACATGCCACATTTCTCCCAAATATATCACCTCTTCTCCAAGAAATACCAGCTTTCCCCCTTCAAATAGGACCTTTTCACCCACAAATACCTGTTTTATCCCCAAAATACGACAGTTTCTTCCAGAAATGCCACATTTCTCCCAAATATATCACATCTTCTCCAAGAAATACCAGGGTTCCCCCTTCAAATAGGACCTTATCACCCACAAATACCTCTTTTATCCCCAAAAGAGGACAGTTTCTTCCAGACATGCCACATTTCTCCCAAATATATCACATCTTCTCCAAGAAATACCACGTTTCCAACTTCAAATAGGACCTTTTCACCCACAAATACCTCTTTTATCCCCAAAATAGGACAGTTTCTTCCAGAAATGCCAGATTTCTCCCAAATAGATCACATCTTCTCCAAGAAATACCAGCTTTCCCCCTTCAAATAGGACCTTTTCACCCACAAATACCTCTTTTATCCCCAAAAGAGGACAGTTTCTTCCAGAAAGGCCTCATTTCTCCCAAACATATCACATCTCCTCCAAGAAATACCAGGATTCCTCCTGAAATAGGAACTTTTCTCCCACAAATACCACCCTTCTCCCCCCAAATAGGACATTTTCTTCCAGACAAGCCACATTTCTCCCAAATATATCACCTCTTCTCCAAGAAATACCAGGTTTCCCCCTTCAAATAGGACCTTTTCAAACACAAATACCTGTTCTATCCCCATAAGAGGACAGTTTCTTCCAGAAATGCCACATTTCTCCCAAATATAATACATCTTCTCCAAGAAATACCACGTTTCCCCCTTCAAATAGGACCTTTTCACCCACAAATACCTCTTTTATCCCCAAAATACGACAGTTTCTTCCAGGAATGCCAGATTTCTCCCAAATAGATCACATCTTCTCCAAGAAATACCAGCTTTCCCCCTTCAAATAGGACCTTTTCACCCACAAATACCTGTTTTATCCTCAAAATAGGACAGTTTCTTCCAGACATGCCACATTTCTCCCAAATATATCACATCTTCTCCAAGAAATACCAGGGTTCCCCCTTCAATTAGGACCTTTTCTCCATGAAATACCTGTTTTATCCCCAAAATAGGACATTTTCTTCCAGAAATGCCACATTTCTCCCAAATATATCACATCTTCTCCAAGAAATACCACGTTTCCAACTTCAAATAGGACCTTTTCACCCACAAATACCTCTTTTATCCCCTAAAGACGACAGTTTCTTCCAGACATGCCACATTTCTCCCAAATATATCACATCTTCTCCAAGAAATACCAGGATTCCTCCTGAAAGAGGACCTTTTCTCCCTCAAGTACCAGCCTTCTCCCCCCAAATAGGACAGTTTCTGCCAGAAAGGCCACATTTCTCCCAAATAGATCACATCTTCTCCAAGAAATACCAGCTTTCCCCCTTCAAATAGGACCTTTTCACCCACAAATACCTCTTTTATCCCCAAAAGAGGACAGTTTCTTCCAGAAAGGCCACATTTCTCCCAAACATATCACATCTCCTCCAAGAAATACCAGGATTCCTCCTGAAATAGGAACTTTTCTCACCCACAAATACCACCCTTCTCCCCCCAAATAGGACATTTTCTTCCAGAAATGCCACATTTCTCCCAAATATATCACATCTTCTCCAAGAAATACCAGGTTTCCCCCTTCAAATAGGACCTTTTCACCCACAAATACCTGTTCTATCCCCATAAGAGGACAGTTTCTTCCAGAAATGCCACATTTCTCCCAAATAGATCACATCTTCTCCAAGAAATACCAGGTTTCCCCCTTCAAATAGGACCTTATCACCCACAAATACCACTTTTATCCCCAAAAGAGGACAGTTTCTTCCAGAAAGGCCACATTTCTCACAAACATATCACATCTTCTCCAAGAAATACCAGGTTTCCCCCTTCAAATAGGACCTTTTCACCCACAAAAAATTCTTTTATCCCCAAAATAGGACAGTTTCTGCCAGAAATGCCTGATTTGTCCCAAATATATCACATCATCTCCAAGAAATGCCAGGATTCCTCCTGAAAGAGGACCTTCACACCCAAAACTACAAGCCTTCTCCCCCCAAATTGGACATTTTCTTCCAGAAATGCCACATTTCTCCCAAATACATCACATCTTCTCCAAGAAATACCAGCTTTCCCCCTTCAAATAGGACCATTTCACCCACAAATACCTCTTTTATCCCCAAAAGAGGACAGTTTTTTCCAGACATGCCACATTTCTCCCAAATATATCACATCTTCTCCAAGAAATACCAGGGTTCCCCCTTCAATTAGGACCTTTTCTCCCACAAATACCTGTTTGACCCCAAAAGAGGACAGTTTCTTCCAGACATGCCACATTTCTCCCAAATATATCACATCTTCTCCAAGAAATACCAGGTTTCCCCCTTCAAATAGGACCTTTTCAACCACTAATACCTCTTTTATCCCCAAAAGAGGACAGTTTCTTCCAGAAATGCCACATTTCTCCCAAATATATCACATCTTCTCCAAGAAATGCCAGGATTCCTCCTGAAAGAGGACCTTCACACCCAAAACTACCAGCCTTCTCCCCCCAAATTGGACATTTTCTTCCAGAAATGCCAGATTTCTCCCAAATAGATCACATCTTCTCCAAGAAATACCAGGATTCCTCCTGAAATAGGACCTTCTCACCCAAAACTACCAGCCTTCTCCCCCCAAATTGGACATTTTCTTCCAGAAATGCCACATTTCTCCCAAATATATCACATCTTCTCCATGAAATACCAGCTTTCCCCCTTCAAATAGGACCTTTTCACCTACAAATACCTGTTTTATCCCCAAAAGAGGACAGTTTCTTCCAGAAATGCCTCATATCTCCCAAATAGATCACATCTTCTCCAAGAAATACCAGCTTTCCCCCTTCAAATAGGAACTTTTCACCCACAAATACCTCTTTTATCCCCAAAAGACGACAGTTTCTTCCAGACATGCCTCATTTCTCCCAAATATATCACATCTTCTCCAAGAAATACCAGGTTTCCCCCTTCAAATAGGACCTTTTCACCCACAAATACCTCTTTTATCCCCAAAAGAGGACAGTTTCTTCCAGAAATGCCTGATTTCTCCAAAATATATCACATCTTCTCCAAGAAATAACAGGTTTCCCCCTTCAAATACAATGTCTTCACCCACAAATACCTCTTTTATCCCCAAAAGAGGACAGTTTCTTCCAGAAATGCCACATTTCTCCCAAATACATCACATCTTCTCCAAGAAATACCAGGTTTCCCCCTTCAAATAGGACCTTTTCACCAACAAATACCTGTTTTATCCCCAAAATAGGACATTTTCTTCCAGAAATGCCACATTTCTCCCAAATAGATCGCATCTTCTCCAAGAAATACCAGCTTTCCCCCTTCAAATAGGACCTTTTCAACCACTAATACCTCTTTTATCCCCAAAAGAGGACAGTTTCTTCCAGAAATGCCACATTTCTCCCAAATATATCACATCTTCTCCAAGAAATGCCAGGATTCCTCCTGAAAGAGGACCTTCACACCCAAAACTACCAGCCTTCTCCCCCCAAATTGGACATTTTCTTCCAGAAAGGCCACATTTCTCCCAAATATATCACATCTTCTCCAACAAATACCATGTTTCCCCCTTCAAATAGGACCTTTTCACCCACAAATACCTGTTCTATCCCCAAAAGAGGACATTTTCTTCCAGAAATGCCACATTTCTCCCAAATAGATCCCATCTTCTCCAAGAAATACCAGATTTCCCCATGGAAATAGGACCTTTTCAACCACTAATACCTCTTTTATCCCCAAAAGAGGACAGTTTCTTCCGGAAAGGCCACATTTCTCCCAAATATATCACATCTTCTCCAAGAAATGCCAGGATTCCTCCTGAAATCGGACCTTTTCACCCAAAACTACCAGCCTTCTACCCCAAATTGGACATTTTCTTCCAGAAATGCCACATTTCTCCCAAATAGATCACTTCTTCTCCAAGAAATACCAGGGTTCCCCCTTCAAATAGGACCTTATCACCGAAAACTACCAGCCTTCTCCCCCCAAATTGGACATTTTCTTCCAGAAAGGCCACATTTCTCCCAAATAGATCACATCTTCTCCAAGAAATACCAGCTTTCCCCCTTCAAATAGGACCTTTTCTCCCACAAATACCTGTTTTTTCCCTCAAATAGGACAGTTTCTTCCAGACATGCCACATTTCTCCCAAATATATCACCTCTTCTCCAAGAAATACCAGGTTTCCCCCTTCAAATAGGACCTTTTCACCCACAAATACCTGTTTTATCCCCAAAATAGGACATTTTCTTCATGAAATGCCACATTTCTCCCAAATAGATCACATCTTCTCCAAGAAATACCACGTTTCCCCCTTCAAATAGGACTTTATCACCCACAAATACCTCTTTTATCCCCAAAATAGGACAGTTTCTTCCAGAAATGCCACATTTCTCCCATACATATCACATCTCCTCCAAGAAATACCAGGTTTCCAACTTCAAATAGGACCTTTTCACCCACAATTACCTCTTTTATCCCCAAAAGACGACAGTTTCTTCCAGAAATGCCACATTTCTCCCAAATAGATCACATCTTCTCCAAGAAATACCAGCTTTCCCCCTTCAAATAGGACCTTTTCACCCACAAATACCTCTTTTATCCCCAAAAGAGGACAGTTTCTTCCAGAAATGCCACATTTCTCCCAAATATATCACATCTTCTCCAAGAAATACCAGGATTCCTCCTGAAATAGGACCTTTTCTCCCTCAAGTACCAGCCTTCTCCCCAAAATAGGACAGTTTCTTCCTGACATGCCACATTTCTCCCAAATATATCACATCTTCTCCAAGAAATACCAGGTTTCCTCCTAAAAGAGGATCTTTTCTCCCTCAAGTACCAGCCTTCTCCCCCCAAAAGAGGACAGTTTCTTCCTGACATGCCACATTTCTCCCAAATATATCACATCTTCTCCAAGAAATACCAGGTTTCCCCCTTCAAATAGGACCTTATCACCCACAAATACCACTTTTATCCCCAAAATTAGACAGTTTCTGCCAGAAAGGCCACATTTCTCCCAAACATATCACATCTTCTCCAAGAATTACCAGGTTTCCCCCTTCAAATAGGACCTTTTCACCCACAAAAAATTCTTTTATCCCCAAAATAGGACAGTTTCTTCCAGACATGCCACATTTCTCCCAAATATATCACATCTCCTCCAAGAAATACCACTTTTCCCCCTTCAAATAGGACCTTTTCTCCCACAAATACCTGTTTTATCCCCAAAATAGGACAGTTTCTTCCAGAAATGCCACATTTCTCCCAAATATATCACATCTTCTCCAAGAAATAGCAGGATTCCTCCTGAAATAGGACCTTTTCACCCACTAATACCAGGCTTCTCCCCCCAAATAGGACAGTTTCTTCCAGAAATGCCACATTTCTCCCAAATAAATCACATCTTCTCCAAGAAATACCAGGTTTCCCCCTTCAAATAGGACCTTTTCACCCACAAATACCTATTTATCCCCAAAATAGGACAGTTTCTTCCAGAAATGGCACATTTCTACCAAATATATCACCTCTTCTCCAAGAAATACCAGCTTTCCCCCTTCAAATAGGACCTTTTCACCCACTAATAGCAGGTTTCTCCCCCCAAATAGGACAGTTTCTTCCAGAAATTCCAGATTTCTCCCAAATATATCACATCTTCTCCAAGAAATACCAGGTTTCCCCCTGGAAATAGGACCTTTTCACCCACAAATACTTCTTCTATCCCCAAAAGAGGACAGTTTCTTCCAGAAAGGCCACATTTCTCCCAAATATATCACATCTCCTTCAAGAAATATCAGCTTTCCCCCTTCGAATAGGACCTTTTCTCCCACAAATACCTGTTTTATGCCCAAAAGAGGACAGTTTCTTCCAGAAATGCCACATTTCTCCCAAATACATCACATCTTCTCCAAGAAATACCAGGATTCCCCCTTCAAATAGGACCTTTTCACCCACAAATACCTCTTTTATCCCCAAAAGAGGACAGTTTCTTCCAGACATGCCACATTTCTCCAAAATAGATCACATCTTCTCCAAGAAATACCAGGTTTCCCCCTACAAATAGGACCTTTTCTCCCACAAATACCTGTTTTATCCCCAAAATAGGACAGTTTCTTCCAGACATGCCACATTTTTCCGAAATAGATCACATCTTCTCCAAGAAATACCAGCTTTCCCCCTTCAAATAGGACTTTTTCACCCACAAATACCTCTTTTATCCCCAAAAGAGGACAGTTTCTTCCAGAAATGCCACATTTCTCCCAAACATATCACATCTCCTCCAAGAAATACCAGGATTCCTCCTGAAATAGGAACTTTTCTCCCACAAATGCCACCCTTCTCCCCCCAAATAGGACATTTTCTTCCAGACATGCCACATTTCTCCCAAATATATCACATCTTCTCCAAGAAATACCAGGTTTCCCCCTTCAAATAGGACCTTTTCAAACACAAATACCTGTTCTATCCCCATAAGAGGACAGTTTCTTCCAGAAATGCCACATTTCTCCCAAATATAATACATCTTCTCCAAGAAATACCACGTTTCCCCCTTCAAATAGGACCTTTTCACCCACAAATACCTCTTTTATCCCCAAAATACGACAGTTTCTTCCAGGAATGCCAGATTTCTCCCAAATAGATCACATCTTCTCCAAGAAATACCAGCTTTCCCCCTTCAAATAGGACCTTTTCACCCGCAAATACCTGTTTTATCCTCAAAATAGGACAGTTTCTTCCAGACATGCCACATTTCTCCCAAATATATCACATCTTCTCCAAGAAATACCAGGGTTCCCCCTTCAATTAGGACCTTTTCTCCATGAAATACCTGTTTTATCCCCAAAATAGGACATTTTCTTCCAGAAATGCCACATTTCTCCCAAATATATCACATCTTCTCCAAGAAATACCACGTTTCCAACTTCAAATAGGACCTTTTCACCCACAAATACCTCTTTTATCCCCAAAAGACGACAGTTTCTTCCAGACATGCCACATTTCTCCCAAATATATCACATCTTCTCCAAGAAATACCAGGATTCCTCCTGAAAGAGGACCTTTTCTCCCTCAAGTACCAGCCTTCTCCCCCCAAATAGGACAGTTTCTTCCTGACATGCCACATTTCTCCCAAATAGATCACATCTTCTCCAAGAAATACCAGCTTTCCCCCTTCAAATAGGACCTTTTCACCCACAAATACCTCTTTTATCCCCAAAAGAGGACAGTTTCTTCCAGAAAGGCCACATTTCTCCCAAACATATCACATCTCCTCCAAGAAATACCAGGATTCCTCCTGAAATAGGAACTTTTCTCACCCACAAATACCACCCTTCTCCCCCCAAATAGGACATTTTCTTCCAGAAATGCCACATTTCTCCCAAATATATCACATCTTCTCCAAGAAATACCAGGTTTTCCCCTGGAAATAGGACCTTTTCACCCACAAATACCTGTTCTATCCCCATAAGAGGACAGTTTCTTCCAGAAATGCCAAATTTCTCCCAAATAGATCACATCTTCTCCAAGAAATACCAGGTTTCCCCCTTCAAATAGGACCTTATCACCCACAAATACCACTTTTATCCCCAAAAGAGGACAGTTTCTTCCAGAAAGGCCACATTTCTCCCAAACATATCACATCTTCTCCAAGAAATACCAGGTTTCCCCCTTCAAATAGGACCTTTTCACCCACAAAAAATTCTTTTATCCCCAAAATAGGACAGTTTCTGCCAGAAATGCCTGATTTGTCCCAAATATATCACATCATCTCCAAGAAATGCCAGGATTCCTCCTGAAAGAGGACCTTCACACCCAAAACTACAAGCCTTCTCCCCCCAAATTGGACATTTTCTTCCAGAAATGCCACATTTCTCCCAAATATATCACATCTTCTCCAAGAAATACCAGCTTTCCCCCTTCAAATAGGACCATTTCACCCACAAATACCTCTTTTATCCCCAAAAGAGGGCAGTTTCTTCCAGACATGCCACATTTCTCCCAAATATATCACATCTTCTCCAAGAAATACCAGGGTTCCCCCTTCAAATAGGACCTTTTCTCCCACAAATACCTGTTTGACCCCAAAAGAGGACAGTTTCTTCCAGACATGCCACATTTCTCCCAAATATATCACATCTCCTCCAAGAAATACCAGGTTTCCCCCTTCAAATAGGACCTTTTCAACCACTAATACCTCTTTTATCCCCAAAAGAGGACAGTTTCTTCCAGAAATGCCACATTTCTCCCAAATATATCACATCTTCTCCAAGAAATGCCAGGATTCCTCCTGAAAGAGGACCTTCACACCCAAAACTACCAGCCTTCTCCCCCCAAATTGGACATTTTCTTCCAGAAATGCCAGATTTCTCCCAAATAGATCACATCTTCTCCAAGAAATACCAGGATTCCTCCTGAAATAGGACCTTCTCACCCAAAACTACCAGCCTTCTCCCCCCAAATTGGACATTTTCTTCCAGAAATGCCACATTTCTCCCAAATATATCACATCTTCTCCATGAAATACCAGCTTTCCCCCTTCAAATAGGACCTTTTCACCTACAAATACCTGTTTTATCCCCAAAAGAGGACAGTTTCTTCCAGAAATGCCTCATTTCTCCCAAATAGATCACATCTTCTCCAAGAAATACCAGCTTTCCCCCTTCAAATAGGAACTTTTCACCCACAAATACCTCTTTTATCCCCAAAAGACGACAGTTTCTTCCAGACATGCCTCATTTCTCCCAAATATATCACATCTTCTCCAAGAAATACCAGGTTTCCCCCTTCAAATAGGACCTTTTCACCCACAAATACCTCTTTTATCCCCAAAAGAGGACAGTTTCTTCCAGAAATGCCTGATTTCTCCAAAATATATCACATCTTCTCCAAGAAATAACAGGTTTCCCCCTTCAAATACAATGTCTTCACCCACAAATACCTCTTTTATCCCCAAAATAGGACTGTTTCTTCCAGAAATGCCACATTTCTCCCAAATACATCACATCTTCTCCAAGAAATACCAGGTTTCCCCCTTCAAATAGGACCTTTTCACCAACAAATACCTGTTTTATCCCCAAAATAGGACATTTTCTTCCAGAAATGCCACATTTCTCCCAAATAGATCACATCTTCTCCAAGAAATACCAGCTTTCCCCCTTCAAATAGGACCTTTTCAACCACTAATACCTCTTTTATCCCCAAAAGAGGACAGTTTCTTCCAGAAATGCCACATTTCTCCCAAATATATCACATCTTCTCCAAGAAATGCCAGGATTCCTCCTGAAAGAGGACCTTCACACCCAAAACTACCAGCCTTCTCCCCCCAAATTGGACATTTTCTTCCAGAAAGGCCACATTTCTCCCAAATAGATCACATCTTCTCCAACAAATACCATGTTTCCCCCTTCAAATAGGACCTTTTCACCCACAAATACCTGTTCTATCCCCAAAAGAGGACACTTTCTTCCAGAAATGCCACATTTCACCCTAATAGATCACATCTTCTCCAAGAAATACCACGTTTCCCCCTTCAAATAGATCCTTTTCTCCATGAAATACCTCTTTTATCCCCAAAAGAGGACATTTTCTTCCAGAAATGCCACATTTCTCCCAAATTGATCCCATCTTCTCCAAGAAATACCAGATTTCCCCTTGGAAATAGGACCTTTTCAACCACTAATACCTCTTTTATCCCCAAAAGAGGACAGTTTCTTCCGGAAAGGCCACATTTCTCCCAAATATATCACATCTTCTCCAAGAAATGCCAGGATTCCTCCTGAAATCGGACCTTTTCACCCAAAACTACCAGCCTTCTACCCCAAATTGGACATTTTCTTCCAGAAATGCCACATTTCTCCCAAATAGATCACTTCTTCTCCAAGAAATACCAGGGTTCCCCCTTCAAATAGGACCTTATCACCGAAAACTACCAGCCTTCTCCCCCCAAATTGGACATTTTCTTCCAGAAAGGCCACATTTCTCCCAAATAGATCACATCTTCTCCAAGAAATACCAGCTTTCCCCCTTCAAATAGGACCTTTTCTCCCACAAATACCTGTTTTTTCCCTCAAATAGGACAGTTTCTTCCAGACATGCCACATTTCTCCCAAATATATCACCTCTTCTCCAAGAAATACCAGGTTTCCCCCTTCAAATAGGACCTTTTCACCCACAAATACCTGTTTTATCCCCAAAATAGGACATTTTCTTCATGAAATGCCACATTTCTCCCAAATAGATCACATCTTCTCCAAGAAATACCACGTTTCCCCCTTCAAATAGGACTTTATCACCCACAAATACCTCTTTTATCCCCAAAATAGGACAGTTTCTTCCAGAAATGCCACATTTCTCCCATACATATCACATCTCCTCCAAGAAATACCAGGTTTCCAACTTCAAATAGGACCTTTTCACCCACAATTACCTCTTTTATCCCCAAAATAGGACAGTTTCTTCCAGAAATGCCACATTTCTCCCAAATAGATCACATCTTCTCCAAGAAATACCAGCTTTCCCCCTTCAAATAGGACCTTTTCACCCACAAATACCTCTTTTATCCCCAAAAGACGACAGTTTCTTCCAGAAATGCCACATTTCTCCCAAATATATCACATCTTCTCCAAGAAATACCAGGATTCCTCCTGAAATAGGACCTTTTCTCCCTCAAGTACCAGCCTTCTCCCCCCAAATAGGACAGTTTCTTCCTGACATGCCACATTTCTCCCAAATATATCACATCTTCTCCAAGAAAGACCAGGTTTCAACCTTCAAATAGGACCTTTTCACCTACAAATACCTCTTTTATCCCCAAAATAGGACAGTTTCTTCCAGAAATGCCACATTTCTACCAAATATATCACCTCTTCTCCAAGAAATACCAACTTTCCCCCTTCAAATAGGACCATTTCACCCACTAATAGCAGGCTTCTCCCCCCAAATAGGACAGTTTCTTCCAGACATGCCACATTTCTCCCAAATATATCACATCTTCTCCAAGAAATACCACGTTTCCCCCTTCAAATAGGACCTTTTCACCCACAAATACCTCTTTTATCACCAAAATAGGACAGTTTCTTCCAGAAATGCCACATTTCTCCCAAATACATCACATCTTCTCCAAGAAATACCAGCTTTCCAACTTCAAATAGGACCTTTTCACCCACAAATACCTCTTTTATCCCCAAAAGAGGACAGTTTCTTCCAAACATGCCACATTTCTCCCAAATATATCACATCTTCTCCAAGAAATACCAGGTTTCCTCCTAAAAGAGGATCTTTTCTCCCTCAAGTACCAGCCTTCTCCCCCCAAAAGAGGACAGTTTCTTCCTGACATGCCACATTTCTCCCAAATATATCACATCTTCTCCAAGAAATACCAGGTTTCCCCCTTCAAATAGGACCTTATCACCCACAAATACCACTTTTATCCCCAAAATTAGACAGTTTCTGCCAGAAAGGCCACATTTCTCCCAAACATATCACATCTTCTCCAAGAATTACCAGGTTTCCCCCTTCAAATAGGACCTTTTCACCCACAAAAAATTCTTTTATCCCCAAAATAGGACAGTTTCTTCCAGACATGCCACATTTCTCCCAAATATATCACATCTCCTCCAAGAAATACCACTTTTCCCCCTTCAAATAGGACCTTTTCTCCCACAAATACCTGTTTTATCCCCAAAATAGGACAGTTTCTTCCAGAAATGCCACATTTCTCCCAAATATATCACATCTTCTCCAAGAAATACCAGGATTCCTCCTGAAATAGGACCTTTTCACCCACTAATACCAGGCTTCTCCCCCCAAATAGGACAGTTTCTTCCAGAAATGCCACATTTCTCCCAAACATATCACATCTTCTCCAAGAAATACCAGGTTTCCCCCTTCAAATAGGACCTTTTCACCCACAAATACCTATTTATCCCCAAAATAGGACAGTTTCTTTCAGAAATGGCACATTTCTACCAAATATATCACCTCTTCTCCAAGAAATACCAACATTCCCCCTTCAAATAGGACCTTTTCACCCACTAATAGCAGGTTTCTCCCCCCAAATAGGACAGTTTCTTCCAGAAATTCCAGATTTCTCCCAAATATATCACATCTTCTCCAAGAAATACCAGGTTTCCCCCTGGAAATAGGACCTTTTCACCCACAAATACTTCTTTTATCCCCAAAAGAGGACAGTTTCTTCCAGAAAGGCCACATTTCTCCCAAATATATCACATCTCCTTCAAGAAATATCAGCTTTCCCCCTTCGAATAGGACCTTTTCTCCCACAAATACCTGTTTTATCCCCAAAACAGGACACTTTCTTCCAGAAATGCCACATTTCTCCCAAATACATCACATCTTCTCCAAGAAATACCAGGTTTCCCCCTTCAAATAGGACCTTTTCACCAACAAATACCTGTTTTATCCCCAGAAGAGGACATTTTCTTCCAGAAATGCCACATTTCTCCCAAATATATCACATCTTCTCCAAGAAATACCAGCTTTCCCCCTTCAAATAGGACCTTTTCAACCACTAATACCTCTTTTATCCCCAAAAGAGGACAGTTTCTTCCAGAAATGCCACATTTCTCCCAAATATATCACATCTTCTCCAAGAAATGCCAGGATTCCTCCTGAAAGAGGACCTTCACACCCAAAACTACCAGCCTTCTCCCCCCAAATTGGACATTTTCTTCCAGAAAGGCCACATTTCTCCCAAATAGATCACATCTTCTCCAAGAAATACCAGGATTCCTCCTGAAATAGGACCTTCTCACCGAAAACAACCAGCCTTCTCCCCCCAAATTGGACATTTTCTTCCAGAACTGCCACATTTCTCCCAAATAGATCACATCTTCTCCATGAAATACCAGCTTTCCCCCTTCAAATAGGACCTTTTCTCCCACAAATACCTGTTTTATCCCCCAAATAGGACAGTTTCGGCCAGACATGCCACATTTCTCCCAAATAGATCACATCTTCTCCAAGAAATACCAGGTTTCCCCCTTCAAATAGGACCTTTTCACCTACAAATACCTCTTTTATCCCCAAAAGAGGACAGTTTCTTCCAGAAATGCCACATTTCTTCCAAATAGATCACATCTTCTCCAAGAAATACCAGCTTTCCCCCTTCAAATAGGAACTTTTCACCCACAAATACCTCTTTTATCCCCAAAAGACGACAGTTTCTTCCAGACATGCCACATTTCTCCCAAATATATCACATCTCCTCCAAGAAATACCACGTTTCCCCCTTCAAATAGGACCTTTTCACCCACAAATACCTCTTTTATCCCCAAAAGAGGACAGTTTCTTCCAGAAATGCCTGATTTCTCCAAAATACATCGCATCTTCTCCAAGAAATAACAGGTTTCCCCCTTCAAATACAATGTCTTCACCCACAAATACCTGTTTTATCCCCAAAAGAGGACACTTTCTTCCAGAAATGCCACATTTCTCCCAAATATATCACATCTTCTCCAAGAAATACCAGGTTTCCCCCTTCAAATAGGACCTATTCACCCACAAATACCTGTTTTATCCCCAAAATAGGACAGTTTCATCCAGAAATGCCACATTTCTCCCAAATATATCACATCTTCTCCAAGAAATACCAGCTTTCCCCCTTCAAATAGGACCTTTTCACCCACTAATACCTCTTTTATCCCCAAAAGAGGACAGTTTCTTCCAGAAAGGCCACATTTCTCTCAAACATATCACATCTCCTCCAAGAAATACCAGGATTCCTCCTGAAATAGGACTTTTTCACCCACAAGTACCAGCCTTCTCCCCCCAAATAGGACATTTTCTTCCTGACATGCCACATTTCTCCCAAATATATCACATCTTCTCCAAGAAATACGAGGTTTTCCCCTGGAAATAGGACCTTTTCACCCTACAAATACCTGTTCTATCCCCAAAATAGGACACTTTCTTCCAGACATGCCACTTTTCTCCCAAATAGATCACATCTTCTCCAAGAAATACCAGGGTTCCCCCTTCAAATAGGACCTTTTCACCCACAAATACCTCTTTTATCCCCAAAAGAGGACAGTTTCTTGCAGAAATGCCACATTTCTCCCAAATAGATCACATCTTCTCCAAGAAATACCAGCATTCCCCCTTCAAATAGGACCTTTTCACCCACAAATACCTGTTTTATCCCCAAAATAGGACAGTTTCTTCCAGAAATGCCACATTTCTCCCAAATATATCACATCTTCTCCAAGAAATACCAGGATTCCTCCTGAAATAGGACCTTCTCACCCACAACTACCAGCCTTCTCCCCACAAATTGGACATTTTCTTCCAGAAATGCCTCATTTCTCCCAAATATATCACATCTTCTCCAAGAAATACCACGTTTCCCCCTTCAAATAGGACCTTTTCACCCACAAATACCTGTTCTATCCCCAAAAGAGGACACTTTCATCCAGAAATGCCACATTTCTCCCAAATAGATCACATCTTCTCCAAGAAATACCACGTTTCCCCCTTCAAATAGGACCTTTTCAACCACAAATACCTGTTTTATGCCCAAAATACGACAGTTTCTTCCAGAAAGGCCACATTTCTCCCAAATATATCACATCTTCTCCAAGAAATACCAGGTTTCCCCCTTGAATTAGTACCTTTTCTCCATGAAATACCTCTTTTATCCCCAAAAGAGGACATTTTCTTCCAGAAATGCCACATTTCTCCCAAATAGATCACATCTTCTCCAAGAAATACCAGATTTCCCCCTGGAAATAGGACCTTTTCAACCACTAATACCTCTTTTATCCCCAAAAGAGGACAGTTTCTTCCGGAAAGGCCACATTTCTCCCAAATATATCACATCTTCTCCAAGAAATGCCAGGATTCCTCCTGAAATCGGACCTTCTCACCCAAAACTACCAGCCTTCTCCCCCAAATTGGACATTTTCTTCCAGAAATGCCACATTTCTCCCAAATATATCACATCTTCTCCAAGAAATACCAGGTTTCCCCCTTCAAATAGGACCTTCTCACCGAAAACTACCAGCCCTCTCCCCCCAAATTGGACATTTTCTTCCAGAAAGGCCACATTTCTCCCAAATAGATCACATCTTCTCCATGAAATACCAGCTTTCCCCCTTCAAATAGGACCTTTTCACCCACAAATACCTCTTTTATCCCCAAAAGAGGACAGTTTCTTGCAGAAATGCCTGATTTCTCCAAAATATATCACATCTTCTCCAAGAAATAACAGGTTTCCCCCTTCAAATACAATGTCTTCACCCACAAATACCTGTTTTATCCCCAAAAGAGGACACTTTCTTCCAGAAATGCCACATTTCTCCCAAATATAGCACATCTTCTCCAAGAAATACCAGGTTTCCCCCTTCAAATAGGACCTTTTCTCCCACAAATACCTGTTTTATCCCCAAAATAGGACAGTTTCTTCCAGAAATGCCACATTTCTCCCAAATAGATCACATCTTCTCCAAGAAATACCAGCTTTCCCCCTTCAAATAGGACCTTTTCACCCACAAATACCTCTTTTATCCCCAAAAGAGGACAGTTTCTTCCAGAAAGGCCACATTTCTCTCAAACATATCACATCTCCTCCAAGAAATACCAGGTTTCCTCCTGAAATAGGACATTTTCTCCCACAAGTACCAGCCTTCTCCCCCCAAATAGGACATTTTCTTCCTGACATGCCACATTTCTCCCAAATATATCACATCTTCTCCAAGAAATACCAGGTTTCCCCCTTCAAATAGGACCTTTTCACCCACAAATACCGGTTTTATCCCCAAAATAGGACAGTTTCTTCCAGAAATGCCACATTTCTCCCAAATAGATCACATCTTCTCCAAGAAATACCAGGGTTCCCCCTTCAAATAGGACCTTATCACCCACAAATACCTCTTCTATACCCAAAAGAGGACAGTTTCTTCCAGAAATGCCACATTTCTCCCATACATATCACATCTTCTCCATGAAATACCAGGTTTCCAACTTCAAATAGGACCTTTTCACCCACAAATACCTCTTTTATCCCCAAAAGAGGACAGTTTCTTCCAGAAATGCCACATTTCTCCCAAATAGATCACATCTTCTCCAAGAAATACCACGTTTCCCCCTTCAAATAGGACCTTTTCACCCACAAATACCTCTTTTATCCCCAAAATACGACAGTTTCTTCCAGACATGCCACATTTCTCCCAAATATATCACATCTTCTCCAAGAAATACCAGGTTTCCTCCTTAAAGAGGATCTTTTCTCCCTCAAGTACCAGCCTTCTCCCCCCAAATAGGACAGTTTCTTCCTGACATGCCACATTTCTCCCAAATATATCACATCTTCTCCAAGAAATACCAGGTTTCCCCCTTCAAATAGGACCTTATCACCCACAAATACCACTTTTATCCCCAAAATAGGACAGTTTCTGCCAGAAAGGCCACATTTCTCCCAAACATATCACATCTTCTCCAAGAATTACCAGGTTTCCCCCTTCAAATAGGACCTTTTCACCCACAAAAAATTCTTTTATCCCCAAAATAGGACAGTTTCTTCCAGACATGCCACATTTCTCCCAAATATATCACATCTCCTCCAAGAAATACCACTTTTCCCCCTTCAAATAGGACCTTTTCTCCCACAAATACCTGTTTTATCCCCAAAATAGGACAGTTTCTTCCAGAAATGCCACATTTCTCCCAAATATATCACATCTTCTCCAAGAAATACCAGGATTCCTCCTGAAATAGGACCTTTTCACCCACTAATACCAGGCTTCTCCCCCCAAATAGGACAGTTTCTTCCAGAAATGCCACATTTCTCCCAAACATATCACATCTTCTCCAAGAAATACCAGGTTTCCCCCTTCAAATAGGACCTTTTCACCCACAAATACCTATTTATCCCCAAAATAGGACAGTTTCTTTCAGAAATGGCACATTTCTACCAAATATATCACCTCTTCTCCAAGAAATACCAACATTCCCCCTTCAAATAGGACCTTTTCACCCACTAATAGCAGGTTTCTCCCCCCAAATAGGACAGTTTCTTCCAGAAATTCCAGATTTCTCCCAAATATATCACATCTTCTCCAAGAAATACCAGGTTTCCCCCTGGAAATAGGACCTTTTCACCCACAAATACTTCTTTTATCCCCAAAAGAGGACAGTTTCTTCCAGAAAGGCCACATTTCTCCCAAATATATCACATCTCCTTCAAGAAATATCAGCTTTCCCCCTTCGAATAGGACCTTTTCTCCCACAAATACCTGTTTTATCCCCAAAACAGGACACTTTCTTCCAGAAATGCCACATTTCTCCCAAATACATCACATCTTCTCCAAGAAATACCAGGTTTCCCCCTTCAAATAGGACCTTTTCACCAACAAATACCTGTTTTATCCCCAGAAGAGGACATTTTCTTCCAGAAATGCCACATTTCTCCCAAATATATCACATCTTCTCCAAGAAATACCAGCTTTCCCCCTTCAAATAGGACCTTTTCAACCACTAATACCTCTTTTATCCCCAAAAGAGGACAGTTTCTTCCAGAAATGCCACATTTCTCCCAAATATATCACATCTTCTCCAAGAAATGCCAGGATTCCTCCTGAAAGAGGACCTTCACACCCAAAACTACCAGCCTTCTCCCCCCAAATTGGACATTTTCTTCCAGAAAGGCCACATTTCTCCCAAATAGATCACATCTTCTCCAAGAAATACCAGGATTCCTCCTGAAATAGGACCTTCTCACCGAAAACTACCAGCCTTCTCCCCCCAAATTGGACATTTTCTTCCAGAACTGCCACATTTCTCCCAAATAGATCACATCTTCTCCATGAAATACCAGCTTTCCCCCTTCAAATAGGACCTTTTCTCCCACAAATACCTGTTTTATCCCCCAAATAGGACAGTTTCGGCCAGACATGCCACATTTCTCCCAAATAGATCACATCTTCTCCAAGAAATACCAGGTTTCCCCCTTCAAATAGGACCTTTTCACCTACAAATACCTCTTTTATCCCCAAAAGAGGACAGTTTCTTCCAGAAATGCCACATTTCTTCCAAATAGATCACATCTTCTCCAAGAAATACCAGCTTTCCCCCTTCAAATAGGAACTTTTCACCCACAAATACCTCTTTTATCCCCAAAAGACGACAGTTTCTTCCAGACATGCCACATTTCTCCCAAATATATCACATCTTCTCCAAGAAATACCACGTTTCCCCCTTCAAATAGGACCTTTTCACCCACAAATACCTCTTTTATCCCCAAAAGAGGACAGTTTCTTCCAGAAATGCCTGATTTCTCCAAAATACATCGCATCTTCTCCAAGAAATAACAGGTTTCCCCCTTCAAATACAATGTCTTCACCCACAAATACCTGTTTTATCCCCAAAAGAGGACACTTTCTTCCAGAAATGCCACATTTCTCCCAAATATATCACATCTTCTCCAAGAAATACCAGGTTTCCCCCTTCAAATAGGACCTATTCACCCACAAATACCTGTTTTATCCCCAAAATAGGACAGTTTCATCCAGAAATGCCACATTTCTCCCAAATATATCACATCTTCTCCAAGAAATACCAGCTTTCCCCCTTCAAATAGGACCTTTTCACCCACTAATACCTCTTTTATCCCCAAAAGAGGACAGTTTCTTCCAGAAAGGCCACATTTCTCTCAAACATATCACATCTCCTCCAAGAAATACCAGGATTCCTCCTGAAATAGGACTTTTTCACCCACAAGTACCAGCCTTCTCCCCCCAAATAGGACATTTTCTTCCTGACATGCCACATTTCTCCCAAATATATCACATCTTCTCCAAGAAATACGAGGTTTTCCCCTGGAAATAGGACCTTTTCACCCTACAAATACCTGTTCTATCCCCAAAATAGGACACTTTCTTCCAGACATGCCACTTTTCTCCCAAATAGATCACATCTTCTCCAAGAAATACCAGGGTTCCCCCTTCAAATAGGACCTTTTCACCCACAAATACCTCTTTTATCCCCAAAAGAGGACAGTTTCTTGCAGAAATGCCACATTTCTCCCAAATAGATCACATCTTCTCCAAGAAATACCAGCATTCCCCCTTCAAATAGGACCTTTTCACCCACAAATACCTGTTTTATCCCCAAAATAGGACAGTTTCTTCCAGAAATGCCACATTTCTCCCAAATATATCACATCTTCTCCAAGAAATACCAGGATTCCTCCTGAAATAGGACCTTCTCACCCACAACTACCAGCCTTCTCCCCACAAATTGGACATTTTCTTCCAGAAATGCCTCATTTCTCCCAAATATATCACATCTTCTCCAAGAAATACCACGTTTCCCCCTTCAAATAGGACCTTTTCACCCACAAATACCTGTTCTATCCCCAAAAGAGGACACTTTCATCCAGAAATGCCACATTTCTCCCAAATAGATCACATCTTCTCCAAGAAATACCACGTTTCCCCCTTCAAATAGGACCTTTTCAACCACAAATACCTGTTTTATGCCCAAAATACGACAGTTTCTTCCAGAAAGGCCACATTTCTCCCAAATATATCACATCTTCTCCAAGAAATACCAGGTTTCCCCCTTGAATTAGTACCTTTTCTCCATGAAATACCTCTTTTATCCCCAAAAGAGGACATTTTCTTCCAGAAATGCCACATTTCTCCCAAATAGATCACATCTTCTCCAAGAAATACCAGATTTCCCCCTGGAAATAGGACCTTTTCAACCACTAATACCTCTTTTATCCCCAAAAGAGGACAGTTTCTTCCGGAAAGGCCACATTTCTCCCAAATATATCACATCTTCTCCAAGAAATGCCAGGATTCCTCCTGAAATCGGACCTTCTCACCCAAAACTACCAGCCTTCTCCCCCAAATTGGACATTTTCTTCCAGAAATGCCACATTTCTCCCAAATATATCACATCTTCTCCAAGAAATACCAGGTTTCCCCCTTCAAATAGGACCTTCTCACCGAAAACTACCAGCCCTCTCCCCCCAAATTGGACATTTTCTTCCAGAAAGGCCACATTTCTCCCAAATAGATCACATCTTCTCCATGAAATACCAGCTTTCCCCCTTCAAATAGGACCTTTTCTCCCACAAATACCTGTTTTATCCCTCAAATAGGACAGTTTCTTCCAGACATGCCACATTTCTCCCAAATATATCGCCTCTTCTCCAAGAAATACCAGGTTTCCCCCTTCAAATAGGACCTTTTCACCCACAAATACCTCTTTTATCCCCAAAAGAGGACAGTTTCTTCCAGAAATGCCACATTTCTCCCAAATAGATCACATCTTCTCCAAGAAATACCAGATTTCCCCCTTCAAATAGGACCTTATCACCCACAAATACCTCTTTTATCACCAAAATAGGACAGTTTCTTCCAGAACTGCCACATTTCTCCCATACATATCACATCTTCTCCAAGAAATACCAGGTTTCCAACTTCAAATAGGACCTTTTCACCCACAAATACCTCTTTTATCCCCAAAAGAGGACAGTTTCTTCCAGAAATGCCAGATTTCTCCCAAATAGATCACATCTTCTCCAAGAAATACCAGGTTTCCCCCTTCAAATAGGACCTTTTCACCCACAAATACCTCTTTTATCCCCAAAAGAGGACAGTTTCTTCCCGACATGCCACATTTCTCCCAAATATATCACATCTTCTCCAAGAAATACCAGGTTTCCTCCTAAAAGAGGATGTTTTCTCCCTCAAGTACCAGCCTTCTCCCCCCAAATAGGGCAGTTTCTTCCAGACATGCCACATTTCTCCCAAATATATCACATCTTCTCCAAGAAATACCAGGTTTCCCCCTTCAAATAGGACCTTATCACCCACAAATACCACTTTTATCCCCAAAATAGGACAGTTTCTGCCAGAAATGCCAGATTTCTCCCAAATAGATCACATCTTCTCCAAGAAATACCAGGTTTCACCCTTCAAATAGGACCTTTTCAACCACTAATACCTCTTTTATCCCCAATAGAGGACAGTTTCTTCCAGAAATGCCACATTTCTCCCAAATATATCACATCTTCTCCAAGAAATGCCAGGATTCCTCCTGAAAGAGGACCTTCTCACCCAAAACTAGCAGCCTTCTCCCCCCAATTTGGACATTTTCTTCCAGAAAGGCCACATTTCTCCCAAATAGATCACATCTTCTCCAAGAAATACCAGGATTCCTCCTGAAATAGGACCTTCTCACCGAAAACTACCAGCCTTCTCCCCCCAAATTGGACATTTTCTTCCAGAAATGCCTCATTTCTCCCAAATAGATCACATCTTCTCCATGAAATACCAGCTTTCCCCTTTCAAATAGGGCCTTTTCTCCCACAAATACCTGTTTTATTCCCCAAATAGGACAGTTTCTGCCAGACATGCCACATTTCTCCCAAATATATCACCTCTTCTCCAAGAAATACCAGGGTTCCCCCTTCAAATAGGACCTTTTCACCCACAAATACCACTTTTATCCCCAAAAGAGGACAGTTTCTTCCAGAAATGCCACATTTCTCACAAAGAGATCACATCTTCTCCAAGAAATACCAGGATTCCCCATTCAAATAGGAACTTTTCACCCACAAATACCTCTTTTATCCCCAAAAGACGACAGTTTCTTCCAGAAAGGCCACATTTCTCCCAAATATATCACATCTTCTCCAAGATATACCACGTTTCCCCCTTCAAATAGGACCTTTTCACCCACAAATACCTCTTTTATCCCCAAAAGAGGACAGTTTCTTCCAGAAATGCCACATTTCTCCCAAATAGATCACATCTTCTCCAAGAAATACCAGGTTTCCCCCTTCAAATAGGACCTTTTCTCCCACAAATACCTGTTTTATCCCCAAAATAGGACAGTTTCTTCCAGACATGCCACATTTCTACCAAATATATCACATCTTCTCCAAGAAATACCAGCTTTCCCCCTTCAAATAGGACCTTTTCACCCACAAATACCTCTTTTATCCCCAAAAGAGGACAGTTTCTTCCAGAAATGCCACATTTCTCCCAAATATAGCACATCTCCTCCAAGAAATACAAGGATTCCTCCTGAAATAGGACCTTTTCTCCCACATGTACCAGCCTTCTCCCCCCAAATAGGACATTTTCTTCCAGAAATGCCTCATTTCTCCCAAATAGATCACATCTTCTCCAAGAAATACCACGTTTCCCCCTTCAAATAGGACCTTTTCACCCACAAGTACCTCTTTTATCCCCAAAAGAGGACAGTTTCTTCCGGAAAGGCCACATTTCTCCCAAATAGATCACATCTTCTCCAAGAAATACCAGCTTTCCCCCTTCAAATAGGACCTTTTCAACCACAAATACCTGTTTTATCCCCAAAATACGACAGTTTCTTCCAGAAATGCCACATTTCTCCCAAATATAGCACATCTTCTCCAAGAAATACCACCTTTCCCCCTTGAATTAGGACCTTTTCACCATGAAATACATAATTTATCCCCAAAAGAGGACAGTTTCTTCCAGAAATGCCACATTTCTCCCAAATAGATCACATCTTCTCCAAGAAATACCAGGTATCCGACTTCAAATAGAACCTTTTCAACCACTAATACCTCTTTTATCCCCAAAAGAGGACAGTTTCTTCCAGATAGGCCACATTTCTCTCAAATATATCACATCTTCTCCAAGAAATACCAGGATTTCTCCTGAAATAGGACCTTCTCACCCACAACTACCAGCCTTCTCCCCCCAAATTAGACATTTTCTTCCAGAAATGCCACATTTCTCCCAAATATATCACATCTTCTCCAAGAAATACCAGGTTTCCCCCTTGAATTAGGACCTTTTCTCCATGAAATACCTCTTTAATCCCCAAAAGAGGACAGTTTCTTCCAGAAATGCCACATTTCTCCCAAATATATCACATCTTCTCCAAGAAATACCAGGTTTCCCCCTGGAAATAGGACCTTTTCACCCACTAATACCTCTTTTATCCCCAAAAGAGGACAGTTTCTTCCGGAAAGGCCACATTTCTCCCAAATATATCACATCTTCTCCAAGAAATGCCAGGATTCCTCCTGAAATAGGACCTTCTCACCCAAAACTACCAGTCTTCTCCCCCCAAAATGGACATTTTTTTTCCAGAAATGCCACATTTCTCCCAAACATATCACATCTCCTCCAAGAAATACCAGGATTCCTCCTGAAATAGGACCTTTTCACCCACAAGTACCAGCCTTCTCCCCCCAAATAGGACATTTTCTTCCTGACATGCCACATTTCTCCCAAATAGATCACATCTTCTCCAAGAAATACCAGGTTTTCCCCTGGAAATAGGACCTTTTCACCCTACAAATACCTGTTCTATCCCCAAAATAGGACACTTTCTTCCAGACATGCCACTTTTCTCCCAAATAGATCATTTCTTCTCCAAGAAATACCAGGGTTCCCCCTTCAAATAGGACCTTTTCACCCACAAATACCTCTTTTATCCCCAAAAGAGGACAGTTTCTTGCAGAAATGCCACATTTCTCCCAAATAGATCACATCTTCTCCAAGAAATACCAGCATTCCCCCTTCAAATAGGACCTTTTCACCCACAAATACCTGTTTTATCCCCAAAAGAGGACAGTTTCTTCCAGAAATGCCACATTTCTCCCAAATATATCACATCTTCTCCAAGAAATACCAGGATTCCTCCTGAAATAGGACCTTCTCACCCACAACTACCAGCCTTCTCCCCACAAATTGGACATTTTCTTCCAGAAATGCCTCATTTCTCCCAAATATATCACATCTTCTCCAAGAAATACCACGTTTCCCCCTTCAAATAGGACCTTTTCACCCACAAATACCTGTTCTATCTCCAAAAGAGGACACTTTCTTCCAGAAATGCCACATTTCTCCCAAATAGATCACATCTTCTCCAAGAAATACCACGTTTCCCCCTTCAAATAGGACCTTTTCAACCACTAATACCTGTTTTATGCCCAAAATACGACAGTTTCTTCCAGAAATGCCACATTTCTCCCAAATATATCACATCTTGTCCAAGAAATACCAGGTTTCCCCCTTGAATTAGTACCTTTTCTCCATGAAATACCTCTTTTATCCCCAAAAGAGGACATTTTCTTCCAGAAATGCCACATTTCTCCCAAATAGATCACATCTTCTCCAAGAAATACCAGATTTCCCCCTGGAAATAGGACCTTTTCAACCACTAATACCTCTTTTATCCCCAAAAGAGGACAGTTTCTTCCGGAAAGGCCACATTTCTCCCAAATATATCACATCTTCTCCAAGAAATGCCAGGATTCCTCCTGAAATCGGACCTTCTCACCCAAAACTACCAGCCTTCTCCCCCAAATTGGACATTTTCTTCCAGAAATGCCACATTTCTCCCAAATATATCACATCTTCTCCAAGAAATACCAGGTTTCCCCCTTCAAATAGGACCTTCTCACCGAAAACTACCAGCCCTCTCCCCCCAAATCGGACATTTTCTTCCAGAAAGGCCACATTTCTCCCAAATAGATCACATCTTCTCCAAGAAATACCAGCTTTCCCCCTTCAAATAGGACCTTTTCTCCCACAAATACCTGTTTTATCCCTCAAATAGGACAGTTTCTTCCAGACATGCCACATTTCTCCCAAATATATCGCCTCTTCTCCAAGAAATACCAGGTTTCCCCCTTCAAATAGGACCTTTTCACCCACAAATACCTCTTTTATCCCCAAAAGAGGACAGTTTCTTCCAGAAATGCCACATTTCTCCCAAATAGATCACATCTTCTCCAAGAAATACCAGGTTTCCCCCTTCAAATAGGACCTTATCACCCACAAATACCTCTTTTATACCCAAAAGAGGACAGTTTCTTCCAGAACTGCCACATTTCTCCCATACATATCACATCTTCTCCAAGAAATACCAGGTTTCCAACTTCAAATAGGACCTTTTCACCCACAAATACCTCTTTTATCCCCAAAAGAGGACAGTTTCTTGCAGAAATGCCAGATTTCTCCCAAATAGATCACATCTTCTCCAAGAAATACCAGGTTTCCCCCTTCAAATAGGACCTTTTCACCCACAAATACCTCTTTTATCCCCAAAAGAGGACAGTTTCTTCCTGACATGCCACATTTCTCCCAAATATATCACATCTTCTCCAAGAAATACCAGGTTTCCTCCTAAAAGAGAATGTTTTCTCCCTCAAGTACCTGCCTTCTCCCCCCAAATAGGGCAGTTTCTTCCAGACATGCCACATTTCTCCCAAATATATCACATCTTCTCCAAGAAATACCAGGTTTCCCCCTTCAAATAGGACCTTATCACCCACAAATACCACTTTTATCCCCAAAATAGGACAGTTTCTGCCAGAAATGCCAGATTTCTCCCAAATAGATCACATCTTCTCCAAGAAATACCAGGTTTCCCCCTTCAAATAGGACCTTTTCACCCACAAAAAATTCTTTTATCCTCAAAATAGGACAGTTTCTTCCAGAAATGCCTGATTTCTCCCAAATATATCACAACTTCTCCAAGAAATACCAGGTTTCCCCCTTCAAATAGGACCTTTTCACCCACAAATACCTGTTTTATCCCCAAAATAGGACAGTTTCTTCCAGAAATGCCACATTTCTCCCAAATATATCACATCTTCTCCAAGAAATACCAGGATTCCTCCTGAAATAGGACCTTTTCACCCACTAATACCAGGCTTCTCCCCCCAAAAGAGGACAGTTTCTTCCAGAAATGCCACATTTCTCCCAAACATATCACATCTTCTCCAAGAAATACCAGGTTTCCCCCTTCAAATAGGACCTTTTCACCCACAAATACCTATTTATCCCCAAAATAGGACAGTTTCTTCCAGAAATGCCACATTTCTACCAAATATATCACCTCTTCTCCAAGAAATACCAGCTTTCCCCCTTCAAATAGGACCTTTTCACCCACTAATAGCAGGTTTCTCCCCCCAAATAGGACAGTTTCTTCCAGAAATTCCAGATTTCTCCCAAATATATCACATCTTCTCCAAGAAATACCACGTTTCCCCCTTCAAATAGGACCTTTTCACCCACAAATACTTCTTTTATCCCCAAAAGAGGACAGTTTCTTCCAGAAAGGCCACATTTCTCCCAAATATATCACATCTCCTTCAAGAAATACCAGCTTTCCCCCTTCAAATAGGACCTTTTCTCCCACAAATACCTGTTTTATCCCCAAAACAGGACACTTTCTTCCAGAAATGCCACATTTCTCCCAAATACATCACATCTTCTCCAAGAAATACCAGGTTTCCCCCTTCAAATAGGACCTTTTCACCAACAAATACCTGTTTTATCCCCAAAAGAGGACAGTTTCTTCCAGACATGCCACATTTCTCTCAAATAGATCACATCTTCTCCAAGAAATAACACGTTTCCCCCTTCAAATAGGACCTTTTCTCCCACAAATACCTTTTTTATCCTCAAAATAGGACAGTTTCTTCCGGAAATGCCACATTTTTCCCAAATAGGTCACATCTTCTCCAAGAAATACCAGGTTTTCCCCTTCAAATAGGACCTTTTCACCCACAAATACCTCTTTTATCCCCAAAAGAGGACAGTTTCTTCCAGAAAGGCCACATTTCTCCCAAACATATCACATCTCCTCCAAGAAATACCAGAATTCCTCCTGAAATAGGAACTTTTCTCCCACAAATACCTCCCTTCTCCCCCCAGATAGGACATTTTCTTCCAGACATGCCACATTTCTCCCAAATAGATCACATCTTCTCCAAGAAATACCAGGTTTTCCCCTGGAAATAGGACCTTTTCACCCTACAAATACCTGTTCTATCCCCAATAGAGGACACTTTCTTCCAGAAATGCCACATTTCTCCCAAATATAATACATCTTCTCCAAGAAATACCAGGTTTCCCCCTTCAAATAGGACCTTTTCACCCACAAATACCTCTTTTATCCGCAAAAGAGGACAGTTTCTTCCAGGAATGCCAGATTTCTCCCAAATATATCACCTCTTCTCCAAGAAATACCAGGTTTCCAACTTCAAATAGGACCTTTTCACCCACAAATACCTCTTTTATCCCCAAAATAGGACAGTTTTTTCCAGACATGCCACATTTCTCCCAAATATATCACCTCTTCTCCAAGAAATACCAGGGTTCCCCCTTCAATTAGGACCTTTTCTCCTTGAAATACCTGTTTTATCCCCAAAAGAGGACAGTTTCTTCCAGAAATGCCACATTTCTCCCAAATAGATCACATCTTCTCCAAGAAATACCAGGTTTCACCCTTCAAATAGGACCTTTTCAACCACTAATACCTCTTTTATCTCCAAAAGAGGACAGTTTCTTCCAGAAATGCCACATTTCTCCCAAATATATCACATCTTCTCCAAGAAATGCCAGGATTCCTCCTGAAAGAGGACCTTCTCACCCAAAACTAGCAGCCTTCTCCCCCCAATTTGGACATTTTCTTCCAGCAAGGCCACATTTCTCCCAAATAGATCACATCTTCTCCAAGAAATACCAGGATTCCTCCTGAAATAGGACCTTCTCACCGAAAACTACCAGCCTTCTCCCCCCAAATTGGACATTTTCTTCCAGAAATGCCTCATTTCTCCCAAATAGATCACATCTTCTCCATGAAATACCAGCTTTCCCCCTTCAAATAGGGCCTTTTCACCCACAAATACCTGTTTTATCCCCCAAATAGTACAGTTTCTGCCAGACATGCCACATTTCTCCCAAATATATCACCTCTTCTCCAAGAAATACCAGGGTTCCCCCTTCAAATAGGACCTTTTCACCCACAAATACCACTTTTATCCCCAAAAGAGGACAGTTTCTTCCAGAAATGCCACATTTCTCCCAAATACATCACATCTTCTCCAAGAAATACCAGGATTCCCCATTCAAATAGGAACTTTTCACCCACAAATACCTCTTTTATCCCCAAAAGACGACAGTTTCTTCCAGAAAGGCCACATTTCTCCCAAATATATCACATCTTCTCCAAGATATACCACGTTTCCCCCTTCAAATAGGACCTTTTCACCCACAAATACCTCTTTTATCCCCAAAAGAGGACAGTTTCTTCCAGAAATGCCACATTTCTCCCAAATAGATCACATCTTCTCCAAGAAATACCAGGTTTCCCCCTTCAAATAGGACCTTTTCTCCCACAAATACCTGTTTTATCCCCAAAATAGGACAGTTTCTTCCAGACATGCCACATTTCTACCAAATATATCACATCTTCTCCAAGAAATACCAGCTTTCCCCCTTCAAATAGGACCTTTTCACCCACAAATACCTCTTTTATCCCCAAAAGAGGACAGTTTCTTCCAGAAATGCCACATTTCTCCCAAATATAGCACATCTCCTCCAAGAAATACAAGGATTCCTCCTGAAATAGGACCTTTTCTCCCACAAGTACCAGCCTTCTCCCCCCAAATAGGACATTTTCTTCCAGAAATGCCACATTTCTCCCAAATATATCACATCTTCTCCAAGAAATACCAGGTTTTCCCCTGGAAATAGGACCTTTTCACCCACACATACCTCTTTTATCCCCAAAAGAGGACAGTTTCTTCCAGAAATGCCACATTTCTCCCAAATATATCACATCTTCTCCAAGAAATACCAGGGTTCCCCTTTCAAATAGGACCTTTTCACCCACAAATACCTCTTTTATCCCAAAAATAGGACAGTTTCTTCCAGAAATGCCACATTTCTCCCAAATATATCACATCTTCTCCTAGAAATACCAGCTTTCCCCCTTCAAATAGGACCTTTTCACCCACAAATACCTCTTTGATCCCCAAAATAGGACAGTTTCTTCCAGAAATGCCACATTTCTCCCAAATAGATCACATCTTCTCCAAGAAATACCAGGATTCCTCCTGAAATATGACCTTCTCACCCACAACAACCAGCCTTCTCCCCCCAAACAGGACATTTTCTTCCAGAAAGGCCACATTTCTCCCAAATAGATCACATCTTCTCCAAGAAATACCACGTTTCCCCCTTCAAATAGGACCTTTTCACCCACAAATACCTGTTCTATCCCCAAAAGTGGACACTTTCTTCCGGAAATGCCACATTTCTCCCAAATAGATCACATCTCCTCCAAGAAATACCAGCTTTCCCCCTTCAAATAGGACCTTTTCAACCACAAATACCTGTTTTATCCCCAAAAGAGGATATTTTCTTCCAGAAATGCCACATTTCTCCCAAATATATCACATCTTCCCCAAGAAATACCAGGGTTCCCCCTTCAAATAGGACCTTTTCAACCACTAATACCTCTTTTATCCCCAAAAGAGGACAGTTTCTTCCGGAAAGGCCACATTTCTCCCAAATATATCACATCTTCTCCAAGAAATGCCAGGATTCCTCCTGAAATAGGACCTTCTCACCCAAAACTACCAGCCTTCTCCCCCCAAATTGGACATTTTCTTCCAGAAATGCCACATTTCTCCCAAATAGATCACATCTTCTCCAAGAAATACCAGCCTTCCCCCTTCAAATAGGAACTTTTCTCCCACAAATACCTGTTTTATCCCCCAAATAGGACAGTTTCTGCCAGACATGCCACATTTCTCCCAAACATATCACATCTCCTCCAAAAAATACCAGGATTCCTCCTGAAATAGGACCTTTTCTCCCAAAAGTACCAGCCTTCTCCCCCAATATAGGACATTTTCTTCCAGACATGCCACATTTCTCCCAAATATATCACATCTTCTCCAAGAAATACCCGGTTTTCCCCTGGAAATAGGACCTTTTCACCCACACATACCTCTTTTATCCCCAAAATAGGACAGTTTCTTCCAGACATGCCACATTTCTCCCAAATAGATCACATCTTCTCCAAGAAATACCAGCTTTCCCCCTTCAAATAGGACCTTTTCACCCACAAATACCTCTTTTATCCCCAAAAGAGGACAGTTTCTTCCAGAAATGCCACATTTCTCCCAAATATATCACATCTTCTCCAAGAAATACCAGGATTCCTCCTGAAATAGGACCTTCTCACCCACAACTACCAGCCTTCTCCCCACAAATTGGACATTTTCTTCCAGAAATGCCTCATTTCTCCCAAATAGATCACATCTTCTCCAAGAAATACCACGTTTCCCCCTTCAAATAGGACCTTTTCACCCACAAGTACCTCTTTTATCCCCAAAAGAGGATAGTTTCTTCCGGAAAGGCCACATTTCTCCCAAATAGATCACATCTTCTCCAAGAAATACCAGGTTTCCCCCTTCAAATAGGACCTTTTCAACCACAAATACCTGTTTTATCCCCAAAATACGACAGTTTCTTCCAGAAATGCCACATTTCTCCCAAATATAGCACATCTTCTCCAAGAAATACCACCTTTCCCCCTTGAATTAGGACCTTTTCACCATGAAATACCTCATTTATCCCCAAAAGAGGACAGTTTCTTCCAGAAATGCCACATTTCTCCCAAATAGATCACATCTTCTCCAAGAAATACCAGGTATCCGACTTCAAATAGAACCTTTTCAACCACTAATACCTCTTTTATCCCCAAAAGAGGACAGTTTCTTCCAGATAGGCCACATTTCTCTCAAATATATCACATCTTCTCCAAGAAATACCAGGATTTCTCCTGAAATAGGACCTTCTCACCCACAACTACCAGCCTTCTCCCCCCAAATTAGACATTTTCTTCCAGAAATGCCACATTTCTCCCAAATATAGCACATCTTCTCCAAGAAATACCAGGTTTCCCCCTTGAATTAGGACCTTTTCTCCATGAAATACCTCTTTAATCCCCAAAAGAGGACAGTTTCTTCCAGAAATGCCACATTTCTCCCAAATATATCACATCTTCTCCAAGAAATACCAGGTTTCCCCCTGGAAATAGGACCTTTTCACCCACTAATACCTCTTTTATCCCCAAAAGAGGACAGTTTCTTCCGGAAAGGCCATATTTCTCCCAAATATATCACATCTTCTCCAAGAAATGCCAGGATTCCTCCTGAAATAGGACCTTCTCACCCAAAACTACCAGTCTTCTCCCCCCAAAATGGACATTTTTTTTCCAGAAATGCCACATTTCTCCCAAATATATCACATCTTCTCCAAGAAATACCAGGATTCCTCCAGAAATAGGACCTTCTCACCCAAAACTAGCAGCCTTCTCCCCCCAAATTGGACATTTTCTTCCAGAAAGGCCACATTTCTCCCAAATAGATCACATCTTCTCCAAGAAATACCAGGTTTCCCCCTTCAAATAGGACCTTTTCACCCACAAGTACCTCTTTTATCCCCAAAAGAGGACAGTTTCTTCCAGAAATGCCACATTTCTCCCAAATAGATCACATCTTCTCCAAGAAATACCAGGTTTCCCCCTTCAAATAGGACCTTTTCTCCCACAAAAACCTGTTTTATCCCCAAAATAGGACAGTTTCTTCCAGACATGCCACATTTCTACCAAATATATCACATCTTCTCCAAGAAATACCAGCTTTCCCCCTTCAAATAGGACCTTTTCACCCACAAATACCTCTTTTATCCCCAAAAGAGGACAGTTTCTTCCAGAAATGCCACATTTCTCCCAAATATAGCACATCTCCTCCAAGAAATACAAGGATTCCTCCTGAAATAGGACCTTTTCTCCCACAAGTACCAGCCTTCTCCCCCCAAATTAGTCATTTTCTTCCAGAAATGCCACATTTCTCCCAAATAGATCACATCTTCTCCAAGAAATACCAGGTTTTCCCCTGGAAATAGGAACTTTTCACCCACACATACCTCTTTTATCCCCAAAAGAGGACAGTTTCTTCCAGAAATGCCACATTTCTCCCAAATATATCACATCTTCTCCAAGAAATACCAGGGTTCCCCTTTCAAATAGGACCTTTTCACCCACAAATACCTCTTTTATCCCAAAAATAGGACAGTTTCTTCCAGAAATGCCACATTTCTCCCAAATATATCACATCTTCTCCTAGAAATACCAGCTTTCCCCCTTCAAATAGGACCTTTTCACCCACAAATACCTGTTTTATCCCCAAAATAGGACAGTTTCTTCCAGAAATGCCACATTTCTCCCAAATAGATCACATCTTCTCCAAGAAATACCAGGATTCCTCCTGAAATATGACCTTCTCACCCACAACAACCAGCCTTCTCCCCCCAAACAGGTCATTTTCTTCCAGAAAAGCCACATTTCTCCCAAATATATCACATCTTCTCCAAGAAATACCACGTTTCCCCCTTCAAATAGGACCTTTTCACCCACAAATACCTGTTCTATCCCCAAAAGTGGACACTTTCTTCCGGAAATGCCACATTTCTCCCAAATAGATCACATCTCCTCCAAGAAATACCAGCTTTCCCCCTTCAAATAGGACCTTTTCAACCACAAATACCTGTTTTATCCCCAAAAGAGGATATTTTCTTCCAGAAATGCCACATTTCTCCCAAATATATCACATCTTCCCCAAGAAATACCAGGGTTCCCCCTTCAAATAGGACCTTTTCAACCACTAATACCTCTTTTATCCCCAAAAGAGGACAGTTTCTTCCGGAAAGGCCACATTTCTCCCAAATATATCACATCTTCTCCAAGAAATGCCAGGATTCCTCCTGAAATAGGACCTTCTCACCCAAAACTACCAGCCTTCTCCCCCCAAATTGGACATTTTCTTCCAGAAATGCCACATTTCTCCCAAATAGATCACATCTTCTCCAAGAAATACCAGCCTTCCCCCTTCAAATAGGATCTTTTCTCCCACAAATACCTGTTTTATCCCCCAAATAGGACAGTTTCTGCCAGACATGCCACATTTCTCCCAAACATATCACATCTCCTCCAAAAAATACCAGGATTCCTCCTGAAATAGGACCTTTTCTCCCAAAAGTACCAGCCTTCTCCCCCAATATAGGACATTTTCTTCCAGACATGCCACATTTCTCCCAAATATATCACATCTTCTCCAAGAAATACCCGGTTTTCCCCTGGAAATAGGACCTTTTCACCCACACATACCTCTTTTATCCCCAAAATAGGACAGTTTCTTCCAGACATGCCACATTTCTCCCAAATAGATCACATCTTCTCCAAGAAATACCAGCTTTCCCCCTTCAAATAGGACCTTTTCACCCACAAATACCTCTTTTATCCCCAAAAGAGGACAGTTTCTTCCAGAAATGCCACATTTCTCCCAAATATATCACATCTTCTCCAAGAAATACCAGGATTCCTCCTGAAATAGGACCTTCTCACCCACAACTACCAGCCTTCTCCCCACAAATTGGACATTTTCTTCCAGAAATGCCTCATTTCTCCCAAATAGATCACATCTTCTCCAAGAAATACCACGTTTCCCCCTTCAAATAGGACCTTTTCACCCACAAGTACCTCTTTTATCCCCAAAAGAGGACAGTTTCTTCCGGAAAGGCCACATTTCTCCCAAATAGATCACATCTTCTCCAAGAAATACCAGGTTTCCCCCTTCAAATAGGACCTTTTCAACCACAAATACCTGTTTTATCCCCAAAATACGACAGTTTCTTCCAGAAATGCCACATTTCTCCCAAATATAGCACATCTTCTCCAAGAAATACCACCTTTCCCCCTTGAATTAGGACCTTTTCACCATGAAATACCTCATTTATCCCCAAAAGAGGACAGTTTCTTCCAGAAATGCCACATTTCTCCCAAATAGATCACATCTTCTCCAAGAAATACCAGGTATCCGACTTCAAATAGAACCTTTTCAACCACTAATACCTCTTTTATCCCCAAAAGAGGACAGTTTCTTCCAGATAGGCCACATTTCTCTCAAATATATCACATCTTCTCCAAGAAATACCAGGATTTCTCCTGAAATAGGACCTTCTCACCCACAACTACCAGCCTTCTCCCCCCAAATTAGACATTTTCTTCCAGAAATGCCACATTTCTCCCAAATATAGCACATCTTCTCCAAGAAATACCAGGTTTCCCCCTTGAATTAGGACCTTTTCTCCATGAAATACCTCTTTAATCCCCAAAAGAGGACAGTTTCTTCCAGAAATGCCACATTTCTCCCAAATATATCACATCTTCTCCAAGAAATACCAGGTTTCCCCCTGGAAATAGGACCTTTTCACCCACTAATACCTCTTTTATCCCCAAAAGAGGACAGTTTCTTCCGGAAAGGCCACATTTCTCCCAAATATATCACATCTTCTCCAAGAAATGCCAGGATTCCTCCTGAAATAGGACCTTCTCACCCAAAACTACCAGTCTTCTCCCCCCAAAATGGACATTTTTTTTCCAGAAATGCCACATTTCTCCCAAATATATCACATCTTCTCCAAGAAATACCAGGATTCCTCCTGAAATAGGACCTTCTCACCCAAAACTAGCAGCCTTCTCCCCCCAAATTGGACATTTTCTTCCAGAAAGGCCACATTTCTCCCAAATAGATCACATCTTCTCCAAGAAATACCAGGTTTCCCCCTTCAAATAGGACCTTTTCACCCACAAGTACCTCTTTTATCCGCAGAAGAGGACAGTTTCTTCCAGAAATGCCACATTTCTCCCAAATATATCACATCTTCTCCAAGAAATTCCAGGTTTCCCCCTTCAAATAGGACCTTTTCACCCACAAATACCTCTTTTATCCCCAAAAGAGGACATTTTCTTCCAGAAATGCCACATTTCTCCCAAATATATCACATCTTCTCCAAGAAATTCCAGGTTTCCCCCTTCATATAGGACCTTTTCACCCACAAATACCTCTTTTATCCCCAAAAGAGGACAGTTTCTTCCAGAAATGCCACATTTCTCCCAAATAGATCACATCTTCTCCAAGAAATACCAGGTTTCCCCCTTCAAATACAACGATTTCACCCACAAATACCTCTTTTATCCCCAAAAGAGGACAGTTTCTTCCAGAAATGCCACATTTCTCCCAAATAGATCACATCTTCTCCAAGAAATACCAGGTTTCCCCCTTCAAATACAGCGATTTCACCCACAAATACCTCTTTTATCCCCAAAAGAGGACAGTTTCTGCTAGAAATGCCACATTTCTCCCAAATATACCACATCTTCTCCAAGAAATACCACGTTTCCCCCTTCAAATAGGACCTTTTCACCCACAAATACCTCTTTTATCCCCAAAATAGGACAGTTTCTGCCAGACATGCCACATTTCTCCCAAATAGATCACATCTTCTCCAAGAAATACCAGGTTTCCCCCTTCAAATAGGACCTTTTCAATCACAAATACCTGTTTCATCCCTCAAATTGGACATATTCTTCCAGACATGCCAGATTTCTCCCAAATATATCACATCTTCTCCAAGAAATACCAGGGTTCCCCCTTCAAATAGGACCTTTTCACCCACAAATACCTCTTTTATCCCCAAAAGAGGACAGTTTCTTCCAGAAATGCCACATTTCTCCCAAATATATCATATCTTCTCCAAGAAATACCAGGTTTCCAACTTCAAATAGGACCTTTTCACCCACAAATACCTCTTTTATCCCCAAAAGAGGACAGTTTCTTCCAGAAATGCCACATTTCTCCCAAATAGATCACATCTTCTCCAAGAAATACCAGCTTTCCCCCTTCAAATAGGACCTTTTCACCCACAAATACCTCTTTTATCCCCAAAAGAGGACAGTTTCTTCCAGAAAGGCCACATTTCTCCCAAATAGATCACATCTCCTCCAAGAAATACCAGGATTCCTCCTGAAATAGGACCTTTTCTCCCACAAATACCAGCCTTCTCCCCCCAAATAGGACATTTTCTTCCAGACATGCCACATATCACCCAAATATATCACATCTTCTCCAAGAAATACCACGTTTCCCCCTTCAAATAGGACCTTTTCACCTACAAATACCTCTTTTAACCCCAAAATAGAACAGTTTCTTCCAGAAATGCCACATTTCTCCCAAATAGATCACATCTTCTCCAAGAAATACCCGGATACCCCCTTCAAATAGGACCTTTTCACCCACAAATACCTCTTTTATCCCCAAAAGAGGACAGTTTCTTCCGGAAAGGCCACATTTCTCTCAAATATATCACATCTTCTCCAAGAAATGCCAGGATTCCTCCTGAAATAGGACCTTCTCACCCAAAACTACCAGCCTTCTCCCCCCAAATTGGACATTTTTTTTCCAGAAAGGCCACATTTCTCCCAAATAGATCACATCTTCTCCAAGAAATACCACGGTTCCCCCTTCAAATAGGACCTTTTCAACCACTAATACCTCTTTTATCCCCAAAAGAGGACAGTTTCTTCCAGACATGCCACATTTCTCCCAAAAATATCACATCTCCTCCAAGAAATACCAGGATTCCTCCTGAAATAGGACCTTTTCTCCCACAAGTACCAGCCTTCTCCCCCCAAATAGGACATTTTCTTCCAGACATGCCACATTTCTCCCAAACATATCACATCTCCTCCAAGAAATACCAGCTTTCCCCCTTCAAATAGGAACTTTTCAACCACAAATACCTGTTTTATCCCCAAAAGAGGATATTTTCTTCCAGAAATGCCACATTTCTCCCAAATATATCACATCTTCCCCAAGAAATACCAGGGTTCCCCCTTCAAATAGGACCTTTTCAACCACTAATACCTCTTTTATCCCCAAAAGAGGACAGTTTCTTCCGGAAAGGCCACATTTCTCCCAAATATATCACATCTTCTCCAAGAAATGCCAGGATTCCTCCTGAAATAGGACCTTCTCACCCAAAACTACCAGCCTTCTCCCCCCAAATTGGACATTTTCTTCCAGAAATGCCACATTTCTCCCAAATAGATCACATCTTCTCCAAGAAATACCAGCCTTCCCCCTTCAAATAGGAACTTTTCTCCCACAAATACCTGTTTTATCCCCCAAATAGGACAGTTTCTGCCAGACATGCCACATTTCTCCCAAACATATCACATCTCCTCCAAAAAATACCAGGATTCCTCCTGAAATAGGACCTTTTCTCCCAAAAGTACCAGCCTTCTCCCCCAATATAGGACATTTTCTTCCAGACATGCCACATTTCTCCCAAATATATCACATCTTCTCCAAGAAATACCCGGTTTTCCCCTGGAAATAGGACCTTTTCACCCACACATACCTCTTTTATCCCCAAAAGAGGACAGTTTCTTCCAGACATGCCACATTTCTCCCAAATAGATCACATCTTCTCCAAGAAATACCAGGTTTCCCCCTTCAAATAGGACCTTTTCACCCACAAATACCTCTTTTATCCCCAAAAGAGGACAGTTTCTTCCAGAAATGCCACATTTCTCCCAAATATATCACATCTTCTCCAAGAAATACCAGGATTCCTCCTGAAATAGGACCTTCTCACCCACAACTACCAGCCTTCTCCCCACAAATTGGACATTTTCTTCCAGAAATGCCTCATTTCTCCCAAATAGATCACATCTTCTCCAAGAAATACCACGTTTCCCCCTTCAAATAGGACCTTTTCACCCACAAGTACCTCTTTTATCCCCAAAAGAGGACAGTTTCTTCCGGAAAGGCCACATTTCTCCCAAATAGATCACATCTTCTCCAAGATATACCACGTTTCCCCCTTCAAATAGGACCTTTTCAACCACAAATACCTGTTTTATCCCCAAAATACGACAGTTTCTTCCAGAAATGCCACATTTCTCCCAAATATATCACATCTTCTCCAAGAAATACCACCTTTCCCCCTTGAATTAGGACCTTTTCACCATGAAATACCTCATTTATCCCCAAAAGAGGACAGTTTCTTCCAGAAATGCCACATTTCTCCCAAATAGATCACATCTTCTCCAAGAAATACCAGGTATCCGACTTCAAATAGAACCTTTTCAACCACTAATACCTCTTTTATCCCCAAAAGAGGACAGTTTCTTCCAGATAGGCCACATTTCTCTCAAATATATCACATCTTCTCCAAGAAATACCAGGATTTCTCCTGAAATAGGACCTTCTCACCCACAACTACCAGCCTTCTCCCCCCAAATTAGACATTTTCTTCCAGAAATGCCACATTTCTCCCAAATATATCACATCTTCTCCAAGAAATACCAGGTTTCCCCCTTGAATTAGGACCTTTTCTCCATGAAATACCTCTTTAATCCCCAAAAGAGGACAGTTTCTTCCAGAAATGCCACATTTCTCCCAAATATATCACATCTTCTCCAAGAAATACCACGTTTCCCCCTTCACATAGGACCTTTTCACCCACTAATACCTCTTTTATCCCCAAAAGAGGACAGTTTCTTCCGGAAAGGCCACATTTCTCCCAAATATATCACATCTTCTCCAAGAAATGCCAGGATTCCTCCTGAAATAGGACCTTCTCACCCAAAACTACCAGTCTTCTCCCCCCAAAATGGACATTTTTTTTCCAGAAATGCCACATTTCTCCCAAATATATCACATCTTCTCCAAGAAATACCAGGTTTCCCCCTTCAAATAGGACCTTTTCACCCACAAATACCTCTTTTATCCCCAAAAGAGGACATTTTCTTCCAGAAATGCCACATTTCTCCAAAATATATCACATCTTCTCCAAGAAATACCAGGTTTCCCCCTTCAAATAGGACCTTTTCTCCCACAAATACCTGTTTTATCCCCAAAAGAGGACAGTTTCTTCCAGAAATGCCAGATTTCTCCCAAATAGATCACATCTTCTCCAAGAAATACCAGGTTTCCCCCTTCAAATACAACGATTTCACCCACAAATACCTCTTTTATCCCCAAAAGAGGACAGTTTCTTCCAGAAATGCCACATTTCTCCCAAATAGATCACATCTTCTCCAAGAAATACCAGGTTTCCCCCTTCAAATACAACGATTTCACCCACAAATACCTCTTTTATCCCCAAAAGAGGACAGTTTCTGCTAGAAATGCCACATTTCTCCCAAATATACCACATCTTCTCCAAGAAATACCAGGGTTCCCCCTTCAAATAGGACCTTTTCACCCACAAATACCTCTTTTATCCCCAAAATAGGACAGTTTCTGCCAGACATGCCACATTTCTCCCAAATATATCACATCTTCTCCAAGAAATACCAGGTTTCCCCCTTCAAATAGGACCTTTTCAACCACAAATACCTGTTTCATCCCTCAAATTGGACATATTCTTCCAGACATGCCAGATTTCTCCCAAATATATCACATCTTCTCCAAGAAATACCAGGGTTCCCCCTTCAAATAGGACCTTTTCACCAACAAATACCTCTTTTATCCCCAAAAGAGGACAGTTTCTTCCAGAAATGCCACATTTCTCCCAAATATATCATATCTTCTCCAAGAAATACCAGGTTTCCAACTTCAAATAGGACCTTTTCACCCACAAATACCTGTTTTATCCCCAAAAGAGGACAGTTTCTTCCAGAAATGCCACATTTCTCCCAAATAGATCACATCTTCTCCAAGAAATACCAGGTTTCCCCCTTCAAATAGGACCTTTTCACCCACAAATACCTCTTTTATCCCCAAAAGAGGACAGTTTCTTCCAGAAAGGCCACATTTCTCCCAAATAGATCACATCTCCTCCAAGAAATACCAGGATTCCTCCTGAAATAAGACCTTTTCTCCCACAAATACCAGCCTTCTCCCCCCAAATAGGACATTTTCTTCCAGACATGCCACATATCACCCAAATATACCACATCTTCTCCAAGAAATACCACGTTTCCCCCTTCAAATAGGACATTTTCACCTCCAAATACCTCTTTTAACCCCAAAATAGAACAGTTTCTTCCAGAAATGCCACATTTCTCCCAAATAGATCACATCTTCTCCAAGAAATACCCGGATAACCCCTTCAAATAGGACCTTTTCACCCACAAATACCTCTTTTATCCCCAAAAGAGGACAGTTTCTTCCGGAAAGGCCACATTTCTCCCAAATATATCACATCTTCTCCAAGAAATGCCAGGATTCCTCCTGAAATAGGACCTTCTCACCCAAAACTACCAGCCTTCTCCCCCCAAATTGGACATTTTTTTTCCAGAAAGGCCACATTTCTCCCAAATAAATCACATCTTCTCCAAGAAATACCACGGTTCCCCCTTCAAATAGAACCTTTTCAACCACTAATACCTCTTTTATCCCCAAAAGAGGACAGTTTCTTCCAGACATGCCACATTTCTCCCAAAAATATCACATCTCCTCCAAGAAATACCAGGATTCCTCCTGAAATAGGACCTTTTCTCCCACAAGTACCAGCCTTCTCCCCCCAAATAGGACATTTTCTTCCAGACATGCCACATTTCTCCCAAGTATATCATATCTTCTCCAAGATATACCAGGGTTCCCCCTTCAAATAGGACCTTTTCACCCACAAGTACCTGTTTTATCCCCAAAATAGGACAGTTTCTTCCAGACATGCCACATTTCTCCCAAATATATCACATCTCCTCCAAGAAATACCAGGATTTCTCCTGTAATAGGACCTTTTCTCCCACAAATACCAGCCTTCTCCGCCCAAATAGGACATTTTCTTCCAGACATGCCACATATCACCCAAATATATCACATCTTCTCCAAGAAATACCAGGTTTTCCCCTGGAAATAGGACCTTTTCTCCCACAAATACCTGTTTTATCCCCAAAAGAGGACAGTTTCTTCCAGAAATGCCACATTTCTCCCAAATATATCACATCTTCTCCAAGAAATACCAGGTTTCCCCCTTCAAATAGGACCTTTTCACCCACAAATACCTCTTTTATCCCCAAAAGAGGACAGTTTCTGCCAGAAATGCCACATTTCTCCCAAATAGATCACATCTTCTCCAAGAAATACCAGGTTTCCCCCTTCAAATAGGACCTTTTCAACCACAAATACCTGTTTTATCCCCAAAATACGACAGTTTCTTCCAGAAATGCCACATTTCTCCCAAATATAGCACATCTTCTCCAAGAAATACCACCTTTCCCCCTTGAATTAGGACCTTTTCACCATGAAATACCTCATTTATCCCCAAAAGAGGACAGTTTCTTCCAGAAATGCCACATTTCTCCCAAATAGATCACATCTTCTCCAAGAAATACCAGGTATCCGACTTCAAATAGAACCTTTTCAACCACTAATACCTCTTTTATCCCCAAAAGAGGACAGTTTCTTCCAGAAAGGCCACATTTCTCCCAAATATATCACATCTTCTCCAAGAAATACCAGGATTTCTCCTGAAATAGGACTTTCTCACCCACAACTACCAGCCTTCTCCCCCCAAATTGGACATTTTCTTCCAGAAATGCCACATTTCTCCCAAGCATATCACATCTTCTCCAAGAAATACCAGGTTTCCCCCTTGAATTAGGACCTTTTCTCCATGAAATACCTCTTTAATCCCCAAAAGAGGACAGTTTCTTCCAGAAATGCCTCATTTCTCCCAAATAGAACACATCTTCTCCAAGAAATACCAGGTTTCCCCCTTCAAATAGGACCTTTTCACCCACAAGTACCTCTTTTATCCCCAAAAGAGGACAGTTTCTTCCGGAAAGGCCACATTTCTCCCAAATAGATCACATCTTCTCCAAGAAATACCAGGTTTCCCCCTTCAAATAGGACCTTTTCAACCACAAATACCTGTTTTATCCCCAAAATACGACAGTTTCTTGCAGAAATGCCACATTTCTCCCAAATATAGCACATCTTCTCCAAGAAATACCACCTTTCCCCCTTGAATTAGGACCTTTTCACCATGAAATACCTCATTTATCCCCAAAAGAGGACAGTTTCTTCCAGAAATGCCACATTTCTCCCAAATAGATCACATCTTCTCCAAGAAATACCAGGTATCCGACTTCAAATAGAACCTTTTCAACCACTAATACCTCTTTTATCCCCAAAAGAGGACAGTTTCTTCCAGATAGGCCACATTTCTCTCAAATATATCACATCTTCTCCAAGAAATACCAGGATTTCTCCTGAAATAGGACCTTCTCACCCACAACTACCAGCATTCTCCCCCCAAATTAGTCATTTTCTTCCAGAAATGCCACATTTCTCCCAAATAGATCACATCTTCTCCAAGAAATACCAGGTTTCCCCCTTGAATTAGGACCTTTTCTCCATGAAATACCTCTTTAATCCCCAAAAGAGGACAGTTTCTTCCAGAAATGCCACATTTCTCCCAAATATATCACATCTTCTCCAAGAAATACCAGGTTTCCCCCTTCAAATAGGACCTTTTCACCCACTAATACCTCTTTTATCCCCAAAAGAGGACAGTTTCTTCCGGAAAGGCCACATTTCTCCCAAATATATCACATCTTCTCCAAGAAATACCAGGATTCCTCCTGAAATAGGACCTTCTCACCCAAAACTACCAGTCTTCTCCCCCCAAAATGAACATTTTTTTTCCAGAAATGCCACATTTCTCCCAAATATATCACATCTTCTCCAAGAAATACCAGGATTCCTCCTGAAATAGGACCTTCTCACCCAAAACTAGCAGCCTTCTCCCCCCAAATTGGACATTTTCTTCCAGAAAGGCCACATTTCTCCCAAATAGATCACATCTTCTCCAAGAAATACCAGGTTTCCCCCTTCAAATAGGACCTTTTCACCCACAAGCACCTCTTTTATCCCCAAAGGAGGACAGTTTCTTCCAGAAATGCCACATTTCTCCCAAATATATCACATCTTCTCCAAGAAATTCCAGGTTTCCCCCTTCAAATAGGACCTTTTCACCCACAAATACCTCTTTTATCCCCAAAAGAGGACAGTTTCTTCCAGAAATGCCAGATTTCTCCCAAATATATCACATCTTCTCCAAGAAATAACAGGTTTCCCCCTTCAAATACAACGATTTCACCCACAAATACCTCTTTTATCCCCAAAAGAGGACAGTTTCTTCCAGAAATGCCACATTTCTCCCAAATAGATCACATCTTCTCCAAGAAATACCAGGTTTCCCCCTTCAAATACAACGATTTCACCCACAAATTCCTCTTTTATCCCCAAAAGAGGACAGTTTCTGCCAGAAATGCCACATTTCTCCCAAATATACCACATCTTCTCCAAGAAATACCACGCTTCCCCATTCAAATAGGACCTTTTCTCCCACAAATACCTCTTTTATCCCCAAAATAGGACAGTTTCTGCCAGACATGCCACATTTCTCCCAAATAGATCACATCTTCTCCAAGAAATACCAGGTTTCCCCCTTCAAATAGGACCTTTTCAACCACAAATACCAGTTTCATCCCTCAAATTGGACATATTCTTCCAGACATGCCAGATTTCTCCCAAATATATCACATCTTCTCCAAGAAATACCAGGGTTCCCCCTTCAAATAGGACCTTTTCACCCACAAATACCTCTTTTATCCCCAAAAGAGGACAGTTTCTTCCAGAAATGCCACATTTCTCCCAAATATATCATATCTTCTCCAAGAAATACCAGGTTTCCAACTTCAAATAGGACCTTTTCACCCACAAATACCTCTTTTATCCCCAAAAGAGGACAGTTTCTTCCAGAAAGGCCACATTTCTCCCAAATAGATCACATCTCCTCCAAGAAATACCAGGATTCCTCCTGAAATAGGACCTTTTCTCCCACAAATACCAGCCTTCTCCCCCCAAATAGGACATTTTCTTCCAGACATGCCACATATCACCCAAATATATCACATCTTCTCCAAGAAATACCACGTTTCCCCCTTCAAATAGGACCTTTTCACCTACAAATACCTCTTTTAACCCCAAAATAGAACAGTTTCTTCCAGAAATGCCACATTTCTCCCAAATAGATCACATCTTCTCCAAGAAATACCCGGATACCCCCTTCAAATAGGACCTTTTCACCCACAAATACCTCTTTTATCCACAAAAGAGGACAGTTTCTTCCGGAAAGGCCACATTTCTCTCAAATATATCACATCTTCTCCAAGAAATGCCAGGATTCCTCCTGAAATAGGACCTTCTCACCCAAAACTACCAGCCTTCTCCCCCCAAATTGGACATTTTTTTTCCAGAAAGGCCACATTTCTCCCAAATAGATCACATCTTCTCCAAGAAATACCACGGTTCCCCCTTCAAATAGGACCTTTTCAACCACTAATACCTCTTTTATCCCCAAAAGAGGACAGTTTCTTCCAGACATGCCACATTTCTCCCAAAAATATCACATCTCCTCCAAGAAATACCAGGATTCCTCCTGAAATAGGACCTTTTCTCCCACAAGTACCAGCCTTCTCCCCCCAAATAGGACATTTTCTTCCAGACATGCCACATTTCTCCCAAGTATATCATATCTTCTCCAAGATATACCAGGGTTCCCCCTTCAAATAGGACCTTTTCACCCACAAGTACCTGTTTTATCCCCAAAATAGGACAGTTTCTTCCAGACATGCCACATTTCTCCCAAACATATCACATCTCCTCCAAGAAATACCAGGATTTCTCCTGTAATAGGACCTTTTCTCCCACAAATACCAGCCTTCTCCGCCCAAATAGGACATTTTCTTCCAGACATGCCACATATCACCCAAATATATCACATCTTCTCCAAGAAATACCAGGTTTTCCCCTGGAAATAGGACCTTTTCTCCCACAAATACCTGTTTTATCCCCAAAAGAGGACAGTTTCTGCCAGAAATGCCACATTTCTCCCAAATATATCACATCTTCTCCAAGAAATACCAGGTTTCCCCCTTCAAATAGGACCTTTTCACCCACAAATACCTCTTTTATCCCCAAAAGAGGACAGTTTCTTCCGGAAAGGCCACATTTCTCCCAAATAGATCACATCTTCTCCAAGAAATACCAGGTTTCCCCCTTCAAATAGGACCTTTTCAACCACAAATACCTGTTTTATCCCCAAAATACGACAGTTTCTTCCAGAAATGCCACATTTCTCCCAAATATAGCACATCTTCTCCAAGAAATACCACCTTTCCCCCTTGAATTAGGACCTTTTCACCATGAAATACCTCATTTATCCCCAAAAGAGGACAGTTTCTTCCAGAAATGCCACATTTCTCCCAAATAGATGACATCTTCTCCAAGAAATACCAGGTATCCGACTTCAAATAGAACCTTTTCAACCACTAATACCTCTTTTATCCCCAAAAGAGGACAGTTTCTTCCAGAAAGGCCACATTTCTCCCAAATATATCACATCTTCTCCAAGAAATATCAGGATTTCTCCTGAAATAGGACCTTCTCACCCACAACTACCAGCCTTCTCCCCCCAAATTGGACATTTTCTTCCAGAAATGCCACATTTCTCCCAAATATATCACATCTTCTCCAAGAAATACCAGGTTTCCCCCTTGAATTAGGACCTTTTCTCCATGAAATACCTCTTTAATCCCCAAAAGAGGACAGTTTCTTCCAGAAATGCCACATTTCTCCCAAATATATCACATCTTCTCCAAGAAATACCAGGTTTCCCCCTGGAAATAGGACCTTTTCACCCACTAATACCTCTTTTATCCCCAAAAGTGGACAGTTTCTTCCGGATAGGCCACATTTCTCCCAAATATATCACATCTTCTCCAAGAAATGCCAGGATTCCTCCTGAAATAGGACCTTCTCACCCAAAACTACCAGTCTTCTCCCCCCAAATTGGACATTTTTTTTACAGAAATGCCACATTTCTCCCAAATATATCACATCTTCTCCAAGAAATACCAGGATTCCTCCTGAAATAGGACCTTCTCACCCAAAACTAGCAGCCTTCTCCCCCCAAATTGGACATTTTCTTCCAGAAATGCCACATTTCTCCCAAATATATCACATCTTCTCCAAGAAATACCAGGTTTCCCCCTTCAAATAGGACCTTTTCACCCACAAATACCTCTTTTATCCCCAAAAGAGGACATTTTCTTCCAGGAATGCCAGATTTCTCCCAAATATATCACATCTTCTCCAAGAAATAACAGCTTTCCCCCTTCAAATAGGACCTTTTCACCCACAAAAACCTCTTTTATCCCCAAAAGACGACAGTTTCTTCCAGAAATGCCACATTTCTCCCAAATATATCACATCTTCTCCAAGAAATACCAGGGTTCCCCCTTCAAATACAACGATTTCACCCACAAATACCTCTTTTATCCCCAAAAGAGGACAGTTTCTTCCAGAAATGCCACATTTCTCCCAAATAGATCACATCTTCTCCAAGAAATACCAGGTTTCCCCCTTCAAATACAAAGATTTCACCCACAAATACCTCTTTTATCCCCAAAAGAGGACAGTTTCTGCCAGAAATGCCACATTTCTCCCAAATATACCACATCTTCTCCAGGAAATACCACGTTTCCCCCTTCAAATAGGACCTTTTCACCCACAAATACCTCTTTTATCCCCAAAATAGGACAGTTTCTGCCAGACATGCCACATTTCTCCCAAATATATCACATCTTCTCCAAGAAATACCAGGTTTCCCCCTTCAAATAGGACCTTTTCAACCACAAATACCTGTTTCATCCCTCAAATTGGACATATTCTTCCAGACATGCCAGATTTCTCCCAAATATATCACATCTTCTCCAAGAAATACCAGGGTTCCAACTTCAAATAGGACCTTTTCACCCACAAATACCTCTTTTATCCCCAAAAGAGGACAGTTTCTTCCAGAAATGCCACATTTCTCCCAAATATATCATATCTTCTCCAAGAAATACCAGGTTTCCCCCTTCAAATAGCAAATTTTCACCCACAAATACCTGTTTTATCCCCAAAAGAGGACAGTTTCTTCCAGAAATGCCACATTTCTCCCAAATAGATCACATCTTCTGCAAGAAATACCAGGTTTCCCCCTTCATATAGGACCTTTTCACCCACAAATACCTCTTTTATCCCCAAAAGAGGACAGTTTCTTCCAGAAAGGCCACATTTCTCCCAAATAGATCACATCTCCTCTAAGAAATACCAGGATTCCTCCTGAAATAGGACCTTTTCTCCCACAAATACCAGCCTTCTCCCCCCAAATAGGACATTTTCTTCCAGACATGCCACATATCACCCAAATATATCACATCTTCTCCAAGAAATACCACGTTTCCCCCTTCAAATAGGACCTTTTCACCTCCAAATACCTCTTTTAACCCCAAAATAGAACAGTTTCTTCCAGAAATGCCACACTTCTCCCAAATATATCACATCTTCTCCAAGAAATACCCGGATACCCCCTTCAAATAGGACCTTTTCACCCACAAATACCTCTTTTATCCCCAAAAGAGGACAGTTTCTTCCGGAAAGGCCACATTTCTCCCAAATATATCACATCTCCTCCAAGAAATGCCAGGATTCCTCCTGAAATAGGACCTTCTCACCCAAAACTACAAGCCTTCTCCCCCCAAATTGGACATTTTTTTTCCAGATAGGCCACATTTCTCCCAAATAGATCACATCTTCTCCAAGAAATACCACGGTTCCCCCTTCAAATAGGACCTTTTCAACCACTAATACCTCTTTTATCCCCAAAAGAGGACAGTTTCTTCCAGACATGCCACATTTCTCCCAAAAATATCACATCTCCTCCAAGAAATACCAGGATTCCTCCTGAAATAGGACCTTTTCTCCCACAAGTACCAGCCTTCTCCCCCCAAATAGGACATTTTCTTCCAGACATGCCACATTTCTCCCAAGTATATCATATCTTCTCCAAGATATACCAGGGTTCCCCCTTCAAATAGGACCTTTTCACCCACAAGTACCTGTTTTATCCCCAAAATAGGACAGTTTCTTCCAGACATGCCACATTTCTCCCAAACATATCACATCTCCTCCAAGAAATACCAGGATTTCTCCTGTAATAGGACCTTTTCTCCCACAAATACCAGCCTTCTCCGCCCAAATAGGACATTTTCTTCCAGACATGCCACATATCACCCAAATATATCACATCTTCTCCAAGAAATACCAGGTTTTCCCCTGGAAATAGGACCTTTTCACCCACAAATACCTGTTTTATCCCCAAAAGAGGACAGTTTCTTCCAGAAATGCCACATTTCTCCCAAATAGATCACATCTTCTCCAAGAAATACCAGGGTTCCCCCTTCAAATAGGACCTTTTCACCCACAAATACCTCTTTTATCCCCAAATGAGGACAGTTTCTTCCAGAAAGGCCACATTTCTCCCAAATATATCACATCTTCTCCAAGAAATACCAGGATTCCTCCAGGAAATAGGACCTTTTCACCCACAAATACCTCTTTTATCCCTCAAATAGGACAGTTTCTTCCAGAAATGCCACATTTCTCCCAAATATATCACATCTTCTCCAAGAAATACCAGGATTCCTCCTGAAATAGGGCCTTTTCTCCCTCAAATACCAGCCTTCTCCCCCCAAATAGGACAGTTTCTTCCAGAAATGCCAGATTTCTCCCAAATAGATCACATCTTCTCCAAGAAATACCAGGTTTCCCCCTTCAAATAGGACCTTATCACCCACAAATACCTCTTTGATGCCCAAAAGAGGACAGTTTCTTCCAGACATGCCACATTTCTCCCAAACATATCACATCTTCTCCAAGAAATACCAGGTTTCCTCCTTGAAATAGGACCTTTTCACCCACAAATACCTGTTTTATCCCCAAAAGGGGACATTTTCTTCCATAAAGGCCACATTTCTCCCAAATATAGCACATCTTCTCCAAGAAATACCAGGTTTCCCCCTTCAAATAGGACCTTTTCACCCACAAATACCTCTTTTATCCCCAAAAGACGACAGTTTCTTCCAGAAATGCCACATTTCTCCCAAATAGATCACATCTTCTCCAAGAAATACCAGGTTTCCCCCTTCAAATAGGACCTTTTCACCCACAAATACCTGTTTGATCCCCAAAATTGGACAGTTTCTTCCAGAAAGGCCATATTTCTCCCAAATAGATCACATCTTCTCCAAGAAATACCAGCTTTCCCCCTTCAAATAGGACCTTTTCACCCACAAATACCTGTTTTATCCCCAAAAGAGGACAGTTTCTTCCAGAAAGGCCACATTTCTCCCAAATATATCACATCTTCTCCAAGAAATACCACGTTTCACCCTTCAAATAGGACCTTTTCACCCACAAATTCCTATTTATCCCCAAAATAGGACAGTTTCTTCCAGACATGCCACATTTCTCCCAAATATATCACATCTTCTCCAAGAAATACCAGGATTCCTCCTGAAATAGGACCTTCTCACCCAAAACTACCAGCCTTCTCCCCCCAAATTGGACATTTTCTTCCAGAAAGGCCACATTTCTCCCATATAGATCACATCTTCTCCAAGAAATACCAGGTTTCCCCCTTCAAATAGGACCTTTTCACCCACAAATACCTGTTTTATCCCCAAAATAGGACAGCTTCTTCCAGACATGCCACATTTCTCCCAAATAGATCACATCTTCTCCAAGAAATACCACGTTTCCCCCTTCATATAGGACTTTTTCACCCACAAATACCTCTTTTATCCCCAAAAGAGGACAGTTTCTTCCAGAAAGGCCACATTTCTCCCAAATATATCACATCTTCTCCAAGAAATACCAGGTTTCCAACTTCAAATAGGACCTTTTCAACCACAAATACCTGTTTTATCCCTCAAATTGGACATATTCTTCCCGAAATGCCAGATTTCTCCAAAATATATCACATCTTCTCCAAGAAATACCAGGTTTCCAACTTCAAATAGGACCTTTTCACCCACAAATACCTCTTTTATCCCCAAAAGAGGACAGTTTCTTCCAGAAATGCCACATTTCTCCCAAATATATCACATCTTCTCCAAGAAATACCAGGGTTCCCCCTTCAAATAGGACCTTTTCACCCACACATACCTCTTTTATCCCCAAAAGAGGACAGTTTCTTCCAGACATGCCACATTTCTCCCAAATATATCACATCTTCTCCAAGAAATACCAGGGTTCCCCCTTCAAATAGGACCTTTTCACCCACAAATACCTCTTTTATCCCCAAAAGAGGACAGTTTCTTCCAGAAATGCCACATTTCTCCCAAATATATCACATCTTCTCCAAGAAATAACAGGGTTCCCCCTTCAAATAGGACCTTTTCACCCACAAATACCTCTTTTATCCCCAAAAGAGGACAGTTTCTTCCAGAAAGGCCACATTTCTCCCAAATATATCACATCTTCTCCAAGAAATACCAGGTTTCCAACTTCAAATAGGACCTTTTCAACCACAAATACCTGTTTTATCCCTCAAATTGGACATATTCTTCCCGAAATGCCAGATTTCTCCAAAATATATCACATCTTCTCCAAGAAATACCAGGTTTCCAACTTCAAATAGGACCTTTTCACCCACAAATACCTCTTTTATCCCCAAAAGAGGACAGTTTCTTCCAGAAATGCCACATTTCTCCCAAATATATCATATCTTCTCCAAGAAATACCAGGTTTCCCCCTTCAAATAGGACCTTTTCACCCGCAAATACCTCTTTTATCCCCAAAAGAGGACAGTTTCTTCCAGAAATGCCACATTTCTCCCAAACATATCACATCTCCTCCAAGAAATACCAGGATTCCTCCTGAAATAGGACCTTTTCTCCCACAAGTACCAGCCTTCTCCCCCAATATAGGACATTTTCTTCCAGACATGCCACATTTCTCCCAAATATATCACATCTTCTCCAAGAAATACCAGGTTTTCCCCTGGAAATAGGACCTTTTCACCCACACATACCTCTTTTATCCCCAAAAGAGGACAGTTTCTTCCAGACATGCCACATTTCTCCCAAATATGCCACATATTCTCCAAGAAATACCAGGGTTCCCCCTTCAAATAGGACCTTTTCACCCACAAATACCTCTTTTATCCGCAAAAGAGGACAGTTTCTTCCAGACATGCCACATTTCTCCCAAATAGATCACATCTTCTCCAAGAAATACCAGGGTTCCCCCTTCAAATAGGACCTTTTCACCCACAAATACCTCTTTTATCCCCAAAGGAGGACAGTTTCTTCCAGAAATGCCACATTTCTCCCAAATAGATCACATCTTCTCCAAGAAATACCAGGATTCCTCCTGAAATAGGACCTTCTCACCCACAACTACCAGCCTTCTCCCCACAAATTGGACAGTTTCTTCCAGAAATGCCTCATTTCTCCCAAATAGATCACATCTTCTCCAAGAAATACCACGATTCCCCCTTCATATAGGACCTTTTCACCCACAAATACCTCCTTTTTTTCCCAATAGAGGACATATTCTTCCAGAAAGGCCACAATTCTCCCAAATATATCACATCTTCTCCAAGAAATACCAGGTTTCCTCCTTGAAATAGGACCTTTTCACCCACAAATACCTGTTTTATCCCCAAAAGGGGACATTTTCTTCCATAAAGGCCACATTTCTCCCAAATATAGCACATCTTCTCCAAGAAATACCAGGGTTCCCCCTTCAAATAGGACCTTTTCACCCACAAATACCTCTTTTATCCCCAAAATAGGACAGTTTCTTCCAGAAATGCCACATTTCTCCCAAATAGATCACATCTTCTCCAAGAAATACCAGGTTTCCCCCTTCAAATAGGACCTTTTCACCCACAAATACCTGTTTGATCCCCAAAAGAGGACAGTTTCTTCCAGAAAGGCCATATTTCTCCCAAATAGATCACATCTTCTCCAAGAAATACCAGGTTTCCCCCTTCAAATAGGACCTTTTCACCCACAAATACCTGTTTTATCCCCAAAAGAGGACAGTTTCTTCCAGACACGCCACATTTCTCCCAAATATATCACATCTTCTCCAAGAAATACCACGTTTCCCCCTTCAAATAGGACCTTTTCACCCACAAATTCCTATTTATCCCCAAAATAGGACAGTTTCTTCCAGACATGCCACATTTCTCCCAAATATATCACATCTTCTCCAAGAAATACCAGGATTCCTCCTGAAAGAGGACCTTCTCACCGAAAACTACCAGCCTTCTCCCCCCAAATGGGCCATTTTCTTCCAGACATGCCACATTTCTCCCAAATAGATCACATCTTCTCCAAGAAATACCAGCTTTCCCCCTTCAAATAGGACCTTTTCTCCCACAAATACCTGTTTTATCCCCAAAAGAGGACAGTTTCTTCCAGACATGCCACATTTCTCCCAAATATATCACATCTTCTCCAAGAAATACCAGGTTTCCCCCTTCAAATAGGACCTTTTCACCCACAAATACCTCTTTTATCCCCAAAAGAGGACAGTTTCTGCCAGACATGCCACATTTCTCCCAAATATATCACATCTTCTCCAAGAAATACCACGTTTCCCCCTTCATATAGGACCTTTTCACCCACAAATACCTCTTTTATCCCCAAAATAGGACAGTTTCTTCCAGAAAGGCCACATTTCTCCCAAATATATCACATCTTCTCCAAGAAATACCAGGTTTCCAACTTCAAATAGGACCTTTTCAACCACAAATACCTGTTTTATCCCTCAAATTGGACATATTCTTCCAGAAATGCCAGATTTCTCCCAAATATATCACATCTTCTCCAAGAAATACCAGGTTTCCAACTTCAAATAGGACCTTTTCACCCACAAATACCTCTTTTATCCCCAAAAGAGGACAGTTTCTTCCAGAAATGCCACATTTCTCCCAAATATATCATATCTTCTCCAAGAAATACCAGGGTTCCCCCTTCAAATAGGACCTTTTCACCCGCAAATACCTCTTTTATCCCCAAAAGAGGACAGTTTCTTCCAGAAAGGCCACATTTCTCCCAAACATATCACATCTCCTCCAAGAAATACCAGGATTCCTCCTGAAATAGGACCTTTTCTCCCACAAGTACCAGCCTTCTTCCCCAATATAGGACATTTTCTTCCAGACATGCCACATTTCTCCCAAATATATCACATCTTCTCCAAGAAATACCAGGTTTTCCCCTGGAAATAGGACCTTTTCACCCACACATACCTCTTTTATCCCCAAAAGAGGACAGTTTCTTCCAGACATGCCACATTTCTCCCAAATATATCACATCTTCTCCAAGAAATACCAGGGTTCCCCCTTCAAATAGGACCTTTTCACCCACAAATACCTCTTTTATCCCCAAAAGAGGACAGTTTCTTCCAGAAATGCCACATTTCTCCCAAATAGATCACATCTTCTCCAAGAAATACCAGGGTTCCCCCTTCAAATAGGACCTTTTCACCCACAAATACGTCTTTTATCCCCAAAATAGGACACTTTCTGCCTGAAATGCCAGATTTCTGCCAAATAGATCACATCTTCTCCAAGAAATACCAGGATTCCTCCTGAAATAGGACCTTTTCTCCCACAAATACCAGCCTTCTCCCACCAAATAGGACATTTTCTTTCAGAAAGGCCACATATCACCCAAATATATCACATCTTCTCCAAGAAATACCAGGTTTCCCCCTTCAAATAGGACCTTTTCTCCCACAAATACCTCTTTTATCCCCAAAAGAGGACAGTTTCTTCCAGAAATGCCACATTTCTCCCAAACATATCACATCTTCTCCAAGAAATACCAGGTTTTCCCAAGGAAATAGGACCTTTTCACCCACAAATACCTCTTTTATCCCCAAAAGAGGACAGTTTCCGCCAGACATGCCACATTTCTCCCAAATAGATCACATCTTCTCCAAGAAATACCAGCTTTCCCCCTTCAAATAGGACCTTTTCACCCACAAATACCTCTTTTATCCCCAAAAGAGGACAGTTTCTTCCAGAAATGCCACATTTCTCCCAAATAGATCACATCTTCTCCAAGAAATACCACGTTTCCCCCTTCAAATAGGACCTTTTCACCCACTAATACCAGTTTTATCCCCAAAACAGGAAACTTTCTTCCAGAAATGCCACATTTCTCCCAAATAGATCACATCTTCTCCAAGAAATACCACGTTTCCCCCTTCAAATAGGACCTTTTCACCCACAAATACCTGTTTTATCCCCAAAATAGGACAGCTTCTTCCAGACATGCCACATTTCTCCCAAATAGATCACATCTTCTCCAAGAAATACCAGCTTTCCCCCTTCAAATAGGACCTTTTCACCCACAAATACCTCTTTTATCCCCAAAAGAGGACAGTTTCTTGCAGAAATGCCACATTTCTCCCAAATAGATCACATCTTCTCCAAGAAATACCAGGTTTCCCCCTTCAAATACGTTTTCACCCACAAATACCTGTTTTATCCCCAAAAGAGGACAGTTTCTTCCAGAAATGCCACATTTCTCCCAAATATACCTCATCTTCTCCAAGAAATACCACTTTTCCCCCTTCAAATAGGACCTTTTCACCCACAAATACCTGTTTTATCCCCAAAAGACGACACATTCTTCCAGAAATGCCACATTTCTCCCAAATACATCACATCTTCTCCAAGAAATGCCAGGTTTCCCCCTTCAAATAGGACCTTTTCAACCACAAATACCTGTTTTATCCCTCAAATTGGACATATTCTTCCAGAAATGCCAGATTTCTCCCAAATATATCACATCTTCTCCAAGAAATACCACGTTTCCAACTTCAAATAGGACCTTTTCACCCACAAATACCTCTTTTATCCCCAAAAGAGGACAGTTTCTTCCAGAAAGGCCACATTTCTCCCAAATATATCATATCTTCTCCAAGGAATACCAGGTTTCCCCCTTCAAATAGGAAATTTTCACCCACAAATACCTCTTTTATCCCCAAAAGAGGACAGTTACTTCCAGAAATGCCACATTTCTCCCAAATATATCACATCTTCTCCAAGAAATACCACGTTTCCCCCTTCAAATAGGACCTTTTCACCCACAAATACCTCTTTTATCCCCAAAATAGGACACTTTCTGCCAGAAATGCCAAATTTCTCTCAAATAGATCACATCTCCTCCAAGAAATACCAGCTTTCCCCCTTCAAATAGGACCTTTTCTCCCACAAATACCTGTTTTATCCCCAAAAGAGGACAGTTTCTGCCAGACATGCCACATTTCTCCCAAATAGATCACATCTTCTCCAAGAAATACCAGGTTTCCCCCTTCAAATAGGACCTTATCACCCACAAATACCTCTTTTATCCCCAAAATTGGACAGTTTCTTCCAGAAATGCCACATTTCTCCCAAATAGATCACATCTTCTCCAAGAAATACCAGGGTTCCCCCTTCAAATAGGACCTTTTCACCCACACATACCTGTTTTATCCCTCAAATTGGACATATTCTTCCCAAAATGCCAGATTTCTCCCAAATATATCACATCTTCTCCAAGAAATACCAGGTTTCCTACTTCAAATAGGGCCTTTTCACCCACAAATACCTGTTTTATCCCCAAAAGAGGACAGTTTCTTCCAGAAATGCCACATTTCTCCCAAGCATATCACATCTTCTCATAGAATTACCAGGTTTCCCCCTTCAAATAGAACCTTTTCACCCACAAATACCTCTTTTATCCCCAAAATAGGACAGTTTCTTCCAGACATGCCACATTTCTCCCAAATATATCAAATCTCCTCCAAGAAATACCACTTTTCCCCCTTCAAATAGGACCTTTTCTCCCACAAATACCTGTTTTATCAACAAAACAGGACACTTTCTTCCAGAAATGCCACATTTCTCCCAAATATATCACATCTTCTCCAAGAAATACCAGGTTTCCCCCTTCAAATAGGACCTTTTCACCCACAAATACCTCTTTATCCCTCAAATTGGACAGTTTCTTCCAGAAATGCCTGATTTCTCCCAAATATATCACATCTTCTCCAAGAAATACCAGCTTTCCCCCTCCAAATAGGACCTTTTCTCCCACAAATACCTGTTTTATCCCCTAAAGAGGACAGTTTCTTCCAGACATGCCACATTTCTCCCAAATATACCACATCTTCTCCAAGAAATACCAGGTTTCCCCCTTCAAATAGGACCTTTTCTCCCACAAATACCTGTATTATCCCTCAAATAAGTCATTTTCTTCCAGAAATGCCACATTTCTCCCAAATATAGCACATCTTCTCCAAGAAATACCACGTTTCCCCCTTGTAATAAGACCTTTTCACCCACAAATACCTGTTTTATCCCCAAAATAGGACAGCTTCTTCCAGACATGCCACATTTCTCCCAAATAGATCACATCTTCTCCAAGAAATACCAGGGTTCCCCCTTCAAATAGGACCTTTTCACCCACAAATACCTCTTTTATCCCCAAAAGAGGACAGTTTCTTCCAGAAATGCCACATTTCTCCCAAATATAGCACATCTTCTCCAAGAAATACCAGGTTTCCCCCTTCAAATACAACGTTTTCACCCACAAATACCTCTTTTATCCCCAAAACAGGACAGTTTCTTCCAGAAATTCCACATTTCTCCCAAATATACCACATCTTCTCCAAGAAATACCACATTTCCCCCTTCAAATAGGACCTTTTCACCCACAAATACCTGTTTTATCCCCAAAAGACGACACTTTCTTCCAGAAATGCCACATTTCTCCCAAATAGATCACATCTTCTCCAAGAAATACCACGTTTCCCCCTTCAAATAGGACCTTTTCACCAACAAATACCTGTTTTATCCCTCAAATTGGACATATTCTTCCAGAAATGCCACATTTCTCCCAAATATATCACATCTTCTCCAAGAAATACCAGCTTTCCCCCTTCAAATAGGACCTTTTCACCCACAAATACCTCTTTTATCCCCAAAAGAGGACAGTTTCTTCCAGAAATGCCACATTTCTCCCAAATAGATCATATCTTCTCCAAGGAATACCAGCTTTCCCCCTTCAAATTGGAAATTTTCAACCACAAATACCTCTTTAATCCCCAAAAGAGGACAGTTTCTTCCAGAAAGGCCACATTTCTCCCAAATATATCACATCTTCTCCAAGAAATACCAGGGTTCCCCCTTCAAATAGGACCTTTTCACCCACAAATACGTCTTTTATCCCCAAAATAGGACACTTTCTGCCTGAAATGCCAGATTTCTCCCAAATAGATCACATCTTCTCCAAGAAATACCAGGATTCCTCCTGAAATAGGACCTTTTCTCCCACAAATACCAGCCTTCTCCCACCAAATAGGACATTTTCTTTCAGAAAGGCCACATATCACCCAAATATATCACATCTTCTCCAAGAAATACCAGCTTTCCCCCTTCAAATAGGACCTATTCTCCCACAAATACCTGTTTTATCCCCAAAAGAGGACAGTTTCTTCCAGAAATGCCACATTTCTCCCAAACATATCACATCTTCTCCAAGAAATACCAGGTTTTCCCAAGGAAATAGGACCTTTTCACCCACAAATACCTCTTTTATCCCCAAAAGAGGACAGTTTCCGCCAGACATGCCACATTTCTCCCAAATAGATCACATCTTCTCCAAGAAATACCAGGTTTCCCCCTTCAAATAGGACCTTTTCACCCACAAATACCTCTTTTATCCCCAAAAGAGGACAGTTTCTTCCAGAAAGGCCACATTTCTCCCAAATATATCACATCTTCTCCAAGAAATATCAGCTTTCCCCCTTCAAATAGGACCTTTTCTCCCACAAATACCTCTTTTATCTCCAAAAGAGGACAGTTTCTTCCAGAAATGCCACATTTCTCCCAAATAGATCACATCTTCTCCAAGAAATACCACGTTTCCCCCTTCAAATAGGACCTTTTCACCCACAAATACCAGTTTTATCCCCAAAACAGGAAACTTTCTTCCAGAAATGCCACATTTCTCCCAAATAGATCACATCTTCTCCAAGAAATACCACGTTTCCCCCTTCAAATAGGACCTTTTCACCCACAAATACCTGTTTTATCCCCAAAATAGGACAGCTTCTTCCAGACATGCCACATTTCTCCCAAATAGATCACATCTTCTCCAAGAAATACCAGCTTTCCCCCTTCAAATAGGACCTTTTCACCCACAAATACCTCTTTTATCCCCAAAAGAGGACAGTTTCTTGCAGAAATGCCACATTTCTCCCAAATATAGCACATCTTCTCCAAGAAATACCAGGTTTCCCCCTTCAAATACGTTTTCACCCACAAATACCTGTTTTATCCCCAAAACAGGACAGTTTCTTCCAGAAATGCCACATTTCTCCCAAATATACCACATCTTCTCCAAGAAATACCACTTTTCCCCCTTCAAATAGGACCTTTTCACCCACAAATACCTGTTTTATCCCCAAAAGACGACACATTCTTCCAGAAATGCCACATTTCTCCCAAATACATCACATCTTCTCCAAGAAATGCCAGGTTTCCCCCTTCAAATAGGACCTTTTCAACCACAAATACCTGTTTTATCCCTCAAATTGGACATATTCTTCCAGAAATGCCAGATTTCTCCCAAATATATCACATCTTCTCCAAGAAATACCACGTTTCCAACTTCAAATAGGACCTTTTCACCCACAAATACCTCTTTTATCCCCAAAAGAGGACAGTTTCTTCCAGAAATGCCACATTTCTCCCAAATATATCATATCTTCTCCAAGAAATACCAGGTTTCCCCCTTCAAATAGGAAATTTTCACCCACAAATACCTCTTTTATCCCCAAAAGAGGACAGTTACTTCCAGAAATGCCACATTTCTCCCAAATATATCACATCTTCTCCAAGAAATACCAGGTTTCCCCCTTCAAATAGGACCTTTTCACCCACAAATACCTCTTTTATCCCCAAAATAGGACACTTTCTGCCAGAAATGCCAGATTTCTCTCAAATAGATCACATCTCCTCCAAGAAATACCAGCTTTCCCCCTTCAAATAGGACCTTTTCTCCCACAAATACCTGTTTTATCCCCAAAGGAGGACAGTTTCTGCCAGACATGCCACATTTCTCCCAAATAGATCACATCTTCTCCAAGAAATACCAGGTTTCCCCCTTCAAATAGGACCTTTTCACCCACAAATACCTCTTTTATCCCCAAAATTGGACAGTTTCTTCCAGAAATGCCACATTTCTCCCAAATAGATCACATCTTCTCCAAGAAATACCACGTTTCCCCCTTCAAATAGGACCTTTTCACCCACACATACCTGTTTTATCCCTCAAATTGGACATATTCTTCCCAAAATGCCAGATTTCTCCCAAATATATCACATTTTCTCCAAGAAATACCAGGTTTCCAACTTCAAATAGGGCCTTTTCACCCACAAATACCTGTTTTATCCCCAAAAGAGGACAGTTTCCTCCAGAAATGCCACATTTCTCCCAAGCATATCACATCTTCTCATAGAATTACCAGGTTTCCCCCTTCAAATAGAACCTTTTCACCCACAAATACCTCTTTTATCCCCAAAATAGGACAGTTACTTCCAGAAATGCCACATTTCTCCCAAATATATCAAATCTCCTCCAAGAAATACCACTTTTCCCCCTTCAAATAGGACCTTTTCTCCCACAAATACCTGTTTTATCAACAAAACAGGACACTTTCTTCCAGAAATGCCACATTTCTCCCAAATATATCACATCTTCTCCAAGAAATACCAGGTTTCCCCCTTCAAATAGGACCTTTTCACCCACAAATACCTCTTTATCCCTCAAATAGGACAGTTTCTTCCAGAAATGCCTGATTTCTCCCAAATATATCACATCTTCTCCAAGAAATACCAGCTTTCCCCCTTCAAATAGGACCTTTTCTCCCACAAATACCTGTTTTATCCCCAAAAGAGGACAGTTTCTTCCAGACATGCCACATTTCTCCCAAATATACCACATCTTCTCCAAGAAATACCAGGTTTCCCCCTTCAAATAGGACCTTTTCTCCCACAAATACCTGTATTATCCCTCAAATAAGACATTTTCTTCCCGAAATGCCACATTTCTCCCAAATATAGCACATCTTCTCCAAGAAATACCACGTTTCCCCCTTGTAATAAGACCTTTTCACCCACAAATACCTCTTTTATCCCCAAAAGAGGACAGTTTCTTCCAGAAATGCCACATTTCTCCCAAATATATCACAGCTTCTCCAAGAAATACCAGGGTTCCCCCTTCAAATAGGACCTTTTCACCCTCAAATACCTCTTTTATCCCCAAAAGAGGACAGTTTCTTCCAGAAAGGCCACATTTCTCCCAAACATATCACATCTTCTCCAAGAAATACCACGTTTCCCCCTTCAAATAGGACCTTTTCACCCACAAAAAATTCTTTTATCCCCAAAATAGGACAGTTTCTGCCAGAAATGCCTGATTTCTCCCAAATATATCACAACTTCTCCAAGAAATACCAGGTTTTCCCCTTCAAATAGGACCTTTTCACCCACAAATACCTCTTTTATCCCTCAAATAGGTCAGTTTCTTCCAGACATGCCACATTTCTCCCAAATAGATCACATCTTCTCCAAGAAATACCAGGATTCCTCCTGAAATAGGGCCTTTTCTCCCACAAATACCAGCCTTCTCCCCCCAAACAGGACATTTTCTTCCAGAAATGCCACATTTCTCCCAAGCATATCACATCTTCTCCAAGAAATACCAGGTTTCCCCCTTCAAATAGGACCTTATCACCCACAAATACCTCTTTTATCCCCAAAAGACGACACATTCTTCCAGAAATGCCACATTTCTCCCAAATACATCACATCTTCTCCAAGAAATGCCAGGTTTCCCCCTTCAAATAGGACCTTTTCACCCACAAATACCTGTTTTATCCCTCAAATTGGACATATTCTTCCAGAAATGCCAGATTTCTCCCAAATATATCACATCTTCTCCAAGAAATACCACGTTTCCAACTTCAAATAGGACCTTTTCACCCACAAATACCTCTTTTATCCCCAAAAGAGGACAGTTTCTTCCAGAAATGCCACTTTTCTCCCAAATATATCATATCTTCTCCAAGAAATACCAGGTTTCCCCCTTCAAATAGGAAATTTTCACCCAGAAATACCTCTTTTATCCCCAAAAGAGGACAGTTACTTCCAGAAATGCCACATTTCTCCCAAATATATCACATCTTCTCCAAGAAATACCAGGGTTCCCCCTTCAAATAGGACCTTTTCACCCACAAATACCTCTTTTATCCCTAAAATAGGACACTTTCTGCCAGAAATGCCAGATTTCTCTCAAATAGATCACATCTCCTCCAAGAAATACCAGCTTTCCCCCTTCAAATAGGACCTTTTCTCCCACAAATACCGGTTTTATCCCCAAAAGAGGACAGTTTCTTCCAGAAATGCCACATTTCTCCCAAATATATCACCTCTTCTCCAAGAAATACCAGGTTTCCCCCTTCAAATAGGACCTTTTCTCCCACAAATACCTCTTTTATCCCCAAAAGAGGACAGTTTCTGCCAGACATGCCACATTTCTCCCAAATATAGCACATCTTCTCCAAGAAATACCACGTTTCCCCCTTCAAATAGGACCTTTTCACCCACAAATACCAGTTTTATCCCCAAAACAGGAAACTTTCTTCCAGAAATGCCACATTTCTCCCAAATATATCACATCTTCTCCAAGAAATACCACGTTTCCCCCTTCAAATAGGACCTTTTCACCCACAAATACCTGTTTTATCCCCAAAATATGACAGCTTCTTCCAGACATGCCACATTTCTCCCAAATAGATCACATCTTCTCCAAGAAATACCAGCTTTCCCCCTTCAAATAGGACCTTTTCACCCACAAATACCTCTTTTATCCCCAAAAGAGGACAGTTTCTTGCAGAAATGCCACATTTCTCCCAAATAGATCACATCTTCTCCAAGAAATACCAGGTTTCCCCCTTCAAATACGTTTTCACCCACAAATACCTGTTTTATCCCCAAAACAGGACAGTTTCTTCCAGAAATGCCACATTTCTCCCAAATATACCACATCTTCTCCAAGAAATACCACTTTTCCCCCTTCAAATAGGACCTTTTCACCCACAAATACCTGTTTTATCCCCAAAAGACGACACATTCTTCCAGAAATGCCACATTTCTCCCAAATAGATCACATCTTCTCCAAGAAATACCACGTTTCCAACTTCAAATAGGACCTTTTCACCCACAAATACCTCTTTTATCCCCAAAAGAGGACAGTTTCTTCCAGAAATGCCACATTTCTCCCAAATATATCATATCTTCTCCAAGAAATACCAGGTTTCCCCCTTCAAATACGAAATTTTCACCCACAAATACCTCTTTTATCCCCAAAAGAGGACAGTTACTTCCAGAAATGCCACATTTCTCCCAAATATATCACATCTTCTCCAAGAAATACCAGGGTTCCCCCTTCAAATAGGACCTTTTCACCCACAAATACCTCTTTTATCCCCAAAATAGAACACTTTCTGCCAGAAATGCCACATTTCTCTCAAATAGATCACATCTCCTCCAAGAAATACCAGCTTTCCCCCTTCAAATAGGACCTTTTCTCCCACAAATACCTGTTTTATCCCCAAAAGAGGACAGTTTCTGCCAGACATGCCACATTTCTCCCAAATAGATCACATCTTCTCCAAGAAATACCAGGTTTCCCCCTTCAAATAGGACCTTTTCACCCACAAATACCTCTTTTATCCCCAAAATTGGACAGTTTCTTCCAGAAATGCCACATTTCTCCCAAATAGATCACATCTTCTCCAAGAAATACCACGTTTCCCCCTTCAAATAGGACATTTTCACCCACACATACCTGTTTTATCCCTCAAATTGGACATATTCTTCCCAAAATGCCAGATTTCTCCCAAATATATCACATCTTCTCCAAGAAATACCAGGTTTCCAACTTCAAATAGGGCCTTTTCACCCACAAATACCTGTTTTATCCCCAAAAGAGGACAGTTTCTTCCAGAAATGCCAAATTTCTCCCAAGCATATCACATCTTCTCATAGAATTACCAGGTTTCCCCCTTCAAATAGAACCTTTTCACCCACAAATACCTCTTTTATCCCCAAAATAGGACAGTTTCTTCCAGACATGCCACATTTCTCCCAAATATATCAAATCTCCTCCAAGAAATACCACTTTTCCCCCTTCAAATAGGACCTTTTCTCCCACAAATACCTGTTTTATCAACAAAACAGGACACTTTCTTCCAGAAATGCCACATTTCTCCCAAATATATCACATCTTCTCCAAGAAATACCAGGTTTCCCCCTTCAAATAGGACCTTTTCACCCACAAATTCCTCTTTATCCCTCAAATAGGACAGTTTCTTCCAGAAATGCCTGATTTCTCCCAAATATATCACATCTTCTCCAAGAAATACCAGCTTTCCCCCTTCAAATAGGACCTTTTCTCCCACAAATACCTGTTTTATCCCCTAAAGAGGACAGTTTCTTCCAGACATGCCACATTTCTCCCAAATATACCACATCTTCTCCAAGAAATACCAGGTTTCCCCCTTCAAATAGGACCTTTTCTCCCACAAATACCTGTATTATCCCTCAAATAAGACATTTTCTTCCAGAAATGCCACATTTCTCCCAAATATAGCACATCTTCTCCAAGAAATACCACGTTTCCCCCTTGTAATAAGACCTTTTCACCCACAAATACCTCTTTTATCCCCAAAAGAGGACAGTTTCTTCCAGAAATGCCACATTTCTCCCAAATATATCACAGCTTCTCCAAGAAATACCAGGGTTCCCCCTTCAAATAGGACCTTTTCACCCTCAAATACCTCTTTTATCCCCAAAAGAGGACAGTTTCTTCCAGAAAGGCCACATTTCTCCCAAACATATCACATCTTCTCCAAGAAATACCACGTTTCCCCCTTCAAATAGGACCTTTTCACCCACAAAAAATTCTTTTATCCCCAAAATAGGACAGTTTCTGCCAGAAATGCCTGATTTCTCCCAAATATATCACAACTTCTCCAAGAAATACCAGGTTTTCCCCTTCAAATAGGACCTTTTCACCCACAAATACCTCTTTTATCCCTCAAATAGGTCAGTTTCTTCCAGACATGCCACATTTCTCCCAAATAGATCACATCTTCTCCAAGAAATACCAGGATTCCTCCTGAAATAGGGCCTTTTCTCCCACAAATACCAGCCTTCTCCCCCCAAACAGGACATTTTCTTCCAGAAATGCCACATTTCTCCCAAGCATATCACATCTTCTCCAAGAAATACCAGGTTTCCCCCTTCAAATAGGACCTTATCACCCACAAATACCTCTTTTATCCCCAAAAGACGACACATTCTTCCAGAAATGCCACATTTCTCCCAAATACATCACATCTTCTCCAAGAAATGCCAGGTTTCCCCCTTCAAATAGGACCTTTTCACCCACAAATACCTGTTTTATCCCTCAAATTGGACATATTCTTCCAGAAATGCCAGATTTCTCCCAAATATATCACATCTTCTCCAAGAAATACCACATTTCCAACTTCAAATAGGACCTTTTCACCCACAAATACCTCTTTTATCCCCAAAAGAGGACAGTTTCTTCCAGAAATGCCACTTTTCTCCCAAATAGATCATATCTTCTCCAAGAAATACCAGGTTTCCCCCTTCAAAAAGGAAATTTTCACCCACAAATACCTCTTTTATCCCCAAAAGAGGACAGTTACTTCCAGAAATGCCACATTTCTCCCAAATATATCACATCTTCTCCAAGAAATACCAGGGTTCCCCCTTCAAATTGGACCTTTTCACCCACAAATACCTCTTTTATCCCCAAAATAGGACACTTTCTGCCAGAAATGCCAGATTTCTCTCAAATAGATCACATCTCCTCCAAGAAATACCAGCTTTCCCCCTTCAAATAGGACCTTTTCTCCCACAAATACCTGTTTTATCCCCAAAAGAGGACAGTTTCTGCCAGACATGCCACATTTCTCCCAAATAGATCACATCTTCTCCAAGAAATACCAGCTTTCCCCCTTCAAATAGGACCTTATCACCCACAAATACCTCTTTTATCCCCAAAATTGGACAGTTTCTTCCAGACATGCCACATTTCTCCCAAATATATCACATCTTATCCAAGAAATACCACGTTTCCCCCTTCAAATAGGACCTTTTCACCCACACATACCTCTTTTATCCCTCAAATTGGACATATTCTTCCCAAAACGCCAGATTTCTCCCAAATATATCACATCTTCTCCAAGAAATACCAGGTTTCCAACTTCAAATAGGACCTTTTCACCCACAAATACCTGTTTTATCCCCAAAAGAGGACAGTTTCTTCCAGAAATGCCACATTTCTCCCAAGCATATCACATCTTCTCATAGAATTACCAGGTTTCCCCCTTCAAATAGAACCTTTTCACCCACAAATACCTTTTTATCCCCAAAACAGGACACTTTCTTCCAGACATGCCACATTTCTCCCAAATATATCAAATCTCCTCCAAGAAATACCACTTTTCCCCCTTCAAATTGGACCTTTTCTCCCACAAATACCTGTTTTATCAACAAAACAGGACACTTTCTTCCAGAAATGCCACATTTCTCCCAAATATATCACATCTTCTCCAAGAAATACCAGGTTTCCCCCTTCAAATAGGACCTATTCACCCACAAATACCTCTTTATCCCTCAAATAGGACAGTTTCTTCCAGAAATGCCTGATTTCTCCCAAATATATCACAGCTTCTCCAAGAAATACCAGCTTTCCCCCTTCAAATAGGACCTTTTCTCCCACAAATACCTGTTTTATCCCCTAAAGAGGACAGTTTCTTCCAGACATGCCACATTTCTCCCAAATATACCACATCTTCTCCAAGAAATACCAGGTTTCCCCCTTCAAATAGGACCTTTTCTCCCACAAATACCTGTATTATCCCTCAAATAGGACATTTTCTTCCAGAAATGCCACATTTCTCCCAAATATAGCACATCTTCTCCAAGAAATACCACGTTTCCCCCTTGTAATAAGACCTTTTCACCCAGAAATACCTCTTTTATCCCCAAAAGAGGACAGTTTCTTCCAGAAAGGCCACATTTCTCCCAAATATATCACAGCTTCTCCAAGAAATACCACGTTTCCCCCTTCAAATAGGACCTTTTCACCCACAAAAAATTCTTTTATCCCCAAAATTGGACAGTTTCTGCCAGAAATGCCTGATTTCTCCCAAATATATCAAAACTTCTCCAAGAAATACCAGGTTTTCCCCTTCAAATAGGACCTTTTCACCCACAAATACCTCTTTTATCCCTCAAATAGGTCAGTTTCTTCCAGACATGCCACATTTCTCCCAAATAGATCACATCTTCTCCAAGAAATACCAGGATTCCTCCTGAAATAGGGCCTTTTCTCCCACAAATACCAGCCTTCTCCCCCCAAACAGGACATTTTCTTCCAGAAATGCCACATTTCTCCCAAGCATATCACATCTTCTTCAAGAAATACCAGGTTTCCCCCTTCAAATAGGACCTTATCACCCACAAATACCTCTTTTATCCACAAAAGAGGACAGTTTATTCCAGAAAGGCCACATTTCTCCCAAATATATCACATCTTCTCCAAGAAATACCAGGTTTCCCCCTTCAAATAGGACCTTTTCACCCAAAAATACCTCTTTGATCCCCAAAAGAGGACAGTTTCTTGCAGAAATGCCACATTTCTCCCAAATAGATCACATCTTCTCCAAGAAATACCAGGTTTCCCCCTTCAAATAGGACCTTTTCACCCACAAATACCTCATTTATCCCCAAAATTGGACGGTTTTTTCCAGACATGCCACATTTCTCCCAAATAGATCACATCTTCTCCAAGAAATACCAGGGTTCCCCCTTCAAATAGGACCTTTTCTCCCACAAATACCTCTTTTATCCCTCAAATTGGACATTTTCTTCCAGAAATACCACATTTCTCCCAAATATATCACAACTCCTCCAAGAAATACCAGGTTTCCCCCTTGAATTAGGACCTTTTCTCCATGAAATACCTCTTTTATCCCCAAAAGAGGACATTTTCTTCCAGAAATGCCACATTTCTCCCAAATAGATCACATCTTCTCCAAGAAATACCAGGTTTCCCCCTTCAAATAGGACCTTTTCACCCACAAATACCTGTTTTATCCCCAAAACAGGACAGTTTCTTCCAGAAATGCCACATTTCTTCGAAACATATCACATCTTCTCATAGAATTACCAGGTTTCCCCTGTCAAATAGGACCTTTTCACCCACAAATACCTCTTTTATCCCCAAAAGAGGACATTTTCTTCCAGACATGCCACATTTCTCCCAAATATATCACATCTCCTCCAAGAAATACCAATTTTCCCCCTTCAAATAGGACCTTTTCTCCCACAAATACCTGTTTTATCCCCAAAAGAGGACAGTTTCTTGCAGAAATGCCTGATTTCTCCCAAATATATCACATCTTCTCCAAGAAATACCAGGTTTCCCCCTTCAAATAGGACCTTTTCACCCACAAATACCTCTTTTATCCCTCAAATAGGTCAGTTTCTTCCAGACATGCCACATTTCTCCCAAATATATCACATCTTCTCCAAGAAATACCAGGATTCCTCCTGAAATAGGGCCTTTTCTCCCACAAATACCAGCCTTCTCCCCCCAAACAGGACATTTTCTTCCAGAAATGCCACATTTCTCCCAAACATATCACATCTTCTCCAAGAAATACCAGGTTTCCCCCTTCAAATAGGACCTTTTCACCCAAAAATACCTCTTTTATCCCCAAAAGAGGACAGTTTCTTGCAGAAATGCCACATTTCTCCCAAATAGATCACATCTTCTCCAAGAAATACCAGGTTTCCCCCTTCAAATAGGACCTTTTCACCCAAAAATACCTCTTTTATCCCCTAAATTGGACAGTTTCTACCAGACATGCCACATTTCTCCCAAATATATCACATCTTCTCCAAGAAATACCACGTTTCCCCCTTCAAATAGGACCTTTTCACCCACAAAAAATTCTTTTATCCCCAAAATAGGACAGTTTCTTCCAGAAAGGCCACATTTCTCCCAAATATATCACATCTTCTCCAAGAAATACCAGGGTTCCCCCTTCAAATAGGACCTTATCACCCACAAATACCTCTTTTATCCCCAAAATTGGACAGTTTCTTCCAGACATGCCACATTTCTCCCAAATATACCACATCTTCTCCATGAAATACCAGCTTTCCCCCTTCAAATAGGACCTTTTCACCCACAAATACCTCTTTTATCCCCAAAATAGGACAGTTTCTTCCAGAAATGCCACATTTCTCCCAAATATATCACATCTTATCCAGGAAATACCAGGGTTCCCCCTTCAAATAGGACCTTTTCACCCACAAACACCTGTATTATCCCTCAAATAGGACATTTTCTTCCAGAAATGCCACATTTCTCCAAAATATAGCACATCTTCTCCATGAAATACCAGGTTTCCCAATTGTAATAAGACCTTTTCACCCACAAATTCCTCTTTTATCCCCAAAATAGGACAGTTTCTTCCAGACATGCCACATTTCTCCCAAATAGATCACATCTTCTCCAAGAAATACCAGGTTTCCCCCTTCAAATAGGACCTTTTCACCCACAAATACCTATATTATCCCTCAAATTGGACATATTCTTCCAGAAATGCCTCATTTCTCCCAAATATATCACATCTCCTTCAAGAAATACCAGCTTTCCCCCTTCAAATAGGACCTTTTCACCCACAAATACCTGTTTTATCCCCAAAAGAGGACAGTTTCTTCCAGAAATGCCACATTTCTCCCAAATATACCACATCTTCTCCAAGAAATACCAGGTTTCCGCCTTCAAATAGGACCTTTTCTCCCACAAATACCTGTATTATCCCTCAAATAGGACATTTTCTTCCAGAAATGCCACATTTCTCCCAAATATACCACATCTTCTCCAAGAAATACCAGCTTTCCCCCTTCAAATAGGACCTTTTCACCCACAAATACCTGTTCTATCCCCAAAACAGGACAGTTTCTTCCAGAAATGCCACATTTCTCCCAAACATATCACATCTTCTCCAAGAAATACCAGGTTTCCCCCTTCAAATAGGACCTTTTCACCCACAAATACCTCTTTTATCCCCAAAAGAGGACAGTTTCTTCCAGAAATGCCACATTTCTCCCAAATATATCACATCTTCTCCAAGAAATACCAGCTTTCCCCCTTCAAATAGGACCTTTTCACCCACAAATACCTCTTTTATCCCTCAAATTGTTCAGTTTCTTCCAGACATGCCACATTTCTCCCAAATAGATCACATCTTCTCCAAGAAATACCAGGATTCCTCCTGAAATAGGGCCTTTTCTCCCACAAATACCAGCCTTCTCCCCCCAAACAGGACATTTTCTTCCAGAAATGCCACATTTCTCCCAAACATATCACATCTTCTCCAAGAAATACCACGTTTCCCCCTTCAAATAAGACCTTATCACCCACAAATACCTCTTTTATCCCCAAAAGAGGACAGTTTCTTCCAGAAAGGCCACATTTCTCCCAAATATATCACATCTTCTCCAAGAAATACCAAGTTTCCCCCTTCAAATAGGACCTTTTCACCCAAAAATACCTCTTTGATCCCCAAAATAGGACAGTTTCTTGCAGAAATGCCACATTTCTCCCAAATAGTTCACATCTTCTCCAAGAAATACCAGGTTTCCCCCTTCAAATACAACGTTTTCACCCACAAATACCTGTTTTATCCCCAAAACAGGACAGTTTCTTCCAGAAATGCCACATTTCTCCCAATCATATCACATCTTCTCATAGAATTACCAGGTTTCCCCCTTCAAATAGGACCTTTTCACCCACAAATACCTCTTTTATCCCCAAAAGAGGACAGTTTCTTCCAGACATGCCACATTTCTCCCAAATATATCACATCTCCTCCAAGAAATACCAGGGTTCCCCCTTCAAATAGGACCTTTTCTCCCACAAATACCTGTTTTATCCCCATAAGAGGACATTTTCTTCCAGAAATGCCACATTTCTCCCAAATAGATCACATCTTCTCCAAGAAATACCAGGTTTCCCCCTTCAAATAGGACCTTTTCACCCACAAATACCTGTTATATCCCCAAAAGAGGACAGTTTCTGCCAGAAAGGCCACATTTATCCCGAACATATCACATCTTCTCCAAGAAATACCAGGTTTCCAACTTCAAATAGGACCTTTTCACCCACAAATTCCTCTTTTATCCCCAAAAGAGGACAGTTTCTGCCAGACATGCCACATTTCTCCCAAATAGATCACATCTTCTCCAAGAAATACCAGCTTTCCCCCTTCAAATAGGACCTTTTCTCCCACAAATACCTGTTTGCTCCCCAAAGTAGGACTGTTTCTTCCAGACATGCCAGTTTTCTCCCAAATATATCACATATTCTCCAAGAAATACCAGGGTTCCCCCATCAAATAGGACCTTTTCTCCCACAAATACCTGTTTCATCCCCAAAAGAGGACAGTTTCTTCCAGAAATGCCACATTTCTCCCAAATATATCACATCTTATCCAAGAAATACCAGGGTTCCCCCTTCAAATAAGACCTTTTCTCCCACAAATACCTGTATTATCCCTCAAATTGGACATATTCTTCCAGAAATGCCAGATTTCTCCCAAATATATCACATCTTCTCCAAGAAATACCAGCTTTCCCCCTTCAAATAGGACCTTTTCACCCACAAATACCTGTTCTATCCCCAAAACAGGACAGTTTCTTCCAGAAATGCCACATTTCTCCCAAACATATCACATCTTCTCCAAGAAATTACCAGGTTTCCCCCTTCAAATAGGACCTTTTCTACCACTAATACCTCTTTTATCCCCAAAATAGGACAGTTTCTTCCAGAAATGCCACATTTCTCCCAAATATATCACATCTTCTCCAAGAAATACCAGCTTTCCCCCTTCAAATAGGACCTTTTCACCCACAAATACCTCTTTTATCCCTCAAATTGTTCAGTTTCTTCCAGACATGCCACATTTCTCCCAAATAGATCACATCTTCTCCAAGAAATACCAGGATTCCTCCTGAAATAGGGCCTTTTCTCCCACAAATACCAGCCTTCTCCCCCCAAATAGTACATTTTCTTCCAGAAATGCCACATTTCTCCCAAACATATCACATCTTCTCCAAGAAATACCACGTTTCCCCCTTCAAATAAGACCTTATCACCCACAAATACCTCTTTTATCCCCAAAAGAGGATAGTTTCTTCCAGAAAGGCCACATTTCTCCCAAATATATCACATCTTCTCCAAGAAATACCAAGTTTCCCCCTTCAAATAGGACCTTTTCACCCAAAAATACCTCTTTGATCCCCAAAATAGGACAGTTTCTTGCAGAAATGCCACATTTCTCCCAAATAGTTCACATCTTCTCCAAGAAATACCAGGTTTCCCCCTTCAAATACAACGTTTTCACCCACAAATACCTGTTTTATCCCCAAAACAGGACAGTTTCTTCCAGAAATGCCACATTTCTCCCAATCATATCACATCTTCTCATAGAATTACCAGGTTTCCCCCTTCAAATAGGACCTTTTCACCCACAAATACCTCTTTTATCCCCAAAAGAGGACAGTTTCTTCCAGACATGCCACATTTCTCCCAAATATATCACATCTCCTCCAAGAAATACCAGGGTTCCCCCTTCAAATAGGACCTTTTCTCCCACAAATACCTGTTTTATCCCCATAAGAGGACATTTTCTTCCAGAAATGCCACATTTCTCCCAAATAGATCACATCTTCTCCAAGAAATACCAGGTTTCCAACTTCAAATAGGACCTTTTCACCCACAAATACCTCTTTTATCCCCAAAAGAGGACAGTTTCTGCCAGACATGCCACATTTCTCCCAAATAGATCACATCTTCTCCAAGAAATACCAGCTTTCCCCCTTCAAATAGGACCTTTTCAACCACAAATACCTGTTTGCTCCCCAAAGTAGGACTGTTTCTTCCAGACATGCCAGTTTTCTCCCAAATATATCACATATTCTCCAAGAAATACCAGGGTTCCCCCTTCAAATAGGACCTTTTCTCCCACAAATACCTGTTTCATCCCCAAAAGAGGACAGTTTCTTCCAGAAATGCCACATTTCTCCCAAATATATCACATCTTATCCAAGAAATACCAGGGTTCCCCTTCAAATAGGACCTTTTCTCCCACAAATACCTGTATTATCCCTCAAATAGGACATTTTCTTCCAGAAAGGCCACATTTCTCCCAAATATATCACATCTTCTCCAAGAAATACCAGGTTTCCCCCTTCAAATAGGACCTTTTCACCCACAAATACCTGTTCTATCCCCAAAACAGGACAGTATCTTCCAGAAATGCCACATTTCTCCCAAACATATCACATCTTCTCCAAGAAATTACCAGGTTTCCCCCTTCAAATAGGACCTTTTCACCCACAAATACCTCTTTTATCCCCAAAAGAGGACAGTTTCTTCCAGAAATGCCACATTTCTCCCAAATAGATCACATCTCCTCCAAAAAATACCACTTTTCCCCCTTCAAATAGGTCCTTTTCTCCCACAAATACCTGTTTTATCCCCAAAAGAGGACAGTTTCTTGCAGAAATGCCTGATTTCTCCCAAATATATCACATCTTCTCCAAGAAATACCAGGTTTCCCCCTTCAAATAGGACCTTTTCACCCACAAATACCTCTTTTATCCCTCAAATTGTTCAGTTTCTTCCAGACATGCCACATTTCTCCCAAATATATCACATCTTCTCCAAGAAATACCAGGATTCCTCCTGAAATAGGGCCTTTTCTCCCACAAATACCAGCCTTCTCCCCCCAAACAGGACATTTTCTTCCAGAAATGCCACATTTCTCCCAAACATATCACATCTTCTCCAAGAAATACCACGTTTCCCCCTTCAAATAGGACCTTATCACCCACAAATACCTCTTTTATCCCCAAAAGAGGACAGTTTCTTCCAGAAAGGCCACATTTCTCCCAAATATATCACATCTTCTCCAAGAAATACCACGTTTCCCCCTTCAAATAGGACCTTTTCACCCAAAAATTCCTCTTTGATCCCCAAAATAGGACAGTTTCTTGCAGAAATGCCACATTTCTCCCAAATAGATCACATCTTCTCCAAGAAATACCAGGTTTCCCCCTTCAAATACAACGTTTTCACCCACAAATACCTCTTTTATCCCCAAAACAGGACAGTTTCTTCCAGAAATGCCACATTTCTCCCAAACATATCACATCTTCTCATAGAATTACCAGGTTTCCCCCTTCAAATAGGACCTTTTCACCCACAAATACCTCTTTTATCCCCAAAAGAGGACAGTTTCTTCCAGAAATGCCACATTTCTCCCAAATATATCACATCTCCTCCAAGAAATACCAGCTTTCCCCCTTCAAATAGGACCTTTTCTCCCACAAATACCTGTTTTATCCCCAAAAGAGGACAGTTTCTTGCAGAAATGCCACATTTCTCCCAAATATATCACATCTTCTCCAAGAATTACCAGGTTTCCCCCTTCAAATAGGACCTTTTCACCCACAAATACCTCATTTATCCCCAAGATTGGACAGTTTTTTCCAGTCATGCCACATTTCTCCCAAATAGATCACATCTTCTCCAAGAAATACCAGGGTTCCCCCTTCAAATAGGACCTTTTCTCCCACAAATACCTCTTTTATCCCTCAAATTGGACATTTTCTTCAAGAAATACCACATTTCTCCCAAATATATCACAACTCCTCCAAGAAATACCAGGTTTCCCCCTTGAATTAGGACCTTTTCTCCCACAAATACCTGTTTTATCCCCAAAAGAGGACATTTTCTTCCAGAAATGCCACATTTCTCCCAAATAGATCACATCTTCTCCAAGAAATACCAGCTTTCCCCCTTCAAATAGGACCTTTTCACCCACAAATACCTGTTATATCCCCATAAGAGGACAGTTTCTGCCAGAAAGGCCACATTTATCCCAAACATATCACATCTTCTCCAAGAAATACCAGGTTTCCAACTTCAAATAGGACCTTTTCACCCACAAATACCTCTTTTATCCCCAAAAGAGGACAGTTTCTGCCAGACATGCCACATTTCTCCCAAATAGATCACATCTTCTCCAAGAAATACCAGCTTTCCCCCTTCAAATAGGACCTTTTCACCCAAAAATACCTGTTTGCTCCCCAAAGTAGGACTGTTTCTTCCAGACATGCCAGTTTTCTCCCAAATATATCACATCTTCTCCAAGAAATACTAGGGTTCCCCCTTCAAATAGGACCTTTTCTCCCACAAATACCTGTTTCATCCCCAAAAGAGGACAGTTTCTTCCAGAAATGCCGCATTTCTCCCAAATATACCACATCTTCTCCAAGAAATACCAGCTTTCCCCCTTCGAATAGGACCTTTTCTCCCACAAATACCTGTATTATCCCTCAAATAGGACATTTTCTTCCAGAAATGCCACATTTCTCCCACATATATCACATCTTCTCCAAGAAATACCAGGTTTCCCCCTTCAAATAGGACATTTTCACCCACAAATACCTGTTCTATCCCCATAAGAGGACAGTTTCTTCCAGAAATGCCTCATTTCTCCCAAATAGATCACATCTTCTCCAAGAAATACCAGGTTTACCCCTTCAAATAGGACCTTTTCACCCACAAATACATCTTTTATCCCCAAAAGAGGACAGTTTCTTCCAGACATGCCACATTTCTCCCAAATAGATCACATCTTCTCCAAGAAATACCACGCTTCCCCCTTCAAATAGGACCTTTTCACCCACAAATACCTCTTTTATCCCATAATTGGACAGTTTCTACCAGACATGCCACATTTCTCCCAAATATATCACATCTTCTCCAAGAAATAGCACGTTTCCCCCTTCAAATAGGACCTTTTCACCCACAAAAACTTCTTTTATCCCCAAAATAGGACAGTTTCTTCCAGAAAGGCCACATTTCTCCCAAATATATCACATCTTCTCCAAGAAATACCAGCTTTCCCCCTTCAAATAGGACCTTCTCACCCACAAATACCTCTTTTATCCCCAAAAGAGGACAGTTTCTTCCAGACATGCCACATTTCTCCCAAATATACCACATCATCTCCATGAAATACCAGCTTTCCCCCTTCAAATAGGACCTTTTCACCCACAAATACCTGTTTCATCCCCAAAAGAGGACAGTTTCTTCCAGAAATGCCACATTTCTCCCAAATAGATCACATCTTCTCCAAGAAATACCTGCTTTCCCCCTTCAAATAGGACCTTTTCACCCACAAACACCTGTATTATCCCTCAAATAGGACATTTTCTTCCAGAAATGCCACATTTCTCCCAAATATAGCACATCTTCTCCATGAAATACCAGGTTTCCCAATTGTAATAAGACCTTTTCTCCCACAAATACCTCTTTTATCCCCAAAATAGGACAGTTTCTTCCAGACATGCCATATTTCTCCCAAATATATCACATCTTCTCCAAGAAATACCAGGTTTCCCCCTTCAAATAGGACCTTTTCACCCACAAATACCTCTTTTATCCCTCAAATTGGACATATTCTTCCAGAAATGCCTCATTTCTCCCAAATATATCACATCTCCTTCAAGAAATACCAGCTTTCCCCCTACAAATAGGACCTTTTCACCCACAAATACCTGTTTTATCCCCAAAAGAGGACAGTTTCTTCCAGAAATGCCACATTTCTCCCAAATATACCACATCTTCTCCAAGAAATACCAGGGTTCCCCCTTCAAATAGGACCTTTTCTCCCACAAATACCTGTATTATCCCTCAAATAGGACATTTTCTTCCAGAAATGCCACATTTCTCCCAAATATATCACATCTTCTCCAAGAAATACCAGGTTTCCCCCTACAAATAGGACCTTTTCACCCACAAATACCTGTTCTATCCCCATAAGAGGACATTTTCTTCCAGAAATGCCACATTTCTCCCAAATAGATCACATCTTCTCCAAGAAATACCAGGTTTACCCCTTCAAATAGGACCTTTTCACCCACAAATACATCTTTTATCCCCAAAAGAGGACAGTTTCTTCCAGAAAGGCCACATTTCTCCCAAACATATCACATCTTCTCCAAGAAATACCACGCTTCCCCCTTCAAATAGGACCTTTTCACCCACAAATACCTCTTTTATCCCCTAAATTGGACAGTTTCTACCAGACATGCCACATTTCTCCCAAATATATCACATCTTCTCCAAGAAATACCACGTTTCCCCCTTCGAATAGGACCTTTTCACCCACAAAAAATTCTTTTATTCCCAAAATAGGACAGTTTCTTCCAGAAAGGCCACATTTCTCCCAAATAGATCACATCTTCTCCAAGAAATACCAGGGTTCCCCCTTCAAATAGGACCTTTTCACCCACAAATACCTCTTTTATCCCCATAATTGGACAGTTTCTTCCAGACATGCCACATTTCTCCCAAATATACCACATCTTCTCCATGAAATACCAGCTTTCCCCCTTCAAATAGGACCTTTTCACCCACAAATACCTGTTTCATCCCCAAAAGAGGACAGTTTCTTCCAGAAATGCCACATTTCTCCCAAATATATCACATCTTATCCAAGAAATACCAGGGTTCCCCCTTCAAATAGGACCTTTTCACCCACAAACACCTGTATTATCCCTCAAATAGGACATTTTCTTCCAGAAATGCCACATTTCTCCCAAATATAGCACATCTTCTCCAAGAAATACCAGGTTTCCAACTTCAAATAGGACCTTTTCACCCACAAATACCTCTTGTATCCCCAAAATAGGACAGTTTCTTCCTGAAAGGCCACATTTCTCCCAAATATATCACATCTTCGCCAAGAAATACCAGGTTTCCCCCTTCAAATAGGACCTTTTCACCCACAAATACCTCTTTTATCCCTCAAATTGGACATATTCTTCCAGAAATGCCTCATTTCTCCCAAATATATCACAACTCCTTCAAGAAATACCAGCTTTCCCCCTTCAAATAGGACCTTTTCACCCACAAATACCTCTTTTATCCCCAAAAGAGGACAGTTTCTTCCAGACATGCCACATTTCTCCCAAATAGATCACATCTTCTCCAAGAAATACCAGCTTTCCCCCTTCAAATAGGACCTTCTCACCCACAAATACCTGTTTTATCCCCAAAAGAGGACAGTTTCTTCCAGAAAGGCCACATTTCTCCCAAATACATCACATCTTCTCATAGAATTACCAGGTTTCCCCCTTCAAATAGGACCTTTTCACCCACAAATACCTCTTTTATCCCCAAAAGAGGACAGTTTCTTCCAGAAAGACCACATTTCTCCCAAACATATCACATCTCCTCCAAGAAATACCAGGATTCCTCCTGAGATAGGACTTTTTCTCCCACAAGTACCAGCCTTCTCCCCCCATATTAGACATTTTCTTCCAGAAATGCCACATTTCTCCCAAATATATCACATCTTCTCCAAGAAATACCTGCTTTCCCCCTTGAATTAGGACCTTTTCTCCATGAAATACCTCTTTTATCCCCAAAAGAGGACAGTTTCTTCCAGAAATGCCACATTTCTCCCAAATATATCACATCTTCTCCAAGAATTACCAGCTTTCCTTTTTCAAATAGGACCTTTTCACCCACAAATACCTCTTTGATCCCCAAAAGAGGACAGTTTCTTCCAGACATGCCACATTTCTCCCAAATAGATCACATCTTCTCCAAGAAATACCAGCTTTCCCCCTTCAAATAGGACCTTTTCACCCACAAATACCTCTTTTATCCCCAAAAGAGGACATTTTCTTCCAGACATGCCACATTTCTCCCAAAAATATCACATCTTCTCCAAGAAATACCAGGATTCCTCCTGAAATAGGACCTTCTCACCCACAACTACCAGCCTTCTCCCCACAAATAGGACATTTTCTTCCAGAAATGCCACATTTCTCCCAAATATATCACATCTTCTCCAAGAAATACCAGGTTTCCCCCTTCAAATAGGAACTTTTCACCCACAAATACCTCTTTTATCCCCAAAAGAGGACAGTTTCTTCCAGACATGCCACATTTCTCCCAAATAGATCACATCTTCTCCAAGAAATACCAGCTTTCCCCCTTCAAATAGGACCTTTTCACCCACAAATACCTCTTTTATCCCCAAAAGAGGACATTTTCTTCCAGACATGCCACATTTCTCCCAAAAATATCACATCTTCTCCAAGAAATACCAGGATTCCTCCTGAAATAGGACCTTCTCACCCACAACTACCAGCCTTCTCCCCACAAATAGGACATTTTCTTCCAGAAATGCCACATTTCTCCCAAATATATCACATCTTCTCCAAGAAATAACAGGTTTCCCCCTTCAAATAGGACCTTTTCACCCTCAAATACCTGTTTTATCCCCAAAAGAGGACAGTTTCTTCCAGAAATGCCACATTTCTCCCAAATATATCACGTCTTCTCCAAGAAATACCAGGTATCCCACTTCAAATAGGACCTTTTCAACCACAAATACCTGTTTTATGCCCAAAATACGACAGTTTCTTCCAGAAATGCCACATTTCTCCCAAATAGATCACATCTTCTCCAAGAAATACCAGGTTTCCTCCTGAAATAGGACCTTTTCACCAAAAATACCTCTTTTATCCCCAAAATAGGACAGTTTCTTCCGGAAAGGCCACATTTCTCCCAAATATATCACATCTTCTCCAAGAAATACCAGGATTCCTCCTGAAATAGGACCTTCTCACCCACTAATACCAGGCTTCTCCCCCCAAACTGGACAGTTTCTTCCAGAAATGCCTCATTTCTCCCAAATATATCACATCTTCTCCAAGAAATACCAGCTTTCCCCCTTCAAATAGGACCTTTTCCACCACAAATACCTGTTTTATCCCCAAAATACGACAGTTTCTTCCCGAAATGCCACATTTCTCCCAAATATATCACATCTTCTCCAAGAAATACCAGGTTTCCCCCTTGAATTAGGACTTTTTCTCCATGAAATACCTCTTTTATCCCCAAAAGAGGACATTTTCTTCCAGAAATGCCACATTTCTCCCAAATATATCACATCTTCTCCAAGAAATACCAGGTTTCCCCCTTCAAATAGGACCTTTTCAACCACTAATACCTCTTTTATCCCCAAAAGAGGACAGTTTCTTCCGGAAAGGCCACATTTCTCCCAAATATATCACATCTTCTCCAAGAAATGCCAGGATTCCTCCTGAAATAGGACCTTCTCACCCACAACTACCAGCCTTCTCCCCCCAAATTGGACATTTTCTTCCAGAAAGGCCACATTTCTCCCAAATATATCACATCTTCTCCAAGAAATACCAGGATTCCTCCTGAAATAGGACCTTCTCACCCAAAACTACCAGCCTTCTCCCCCCAAATTGGATATTTTCTTCCAGAAAGGCCACATTTCTCCCAAATAGATCACATCTTCTCCAAGAAATACCAGCTTTCCCCCTTCAAATAGGACCTTTTCACCCACAAATACCTGTTTTATCGCCAAAATAGGACAGCTTCTTCCAGACATGCCACATTTCTCCCAAATAGATCACATCTTCTCCAAGAAATACCAGCTTTCCCCCGTCAAATAGGACCTTTTCACCCACAAATACCTCTTTTATCCCCAAAAGAGGACAGTTTCTTCCAGAAAGGCCACATTTCTCCCAAATATATCACATCTTCTCCAAGAAATACCAGGGTTCCCCCTTCAAATACAACGTTTTCACCCACAAATACCTGTTTTATCCCCAAAAGAGGACAGTTTCTTCCAGACATGCCACATTTCTCCCAAATATACCACATCTTCTCCAAGAAATACCACTTTTCCCCCTTCAAATAGGAACTTATCACCCACAAATACCTGTTTTATCCCCAAAAGACGACACTTTCTTCCAGAAATGCCACATTTCTCCCAAATAGATCACATCTTCTCCAAGAAATACCAGGATTCCCCCTTCAAATAGGACCTTTTCACCCACAAATACCTCTTTTATCCCCAAAAGAGGACAGTTTTTTCCAGAAATGCCACATTTCTCCCAAATATATCATATCTTCTCCAAGAAATACCAGGTTTCCCCCTTCAAATAGGACCTTTTCACCCACAAATACCTCTTTTATCCCCAAAATACGACAGTTTCTTCCAGAAATGCCACATTTCTCCCAAATATATCACATCTTCTCCAAGAAATACCAGGGTTCCAACTTCAAATAGGAACTTTTCACCCACAAATACCTCTTTTATCCCCAAAATAGGACACTTTCTGCAAGAAATGCCAGATTTCTCCCAAATAGATCACATCTCCTCCAAGAAACACCACGATTCCTCCTGAAATAGGACATTTTCTCCCACAAATACCAGCCTTCTCCCCCCAAATAGGATTTTTTCTATCAGAAAGGCCACATTTCTCCCAAATATATCACATCTTCTCCAAGAAATACCAGGTTTCCCCCTTCAAATAGGACCTTTTCTCCCACAAATACCTCTTTTATCCTCAAAATAGGACAGTTTCTTCCAGAAAGGCCACATTTCTCCCAAGCATATCACATCTTCTCCAAGAAATACCAGCTTTCCCCCTTCAAATAGGACCTTTTCACCCACAAATACCTCTTTTATCCCCAAAATACGACAGTTTCTTCCAGACATGCCACATTTCTCCCAAATATATCACATCTTCTCCAAGAAATACCAGGTTTCCGCCTTCAAATAGGACCTTTTCACCCTCAAATACCTGTTTCATCCCCAAAAGAGGACAGTTTCTTCCAGAAATGCCACATTTCTCCCAAATATACCACATCTTCTCCAAGAAATACCAGGTTTCCGCCTTCAAATAGGACCTTTTCTCCCACAAATACCTGTATTATCCCTCAAATAGGACATTTTCTTCCAGAAATGCCACATTTCTCCCAAATATATCACATCTTCTCCAAGAAATACCAGGTTTCCCCCTTCAAATAGGACCTTTTCACCCACAAATACCTGTTCTATCCCCATAAGAGGACAGTTTCTTCCAGAAATGCCACATTTCTCCCAAATAGATCACATCTTCTCCAAGAAATACCAGGTTTACCCCTTCAAATAGGACCTTTTCACCCACAAATTCATCTTTTATCCCCAAAGAGGACAGTTTCTTCCAGAAAGGCCACATTTCTCCCAAATATATCACATCTTCTCCAAGAAATACCACGCTTCCCCCTTCAAATAGGACCTTTTCACCCACAAATACCTCTTTTATCCCCTAAATTGGACAGTTTCTACCAGACATGCCACATTTCTCCCAAATACATCACATCTTCTCCAAGAAATACCATGTTTCCCCCTTCGAATAGGACCTTTTCACCCACAAAAAATTCTTTTATTCCCAAAATAGGACAGTTTCTTCCAGAAAGGCCACATTTCTCCCAAATACATCACATCTTCTCCAAGAAATACCAGGGTTCCCCCTTCAAATAGGACCTTTTCACCCACAAATACCTCTTTTATCCCCAAAATTGGACAGTTTCTTCCAGACATGCCACATTTCTCCCAAATATACCACATCTTCTCCATGAAATACCAGCTTTCCCCCTTCAAATAGGACCTTTTCACCCACAAATACCTGTTTCATCCCCAAAAGAGGACAGTTTCTTCCAGAAATGCCACATTTCTCCCAAATATATCACATCTTATCCAAGAAATACCAGGTTTTCCCCTTCAAATAGGACCTTTTCACCCACAAACACCTGTATTATCCCTCAAATAGGACATTTTCTTCCAGAAATGCCACATTTCTCCCAAATATAGCACATCTTCTCCATGAAATACCAGGTTTCCCAATTGTAATAAGACCTTTTCACCCACAAATACCTCTTTTATCCCCAAAAGAGGACAGTTTCTTCCAGACATGCCACATTTCTCCCAAATAGATCACATCTTCTCCAAGAAATACCAGCTTTCCCCCTTCAAATAGGACCTTTTCACCCACAAATACCTCTTTTATCCCTCAAATTGGACATATTCTTCCAGAAATGCCTCATTTCTCCCAAATATATCACATCTCCTTCAAGAAATACCAGCTTTCCCCCTTCAAATAGGACCTTTTCACCCACAAATACCTGTTTTATCCCCAAAAGAGGACAGTTTCTTCCAGAAATGCCATATTTCTCCCAAATAGATCACATCTTCTCCAAGAAATACCAGGCTTCCCCCTTCAAATAGGACCTTTTCACCCACAAATACCTGTTTTATCCCCAAAAGAGGACAGTTTCTTCCAGAAATGCCACATTTCTCCCAAATATACCACATCTTCTCCATGAAATACCAGGTTTCCGCCTTCAAATAGGACCTTTTCACCCACAAATACCTGTATTATCCCTCAAATAGGACATTTTCTTCCAGAAATGCCACATTTCTCCCAAATATATCACATCTTCTCCAAGAAATACCAGCTTTCCCCCTTCAAATAGGACCTTTTCACCCACAAATAGCTGTTCTATCCCCATAAGAGGACAGTTTCTTCCAGAAATGCCACATTTCTCCCAAATAGATCACATCTTCTCCAAGAAATACCAGGTTTACCCCTTCAAATAGGACCTTTTCACCCACCAATACATCTTTTATCCCAAAAAGAGGACAGTTTCTTCCAGAAAGGCCACATTTCTCCCAAATAGATCACATCTTCTCCAAGAAATACCACGCTTCCCCATTCAAATAGGACCTTTTCACCCACAAATACCTCTTTTATCCCCTAAATTGGACAGTTTCTACCAGACATGCCACATTTCTCCCAAATAGATCACATCTTCTCCAAGAAATACCAGGTTTCCCCCTTCAAATAGGACCTTTTCACCCACAAAAAATTCTTTTATTCCCAAAATAGGACAGTTTCTTCCAGAAAGGCCACATTTCTCCCAAATAGATCACATCTTCTCCAAGAAATACCAGGGTTCCCCCTTCAAATAGGACCTTTTCACCCACAAATACCTGTTTCATCCCCAAAAGAGGACAGTTTCTTCCAGAAATGCCTCATTTCTTCCAAATAGATCACATCTTCTCCAAGAAATACCAGGGTTCCCCCTTCAAATAGGACCTTTTCACCCACAAACACCTGTATTATCCCTCAAATAGGACATTTTCTTCCAGAAATGCCACATTTCTCCCAAATATATCACATCTTCTCCAAGAAATACCAGGTTTCCCCCTTCAAATAGGACCTTTTCACCCACAAATACCTCTTTTATCCCTCAAATAGGACATATTCTTCCAGAAATGCCTCATTTCTCCCAAATATATCACATCTCCTTCAAGAAATACCAGCTTTCCCCCTTCAAATAGGACGTTTTCACCCACAAATACCTCTTTTATCCCCAAAAGAGGACAGTTTCTTCCAGAAATGCCACATTTCTCCCAAATAGATCACATCTTCTCCAAGAAATACCAGGTTTCCCCCTTCAAATAGGACCTTCTCACCCACAAATACCTGTTTTATCCCCAAAAGAGGACAGTTTCTTCCAGAAATGCCACATTTCTCCCAAATACATCACATCTTCTCATAGAATTACCTGGTTTCCCCCTTCAAATAGGACCTTTTCACCCACAAATACCTCTTTTATCCCCAAGAGAGGACAGTTTCTTCCAGAAAGACCACATTTCTCCCAAACATATCACATCTCCTCCAAGAAATACCAGGATTCCTCCTGAGATAGGACATTTTCTCCCACAAGTACCAGCCTTCTCCCCCAATATAGGACATTTTCTTCCAGAAATGCCACATTTCTCCCAAATATATCACATCTTCTCCAAGAAATACCAGGTTTTCCCCTTCAGATAGGACCTTTTCACCCACAAATACCTCTTTTATCCCCAAAAGAGGACAGTTTCTTCCAGACATGCCACATTTCTCCCAAACATATCACATCTTCTCCAAGAAATACCTGCTTTCCCCCTTGAATTAGGACCTTTTCTCCATGAAATACCTCTTTTATCCCCAAAAGAGGACAGTTTCTTCCAGAAATGCCACATTTCTCCCAAATATATCACATCTTCTCCAAGAATTACCAGCTTTCCTTTTTCAAATAGGACCTTTTCACCCACAAATACCTCTTTGATGCCCAAAAGAGGACAGTTTCTTCCAGAAATGCCACATTTCTCCCAAATAGATCACATCTTCTCCAAGAAATACCAGCTTTCCCCCTTCAAATAGGACCTTTTCTCCCACAAATACCTCTTTTATCCCCAAAGAGGACAGTTTCTTCCAGAAATGCCACATTTCTCCCAAATATATCACATCTTCTCCAAGAAATACCAGGTTTCCCCCTTCAAATAGGACCTTTTCACCCACAAATACCTCTTTTATCCCCAAAAGAGGACATTTTCTTCCAGACATGCCACATTTCTCCCAAAAATACCACATCTTCTCCAAGAAATACCAGGATTCCTCCTGAAATAGGACCTTCTCACCCACAACTACCACCCTTCTCCCCCCAAATAGGACATTTTCTTCCAGAAATGCCACATTTCTCCCAAATATATCACATCTTCTCCAAGAAATACCAGGGTTCCCCCTTCAAATAGGATCTTTTCACCCACAAATACCTCTTTTATCCCCAAAAGAGGACAGTTTCTTCCAGAAATGCCACATTTCTCCCAAATATATCACGTCTTCTCCAAGAAATACCAGGTATCCCCCTTCAAATAGGATCTTTTCAACCACAAATACCTGTTTTATGCCCAAAATACGACAGTTTCTTCCAGAAATGCCACATTTCTCCCAAATATATCACATCTTCTCCAAGAAATACCAGCTTTCCTTTTTCAAATAGGACCTTTTCACCCACAAATACCTCTTTTATCCCCAAAACAGGACAGTTTCTTCCAGAAATGCCACATTTCTCCCAAATAGATCACATCTTCTCCAAGAAATACCAGGGTTCCTCCTGAAACAGGACATTCTCACCCACTAATACCAGGCTTCTCCCCCCAAACTGGACAGTTTCTTCCAGAAATGCCTCATTTCTCCCAAATATATCACATCTTCTCCAAGAAATACCAGCTTTCCCCCTTCAAATAGGACCTTATCACCCACAAATACCACTTTTATCCCCAAAAGATGACAGTTTCTTCCCGAAATGCCACATTTCTCCCAAATAGATCACATCTTCTCCAAGAAATACCAGGTTTCCCCCTTCAAATAGGACCTTTTCCACCACAAATACCTGTTTTATGCCCAAAATAGGACAGTTTCTTCCAGAAATGCCACATTTCTCCCAAATATATCACATCTTCTCCAAGAAATACCAGGTTTCCCCCTTGAATTAGGACTTTTTCTCCATGAAATACCTCTTTTATCCCCAAAAGAGGACATTTTCTTCCCATAAATGCCACATTTCTCCCAAATATAGCACATCTTCTCCAAGAAATACCAGGCTTCCCCCTGGAAATAGGACCTTTTCAACCACTAATACCTCTTTTATCCCCAAAAGAGGACAGTTTCTTCCGGAAAAGCCACATTTCTCCCAAATATATCACATCTTCTCCAAGAAATGCCAGGATTCCTCCTGAAATAGGACCTTCTCACCCACAACTACCAGCCTTCTCCCCACAAATTGGACATTTTCTTCCAGAAAGGCCACATTTCTCCCAAGTATATCACATCTTCTCCATGAAATACCAGGATTCCTCCTGAAATAGGACCTTCTCACCCAAAACTACCAGCCTTCTCCCCCCAAATTGGATATTTTATTCCAGAAAGGCCACATTTCTCCCAAATAGATCACATCTTCTCAAAGAAATACCAGGTTTCCCCCTTCAAATAGGACCTTTTCACCCACAAATACCTCTTTTATCCCCAAAAGAGGACAGTTTCTTGCAGAAATGCCACATTTCTCCCAAATATATAACATCTTCTCCAAGAAATACCAGGTTTCCCCCTTCAAATACAACGTTTTCACCCACAAATACCTGTTTTATCCCCAAAAGAGAACAGTTTCTTCCAGAAATGCCACATTTCTCCCAAATATACCACATCTTCTCCAAGAAATACCACTTTTCCCCCTTCAAATAGGATCTTTTCACCCACAAATACCTCTTTTATCCCCAAAAGACGACACTTTCTTCCAGAAATGCCACATTTCTCCCAAATAGATCACATCTTCTCCAAGAAATGCCAGGTTTCCCCCTTCAAATAGGACCTTTTCACCCACAAATACCTGTTTCATCCCTCAAATTGGACATATTCTTCCAGAAATGCCACATTTCTCCCAAATATATCACATCTTCTCCAAGAAATACCACGATTCCCCCTTCAAATAGGACCTTTTCACCCACAAATACCTCTTTTATCCCCAAAAGAGGACAGTTTCTTCCAGAAATGCCACATTTCTCCCAAATATATCATATCTTCTCCAAGAAATACCAGGTTTCCCCCTTGAAATAGGGCCTTTTCACCCACAAATACCTCTTTTATCCCCAAAATAGGACACTTTCTGCAAGAAATGCCAGATTTCTCCCAAATAGATCACATCTCCTCCAAGAAATACCAGGATTCCTCCTGAAATAGGACCTTTTCTCCCACAAATACCAGCCTTCTCCCCCCAAATAGGACTTTTTCTATCAGAAAGGCCACATATCACCCAAATCTATCACATCTTCTCCAAGAAATACCACTTTTCCCCCTTCAAATTGGACCTTTTCTCCCACAAATACCTGTTTTATCCCCAAAAGAGGACAGTTTCTTCCAGAAAGGCCACATTTCTCCCAAGCATATCACATCTTCTCCAAGAAATACCAGCTTTCCCCCTTCAAATAGGACCTTTTCACCCACAAATACCTCTTTTATCCCCAAAATACGACAGTTTCTTCCAGACATGCCACATTTCTCCCAAATAGATCACATCTTCTCCAAGAAATACCAGGTTTCCCCCTTCAAATAGGACCTTTTCTCCCACAGATACCTGTTTATTCCTCAAAACAGGACACTTTCTTCCAGAAATGCCACATTTCTCCCAAATATATCACATCTTCTCCAAGAAATACCAGGTTTCCCCCTTCAAATAGGACCTTTTCACCCACAAATACCTGTTTTATCCCCAAAATAGGACAGCTTCTTCCAGACATGCCACATTTCTCCCAAATATATCACATCTTCTCCAAGAAATACCAGGTTTCCCCCTTCAAATAGGACCTTTTCACCCACAAATACCTCTTTTATCCCCAAAAGAGGACAGTTTCTTCCAGAAAGGCCACATTTCTCCCAAATATATCACATCTTCTCCAAGAAATACCAGGTTTCCCCCTTCAAATAGGACCTTTTCACCCACAAATACCTCTTTTATCCCTCAAATAGGACATATTCTTCCAGAAATGCCTCATTTCTCCCAAATATATCACATCTCCTTCAAGAAATACCAGCTTTCCCCCTTCAAATAGGACGTTTTCACCCACAAATACCTCTTTTATCCCCAAAAGAGGACAGTTTCTTCCGGACATGCCACATTTCTCCCAAATATATCACATCTTCTCCAAGAAATACCACGTTTCCCCCTTCAAATAGGACCTTCTCACCCACAAATACCTGTTTTATCCCCAAAAGAGGACAGTTTCTTCCAGAAATGCCACATTTCTCCCAAATACATCACATCTTCTCATAGAATTTCCTGGTTTCCCCCTTCAAATTGGACCTTTTCACCCACAAATACCTCTTTTATCCCCAAGAGAGGACAGTTTCTTCCAGAAAGACCACATTTCTCCCAAACATATCACATCTCCTCCAAGAAATACCAGGATTCCTCCTGAGATAGGACTTTTTCTCCCACAAGTACCAGCCTTCTCCCCCAATATAGGACATTTTCTTCCAGAAATGCCACATTTCTCCCAAATATATCACATCTTCTCCAAGAAATACCAGGTTTTCCCCTGGAAATAGGACCTTTTCACCCACAAATACCTCTTTTATCCCCAAAAGAGGACAGTTTCTTCCAGACATGCCACATTTCTCCCAAACATATCACATCTTCTCCAAGAAATACCTGCTTTCCCCCTTGAATTAGGACCTTTTCTCCATGAAATACCTCTTTTATCCCCAAAAGAGGACAGTTTCTTCCAGAAATGCCACATTTCTCCCAAATATATCACATCTTCTCCAAGAATTACCAGCTTTCCTTTTTCAAATAGGACCTTTTCACCCACAAATACCTCTTTGATGCCCAAAAGAGGACAGTTTCTTCCAGAAATGCCACATTTCTCCCAAATAGATCACATCTTCTCCAAGAAATACCAGGTTTCCCCCTTCAAATAGGACCTTTTCACCCACAAATACCTCTTTTATCCCCAAAGAGGACAGTTTCTTCCAGAAATGCCACATTTCTCCCAAATATATCACATCTTCTCCAAGAAATACCAGGTTTCCCCCTTCAAATAGGACCTTTTCACCCACAAATACCTCTTTTATCCCCAAAAGAGGACATTTTCTTCCAGACATGCCACATTTCTCCCAAAAATATCACATCTTCTCCAAGAAATACCAGGATTCCTCCTGAAATAGGACCTTCTCACCCACAACTACCACCCTTCTCCCCCAAAATAGGACATTTTCTTCCAGAAATGCCACATTTCTCCCAAATATATCACATCTTCTCCAAGAAATACCAGGGTTCCCCCTTCAAATAGGATCTTTTCACCCACAAATACCTCTTTTATCCCCAAAAGAGGACAGTTTCTTCCAGAAATGCCACATTTCTCCCAAATATATCACATCTTCTCCAAGAAATACCAGCTTTCCTTTTTCAAATAGGACCTTTTCACCCACAAATACCTCTTTTATCCCCAAAAGAGGACAGTTTCTTCCAGAAATGCCACATTTCTCCCAAATATATCACATCTTCTCCAAGAAATACCAGGGTTCCTCCTGAAACAGGACATTCTCACCCACTAATACCAGGCTTCTCCCCCCAAACTGGACAGTTTCTTCCAGAAATGCCTCATTTCTCCCAAATATATCACATCTTCTCCAAGAAATACCAGCTTTCCCCCTTCAAATAGGACCTTATCACCCACAAATACCACTTTTATCCCCAAAAGAGGACATTTTCTTCCCGAAATGCCACATTTCTCCCAAATAGATCACATCTTCTCCAAGAAATACCAGGTTTCCCCCTTCAAATAGGACCTTTTCCACCACAAATACCTGTTTTATGCCCAAAATAGGACAGTTTCTTCCAGAAATGCCACATTTCTCCCAAATATATCACATCTTCTCCAAGAAATACCAGGTTTCCCCTTGAATTAGGACTTTTTCTCCATGAAATACCTCTTTTATCCCCAAAAGAGGACATTTTCTTCCCATAAATGCCACATTTCTCCCAAATATAGCACATCTTCTCCAAGAAATACCAGGCTTCCCCCTGGAAATAGGACCTTTTCAACCACTAATACCTCTTTTATCCCCAAAAGAGGACAGTTTCTTCCGGAAAAGCCACATTTCTCCCAAATATATCACATCTTCTCCAAGAAATGCCAGGATTCCTCCTGAAATAGGACCTTCTCACCCACAACTACCAGCCTTCTCCCCACAAATTGGACATTTTCTTCCAGAAAGGCCACATTTCTCCCAAGTATATCACATCTTCTCCATGAAATACCAGGATTCCTCCTGAAATAGGACCTTCTCACCCAAAACTACCAGCCTTCTCCCCCCAAATTGGACATTTTATTCCAGAAAGGCCACATTTCTCCCAAATAGATCACATCTTCTCAAAGAAATACCAGGTTTCCCCCTTCAAATAGGACCTTTTCACCCACAAATACCTCTTTTATCCCCAAAAGAGGACAGTTTCTTCCAGAAAGGCCACATTTCTCCCAAATATATCACATCTTCTCCAAGAAATACCAGGTTTCCCCCTTCAAATAGGACCTTTTCACCCACAAATACCTCTTTTATCCCTCAAATAGGACATATTCTTCCAGAAATGCCTCATTTCTCCCAAATATATCACATCTCCTTCAAGAAATACCAGCTTTCCCCCTTCAAATAGGACGTTTTCACCCACAAATACCTCTTTTATCCCCAAAAGAGGACAGTTTCTTCCAGAAATGCCACATTTCTCCCAAATAGATCACATCTTCTCCAAGAAATACCAGCTTTCCCCCTTCAAATAGGACCTTCTCACCCACAAATACCTGTTTTATCCCCAAAAGAGGACAGTTTCTTCCAGAAATGCCACATTTCTCCCAAATACATCACATCTTCTCATAGAATTACCTGGTTTCCCCCTTCAAATAGGACCTTTTCACCCACAAATACCTCTTTTATCCCCAAGAGAGGACAGTTTCTTCCAGAAAGACCACATTTCTCCCAAACATATCACATCTCCTCCAAGAAATACCAGGATTCCTCCTGAGATAGGACTTTTTCTCCCACAAGTACCAGCCTTCTCCCCCAATATAGGACATTTTCTTCCAGAAATGCCACATTTCTCCCAAATATATCACATCTTCTCCAAGAAATACCAGGTTTTCCCCTGGAAATAGGACCTTTTCACCCACAAATACCTCTTTTATCCCCAAAAGAGGACAGTTTCTTCCAGACATGCCACATTTCTCCCAAACATATCACATCTTCTCCAAGAAATACCTGCTTTCCCCCTTGAATTAGGACCTTTTCTCCATGAAATACCTCTTTTATCCCCAAAAGAGGACAGTTTCTTCCAGAAATGCCACATTTCTCCCAAATATATCACATCTTCTCCAAGAATTACCAGCTTTCCTTTTTCAAATAGGACCTTTTCACCCACAAATACCTCTTTGATGCCCAAAAGAGGACAGTTTCTTCCAGAAATGCCACATTTCTCCCAAATAGATCACATCTTCTCCAAGAAATACCAGGTTTCCCCCTTCAAATAGGACCTTTTCACCCACAAATACCTCTTTTATCCCCAAAGAGGACAGTTTCTTCCAGAAATGCCACATTTCTCCCAAATATATCACATCTTCTCCAAGAAATACCAGGTTTCCCCCTTCAAATAGGACCTTTTCACCCACAAATACCTCTTTTATCCCCAAAAGCGGACATTTTCTTCCAGACATGCCACATTTCTCCCAAAAATATCACATCTTCTCCAAGAAATACCAGGATTCCTCCTGAAATAGGACCTTCTCACCCACAACTACCACCCTTCTCCCCCCAAATAGGACATTTTCTTCCAGAAATGCCACATTTCTCCCAAATATATCACATCTTCTCCAAGAAATACCAGGGTTCCCCCTTCAAATAGGATCTTTTCACCCACAAATACCTCTTTTATCCCCAAAAGAGGACAGTTTCTTCCAGAAATGCCAGATTTCTCCCAAATATATCACATCTTCTCCAAGAAATACCAGGTTTCCCCCTTCAAATAGGACCTTTTCACCCACAAACACCTGTATTATCCCTCAAATAGGACATTTTCTTCCAGAAATGCCACATTTCTCCCAAATATAGCACATCTTCTCCAAGAAATACCAGGTTTCCAACTTCAAATAGGACCTTTTCACCCACAAATACCTCTTGTATCCCCAAAATAGGACAGTTTCTTCCTGAAAGGCCACATTTCTCCCAAATATATCACATCTTCGCCAAGAAATACCAGGTTTCCCCCTTCAAATAGGACCTTTTCACCCACAAATACCTCTTTTATCCCTCAAATTGGACATATTCTTCCAGAAATGCCTCATTTCTCCCAAATATATCACAACTCCTTCAAGAAATACCAGCTTTCCCCCTTCAAATAGGACCTTTTCACCCACAAATACCTCTTTTATCCCCAAAAGAGGACAGTTTCTTCCAGACATGCCACATTTCTCCCAAATAGATCACATCTTCTCCAAGAAATACCAGCTTTCCCCCTTCAAATAGGACCTTCTCACCCACAAATACCTGTTTTATCCCCAAAAGAGGACAGTTTCTTCCAGAAATGCCACATTTCTCCCAAATACATCACATCTTCTCATAGAATTACCAGGTTTCCCCCTTCAAATAGGACCTTTTCACCCACAAATACCTCTTTTATCCCCAAAAGAGGACAGTTTCTTCCAGAAAGACCACATTTCTCCCAAACATATCACATCTCCTCCAAGAAATACCAGGATTCCTCCTGAGATAGGACTTTTTCTCCCACAAGTACCAGCCTTCTCCCCCAATATAGGACATTTTCTTCGAGAAATGCCACATTTCTCCCAAATATATCACATCTTCTCCAAGAAATACCAGGTTTTCCCCTGGAAATAGGACCTTTTCACCCACAAATACCTCTTTTATCCCCAAAAGAGGACAGTTTCTGCCAGACATGCCACATTTCTCCCAAATACATCACATCTTCTCCAAGAAATACCTGCTTTCGCCCTTGAATTAGGACCTTTTCTCCATGAAATACCTCTTTTATCCCCAAAAGAGGACAGTTTCTTCCAGAAATGCCACATTTCTCCCAAATAGATCACATCTTCTCCAAGAATTACCAGCTTTCCTTTTTCAAATAGGACCTTTTCACCCACAAATACCTCTTTGATCCCCAGAAGAGGACAGTTTCTTCCAGAAATGCCACATTTCTCCCAAACATATCACATCTTCTCCAAGAAATACCAGGTTTCCCCCTTCAAATAGGAACTTTTCACCCACAAATACCTCTTTTATCCCCAAAAGAGGACAGTTTCTTCCAGACATGCCACATTTCTCCCAAATAGATCACATCTTCTCCAAGAAATACCAGCTTTCCCCCTTCAAATAGGACCTTTTCACCCACAAATACCTCTTTTATCCCCAAAAGAGGACATTTTCTTCCAGACATGCCACATTTCTCCCAAAAATATCACATCTTCTCCAAGAAATACCAGGATTCCTCCTGAAATAGGACCTTCTCACCCACAACTACCAGCCTTCTCCCCACAAATAGGACATTTTCTTCCAGAAATGCCACATTTCTCCCAAATATATCACATCTTCTCCAAGAAATAACAGGTTTCCCCCTTCAAATAGGACCTTTTCACCCACAAATACCTCTTTTATCCCCAAAAGAGGACAGTTTCTTCCAGAAATGCCACATTTCTCCCAAATATATCACGTCTTCTCCAAGAAATACCAGGTATCCCACTTCAAATAGGACCTTTTCAACCACAAATACCTGTTTTATGCCCAAAATACGACAGTTTCTTCCAGAAATGCCACATTTCTCCCAAATAGATCACATCTTCTCCAAGAAATACCAGGTTTCCCCCTTGAATTAGGACTTTTTCTCCATGAAATACCTCTTTTATCCCCAAAAGAGGACATTTTCTTCCAGAAATGCCACATTTCTCCCAAATATATCACATCTTCTCCAAGAAATACCAGGTTTCCCCCTGGAAATAGGACCTTTTCAACCACTAATACCTCTTTTATCCCCAAAAGAGGACAGTTTCTTCCGGAAAGGCCACATTTCTCCCAAATATATCACATCTTCTCCAAGAAATGCCAGGATTCCTCCTGAAATAGGTCCTTCTCACCCACAACTACCAGCCTTCTCCCCCCAAATTGGACATTTTCTTCCAGAAAGGCCACATTTCTCCCAAATATATCACATCTTCTCCAAGAAATACCAGGATTCCTCCTGAAATAGGACCTTCTCACCCAAAACTACCAGCCTTCTCCCCCCAAATTGGATATTTTCTTCCAGAAAGGCCACATTTCTCCCAAATAGATCACATCTTCTCCAAGAAATACCAGCTTTCCCCCTTCAAATAGGACCTTTTCACCCACAAATACCTGTTTTATCGCCAAAATAGGACAGCTTCTTCCAGACATGCCACATTTCTCCCAAATAGATCACATCTTCTCCAAGAAATACCAGCTTTCCCCCGTCAAATAGGACCTTTTCACCCACAAATACCTCTTTTATCCCCAAAACAGGACAATTTCTTCCAGACATGCCACATTTCTCCCAAATATATCACATCTTCTCCAAGAAATACCAGCTTTCCCCCTTCAAATACAACGTTTTCACCCACAAATACCTGTTTTATCCCCAAAAGAGGACAGTTTCTTCCATAAATGCCACATTTCTCCCAAATATACCACATCTTCTCCAAGAAATACCACTTTTCCCCCTTCAAATAGGAACTTATCACCCACAAATACCTGTTTTATCCCCAAAAGACGACACTTTCTTCCAGAAATGCCACATTTCTCCCAAATAGATCACATCTTCTCCAAGAAATGCCAGGTTTCCCCCTTCAAATAGGACCTTTTCAACCACAAATACCTGTTTCATCCCTCAAATTGGACATATTCTTCCAGAAATGCCACATTTCTCCCAAATAGATCACATCTTCTCCAAGAAATACCAGGATTCCCCCTTCAAATAGGACCTTTTCACCCACAAATACCTCTTTTATCCCCAAAAGAGGACAGTTTTTTCCAGAAATGCCACATTTCTCCCAAATATATCATATCTTCTCCAAGAAATACCAGGTTTCCCCCTTCAAATAGGACCTTTTCACCCACAAATACCTCTTTTATCCCCAAAATACGACAGTTTCTTCCAGAAATGCCACATTTCTCCCAAATATATCACATCTTCTCCAAGAAATACCAGGGTTCCAACTTCAAATAGGAACTTTTCACCCACAAATACCTCTTTTATCCCCAAAATAGGACACTTTCTGCAAGAAATGCCATATTTCTCCCAAATAGATCACATCTCCTCCAAGAAACACCACGATTCCTCCTGAAATAGGACATTTTCTCCCACAAATACCAGCCTTCTCCCCCCAAATAGGACTTTTTCTATCAGAAAGGCCACATTTCTCCCAAATATATCACATCTTCTCCAAGAAATACCAGGTTTCCCCCTTCAAATAGGACCTTTTCTCCCACAAATACCTGTTTTATCCCCAAAAGAGGACAGTTTCTTCCAGAAAGGCCACATTTCTCCCAAGCATATCACATCTTCTCCAAGAAATACCAGCTTTCCCCCTTCAAATAGGACCTTTTCACCCACAAATACCTCTTTTATCCCCAAAATACGACAGTTTCTTCCAGACATGCCACATTTCTCCCAAATATATCACATCTTCTCCAAGAAATACCAGGTTTCCGCCTTCAAATAGGACCTTTTCACCCTCAAATACCTGTTTTATCCCCAAAAGAGGACAGTTTCTTCCAGAAAGGCCACATTTCTCCCAAGCATATCACATCTTCTCCAAGAAATACCAGCTTTCCCCCTTCAAATAGGACCTTTTCTCCCACAAATACCTGTTTCATCCCCAAAAGAGGACAGTTTCTTCCAGAAATGCCACATTTCTCCCAAATATACCACATCTTCTCCAAGAAATACCAGGTTTCCCCCTTCAAATAGGACCTTTTCTCCCACAAATACCTGTTTAATCCCTCAAATAGGACATTTTCTTCCAGAAATGCCACATTTCTCCCAAATATATCACATCTTCTCCAAGAAATACCAGCTTTCCCCCTTCAAATAGGACCTTTTCACCCACAAATACCTGTTCTATCCCCATAAGAGGACAGTTTCTTCCAGAAATGCCACATTTCTCCCAAATAGATCACATCTTCTCCAAGAAATACCAGGTTTACCCCTTCAAATAGGACCTTTTCACCCACAAATTCATCTTTTATCCCCAAAGAGGACAGTTTCTTCCTGAAAGGCCACATTTCTCCCAAATATATCACATCTTCTCCAAGAAATACCACGCTTCCCCCTTCAAATAGGACCTTTTCACCCACAAATACCTCTTTTATCCCCTAAATTGGACAGTTTCTACCAGACATGCCACATTTCTCCCAAATACATCACATCTTCTCCAAGAAATACCATGTTTCCCCCTTCGAATAGGACCTTTTCACCCACAAAAAATTCTTTTATTCCCAAAATAGGACAGTTTCTTCCAGAAAGGCCACATTTCTCCCAAATACATCACATCTTCTCCAAGAAATACCAGGGTTCCCCCTTCAAATAGGACCTTTTCACCCACAAATACCTCTTTTATCCCCAAAATTGGACAGTTTCTTCCAGACATGCCACATTTCTCCCAAATATACCACATCTTCTCCATGAAATACCAGCTTTCCCCCTTCAAATAGGACCTTTTCACCCACAAATACCTGTTTCATCCCCAAAAGAGGACAGTTTCTTCCAGAAATGCCACATTTCTCCCAAATATATCACATCTTATCCAAGAAATACCAGGTTTTCCCCTTCAAATAGGACCTTTTCACCCGCAAACACCTGTATTATCCCTCAAATAGGACATTTTCTTCCAGAAATGCCACATTTCTCCCAAATATAGCACATCTTCTCCATGAAATACCAGGTTTCCCAATTGTAATAAGACCTTTTCACCCACAAATACCTGTTTCATCCCCAAAAGAGGACAGTTTCTTCCAGAAATGCCACATTTCTCCCAAATATATCACATCTTCTCCAAGAAATACCAGCTTTCCCCCTTCAAATAGGACCTTTTCACCCACAAATACCTCTTTTATCCCTCAAATTGGACATATTCTTCCAGAAATGCCTCATTTCTCCCAAATATATCACATCTCCTTCAAGAAATACCAGCTTTCCCCCTTCAAATAGGACCTTTTCACCCACAAATACCTGTTTTATCCCCAAAAGAGGACAGTTTCTTCCAGAAATGCCACATTTCTCCCAAATAGATCACATCTTCTCCAAGAAATACCAGGCTTCCCCCTTCAAATAGGACCTTTTCACCCACAAATACCTGTTTTATCCCCAAAAGAGGACAGTTTCTTCCAGAAATGCCACATTTCTCCCAAATATACCACATCTTCTCCATGAAATACCAGGTTTCCGCCTTCAAATAGGACCTTTTCACCCACAAATACCTGTATTATCCCTCAAATAGGACATTTTCTTCCAGAAATGCCACATTTCTCCCAAATATATCACATCTTCTCCAAGAAATACCAGCTTTCCCCCTTCAAATAGGACCTTTTCACCCACAAATAGCTGTTCTATCCCCATAAGAGGACAGTTTCTTCCAGAAATGCCACATTTCTCCCAAATAGATCACATCTTCTCCAAGAAATACCAGGGTTCCCCCTTCAAATAGGACCTTTTCACCCACAAATACCTCTTTTATCCCCAAAAGAGGACAGTTTCTTCCAGAAAGGCCACATTTCTCCCAAATAGATCACATCTTCTCCAAGAAATACCACGCTTCCCCATTCAAATAGGACCTTTTCACCCACAAATACCTCTTTTATCCCCTAAATTGGACAGTTTCTACCAGACATGCCACATTTCTCCCAAATAGATCACATCTTCTCCAAGAAATACCAGGTTTCCCCCTTCAAATAGGACCTTTTCACCCACAAAAAATTCTTTTATTCCCAAAATAGGACAGTTTCTTCCAGAAAGGCCACATTTCTCCCAAATAGATCACATCTTCTCCAAGAAATACCAGGGTTCCCCCTTCAAATAGGACCTTTTCACCCACAAATACCTGTTTCATCCCCAAAAGAGGACAGTTTCTTCCAGAAATGCCTCATTTCTCCCAAATATATCACATCTTCTCCAAGAAATACCAGGGTTCCCCCTTCAAATAGGACCTTATCACCCACAAACACCTGTATTATCCCTCAAATAGGACATTTTCTTCCAGAAATGCCACATTTCTCCCAAATATAGCACATCTTCTCCAAGAAATACCAGGTTTCCCCCTTCAAAAAGGACCTTTTCACCCACAAATACCTCTTTTATCCCCAAAAGAGGACAGTTTCTTCCAGAAAGGCCACATTTCTCCCAAATATATCACATCTTCTCCAAGAAATACCAGGTTTCCCCCTTCAAATAGGACCTTTTCACCCACAAATACCTCTTTTATCCCTCAAATAGGACATATTCTTCCAGAAATGCCTCATTTCTCCCAAATATATCACATCTCCTTCAAGAAATACCAGCTTTCCCCCTTCAAATAGGACGTTTTCACCCACAAATACCTCTTTTATCCCCAAAAGAGGACAGTTTCTTCCAGAAATGCCACATTTCTCCCAAATAGATCACATCTTCTCCAAGAAATACCACGTTTCCCCCTTCAAATAGGACCTTCTCACCCACAAATACCTGTTTTATCCCCAAAAGAGGACAGTTTCTTCCAGAAATGCCACATTTCTCCCAAATACATCACATCTTCTCATAGAATTACCTGGTTTCCCCCTTCAAATAGGACCTTTTCACCCACAAATACCTCTTTTATCCCCAAGAGAGGACAGTTTCTTCCAGAAAGACCACATTTCTCCCAAACATATCACATCTCCTCCAAGAAATACCAGGATTCCTCCTGAGATAGGACTTTTTCTCCCACAAGTACCAGCCTTCTCCCCCAATATAGGACATTTTCTTCCAGAAATGCCACATTTCTCCCAAATATATCACATCTTCTCCAAGAAATACCAGGTTTTCCCCTGGAAATAGGACCTTTTCACCCACAAATACCTCTTTTATCCCCAAAAGAGGACAGTTTCTTCCAGACATGCCACATTTCTCCCAAACATATCACATCTTCTCCAAGAAATACCTGCTTTCCCCCTTGAATTAGGACCTTTTCTCCATGAAATACCTCTTTTATCCCCAAAAGAGGACAGTTTCTTCCAGAAATGCCACATTTCTCCCAAATATATCACATCTTCTCCAAGAATTACCAGCTTTCCTTTTTCAAATAGGACCTTTTCACCCACAAATACCTCTTTGATGCCCAAAAGAGGACAGTTTCTTCCAGAAATGCCACATTTCTCCCAAATAGATCACATCTTCTCCAAGAAATACCAGGTTTCCCCCTTCAAATAGGACCTTTTCACCCACAAATACCTGTTTCATCCCCAAAGAGGACAGTTTCTTCCAGAAATGCCACATTTCTCCCAAATATATCACATCTTCTCCAAGAAATACCAGGTTTCCCCCTTCAAATAGGACCTTATCACCCACAAATACCTCTTTTATCCCCAAAAGAGGACATTTTCTTCCAGACATGCCACATTTCTCCCAAACATATCACATCTTCTCCAAGAAATACCAGGATTCCTCCTGAAATAGGACCTTCTCACCCACAACTACCACCCTTCTCCCCCCAAATAGGACATTTTCTTCCAGAAATGCCACATTTCTCCCAAATATATCACATCTTCTCCAAGAAATACCAGGGTTCCCCCTTCAAATAGGATCTTTTCACCCACAAATACCTCTTTTATCCCCAAAAGAGGACAGTTTCTTCCAGAAATGCCACATTTCTCCCAAATATATCACGTCTTCTCCAAGAAATACCAGGTATCCCCCTTCAAATAGGATCTTTTCAACCACAAATACCTGTTTTATGCCCAAAATACGACAGTTTCTTCCAGAAATGCCACATTTCTCCCAAATATATCACATCTTCTCCAAGAAATACCAGCTTTCCTTTTTCAAATAGGACCTTTTCACCCACAAATACCTCTTTTATCCCCAAAACAGGACAGTTTCTTCCAGAAATGCCACATTTCTCCCAAATATATCACATCTTCTCCAAGAAATACCAGGGTTCCTCCTGAAACAGGACATTCTCACCCACTAATACCAGGCTTCTCCCCCCAAACTGGACAGTTTCTTCCAGAAATGCCTCATTTCTCCCAAATATATCACATCTTCTCCAAGAAATACCAGCTTTCCCCCTTCAAATAGGACCTTATCACCCACAAATACCACTTTTATCCCCAAAAGAGGACAGTTTCTTCCCGAAATGCCACATTTCTCCCAAATAGATCACATCTTCTCCAAGAAATACCAGGTTTCCCCCTTCAAATAGGACCTTTTCCACCACAAATACCTGTTTTATGCCCAAAATAGGACAGTTTCTTCCAGAAATGCCACATATCTCCCAAATATATCACATCTTCTCCAAGAAATACCAGGTTTCCCCCTTGAATTAGGACTTTTTCTCCATGAAATACCTCTTTTATCCCCAAAAGAGGACATTTTCTTCCCATAAATGCCACATTTCTCCCAAATATAGCACATCTTCTCCAAGAAATACCAGGCTTCCCCCTGGAAATAGGACCTTTTCAACCACTAATACCTCTTTTATCCCCAAAAGAGGACAGTTTCTTCCAGAAAGGCCACATTTCTCCCAAATACATCACATCTTCTCCAAGAAATACCAGGGTTCCCCCTTCAAATAGGACCTTTTCACCCACAAATACCTCTTTTATCCCCAAAATTGGACAGTTTCTTCCAGACATGCCACATTTCTCCCAAATATACCACATCTTCTCCATGAAATACCAGCTTTCCCCCTTCAAATAGGACCTTTTCACCCACAAATACCTGTTTCATCCCCAAAAGAGGACAGTTTCTTCCAGAAATGCCACATTTCTCCCAAATATATCACATCTTATCCAAGAAATACCAGGTTTTCCCCTTCAAATAGGACCTTTTCACCCACAAACACCTGTATTATCCCTCAAATAGGACATTTTCTTCCAGAAATGCCACATTTCTCCCAAATATAGCACATCTTCTCCATGAAATACCAGGTTTCCCAATTGTAATAAGACCTTTTCACCCACAAATACCTGTTTCATCCCCAAAAGAGGACAGTTTCTTCCAGAAATGCCACATTTCTCCCAAATATATCACATCTTCTCCAAGAAATACCAGCTTTCCCCCTTCAAATAGGACCTTTTCACCCACAAATACCTCTTTTATCCCTCAAATTGGACATATTCTTCCAGAAATGCCTCATTTCTCCCAAATATATCACATCTCCTTCAAGAAATACCAGCTTTCCCCCTTCAAATAGGACCTTTTCACCCACAAATACCTGTTTTATCCCCAAAAGAGGACAGTTTCTTCCAGAAATGCCATATTTCTCCCAAATAGATCACATCTTCTCCAAGAAATACCAGGCTTCCCCCTTCAAATAGGACCTTTTCACCCACAAATACCTGTTTTATCCCCAAAAGAGGACAGTTTCTTCCAGAAATGCCACATTTCTCCCAAATATACCACATCTTCTCCATGAAATACCAGGTTTCCGCCTTCAAATAGGACCTTTTCACCCACAAATACCTGTATTATCCCTCAAATAGGACATTTTCTTCCAGAAATGCCACATTTCTCCCAAATATATCACATCTTCTCCAAGAAATACCAGCTTTCCCCCTTCAAATAGGACCTTTTCACCCACAAATAGCTGTTCTATCCCCATAAGAGGACAGTTTCTTCCAGAAATGCCACATTTCTCCCAAATAGATCACATCTTCTCCAAGAAATACCAGGGTTCCCCCTTCAAATAGGACCTTTTCACCCACAAATACCTCTTTTATCCCCAAAAGAGGACAGTTTCTTCCAGAAAGGCCACATTTCTCCCAAATAGATCACATCTTCTCCAAGAAATACCACGCTTCCCCATTCAAATAGGACCTTTTCACCCACAAATACCTCTTTTATCCCCTAAATTGGGCAGTTTCTACCAGACATGCCACATTTCTCCCAAATAGATCACATCTTCTCCAAGAAATACCAGGTTTCCCCCTTCAAATAGGACCTTTTCACCCACAAAAAATTCTTTTATTCCCAAAATAGGACAGTTTCTTCCAGAAAGGCCACATTTCTCCCAAATAGATCACATCTTCTCCAAGAAATACCAGGGTTCCCCCTTCAAATAGGACCTTTTCACCCACAAATACCTGTTTCATCCCCAAAAGAGGACAGTTTCTTCCAGAAATGCCACATTTCTCCCAAATATATCACATCTTCTCCAAGAAATACCAGGGTTCCCCCTTCAAATAGGACCTTATCACCCACAAACACCTGTATTATCCCTCAAATAGGACATTTTCTTCCAGAAATGCCACATTTCTCCCAAATATAGCACATCTTCTCCAAGAAATACCAGGTTTCCCCCTTCAAAAAGGACCTTTTCACCCACAAATACCTCTTTTATCCCCAAAAGAGGACAGTTTCTTCCAGAAAGGCCACATTTCTCCCAAATATATCACATCTTCTCCAAGAAATACCAGGTTTCCCCCTTCAAATAGGACCTTTTCACCCACAAATACCTCTTTTATCCCTCAAATAGGACATATTCTTCCAGAAATGCCTCATTTCTCCCAAATATATCACATCTCCTTCAAGAAATACCAGCTTTCCCCCTTCAAATAGGACGTTTTCACCCACAAATACCTCTTTTATCCCCAAAAGAGGACAGTTTCTTCCAGAAATGCCACATTTCTCCCAAATAGATCACATCTTCTCCAAGAAATACCAGGTTTCCCCCTTCAAATAGGACCTTCTCACCCACAAATACCTGTTTTATCCCCAAAAGAGGACAGTTTCTTCCAGAAATGCCACATTTCTCCCAAATACATCACATCTTCTCATAGAATTACCTGGTTTCCCCCTTCAAATAGGACCTTTTCACCCACAAATACCTCTTTTATCCCCAAGAGAGGACAGTTTCTTCCAGAAAGACCACATTTCTCCCAAACATATCACATCTCCTCCAAGAAATACCAGGATTCCTCCTGAGATAGGACTTTTTCTCCCACAAGTACCAGCCTTCTCCCCCAATATAGGACATTTTCTTCCAGAAATGCCACATTTCTCCCAAATATATCACATCTTCTCCAAGAAATACCAGGTTTTCCCCTGGAAATAGGACCTTTTCACCCACAAATACCTCTTTTATCCCCAAAAGAGGACAGTTTCTTCCAGACATGCCACATTTCTCCCAAACATATCACATCTTCTCCAAGAAATACCTGCTTTCCCCCTTGAATTAGGACCTTTTCTCCATGAAATACCTCTTTTATCCCCAAAAGAGGACAGTTTCTTCCAGAAATGCCACATTTCTCCCAAATATATCACATCTTCTCCAAGAATTACCAGCTTTCCTTTTTCAAATAGGACCTTTTCACCCACAAATACCTCTTTGATGCCCAAAAGAGGACAGTTTCTTCCAGAAATGCCACATTTCTCCCAAATAGATCACATCTTCTCCAAGAAATACCAGGTTTCCCCCTTCAAATAGGACCTTTTCACCCACAAATACCTGTTTCATCCCCAAAGAGGACAGTTTCTTCCAGAAATGCCACATTTCTCCCAAATATATCACATCTTCTCCAAGAAATACCAGGTTTCCCCCTTCAAATAGGACCTTATCACCCACAAATACCTCTTTTATCCCCAAAAGAGGACATTTTCTTCCAGACATGCCACATTTCTCCCAAAAATATCACATCTTCTCCAAGAAATACCAGGATTCCTCCTGAAATAGGACCTTCTCACCCACAACTACCACCCTTCTCCCCCCAAATAGGACATTTTCTTCCAGAAATGCCACATTTCTCCCAAATATATCACATCTTCTCCAAGAAATACCAGGGTTCCCCCTTCAAATAGGATCTTTTCACCCACAAATACCTCTTTTATCCCCAAAAGAGGACAGTTTCTTCCAGAAATGCCACATTTCTCCCAAATATATCACGTCTTCTCCAAGAAATACCAGGTATCCCCCTTCAAATAGGATCTTTTCAACCACAAATACCTGTTTTATGCCCAAAATACGACAGTTTCTTCCAGAAATGCCACATTTCTCCCAAATATATCACATCTTCTCCAAGAAATACCAGCTTTCCTTTTTCAAATAGGACCTTTTCACCCACAAATACCTCTTTTATCCCCAAAACAGGACAGTTTCTTCCAGAAATGCCACATTTCTCCCAAATATATCACATCTTCTCCAAGAAATACCAGGGTTCCTCCTGAAACAGGACATTCTCACCCACTAATACCAGGCTTCTCCCCCCAAACTGGACAGTTTCTTCCAGAAATGCCTCATTTCTCCCAAATATATCACATCTTCTCCAAGAAATACCAGCTTTCCCCCTTCAAATAGGACCTTATCACCCACAAATACCACTTTTATCCCCAAAAGAGGACAGTTTCTTCCCGAAATGCCACATTTCTCCCAAATAGATCACATCTTCTCCAAGAAATACCAGGTTTCCCCCTTCAAATAGGACCTTTTCCACCACAAATACCTGTTTTATGCCCAAAATAGGACAGTTTCTTCCAGAAATGCCACATATCTCCCAAATATATCACATCTTCTCCAAGAAATACCAGGTTTCCCCCTTGAATTAGGACTTTTTCTCCATGAAATACCTCTTTTACCCCAAAAGAGGACATTTTCTTCCCATAAATGCCACATTTCTCCCAAATATAGCACATCTTCTCCAAGAAATACCAGGCTTCCCCCTGGAAATAGGACCTTTTCAACCACTAATACCTCTTTTATCCCCAAAAGAGGACAGTTTCTTCCGGAAAAGCCACATTTCTCCCAAATATATCACATCTTCTCCAAGAAATGCCAGGATTCCTCCTGAAATAGGACCTTCTCACCCACAACTACCAGCCTTCTCCCCACAAATTGGACATTTTCTTCCAGCCATGCCACATTTCTCCCAAATATATCACATCTTCTCCATGAAATACCAGGATTCCTCCTGAAATAGGACCTTCTCACCCAAAACTACCAGCCTTCTCCCCCCAAATTGGACATTTTCTTCCAGACATGCCACATTTCTCCCAAATAGATCACATCTTCTCCAAGAAATACCAGGTTTCCGCCATCAAATAGGACCTTTTCACCCTCAAATACCTCTTTTATCCCCAAAAGAGGTCAGTTTCTTCCAGAAAGGCCACATTTCTCCCAAATATATCACATCTTCTCCAAGAAATACCAGCTTTCCCCCTTCAAATAGGACCTTTTCACCCACAAATACCTCTTTTATCCCCAAAAGAGGACATTTTCTTCCAGACATGCCACATTTCTCCCAAATAGATCACATCTTCTCCAAGAAATACCAGGTTTCCCCCTTCAAATAGGACCTTTTCTCCCACAGATACCTGTTTATTCCTCAAAACAGGACACTTTCTTCCAGAAATGCCACATTTCTCCCAAATATATCACATCTTCTCCAAGAAATACCAGGTTTCCCCCTTCAAATAGGACCTTTTCACCCACAAATACCTCTTTTATCCCCAAAATAGGACAGCTTCTTCCAGACATGCCACATTTCTCCCAAATAGATCACATCTTCTCCAAGAAATACCAGGTTTCCCCCTTCAAATAGGACCTTTTCACCCACAAATACCTCTTTTATCCCCAAAAGAGGACAGTTTCTTCCAGAAAGGCCACATTTCTCCCAAATATATCACATCTTCGCCAAGAAATACCAGGTTTCCCCCTTCAAATAGGACCTTTTCACCCACAAATACCTCTTTTATCCCTCAAATAGGACATATTCTTCCAGAAATGCCTCATTTCTCCCAAATATATCACATCTCCTTCAAGAAATACCAGCTTTCCCCCTTCAAATAGGACGTTTTCACCCACAAATACCTCTTTTATCCCCAAAAGAGGACAGTTTCTTCCAGAAATGCCACATTTCTCCCAAATAGATCACATCTTCTCCAAGAAATACCAGCTTTCCCCCTTCAAATAGGACCTTCTCACCCACAAATACCTGTTTTATCCCCAAAAGAGGACAGTTTCTTCCAGAAATGCCACATTTCTCCCAAATACATCACATCTTCTCATAGAATTACCTGGTTTCCCCCTTCAAATAGGACCTTTTCACCCACAAATACCTCTTTTATCCCCAAGAGAGGACAGTTTCTTCCAGAAAGACCACATTTCTCCCAAACATATCACATCTCCTCCAAGAAATACCAGGATTCCTCCTGAGATAGGACTTTTTCTCCCACAAGTACCAGCCTTCTCCCCCAATATAGGACATTTTCTTCCAGAAATGCCACATTTCTCCCAAATATATCACATCTTCTCCAAGAAATACCAGGTTTTCCCCTGGAAATAGGACCTTTTCACCCACAAATACCTCTTTTATCCCCAAAAGAGGACAGTTTCTTCCAGACATGCCACATTTCTCCCAAACATATCACATCTTCTCCAAGAAATACCTGCTTTCCCCCTTGAATTAGGACCTTTTCTCCATGAAATACCTCTTTTATCCCCAAAAGAGGACAGTTTCTTCCAGAAATGCCACATTTCTCCCAAATATATCACATCTTCTCCAAGAATTACCAGCTTTCCTTTTTCAAATAGGACCTTTTCACCCACAAATACCTCTTTGATGCCCAAAAGAGGACAGTTTCTTCCAGAAATGCCACATTTCTCCCAAATAGATCACATCTTCTCCAAGAAATACCAGGTTTCCCCCTTCAAATAGGACCTTTTCACCCACAAATACCTCTTTTATCCCCAAAGAGGACAGTTTCTTCCAGAAATGCCACATTTCTCCCAAATATATCACATCTTCTCCAAGAAATACCAGGTTTCCCCCTTCAAATAGGACCTTTTCACCCACAAATACCTCTTTTATCCCCAAAAGAGGACATTTTCTTCCAGACAGGCCACATTTCTCCCAAAAATATCACATCTTCTCCAAGAAATACCAGGATTCCTCCTGAAATAGGACCTTCTCACCCACAACTACCACCCTTCTCCCCCCAAATAGGACATTTTCTTCCAGAAATGCCACATTTCTCCCAAATATATCACATCTTCTCCAAGAAATACCAGGGTTCCCCCTTCAAATAGGATCTTTTCACCCACAAATACCTCTTTTATCCCCAAAAGAGGACAGTTTCTTCCAGAAATGCCACATTTCTCCCAAATATATCACATCTTCTCCAAGAAATACCAGCTTTCCTTTTTCAAATAGGACCTTTTCACCCACAAATACCTCTTTTATCCCCAAAACAGGACAGTTTCTTCCAGAAATGCCACATTTCTCCCAAATATATCACATCTTCTCCAAGAAATACCAGGGTTCCTCCTGAAACAGGACATTCTCACCCACTAATACCAGGCTTCTCCCCCCAAACTGGACAGTTTCTTCCAGAAATGCCTCATTTCTCCCAAATATATCACATCTTCTCCAAGAAATACCAGCTTTCCCCCTTCAAATAGGACCTTATCACCCACAAATACCACTTTTATCCCCAAAAGAGGACAGTTTCTTCCCGAAATGCCACATTTCTCCCAAATAGATCACATCTTCTCCAAGAAATACCAGGTTTCCCCCTTCAAATAGGACCTTTTCCACCACAAATACCTGTTTTATGCCCAAAATAGGACAGTTTCTTCCAGAAATGCCACATTTCTCCCAAATATATCACATCTTCTCCAAGAAATACCAGGTTTCCCCCTTGAATTAGGACTTTTTCTCCATGAAATACCTCTTTTATCCCCAAAAGAGGACATTTTCTTCCCATAAATGCCACATTTCTCCCAAATATAGCACATCTTCTCCAAGAAATACCAGGCTTCCCCCTGGAAATAGGACCTTTTCAACCACTAATACCTCTTTTATCCCCAAAAGAGGACAGTTTCTTCCGGAAAAGCCACATTTCTCCCAAATATATCACATCTTCTCCAAGAAATGCCAGGATTCCTCCTGAAATAGGACCTTCTCACCCACAACTACCAGCCTTCTCCCCACAAATTGGACATTTTCTTCCAGAAAGGCCACATTTCTCCCAAGTATATCACATCTTCTCCATGAAATACCAGGATTCCTCCTGAAATAGGACCTTCTCACCCAAAACTACCAGCCTTCTCCCCCCAAATAGGACATTTTATTCCAGAAAGGCCACATTTCTCCCAAATAGATCACATCTTCTCAAAGAAATACCAGGTTTCCCCCTTCAAATAGGACCTTTTCACCCACAAATACCTCTTTTATCCCCAAAAGAGGACAGTTTCTTCCAGAAAGGCCACATTTCTCCCAAATATATAACATCTTCTCCAAGAAATACCAGGTTTCCCCCTTCAAATACAACGTTTTCACCCACAAATACCTGTTTTATCCCCAAAAGAGGACAGTTTCTTCCAGAAATGCCACATTTCTCCCAAATATACCACATCTTCTCCAAGAAATACCACTTTTCCCCCTTCAAATAGGATCTTTTCACCCACAAATACCTCTTTTATCCCCAAAAGACGACACTTTCTTCCAGAAATGCCACATTTCTCCCAAATAGATCACATCTTCTTCAAGAAATGCCAGGTTTCCCCCTTCAAATAGGACCTTTTCACCCACAAATACCTGTTTCATCCCTCAAATTGGACATATTCTTCCAGAAATGCCACATTTCTCCCAAATATATCACATCTTCTCCAAGAAATACCACGATTCCCCCTTCAAATAGGACCTTTTCACCCACAAATACCTCTTTTATCCCCAAAAGAGGACAGTTTCTTCCAGAAATGCCACATTTCTCCCAAATATATCATATCTTCTCCAAGAAATACCAGGTTTCCCCCTTGAAATAGGGCCTTTTCACCCACAAATACCTCTTTTATCCCCAAAATAGGACACTTTCTGCAAGAAATGCCAGATTTCTCCCAAATAGATCACATCTCCTCCAAGAAATACCAGGATTCCTCCTGAAATAGGACCTTTTCTCCCACAAATACCACCCTTCTCCCCCCAAATAGGACTTTTTCTATCAGAAAGGCCACATATCACCCAAATAGATCACATCTTCTCCAAGAAATACCAGCTTTCCCCCTTCAAATAGGACCTTTTCTCCCACAAATACCTGTTTTATCCCCAAAAGAGGACAGTTTCTTCCAGAAAGGCCACATTTCTCCCAAATATATCACATCTTCTCCAAGAAATACCAGCTTTCCCCCTTCAAATAGGACCTTTTCACCCACAAATACCTCTTTTATCCCCAAAATACGACAGTTTCTTCCAGACATGCCACATTTCTCCCAAATATATCACATCTTCTCCAAGAAATACCAGGTTTCCGCCTTCAAATAGGACCTTTTCACCCTCAAATACCTCTTTTATCCCCAAAAGAGGTCAGTTTCTTCCAGAAAGGCCACATTTCTCCCAAATATATCACATCTTCTCCAAGAAATACCAGCTTTCCCCCTTCAAATAGGACCTTTTCACCCACAAATACCTCTTTTATCCCCAAAAGAGGACATTTTCTTCCAGACATGCCACATTTCTCCCAAATAGATCACATCTTCTCCAAGAAATACCAGGTTTCCCCCTTCAAATAGGACCTTTTCTCCCACAGATACCTGTTTATTCCTCAAAACAGGACACTTTCTTCCAGAAATGCCACATTTCTCCCAAATATATCACATCTTCTCCAAGAAATACCACGTTTCCCCCTTCAAATAGGACCTTTTCACCCACAAATACCTGTTTTATCCCCAAAATAGGACAGCTTCTTCCAGACATGCCACATTTCTCCCAAATATATCACATCTTCTCCAAGAAATACCTGCTATCCCCCTTCAAATAGGACCTTTTCACCCACAAATACCTCTTTTATCCCCAAAAGAGGACAGTTTCTTGCAGAAATGCCACATTTCTCCCAAATATATCACATCTTCTCCAAGAAATACCAGGTTTCCCCTTTCAAATACAACGTTTTCACCCACAAATACCCGTTTTATCCCCAAAACAGGACATTTTCTTCCAGAAATGCCACATTTCTCCCAAATATACCACATCTTCTCCAAGAAATACCACGTTTCCCCCTTCAAATAGGACCTTTTCACCCACAAATACCTCTTTTATCCCCAAAAGAGGACAGTTTCTTCCAGAAATGCCACATTTCTCCCAAATATACCACATCTTCTCCAAGAAATACCACGTTTCCCCCTTCAAATAGGACCTTTTCAACCACAAATACCTGTTTTATCCCCAAAATAGGACAGTTTCTTCCAGAAATGCCACATTTCTCCCAAATATATCACATCTTCTCCAAGAAATACCACGTTTCCCCCTTCAAATAGGAACTTTTCACCCACAAATACCTCTTTTATCCCCAAAAGAGGACAGTTTCTTCCAGAAATGCCAGATTTCTCCCAAATATATCACATCTTCTCCAAGAAATACCAGGTTTCCCCCTTCAAATAGGACCTTTTCACCCACAAATACCTCTTTTATCCCCAAAAGAGGACACTTTCTGCCAGAAATGCCACATTTCTCCCAAATAGATCACATCTCCTCCAAGAAATACCAGGATTCCTCCTGAAATAGGACCTTTTCTCCCTCAGATACCAGCCTTCTCCCCCCAAATAGGACATTTTCTTTCAGAAAGGCCACATATCACCCAAGTATATCACATCTTCTCCAAGAAATACCACGTTTCCCCCTTCAAATAGGACCTTTTCACCCACAAATACCTGTTATATCCCCAAAAGAGGACAGCTTCTTCCAGACATGCCACATTTCTCCCAAATAGATCACATCTTCTCCAAGAAATACCAGGTTTCCCCCTTCAAATAGGACCTTTTCACCCACAAATACGTCTTTTATCCCCAAAAGAGGACAGTTTCATCCAGAAATGCCACATTTCTCCCAAATATATCACATCTTCTCCAAGAAATACAAGGTTTCCCCCTTCAAATAGGACCTTTTCAACCACAAATACCTGTTTTATCTCCAAAACAGGACAGTTTCTTCCAGAAATGCTACATTTCTCCCAAATATACCACATCTTCTCCAAGAAATACCACTTTTCCCCCTTCAAATAGGACCTTTTCACCCACAAATACCTGTTTTATCCCCAAAAGACGACACTTTCTTCCAGAAATGCCACATTTCTCCCAAATAGATCACATCTTCTCCCAGAAATGCCAGCTTTCCCCCTTCAAATAGGACCTTCTCACCCACAAATACCTGTTTTATCCCTCAAATTGGACATATTATTCCAGAAATGCCAGATTTCTCCCAAATATATCACATCTTCTCCAAGAAATACCACGTTTCCCCCTTCAAATAGGACCTTTTCACCCACAAATACCTCTTTTATCCCCAAAAGAGGACAGTTTCTTCCAGAAATGCCACATTTCTCCCAAATATATCATATCTTCTCCAAGAAATACCAGGTTTCCCCCTTCAAATAGGAAATTTTAACCCACAAATACCTCTTTTATCCCCAAAATACGACAGTTTCTTCCAGAAATGCCACATTTCTCCCAAATATATCACATCTTCTCCAAGAAATACCAGGGTTCCAACTTCAAATAGGAACTTTTCACCCACAAATACCTCTTTTATCCCCAAAATAGGACACTTTCTGCAAGAAATGCCAGATTTCTCCCAAATAGATCACATCTCCTCCAAGAAATACCAGGATTCCTCCTGAAATAGGACCTTTTCTCCCACAAATACCACCCTTCTCCCCCCAAATAGGACTTTTTCTATCAGAAAGGCCACATATCACCCAAATAGATCACATCTTATCCAAGAAATACCAGGTTTCCCCCTTCAAATAGGACCTTTTCACCCACAAATACCTCTTTTATCCCCCAAATAGGACAGTTTCTTCCAGAAAGGCCACATTTCTCCCAAGCATATCACATCTTCTCAAGAAATACCAGCTTTCCCCCTTCAAATAGGACCTTTTCAAACACAAATACCTGTTTTATCCCCAAAAGAGGACAGTTTCTTCCAGACATGCCACATTTCTCCCAAATACATCACATCTTCTCCATGAAATACCAGGATTCCGCCTTCAAATAGGACCTTTTCACCCACAAATACCTCTTTTATCCCCAAAAGAGGACAGTTTCTTCCAGAAAGGCCACATTTCTCCCAAATAGATCACATCTTCTCCAAGAAATATCAGCTTTCCCCCTTCAAATTAGGACCTTTTCACCCACAAATACCTCTTTTATCCCCAAAAGAGGACAGTTTATTCCAGAAATGCCACATTTCTCCCAAATAGATCACATCTTCTCCAAGAAATGCCACGTTTCCCTCTTCAAATAAGACCTTTTCACCCACAAATACCTGTTTGATCCCCAAAATTGGACAGTTTCTTCCAGAAATGCCACATTTCTCCCAAATATATCACATCTTCTCCAAGAAATACCACGTTTCCCCCTTCAAATAGGACCTTTTCACCCACAAATACCTGTTTTATCCCCAAAATAGGACAGCTTCTTCCAGACATGCCACATTTCTCCCAAATAGATCACATCTTCTCCAAGAAATACCAGGTTTCCCCCTTCAAATAGGACCTTTTCACCCACAAATACCTCTTTTATCCCCAAAATAGGACAGTTTCTTCCAGAAATGCCACATTTCTCCCAAATATATCACATCTTCTCCAAGAAATACCAGGTTTCCCCCTTCAAATACAACGTTTTCACCCACAAATACCCGTTTTATCCCCAAAACAGGACAGTTTCTTCCAGAAATGCCACATTTCTCCCAAATATACCACATCTTCTCCAAGAAATACCAGCTTTCCCCCTTCAAATAGGACCTTTTCACCCACAAAAACCTCTTTTATCCCCAAAAGAGGTCAGTTTCTTCCAGAAAGGCCACATTTCTCCCAAATATATCACATCTTCTCCAAGAAATACCACTTTTCCCCCTTCAAATAGGACCTTTTCACCCACAAATACCTGTTCTATCCCTAAAAGACGACAATTTCTTCCAGAAATGCCACATTTCTCCCAAATATATCACATCTTCTCCAAGAAATACCACGTTTCCCCCTTCAAATAGGACCTTTTCAACCACAAATACCTGTTTAATCCCTCAAATTGGACATATTCTTCCAGAAATGCCAGATTTCTCCCAAATATATCACATCTTCTCCAAGAAATACCACGTTTCCCCCTTCAAATAGGACCTTTTCACCCACAAATACCTCTTTGATCCCCAAAAGAGGACAGTTTCTTCCAGAAATGCCACATTTCTCCCAAATATATCATATCTTCTCCAAGAAATACCAGGTTTCCCCCTTCAAATAGGAAATTTTAACCCACAAATACCTCTTTTATCCCCAAAATACGACAGTTTCTTCCCGAAATGCCACATTTCTCCCAAATATATCACATCTTCTCCAAGAAATACCACGTTTCCCCCTTCAAATAGGACCTTTTCACCCACAAATACCTCTTTTATCCCCAAAAGAGGACACTTTCTGCCAGAAATGCCACATTTCTCCCAAATACATCACATCTCCTCCAAGAAATACCAGGATTCCTCCTGAAATAGGACCTTTTCTCCCACAGATACCAGCCTTCTCCCCCCAAATAGGACATTTTCTTTCAGAAAGGCCACATATCACCCAAATATATCACATCTTCTCCAAGAAATACCAGCTTTCCCCCTTCAAATAGGACCTTTTCACCCACAAATACCTCTTTTATCCCCAAAACAGGACAGTTTCTTCCAGAAAGGCCACATTTCTCCCAAATATATCACATCTTCTCCAAGAAATACCAGCTTTCCCCCTTCAAATAGGACCTTTTCACCCACAAATACCTCTTTTATCCCCAAAAGAGGACATTTTCTTCCAGAAATGCCACATTTCTCCCAAATAGATCACATCTTCTCCAAGAAATACCACGTTTCCCCCTTCAAATAGGACCTTTTCTCCCACAAATACCTGTTTTATCCCCAAAACAGGACACTTTCTTCCAGAAATGCCACATTTCTCCCAAATACATCACATCTTCTCCAAGAAATACCACGTTTCCCTCTTCAAATAGGACCTTTTCACCCACAAATACCTGTTTTATCCCCAAAAGAGGACAGTTTCTTCCAGAAATGCCACATTTCTCCCAAATATATCACATCTTCTCCAAGAAATACCAGGTATCCCACTTCAAATAGGACCTTTTCAACCACTAATACCTCTTTTATCCCCAAAAGAGGACAGTTTCTTCCGGAAAGGCCACATTTCTCCCAAATATATCACATCTTCTCCAAGAAATAGCAGGATTTCTCCTGAAATAGGACCTTCTCACCCACAACTACCAGCCTTCTCCCCCCAAATTGGACATTTTCTTCCAGAAAGGCCACATTTCTCCCAAATATATCACATCTTCTCCAAGAAATACCAGGATTCCTCCTGAAATAGGACCTTCTCACCGAAAACTACCAGCCTTCCTCCCCCAAATTGGACATTTTCTTCCAGACATGCCACATTTCTCCCAAATAGATCACATCTTCTCCAAGAAATACCAGGGTTCCCCCTTCAAATAGGACCTTTTCTCCATGAAATACCTGTTTTATCCCCAAAAGAGTACAGTTTCTTCCAGAAATGCCACATTTCTCCCAAATATATCACATCTTCTCCATAAAATACCAGCTTTCCCCCTTCAAATAGGACCTTTTCACCCACAAATACCTCTTTTATCCCCAAAAAAGGACAGCTTCTTCCAGACATGCCACATTTCTCCCAAATATATCACATCTTCTCCATGAAATACCAGGGTTCCCCCTTCAAATAGGACCTTTTCACCCACAAATACCTTATTTATCCCCAAAAGAGGACAGCTTCTTCCAGAAATGCCACATTTCTCCCAAATATATCACATCTTCTCCAAGATATACCAGCTTTCCCCCTTCAAATAGGAACTTTTCACCCACAAATACGTCTTTTATCCCCAAAAGAGGACACTTTCTTCCATAAATGCCACATTTCGCCCAAATAGATCACATCTTCTCTAAGAAATACCAGGTTTCCCCCTTCAAATAGGACCTTTTCTCCCACAAATACCTGTTTTATCCCCAAAACAGGACACTTTCTTCCAGAAATGCCACATTTCTCCCAAATATATCACATCTTCTCCAAGAAATACCACGTTTCCCCCTTCAAATAGGACCTTTTCACCCACAAATACCTCTTTTATCCCCAAAAGAGGACAGCTTCTTCCAGACATGCCACATTTCTCCCAAATAGATCACATCTTCTCCAAGAAATACCAGGTTTCCCCCTTCAAATAGGACCTTTTCACCCACAAATACCTCGTTTATCCCCAAAAGAGGACAGTTTCTTCCAGAAAGGCCACATTTCTCCCAAATATATCACATCTTCTCCAAGAAATACCAGCTTTCCCCATTCAAATAGGACCTTATCACCCACAAATACCTGTTTTATCTCCAAAACAGGACAGTTTCTTCCAGAAATGCCACATTTCTCCCAAATATACCACATCTTCTCCAAGAAATACCACTTTTCCCCCTTCAAATAGGACCTTTTCACCCACAAATACCTGTTTTATCCCCAAAAGACGACTCTTTCCTCCAGAAATGCCACATTTCTCCCAAATAGATCACATCTTCTCCAAGAAATACCACGTTTCCCCCTTCAAATAGGACCTTTTCACCCACAAATACCTGTTTTATCCCCAAAAGAGGACAGTTTCTTCCAGAAATGCCACATTTCACCCAAATATACCACATCTTCTCCAAGAAATACCAGGTTTCCCCCTTGAATTAGGACCTTTTCACCCACAAATACCTCTTTTATCCCCAAAAGAGCACATTTTCTTCCAGAAATGCCACATTTCTCCCAAATATATCACAACTCCTCCAAGAAATACCACGTTTCCCCCATCATATAGGACCTTTTCTCCATGAAATACCTGTTTTATCCCCAAAAGAGGACAGTTTCTTCCAAAAAGGCCACATTTCTCCCAAATATATCACATCTTCTCCAAGAAATACCAGGTTTCCCCCTTCAAATAGGAACTTTTCACCCACAAATACCTCTTTTATCCCCAAAAGAGGACAGTTTCTTCCTGACATGCCACATTTCTCCCAAATATATCACATCTTCTCCAAGAAATACCAGGTTTCCTCCTAAAAGAGGATGTTTTCTCCCTCAAGTACCAGCCTTCTCCCCCCAAATAGGGCAGTTTCTTCCAGACATGCCACATTTCTCCCAAATATATCACATCTTCTCCAAGAAATACCAGGTTTCCCCCTTCAAATAGGACCTTATCACCCACAAATACCACTTTTATCCCCAAAATAGGACAGTTTCTGCCAGAAATGCCAGATTTCTCCCAAATAGATCACATCTTCTCCAAGAAATACCAGGTTTCCCCCTTCAAATAGGACCTTTTCACCCACAAAAAATTCTTTTATCCTCAAAATAGGACAGTTTCTTCCAGAAATGCCACATTTCTCCCAAATATACCACATCTTCTCCAAGAAATACCACTTTTCCCCCTTCAAATAGGACCTTTTCACCCACAAATACCTGTTTTATCCCCAAAAGACGACTCTTTCCTCCAGAAATGCCACATTTCTCCCAAATAGATCACATCTTCTCCAAGAAATACCACGTTTCCCCCTTCAAATAGGACCTTTTCACCCACAAATACCTGTTTTATCCCCAAAAGAGGACAGTTTCTTCCAGAAATGCCACATTTCACCCAAATATACCACATCTTCTCCAAGAAATACCAGGTTTCCCCCTTGAATTAGGACCTTTTCACCCACAAATACCTCTTTTATCCCCAAAAGAGCACATTTTCTTCCAGAAATGCCACATTTCTCCCAAATATATCACAACTCCTCCAAGAAATACCACGTTTCCCCCATCATATAGGACCTTTTCTCCATGAAATACCTGTTTTATCCCCAAAAGAGGACAGTTTCTTCCAAAAAGGCCAGATTTCTCCCAAATATATCACATCTTCTCCAAGAAATACCAGGATTCCCTCTTCAAATAGGACCTTTTCTCCCACAAATACCTCTTTTATCCCCAAAAGAGGACAGTTTCTTCCAGAAATGCCTCATTTCTCCCAAATATATCACATCTCCAAGAAATACCAGGTTTCCTCCTGAAATAGGACCTTGTCACCCACAGATTCCTGTTTTATCCCTTTGTTCCGAGCGACTTTTCGTTTTGGAGTGTTTATCCGATGCTACACTTCAGCATTCTGTGACGAATAAAATAGAAGAGAAAAGCCCCACTAATAAGGCAGCTAGAAGGTCCAGTAGCCACACACATTGTGCATTCAGGGAGGACGTTCCAGAAAGTCGAGAGTTGTGGCTTCTTTCCTGCGGAGAAAAAAACCCCTGTTTTCAGGCAATGCAGGACGCTGAATTCGCTCCTTCTCGGCATTTCAATACCGCTCCTTCGCTCTCGTGGCTCGAACGCGGCACTCGCGCTGAACCGCTCCGGAGAGTCTGCAGTTGCTGTCCGGTCCATCGCGGTTCTGCCCGAGTGCCGCTTGCAGCCTTCAGCAGCGCTCTCGTTTCTCTCGGATGCCGGGAAAGAGCGACTTCAGCCGGATGCTTTGCTCCGACGAGTGAGCGGCTTCTTCTGCGCACATCGCAATGGAGCGCTTCTGACTTCTCCATGTGTCCATGCAGAATGCACTACGCTTCTCTCTCATTCTTATCCCTTCCTTCCGAGCGACATTTCGTTTTGGAGTGTTTATCCGATGCTACACTTCAGCATTCTGTGACGATTAGAGTAGAAGAGAAAAGTCCCACTAATAAGGCAGCTAGAAGCTCCAGAAGCCACACACATTGTGCTTTCAGGGAGGACGTTCCAGAAAGTCGAGAGTTGTGGCTTGTTTCCTGCGGAGAAAAAAACCCCTGTTTTCAGGCAATGCAGTAGGCTGAATTCGCATCTTCTCGGCATAGGAATACCGCTCCTTCGCTCTCGTGGCTCGAAAGCGGCACTCGCGCTGAACCGCTCCGGAGAGTCTGCAGTTGCTGTCCGGTCCATCGCGGTTCTGCCCGAGTGCCGCTTGCAGCCTTCAGCAGCGGTCTCGTTTCTCTCGGATGCCGGGAAAGAGCGACTTCAGCCGGATGCTTTGCTCCGACGAGTGAGCGGCTTCTACTGCGCACATCGCAATGGAGAGCTTCTGACTTCTCCATGTGTCCATGCAGAATGCACTACGCTTCTCTCTCATTCTTATCCCTTTCTTCCGAGCGACTTTTCGTTTTGGAGTGTTTATCCGATGCTACACTTCAGCATTCTGTGACGAATAGAGTAGAAGAGAAAAGCCCCACTAATAAGGCAGCTAGAAGTTCGAGGAGCAACGCACGTAGTGCTTTCAGGGAGGACGTTCCAGAAATTCGAGAGTTGTGGCTTCTTTCCTGCGGAGAAAAAACCCCCTGTTTTCAGGCTATTCAGTAGTCTGCAACTGCAGACTGTCCGGTGTGGTTCAGCGCAAATGCCGCTTTCGAGCCACGAGAGAGGAGGAGCGGCATTCCTATGCCGAGAACGAGCGAATTCAGCGTCCTGCATTGCCTGAAAACAGGCGCTTTTTTCTCCGCAGGAAACAAGCCACAACTCTCGACTTTCTGGAAAGTCCTCCCTGAAAGCACTACGTGCGTTGCTCCTCGAACTTCTAGCTGCCTTATTAGTGGGGCTTTTCTCTTCTACTCTATTCGTCACAGAATGCTGAAGTGTAGCATCGGATAAACACTCCAAAACGAAATGTCGCTCGGAAGAAAGGGATAAGAATGAGAGAGAAGCGTAGTGCATTCTGCATGGACACATGGAGAAGTCAGAAGCTCTCCATTGCGATGTGCGCAGAAGAAGCCGCTCACTCGTCGGAGCAAAGCATCCGGCTGAAGTCGCTCTTTCCCGGCATCCGAGAGAAACGAGAGCGCTGCTGAAGGCTGCAAGCGGCACTCGGGCAGAACCGCGATGGACCGGACAGCAACTGCAGACTCTCCGGAGCGGTTCAGCGCGAGTGCCGCTTTCGAGCCACGAGAGCGAAGGAGCGGTATTGAAATGCCGAGAAGGAGCGAATTCAGCGTCCTGCATTGCCTGAAAACAGGGGGTTTTTTATCCGCAGGAAACAAGCCACAACTCTCGACTTTCTGGAACGTCCTCCCTGAAAGCACAATGTGTGTGGCTTCTGGAGCTTCTAGCTGCCTTATTAGTGGGGCTTATCTCTTCTACTCTATTCGTTACAGAATGCTGAAGTGTAGCATCGGATAAACACTCCAAAACGAAAAGTCGCTCGGAACAAAGGGATAAAACAGGTATTTGTGGGTGACAGGGTCCTATTTCAGGAGGAAACCAGGTATTTCTTGGAGAAGATGTGATATATTTGGGAGAAATGTGGCATTTCTGGAAGAAACTGTCCTATTTTGGGGATAAAAGAGGTATTTGTGGGTGAAAAGGTCCTATTTGAAGGGGGAAAGCTGGTATTTCTTGGAGAAGATGTGATCTATTTGGGAGAAATGTGGCCTTTCCGGAAGAAACTGTCCTCTTTTGGGGACAAAACATGTATTTGTGGTTGAAAAGGTCCTTTTCAAGGGGGGAACCTGGTATTTCTTGGAGAAGATGTGATATATTTGGGAGAAATGTGGCATTTCTGGAAGAAACTGTCCTCTTTTGGGGATAAAAGAGGTATTTGTGGGTGAAAAGGTCCTATTTGAAGGGGGAAAGCTGGTATTTCTTGAAGGAGATGTGATATATTTGGGAGAAATGTGGCATGTCTGGAAGCAACTGTCCTCTTTTGGGGATAAAAGAGGTATTTGTGGGTTAAAATGTCCTATTTCCAGGGGGAAACCTGGTATTTCTTGGAGAAGATGTGATATATTTGGGAGAAATGTGGCATTTCTGGAAGAAACTGTCCTATTTGGGGGAGAAGCTTGCTATTAGTGGGTGAAAAGGTCCTATATGAAGGGGGAAAGCTGGTATTTCTTGGAGAAGATGTGATATATTTGGGAGAAATGTGGCATTTCTGGAAGAAACTGTCCTATTTGGGGGATAAAACAGGTATTTGTGGGTGAAAAGGTCCTATTTGAAGGGGGAAACCTGGTATTTCTTGGAGAAGATGTGATATGTTTGGGAGAAATGTGGCATTTCTGGAAGAAACTGTCCTATTTGGGGGGAGAAGGCTGGTATTTGTGGGTGAAAAGGTCCTATTTGAAGGGGGAACCCTGGTATTTCTTGGAGAAGATGTGATATATTTGGGAGAAATGTGGCATGTCTGGAAGAAACTGTCCTATTTTGGGGATAAAAGAGGTATTTGTGGGTGAAAAGGTCCTATTTGAAGGGGGAAACGTGGTATTTCTTGGAGAAGCTGTGATATATTTGGGAGAAATGTGGCATTTCTGGAAGAAACTGTCCTCTTTTGGGGATAAAAGAGGTATTTGTGGGTGATAAGTTCCTATTTGAAGGGGGAAAGCTGGTATTTCTTGGAGAAGCTGTGATATATTTGGGAGAAATGTGGCATTTCTGGAATAAACTGTCCTCTTTTGGGGATAAAAGAGGTATTTGTGGGTGAAAAGGTCTTATTACAAGGGGGAAACCTGGTATTTCTTGGAGAAGATGTGCTATATTTGGGAGAAATATGGCATTTCTGGAAGAAAATGTCCTATTTGAGGGATAATACAGGTATTTGTGGGAGAAAAGGTCCTATTTGAAGGGGGAAACCTGGTATTTCTTGGAGAAGATGTGGTATATTTGGGAGAAATGTGGCATGTCTGGAAGAAAATGTCCTATTTTGGGGATAAAACAGGTATTTGTGGGAGAAAAGGTCCTATTTGAAGGGGGAAAGCTGGTATTTCTTGAAGGAGATGTGATCTATTTGGGAGAAATGTGGCCTTTCTGGAAGAAAATATCCTCTTTTGGGGATAAAAGAGGTATTTGTGGGTTAAAATGTCCTATTTGAAGGGGGAAAGCTGGTATTTCTTGGAGAAGATGTGATGTATTTGGGAGAAATGTGGCATTTCTGGAAGAAACTGTCCTCTTTTGGGGATAAAACAGGTATTTGTGGGTGAAAAGTTCCTATTTGAAGGGGGAAAGCTGGTATTTCTTGGAGAAGATGTGATATATTTGGGAGAAATGTGGCATTTCTGGAAGAAACTGTCCTCTTTTGGGGATAAAAGAGGTATTTGTGGGTGAAAAGGTCCTATTTGAAGTTGGAAACCTGGTATTTCTTGGAGAAGATGTGATATATTTGGGAGAAATGTGGCATTTCTGGAAGAAACTGTCCTCTTTTGGGGAAAAAGAGGTATTTGTGGGTGAAAAGGTCCTATTTGAAGGGGGAAAGCTGGTATTTCTTGGGGAAGATGTGATCTATTTGGGTGAAATGTGGCATTTCTGGAAGAAACTGTCCTCTTTTGGGGATAAAAGAGGTATTTGTGGGTGAAAAGGTCCTATTTGAATGGGGAAACCTGGTATTTCTTGGAGAAGATGTGATATATTTGGGAGAAATGTGGCATTTCTGGAAGAAGCTGTCCTCTTTTGGGGATAAAGGAGGTATTTGTGGGTGAAAAGGTCCTATTTGAAGGGGGTAAGCTGGTATTTCTAGGAGGAGATGTGATATATTTGGGAGAAATGTGGCATTTCTGGAAGAAACTGTCCTCTTTTGGGGATAAAACAGGTATTTGTGGGTGAAAAGGTCCTATTTGAAGGGGGAATCCTGGTATTTCTTGGAGAAGATGTGATCTATTTGGGAGAAATGTGGCATGTCTGGAAGAAAATGTCCTATTTGGGGCGAGAAGGCTGGTATTTGTGGGTGAAAAGGTCCTATTTGAAGGGGGAAACTAGGTATTTCTTGGAGAAGATGTGATATATTTGGGAGAAATGTGGCATGTCAGGAAGAAACTGTCCTATTCTGGGGATAAAAGAGGTATTTGTGGGAGAAAAGGTCCTATTTGAAGGGGGAAACCTGGTATTTCTTGGAGAAGATGTGATATATTTGGGAGAAAAGTGGCATGTCAGGAAGAAACTGTCCTATTTTGGGGTTAAAAGAGGTATTTGTGGGTGAAAAGGTCCTATTTGAAGGGGGAAACCTGGAATTTCTTGGAGAAGCTGTGATATATTTAGAGAAACCTGGCATTTATGGAAGAAACAGTCCTCTTTTGGGGATACAACAGGTATTTGTAGGTTAAAAGGTCCTATTTCAGGAGGAATCCTTGCATTTCTTGGAGAAGATGTGATATGTTTGGGAGTAATGTGGCATTTCTGGAAGAAACTGTCCTATTTTGGGGTTAAACCAGGTATTTGTGGGTGAAAAGGTCCTATTTGAAGGGGAAAACCTGGTATTTCTTGGAGAAGATGTGATATGTTTGGGAGAAATGTGGCATTTCTGGAAGAAACTGTCCTCTTTTGGGGATAAAACAGGTATTTGTGGGTGAAAAGGTCCTATTTGAAGGGGGAAACGTGGTATTTCTTGGAGAAGATGTGATATATTTGGGAGAAATGTGGCATTTCTGGAAGAAACTGTCCTATTTTGGGGATAAAAGAGGTATTTGTGGGTGAAAAGGTCCTATTTGAAGGGGGAAACCTGGTATTTCTTGGAGAAGATGTGATCTATTTGGGAAAAATCAGCATTTATGGAAGAAACTGTCCTCTTCTGGGGATAAAACAGGTATTTGTGGGTGAAAAGGTCTATGTGAAGGGGGAAACGTGGTATTTCTAGGAGGAGATGTGATATGTTTGGGATAAATGTGGCCTTTCTGGCAGAAACTGTCGTATTTTGGGCATAAAACAGGTATTTGTGGGTGAAAAGGTCATATTTGAAGGGGGAAACCTGGTATTTCTTGGAGAAGATGTGATATATTTGGGAGAAATGTGGCATGTCCGGAAGAAACTGTTCTATTTGGGGGATAAAAAAGGTATTTGTGGGTGAAAAGGTCCTATTTCCAGGGGGAAAGCTGGTATTTCTTGGAGAAGATGTGATATATTTGGGAGAAATGTGGCCTTTCTGGAAGAAACTGTCCTATTTTGGGCATAAAACAGGTATTTGTGGGTGAAAAGGTCCTATTTGAAGGGGGAAACCTGGTATTTCTTGGAGAAGATGTGATATGTTTCGGAGAAATGTGGCATTTCTGGAAGAAACTGTCCTCTTTTGAGGGGAATAGGCTGGTTTTTGTGGGAGAAAATGTACTATTTCAGGAGAAATCCTGTTATTTCTTGGAGGAGATGTGATATGTTTGGGAGAAATGTGGCATTTCTGGAAGAAACTGTCCTATTTTGGGGATAAAAGAGGAATTTTTGGGCGAAAAGGTCCTATTTGAAGGGGGAACCCTGGTATTTCTTGGAGAAGATGTGATATATTTGGGAGAAATGTGGCATTTCTGGAAGAAAATGTCCTATTTTGGGGAGAAGGCTGGTAGTTTTGGGTGAGAAGGTCCTATTTCAGGAGGAATCCTGGCATTTCTTGGAGAAGATGTGATATATTTGGGAGAAATGTGGCCTTTCCAGAAGAAACTGTCCTCTTTTGGGGATAAAAGAGGTATTAGTGGTTGAAAAGATCCTATTTCCAGGGGGAAACCTGGTATTTCTTGGAGAAGATGTGATATGTTTGGGAGAAATGTGGCATTTCTGGAAGAAAATGTCCTCTTTTGGGGATAAAAGAGGTATTTCGTGGAGAAATGGTCCTAATTCAAAGGGGAAACGTGGTATTTCTTGGAGAAGATATGATCTATTTGGGAGAAATGTGGCATTTCTGGAAGAAACTGTCGTATTTTAGGCATAAATCAGGTATTTGTGGTTGAAAAGGTCCTATTTGAAGGGGGAAACCTGGTATTTCTTGGAGAAGATGTGATATATTTGGGAGATATGTGGCATTTCTGGAAGAAACTGTCCTCTTTTGGGGATAAAAGAGGTATTTGTGGGTGAAAAGGTCCTATTTCGAGGGGGAAACCTGGTATTTCTTGGAGAAGATGTGATCTATTTGGGAGAAATGAGGCATTTCTGGAAGAAACTGTCCAATTTGTGGGGAGAAGCCTGGTATTAGTGGGTGAGAAGGTCCAATTTCAGGAGGAATCCTGGTATTTCTTGGAGAAGATGTGATCTATTTGGGAGAAATGTGGCATTTCTGGTAGAAACTGTCCTCTTTTGGGGATAAAACAGGTATTTGTGGGTGATAAGGTCCTATTTGAATTGGGAAAGCTGGTATTTCTTGGAGAAGATGTGATATATTTGGGAGAAATTTGGCATTTCTGGAAGAAACTGTCCTCTTTTGGGGATAAAAGAGGTATTAGTGGGTGAAAAGGTCCTATTTGAAGGGGGAACCCTGGTATTTCTTGGAGAAGATGTGATATATTTGGGAGAAATGTGGCATTTCTGGAAGAAACTGTCCTGTTTTGGGGATAAAAGAGGTATGTGTGGGTGATAAGGTCCTATTTGAAGGGGGAAAGCTGGTATTTCTTGGAGAAGATGTGATCTATTTGGGAGAAATCTGGCATTTCTGGAAGAAACTGTCCTCTTTTGGGGATAAAAGAGGTATTTGTGGGTGAAAAGGTCCTATTTGAAGGGGGAAAGCTGGTATTTCTTGGAGAAGATATGATATATTTGGGAGAACTGTGGCATTTCTGGAAGAAACTGTCCTATTTTGGGGATAAAAGAGGTATTTGTGGGTGAAAAGGTCCTATTTGAAGGGGGAAACGTGTATATATTGGAGAAGATTTGATATATTTGGGAGAAATGTGGCATGTCTGGAAGAAACTGTCCTCTTTTGGGGATTAAACAGGTATTTGTGGGTGAAAAGGTCCTATTTGAAGGGGGAAACCTGGAATTTCTTGGAGAAGATGTGGTATATTTGGGAGAAATGTGGCATTTCTGGAAGAAACTGTCCTCTTTTGGGGATAAAACAGGTATTTGTGGGTGAAAAGGTCCTATTTGAAGGGGGAAACCTGGTATTTCTTGGAGAAGATGTGATATGTTTGGGAGAAATGAGGCATTTCTGGAGGAAACTGTCCTCTTTTGGGGATAAAAGAGGTATTTGTGGGTGAAAAGGTCCTATTTGAAGGGGGAAACCTGGTATTTCTTGGAGAAGATGTGATATGTTTGGGAGAAATGTGGCATGTCTGGAAGAAACTGTTCTCTTTTGGGGTTAAAGCAGGTATTTGTGGGAGAAAAGGTCCTATTTGAAGGGGGAAACCTGGTATTTCTTGGAGAAGATGTGATATATTTGGGAGAAATGTGGCATTTCTGGAAGAAAATGTCCTCTTATGGGGATAAAACAGGTATTTGTGGGAGAAAAGGTCCTATTTGAAGGGGGAAAGCTGGTATTTCTTGAAGGAGATGTGATATATTTGGGAGAAATGTGGCATGTCTGGAAGAAACTGTCCTCTTTTGGGGATAAAAGAGGTATTTGTGGGTTAAAATGTCCTATTTCCAGGGGGAAACCTGGTATTTCTTGGAGAAGATGTGATATATTTGGGAGAAATGTGGCATTTCTGGAAGAAACTGTCCTATTTGGGGGAGAAGCTTGCTATTAGTGGGTGAAAAGGTCCTATATGAAGGGGGAAAGCTGGTATTTCTTGGAGAAGATGTGATATATTTGGGAGAAATGTGGCATTTCTGGAAGAAACTGTCCTCTTTTGGGGATAAAAGAGGTATTTGTGGGTGAAAAGGTCCTATTTGAAGGGGGAAACCTGGTATTTCTTGGAGAAGATGTGATATGTTTGGGAGAAATGTGGCATTTCTGGAAGAAACTGTCCTATTTGGGGGGAGAAGGCTGGTATTTGTGGGAGAAAAGGTCCTATTTGAAGGGGGAACCCTGGTATTTCTTGGAGAAGATGTGATATATTTGGGAGAAATGTGGCATGTCTGGAAGAAACTGTCCTATTTTGGGGATCAAAGAGGTATTTGTGGGTGAAAAGGTCCTATTTGAAGGGGGAAACGTGGTATTTCTTGGAGAAGATGTGATATATTTGGGAGAAATGTGGCATTTCTGGAAGAAACTGTCCTCTTTTGGGGATAAAAGAGGTATTTGTGGGTGAAAAGTTCCTATTTGAAGGGGGAAAGCTGGTATTTCTTGGAGAAGCTGTGATATATTTGGGAGAAATGTGGCATTTCTGGAAGAAACTGTCCTATTTGAGTGATAAAAGAGGTATTTGTGGGTGAAAAGGTCTTATTACAAGGGGGAAACCTGGTATTTCTTGGAGAAGATGTGCTATATTTGGGAGAAATATGGCATTTCTGGAAGAAAATGTCCTATTTGAGGGATAATACAGGTATTTGTGGGAGAAAAGGTCCTATTTGAAGGGGGAAACCTGGTATTTCTTGGAGAAGATGTGATCTATTTGGGAGAAATGTGGCATGTCTGGAGGAAAATGTCCTATTTTGGGGATAAAACAGGTATTTGTGGGAGAAAAGGTCCTATTTGAAGGGGGAAAGCTGGTATTTCTTGAAGGAGATGTGATATATTTGGGAGAAATGTGGCATGTCTGGAAGAAACTGTCCTCTTTTGGGGATAAAAGAGGTATTTGTGGGTGAAAATGTCCTATTTGAAGGGGGAAAGCTGGTATTTCTTGGAGAAGATGTGATATATTTGGGAGAAATGTGGCATTTCTGGAAGAAACTGTCCTCTTTTGGGGATAAAAGAGGTATTTGTGGGTGAAAAGTTCCTATTTGAAGGGGGAAAGCTGGTATTTCTTGGAGAAGATGTGATATTTTTGGGAGAAATGTGGCATTTCTGGAAGAAACTGTCCTCTTTTGGGGATAAAAGAGGTATTTGTGGGTGAAAAGGTCCTATTTGAAGGGGGAAACCTGGTATTTCTTGGAGAAGATGTGATATATTTGGGAGAAATGTGGCATTTCTGGAAGAAACTGTCCTCTTTTCGGGAAAAAAGAGGTATTTGAGGGTGAAAAGGTCCTATTTGAAGGGGGAAAGCTGGTATTTCTTGGGGATGATGTGATCTATTTGGGTGAAATGTGGCATTTCTGGAAGAAACTGTCCTCTTTTGGGGATAAAAGAGGTATTTGTGGGTGAAAAGGTCCTATTTGAAGGGGGAAACCGGGTATTTCTTGGAGAAGATGTGATCTATTTGGGAGAAATCTGGCATTTCTGGAAGAAGCTGTCCTCTTTTGGGGATAAAGGAGGTATTTGTGGGTGAGAAGGTCCTATTTGAAGGGGGAAACCTGGTATTTCTAGGAGGAGATGTGATATATTTGGGAGAAATGTGGCATTTCTGGAAGAAACTGTCCTCTTTTGGGGATAAAAGAGGTATTTGTGGGTGAAAAGGTCCTATTTGAAGGGGGAATCCTGGTATTTCTTGGAGAAGATGAGATCTATTTGGGAGAAATGTGGCATTTCTGGAAGAAAATGTCCTATTTGGGGCGAGAAGGCTGGTATTTGTGGGTGAAAAGGTCCTATTTGAAGGGGGAAACTAGGTATTTCTTGGAGAAGATGTGATATATTTGGGAGAAATGTGGCATGTCAGGAAGAAACTGTCCTATTCTGGGGATAAAAGAGGTATTTGTGGGTGAAAAGGTCCTATTTGAAGGGGGAATCCTGGTATTTCTTGGAGAAGATGTGATATATTTGGGAGAAATGTGGCATTTCTGGAAGAAACTGTCCTCTTTTGGGGATCAGACAGGTATTTGTGGGTGAAAAGGTCCTATTTGTAGGGGGAACCCTGGTATTTCTTCTAGAAGATGTGATCTATTTGGGAGAAATGTGGCATGTCTGGATGAAACTGTCCTATTTTGGGGATAAAAGTGGTATTTGTGGGAGAAAAGGTCCTATTTGAAGGGGGAAACCTGGTATTTCTTGGAGAAGATGTGATATATTTGGGAGAAAAGTGGCATGTCAGGAAGAAACTGTCCTCTTTTGGGGTTAAAAGAGGTATTTGTGGGTGAAAAGGTCCTATTTGAAGGGGGAAACCTGGAATTTCTTGGAGAAGCTGTGATATATTTAGAGAAACCTGGCATTTATGGAAGAAACAGTCCTCTTTTGGGGATACAACAGGTATTTGTAGGTTAAAAGGTCCTATTTCAGGAGGAATCCTTGCATTTCTTGGAGAAGATGTGATATGTTTGGGAGTAATGTGGCATTTCTGGAAGAAACTGTCCTATTTAGGGGTTAAACCAGGTATTTGTGGGTGAAAAGGTCCTATTTGAAGGGGAAAACCTGGTATTTCTTGGAGAAGATGTGATATGTTTGGGAGAAATGTGGCATTTCTGGAAGAAACTGTCCTCTTTTGGGGATAAAACAGGTATTTGTGGGTGAAAAGGTCCTATTTGAAGGGGGAAACGTGGTATTTCTTGGAGAAGATGTGATATATTTGGGAGAAACCTGGCATTTCTGGAAGAAACTGTCCTGTTTTGGGGATAAAAGAGGTATTTGTGGGTGAAAAGGTCCTATTTGAAGGGGGAAACCTGGTATTTCTTGGAGAAGATGTGATCTATTTGGGAAAAAACAGCATTTATGGAAGAAACTGTCCTCTTTTGGGGATAAAACAGGTATTTGTGGGTGAAAAGGTCTATGTGAAGGGGGAAACGTGGTATTTCTAGGAGGAGATGTGATATGTTTGGGATAAATGTGGCCTTTCTGGCAGAAACTGTCGTATTTTGGGCATAAAACAGGTATTTGTGGGTGAAAAGGTCATATTTGAAGGGGGAAACCTGGTATTTCTTGGAGAAGATGTGATATATTTGGGAGAAATGTGGCATGTCCGGAAGAAACTGTTCTATTTGGGGGATAAAAAAGGTATTTTTGGTTGAAAAGGTCCTATTTCCAGGGGGAAACCTGGTATTTCTTGGAGAAGATGTGATATATTTGGGAGAAATGTGGCCTTTCTGGAAGAAACTGTCCTATTTTGGGGATAAAAGAGGTATTTGTGGGTGAAAAGGTCCTCTTTGAAGGGGGAAACCTGGTATTTCTTGGAGAAGATGTGATATGTTTCGGAGAAATGTGGCATTTCTGGAAGAATCTGTCCTCTTTTGAGGGGAAAAGGCTGGTTTTTGTGGGAGAAAATGTACTCTTTCAGGAGAAATCCTGTTATTTCTTGGAGGAGATGTGATATGTTTGGGAGAAATGTGGCATTTCTGGAAGAAACTGTCCTCTTTTGGGGATAAAAGAGGAATTTTTGGGCGAAAAGGTCCTATTTGAAGGGGGAACCCTGGTATTTCTTGGAGAAGATGTGATATATTTGGGAGAAATGTGGCATTTCTGGAAGAAAATGTCCAATTTGGGGGGAAAAGGCTGGTAGTTTTGGGTGAGAAGGTCCTATTTCAGGAGGAATCCTGGCATTTCTTGGAGAAGATGTGATATATTTGGGAGAAATGTGGCCTTTCCAGAAGAAACTGTCCTCTTTTGGGGATAAAAGAGGTATTAGTGGTTGAAAAGATCCTATTTCCAGGGGGAAACCTGGTATTTCTTGGAGAAGATGTGATATGTTTGGGAGAAATGTGGCATGTCTGGAAGAAAATGTCCTCTTTTGGGGATAAAAGAGGTATTTCGTGGAGAAATGGTCCTAATTCAAGGGGGAAACGTGGTATTTCTTGGAGAAGATATGAACTATTTGGGAGAAATGTGGCATTTCTGGAAGAAACTGTCGTATTTTGGGCATAAATCAGGTATTTGTGGTTGAAAAGGTCCTATTTGAAGGGGGAAACCTGGTATTTCTTGGAGAAGATGTGATCTATTTGGGAGAAATGTGGCATTTCTGGAAGAAACTGTCCTCTTTTGGGGATAAAAGAGGTATTTGTGGGTGAAAAGGTCCTATTTCGAGGGGGAAACCTGGTATTTCTTGGAGAAGATGTGATCTATTTGGGAGAAATGAGGCATTTCTGGAAGAAACTGTCCAATTTGTGGGGAGAAGCCTGGTATTAGTGGGTGAGAAGGTCCAATTTCAGGAGGAATCCTGGTATTTCTTGGAGAAGATGTGATCTATTTGGGAGAAATGTGGCATTTCTGGTAGAAACTGTCCTCTTTTGGGGATAAAACAGGTATTTGTGGGTGATAAGGTCCTATTTGAATTGGGAAAGCTGGTATTTCTTGGAGAAGATGTGATCTATTTGGGAGAAATGTGGCATTTCTGGAAGAAACTGTCCTCTTTTGGGGATAAAAGAGGTATTAGTGGGTGAAAAGGTCCTATATGAAGGGGGAACCCTGGTATTTCTTGGAGAAGATGTGATATATTTGGGAGAAATGTGGCATTTCTGGAAGAAACTGTCCTCTTTTGGGGATAAAAGAGGTATGTGTGGGTGATAAGGTCCTATTTGAAGGGGGAAAGCTGGTATTTCTTGGAGAAGATGTGATCTATTTGGGAGAAATCTGGCATTTCTGGAAGAAACTGTCCTCTTTTGGGGATAAAAGAGGTATTTGTGGGTGAAAAGGTCCTATTTGAAGGGGGAAAGCTGGTATTTCTTGGAGAAGATATGATATATTTGGGAGAACTGTGGCATTTCTGGAAGAAACTGTCCTCTTTTGGGGATAAAAGAGGTATTTGTGGGTGAAAAGGTCCTATTTGAAGGGGGAAACGTGTATATATTGGAGAAGATTTGATATATTTGGGAGAAATCTGGCCTTTCTGGAAGAAACTGTCCTCTTTTGGGGATAAAACAGGTATCTGTGGGAGAAAAGGTCCTATTTGAAGGGGGAAACGTGGTATTTCTTGGAGAAGATGTGATATATTTGGGAGAAATGTGGCATGTCTGGAAGAAACTGTCCTATTTGGGGGATAAAACAGGTATTTGTGGGTGAAAAGGTCCTATTTGAAGGGGGAAACCTGGAATTTCTTGGAGAAGATGTGGTATATTTGGGAGAAATGTGGCATTTCTGGAAGAAACTGTCCTCTTTTGGGGATAAAACAGGTATTTGTGGTTGAAAAGGTCCTATTTGAAGGGGGAAACCTGGTATTTCTTGGAGAAGATGTGATATATTTGGGAGAAATGTGGCATTTCTGGAAGAAACTGTCCTCTTTTGGGGATAAAAGAGGTATTTGTGGGTGAAAAGGTCCTATTTCGAGGGGGAAAGCTGGTATTTCTTGGAGAAGATGTGATCTATTTGGGAGAAATGTGGCATTTCTGGAAGAAACTGTCCAATTTGTGGGGAGAAGCCTGGTATTAGTGGGTGAGAAGGTCCAATTTCAGGAGGAAAGCTGGTATTTCTTGGAGAAGATGTGATCTATTTGGGAGAAATGTGGCATTTCTGGTAGAAACTGTCCTCTTTTGGGGATAAAACAGGTATTTGTGGGTGATAAGGTCCTATTTGAATTGGGAAAGCTGGTATTTCTTGGAGAAGATGTGATCTATTTGGGAGAAATGTGGCATTTCTGGAAGAAACTGTCCTCTTTTGGGGATAAAAGAGGTATTAGTGGGTGAAAAGGTCCTATTTGAAGGGGGAACCCTGGTATTTCTTGGAGAAGATGTGATATATTTGGGAGAAATGTGGCATTTCTGGAAGAAACTGTCCTCTTTTGGGGATAAAAGAGGTATGTGTGGGTGATAAGGTCCTATTTGAAGGGGGAAAGCTGGTATTTCTTGGAGAAGATGTGATCTATTTGGGAGAAATCTGGCATTTCTGGAAGAAAGTGTCCTCTTTTGGGGATAGAACAGGTATTTGTGGGTGAAAAGGTCCTATTTGAAGGGGGAAAGCTGGTATTTCTTGGAGCAGATATGATATATTTGGGAGAACTGTGGCATTTCTGGAAGAAACTGTCCTCTTTTGGGGATAAAAGAGGTATTTGTGGGTGAAAAGGTCCTATCTGAAGGGGGAAACGTGTATATATTGGAGAAGATTTGATATATTTGGGAGAAATCTGGCCTTTCTGGAAGAAACTGTCCTCTTTTGGGGATAAAACAGGTATCTGTGGGAGAAAAGGTCCTATTTGAAGGGGGAAACGTGGTATTTCTTGGAGAAGATGTGATATATTTGGGAGAAATGTGGCATGTCTGGAAGAAACTGTCCTATTTGGGGGATAAAACAGGTATTTGTGGGTGAAAAGGTCCTATTTGAAGGGGGAAACCTGGAATTTCTTGGAGAAGATGTGGTATATTTGGGAGAAATGTGGCATTTCTGGAAGAAAGTGTCCTCTTATGGGGATAAAACAGGTATTTGTGGGAGAAAAGGTCCTATTTGAAGGGGGAAAGCTGGTATTTCTTGAAGGAGATGTGATATATTTGGGAGAAATGTGGCATGTCTGGAAGAAACTGTCCTCTTTTGGGGATAAAAGAGGTATTTGTGGGTTAAAATATCCTATTTCCAGGGGGAAACCTGGTATTTCTTGGAGAAGATGTGATCTATTTGGGAGAAATGTGCCATTTCTGGAAGAAACGGTACTCTTTTGGGGATATAAGAGGTATTTGTGGGTGATAAGGTCCTATTTGAAGGGGGAAACCTGGTATTTCTTGGAGAAGATGTCATATATTTGGGAGAAATGTGGCATGTCAGGAAGAAGCTCTCCTCTTTTGGGGATAAAAGAGGTATTTGTGGGTGAAAAGGTCCTATTTGAAGGGGGAAACCTGGTATTTCTTGGAGAAGATGTGATATATTTGGGAGAAATGTGGCATTTCTGGAAGAAACTGTCCTCTTTTGGGGATAAAAGAGGTATTTGTGGGTGATAAGGTCCTATTTGAAGGGGGAACCCTGGTATTGCTTGGAGAAGATGTGATATATTTGGGAGTAATGTGGCATGTCTGGAAGAAAATGTCCAATTTGGGGGGAGAAGGCTGGTAGTTTTCGGTGAGAAGGTCCTATTTCAGGAGTAATCCTGGTATTTCTTGGAGAAGATGTGATATGTTTGGGAGAAATGTGGCATTTCTGGAAGAAAATGTCCAATTTGGGGGGAGAAGGCTGGTAGTTTTGTGTGAGAAGGTCCTATTTCAGGAGGAATCCTGGCATTTCTTGGAGAAGATGTGATCTATTTGGGAGAAATGTGGCCTTTCCGGAAGAAACTCTCCTCTTTTGGGGATAATAGAGGTATTAGTGGTTGAAAAGGTCCTATTTCCCCGGGGAAACCTGGTATTTCTTGGAGAAGATGTGATCTATTTGGGAGAAATGTGGCATTTCTGGAAGACAATGTCCTCTTTTGGGGATAAAAGAGGTATTTGTGGGTGAAAAGGTCCTATTTGAAGGGGGAACCCTGGTATTTCTTGGAGAAGATGTCATCAATTTGGGAGAAATGTGGCATTTCTGGAAGAAACTGTCCTCTTTTGGGGATAAAAGAGGTATTTGTGGGTGAAAAGGTCCTATTTGTAGGGGGAATCGTGGTATTTCTTGGAGAAGATGTGATATATTTGGGAGAAATGTGGCATTTCTGGAAGAAAATGTCCAATTTGTGGGGAGAAGGCTGGTAGTTGTGGGTGGGAAGGTCCTATTTCAGGAGGAATCCTGGTATTTCTTGGAGAATATGTGATCTATTTGGGAGAAATGTGGCCTTTCTGGAAGAAACTGTCCTCTTTTGGGGATAAAAGAGGTATTTGTGGGTGAAAAGGTCCTATTTGATGGGGGAAACCTGTTATTTCTTGGAGAAGATGTGATATATTTGGGAGAAATGTGGCCTTTCTGGAAGAAACTGTCCTATTTGGGGGATAAAAGAGGTATTTGTGGGTGAAAAGGTCCTATTTGAAGGGGGAAACCTGGTATTTCTTGGAGAAGATGTGATGTATTTGGGAGAAATGAGGCATTTCTGGAAGAAACTGTCCAATTTGTGGGGAGAAGGCTGGTAGTTGTGGATGAGAAGGTCCCATTTCAGGAGGAATCCTGGTATTTCTTGGAGAAGATGTGATATATTTGGGAGATATGTGGCGTGTCAGGAAGAAACTGTCCTCTTCTGGGTATAATAGAGGTATGTGTGGGTGAAAAGGTCCTATTTCCAGGGGAAAACCTGGTATTTCTTGGAGAAGATGTGATATATTTGGGAGAAATGTGGCATGTCTGGAAGAAAATGCCCTATATTGGGGGAGAAGGCTGGTACTTGTGGGAGAAAAGGTCCTATTTCAGGAGGAATCCTGGTATTTCTTGGAGGAGATGTGATATGTTTGAGAGAAATGTGGCCTTTCTGGAAGAAACTGTACACTTTTGGGGATAAAAGAGGTATTTGTGGGTGAAAAGGTCCTAATTGAAGGGGGAAACCTGGTATTTCTTGGAGAAGATGTGATCTATTTGGGAGAAATGTGGCATTTCTGGAAGAAACTGTCCTCTTTTGGGGATAAAAGAGGTATTTGTGGGTGAAAATTTCCTATTTGAAGGGGGAACCCTGGTATTTCTTGGAGAAGATATGATATATTTGGGAGAAATGTGGCATGTCCGGAAGAAACTGTCCTCTTTTGGGGATAAAACAGGTATTTCATGGAGAAAAGGTCCTAATTCAAGGGGGAAACCTGGTATTTCTTGGAGAAGATGTGATCTATTTGGGAGAAATGTGGCATGTCCGGAAGAAACTGTCCTCTTTTGGGGATAAAAGAGGTATTTGTGGGTGAGAAGGTCCTATTTGAAGGGGGAAAGCTGGTATTTCTTGGAGAAGCTGTGATCTATTTGGGAGAAATGTGGCCTTTCTGGAAGAAAGTGTCCTATTTTGGGGATAAAAGAGGTATTTGTGGGTGAAAAGGTCCTATTTGAAGGGGGAAACCTGGTATTTCTTGGAGAAGATGTGATGTATTTGGGAGAAATGTGGCCTTTCTGGAAGAAACTGTCCTCTTTTGGGGATAAAAGAGGTATTTGTGGGTGAAAAGGTCCTATTTGAATGGGGAAACCTGGTATTTCTTGGAGAAGATGTGATATGTTTGGGAGAAATGTGGCATTTCTGAAAGAAACTGTCCTCTTTTGGGGATAAAAGAGGTACTTGTGGGTGAAAAGGTCCTATTTGAAGGGGGAACCCTGGTATTTCTTGGAGAAGATGTGATCTATTTGGGAGAAATGTGGCATGTCAGGAAGAAGCTGTCCTCTTTTGGGGATAAAACAGGAATTTGTGGGTGATAAGGTCTATTTGAAGGGGGAAACCTGGTACTTCTTGGAGAAGCTGTGATCTATTTGGGAGAAATGTGGCATTTCTGGAAGAAACTGTCCTCTTTTGGGGATAAAAGAGGTATTTGTGGGTGAAAAGGTCCTATTTGAAGGGGGAAACGTGGTATTTCTTGGAGAAGATATGATATGTTTGGGAGAAATGTGGCATTTCTGGAAGAAACTGTCCTATTTTGGGGATAAAAGAGGTATTTGTGGGTGAAAAGTTCCTATTTGAAGGGGGAAAGCTGGTATTTCTTGGAGAAGATGTGATGTATTTGGGAGAAATGTGGCATTTCTGGAAGAAACTGTCCTATTTTGGGGATAAAAGAGGTATTTGTGGGTGAAAAGGTCCTATTTGAAGGGGGAAACCTGGTATTTCTTGGAGAAGAGGAGATATATTTGGGAGAAATGTGGCATGTCTGGCAGAAACTGTCCTATTTGGGCGATAAAACAGGTATTTGTGGGAGAAAAGGTCCTATTTGAAGTTGGAAAGCTGGTATTTCTTGGAGAAGATGTGATCTATTTGGGAGAAATCTGGCATTTCTGGAAGAAAATGTCCAATTTGGGGGGAGAAGGCTGGTAGTTTTGGGTGAGAAGGTCCTATTTCAGGAGGAATCCTGGTATTTCTTGGCGAAGATGTGATATATTTGGGAGAAATGTGGCATGTCAGGAAGAAACTGTCCTCTTCTGGGTATAAAAGAGGTATGTGTGGGTGAAAAGGTCCTATTTCCAGGGGAAAACCTGGTATTTCTTGGAGAAGATGTGATCTATTTGGGAGAAATGTGGCATGTCAGGAAGAAAATGTCCTATATTGGGGGAGAGGGCTGGTACTTGTGGGAGAAAAGGTCCTATTTCAGGAGGAATCCTGGTATTTCTTGGAGGAGATGTGATATGTTTGGGAGAAATGTGGCATTTCTGGAAGAAACTGTCCTCTTTTGGGGATAAAAGAGGTATTTGTGGGTGAAAAGGTCCTATTTGAAGGGGGAAACCTGGTATTTCTTGGAGAAGATGTGATATATTTGGGAGAAATGTGGCATTTCTGGAAGAAACTGTCCTCTTTTGGGGATAGAACAGGTATTTGTGGGTGAAAATTTCCTATTTGAAGGGGGAAACCTGTTAATTCTTGGAGAAGATATGATTTATTTGGGAGAAATGTGGCATTTCTGGAAGAAACTGTCCTCTTTTGGGGATAAAAGAGGTATTTGTGGGTGAAAAGGTCCTATTTGAAGGGGGAAACGTGGTATTTCTTGGAGAAGATGTGATATATTTGGGAGAAATGTGGCATTTCTGGAAGAAACTGTCCTCTTTTCGGGATAAAACAGGTATTTGTGGGAGAAAAGGTCCTATTTGAAGGGGGAAACCTGGTATTTCTTGGAGAAGATGTGATATATTTGGGAGAAATCTGGCATTTCTGGAAGAATATGTCCAATTTGAGGGATAAAACAGGTATTTGTGGTTGAAAAGGTCCTATTTGACGGGGGAAACCTGGTATTTCTTGGAGAAGATGTGATATATTTGGGAGAAATGTGGCATGTCTGGAAGAAACTGTCCTCTTTTGGGGATAAAACAGGTATTTGTGGGTGAAAAGGTCCTATTTGAAGGGGGAAACCTGGTATTTCTTGGAGAAGATGTGATGTATTTGGGAGAAATGTGGCTTGTCTGGAAAAAACTGTCCCCTTTTGGGGATAAAAGAGGTATTTGTGGGTGAAAAGGTCCTATTTGAAGGGGGAACCCTGGTATTTCTTGGAGAAGATGTGATATATTTGGGAGAAATGTGGCCTTTCTGGAAGAAACTGTCCTATTTTGGGGATAAAAGAGGTATTTGTGGGTGATAAGGTCCTATTTGAAGTTGGAAACCTGGTATTTCTTGGAGAAGAGGTGATATATTTGGGAGAAATGTGGCATGTCTGGAAGAAACTGTCCTATTTGGGGGATAAAACAGGTATTTGTGGGAGAAAAGGTCCTATTTGAAGGGGGAAAGCTGGTATTTCTTGGAGAAGATGTGATCTATTTGGGAGAAATGTGGCCTTTCTGGAAGAAAATGTCCAATTTGGGGCGAGAAGGCTTGTAGTTTTGGGTGAGAAGGTCCTATTTCAGGAGGAATCCTGGCATTTCCAGGAGAAGATATGATATATTTCGGAGAAATGTGGCCTTTCCGGAAGAAACTGTCCTCTTTTGGGGATAAAAGAGGTATTAGTGGTTGAAAAGGTCCTATTTGAAGGGGGAAACCTGGTATTTCTTGGAGAAGATGTGATATATTTGGGAGAAATGTGGCATTTCTGGAAGAAAATGTCCTCTTTTGGGGATAAAAGAGGTATTTCATGGAGAAAAGGTCCTATTTGACGGGGGAAACGTGGTATTTCTTGGAGAACATGTGATATATTTGGGAGAAATGTGGCTTTTCCGGAAGAAACTGTCCTCTTTTGGGGATAAAAGAGGTATTAGTGGTTGAAAAGGTCCTATTTCCAGGGGGAAGCCTGGTATTTCTTGGAGAAGATGTGCTATATTTGGGAGAAATGTGGCATTTATGGGAAGAAAATGTCCTCTTTTGGGGATAAAAGAGGTATTTCATGGAGAAAAAGTCCTAATTCAAGGGGGAAACCTGGTATTTCTTGGAGAAGATGTGATATATTTGGGAGAAATGTGGCATTTCTGGAAGAAACTGTGCTCTTTTGGGGATAAAAGAGGTATTTGTGGGTGAAAAGGTCCTATTTGAAGGGGGAAAGCTGGTATTTCTTGGAGAAGATGTGATATGCTTGGGAGAAATGTGGCCTTTCTGGAAGAAACTGTCCTCTTTTGGGGATAAAAGAGGTATTTGTGGGTGAAAAGGTCCTCTTTGAAGGGGGAACCCGGGTATTTCTTGGAGAAGATGTGATATATTTGGGAGAAATGTGGCATTTCTGGAAGAAACTGTCCTCTTTTGGGGATAAAAGAGGTATGTGTGGGTGAAAAGGTCCTATTTCCAGGGGAAAACCTGGTATTTCTTGTAGAAGATGTGATATATTTGGGAGAAATGTGGCATGTCTGGAGGAAAATGTCCTATTTGGGGGGAGAAGTGTGGTACTTGTGGGAGAAAAGGTCCTATTTCAGGAGGAATCCTGGTATTTCTCGGAGGAGATGTGATATGTTAGGGAGAAATGTGGCCTTTCTGGAAGAAACTGTCCTCTTTTGGGGATAAAAGAGGTATTTGTGGGTGAAAAGGTCCTATTTGAAGGGGGAAACCTGGTATTTCTTGGAGAAGATGTGATATATTTGGGAGAAATGTGGCATGTCAGGAAGAAACTGTCCTCTTTTGGGGATAAAAGAGGTATTTGTGGGTGAGAAGGTCCTATTTGAAGGGGGAAACCTGGTATTTCTTGGAGAAGCTGTGATCTATTTGGGAGAAATGTGGCCTTTCTGGAAGAAACTGTCCTATTTTGGGGATAAAAGAGGTATTTGTGGGTGAAAAGGTCCTATTTGAAGGGGGAAACCTGGTATTTCTTGGAGAAGATGTGATCTATTTGGGAGAAATGTGGCATTTCTGGAAGAAACTGTCCTCTTTTGGGGATAAAACAGGTATTTGTGGGTGAAAAGTTCCTATTTGAAGGGGGAAAGCTGGTATTTCTTGGAGAAGATGTGATATATTTGGGAGAAATCAGGCATTTCTGCAAGAAAATGTCCAATTTGGGGGGAGAAGGCTGGTAGTTTTGGGTGAGAAGGTCCTATTTCAGGAGGAATCCTGGCATTTCTTGGAGAAGATGTGATATATTTGGGAGAAATGTGGCATTTCTGGAAGAAAATGTCCAATTTGGGGGGAGAAGGCTGGTAGTTTTGGGTGAGAAGGTCCTATTTCAGGAGGAATCCTGGCATTTCTTGGAGAAGATGTGATATATTTGGGAGAAATGTGGCATTTCTGGAAGAAACTGTCCTCTTTTTGGGGTAAAAGAGGTATTAGTGGTAGAAAAGGTCCTATTTGAAGGGGGAAACCTGGTATTTCTTGGAGAAGATGTGATATATTTGGGAGAAATGTGGCATTTCTGGAAGAAAATGTCCTCTTTTGGGGATAGAAGAGGTATTTCATGGAGAAAAGGTCCTAATTGAAGGGGGAAACCTGGTATTTCTTGGAGAAGATGTGATATATTTGGGAGAAATGTGGCATGTCTGGAAGAAACTGTCCTCTTTTGGGGATAAAAGAGGTATTTGTGGTTGAAAAGGTCCTATTTGAAGGGGGAAACCTGTTATTTCTTGGAGAAGATGTGGTATATTTGGGAGAAATGTGGCATTTCTGGAAGAAACTGTCCTCTTTTGGGGATAAAACAGGTATTTGTGGGTCAAAAGGTCCTATTTGAAGGGGGAAAGCTGGTATTTCTTGGAGAAGATGTGATGTATTTGGGAGAAATGTGGCTTGTCTGGAAGAAACTGTCCCCTTTTGGGGATAAAAGAGGTATTTGTGGGTGAAAAGGTCCTATTTGAAGGGGGAACCCTGGTATTTCTTGGAGAAGATGTGATCTATTTGGGAGAAATGTGGCATGACAGGAAGAAACTGTCCTCTTTTGGGGATAAAAGAGGTATTTGTGGGTGAGAAGGTCCTATTTGAAGGGGGAAACCTGGTATTTCTTGGAGAAGCTGTGATCTATTTGGGAGAAATGTGGCCTTTCTGGAAGAAACTGTCCTCTTTTGGGGATAAAACAGGTATTTGTGGGTGAAAAGTTCCTATTTGAAGGGGGAAAGCTGGTATTTCTTGGAGAAGATGTGATCTATTTGGGAGAAATCTGGCATTTCTGGAAGAAACTGTCCTATTTTGGGGATAAAAGTGGTATTTGTGGGTGAAAAGGTCCTATTTGAAGGGGGAAACCTGGTATTTCTTGGAGAAGAGGTGATATATTTGGGAGAAATGTGGCATGTCTGGCAGAAACTGTCCTATTTGGGGGATAAAAGAGGTACTTGTTGGTGAAAAGGTCCTATTTGAATGGGGTAAGCTGGTATTTCTTGGAGAAGATGTGATCTATTTGGGAGAAATCTGGCATATCTGGAAGAAAATGTCCAATTTGGGGGGAGAAGGCTGGTAGTTTTGGGTGAGAAGGTCCTATTTCAGGAGGAATCCTGGTATTTCTTGGAGAAGATGTGATCTATTTGGGAGAAATGTGGCCTTTCTGGAAGAAAATGTCCAATTTGGGGGGAGAAGGCTGGTAGTTTTGGGTGAGAAGGTCCTATTTCAGGAGGAATCCTGGCATTTCTTGGAGAAGATGTGATATATTTGGGAGAAATGTGTCCTTTCCGGAAGAAACTGTCCTCTTTTGGGGATAAAAGAGGTATTAGTGGTAGAAAAGGTCCTATTTGAAGGGGGAAACCTGGTATTTCTTGGAGAAGATGTGATCTATTTGGGAGAAATGTGGCATGTCAGGAAGAAAATGTCCTATATTGGGGGAGAGGGCTGGTACTTGTGGGAGAAAAGGTCCTATTTCAGGAGGAATCCTGGTATTTCTTGGAGGAGATGTGATATGTTTGGGAGAAATGTGGCATTTCTGGAAGAAACTGTCCTCTTTTGGGGATAAAAGAGGTATTTGTGGGTGAAAAGGTCCTATTTGAAGGGGGAAACCTGGTATTTCTTGGAGAAGATGTGATATATTTGGGAGAAATGTGGCATTTCTGGAAGAAACTGTCCTCTTTTGGGGATAGAACAGGTATTTGTGGGTGAAAATTTCCTATTTGAAGGGGGAAACCTGTTAATTCTTGGAGAAGATATGATTTATTTGGGAGAAATGTGGCATTTCTGGAAGAAACTGTCCTCTTTTGGGGATAAAAGAGGTATTTGTGGGTGAAAAGGTCCTATTTGAAGGGGGAAACGTGGTATTTCTTGGAGAAGATGTGATATATTTGGGAGAAATGTGGCATTTCTGGAAGAAACTGTCCTCTTTTCGGGATAAAACAGGTATTTGTGGGAGAAAAGGTCCTATTTGAAGGGGGAAACCTGGTATTTCTTGGAGAAGATGTGATATATTTGGGAGAAATCTGGCATTTCTGGAAGAATATGTCCAATTTGAGGGATAAAACAGGTATTTGTGGTTGAAAAGGTCCTAATTGAAGGGGGAAACCTGGTATTTCTTGGAGAAGATGTGATATATTTGGGAGAAATGTGGCATGTCTGGAAGAAACTGTCCTCTTTTGGGGATAAAACAGGTATTTGTGGGTGAAAAGGTCCTATTTGAAGGGGGAAACCTGGTATTTCTTGGAGAAGATGTGATGTATTTGGGAGAAATGTGGCTTGTCTGGAAAAAACTGTCCCCTTTTGGGGATAAAAGAGGTATTTGTGGGTGAAAAGGTCCTATTTGAAGGGGGAACCCTGGTATTTCTTGGAGAAGATGTGATATATTTGGGAGAAATGTGGCCTTTCTGGAAGAAACTGTCCTATTTTGGGGATAAAAGAGGTATTTGTGGGTGATAAGGTCCTATTTGAAGTTGGAAACCTGGTATTTCTTGGAGAAGAGGTGATATATTTGGGAGAAATGTGGCATGTCTGGAAGAAACTGTCCTATTTGGGGGATAAAACAGGTATTTGTGGGAGAAAAGGTCCTATTTGAAGGGGGAAAGCTGGTATTTCTTGGAGAAGATGTGATCTATTTGGGAGAAATGTGGCCTTTCTGGAAGAAAATGTCCAATTTGGGGCGAGAAGGCTTGTAGTTTTGGGTGAGAAGGTCCTATTTCAGGAGGAATCCTGGCATTTCCAGGAGAAGATATGATATATTTCGGAGAAATGTGGCCTTTCCGGAAGAAACTGTCCTCTTTTGGGGATAAAAGAGGTATTAGTGGTTGAAAAGGTCCTATTTGAAGGGGGAAACCTGGTATTTCTTGGAGAAGATGTGATATATTTGGGAGAAATGTGGCATTTCTGGAAGAAAATGTCCTCTTTTGGGGATAAAAGAGGTATTTCATGGAGAAAAGGTCCTATTTGACGGGGGAAACGTGGTATTTCTTGGAGAACATGTGATATATTTGGGAGAAATGTGGCTTTTCCGGAAGAAACTGTCCTCTTTTGGGGATAAAAGAGGTATTAGTGGTTGAAAAGGTCCTATTTCCAGGGGGAAGCCTGGTATTTCTTGGAGAAGATGTGCTATATTTGGGAGAAATGTGGCATTTATGGGAAGAAAATGTCCTCTTTTGGGGATAAAAGAGGTATTTCATGGAGAAAAAGTCCTAATTCAAGGGGGAAACCTGGTATTTCTTGGAGAAGATGTGATATATTTGGGAGAAATGTGGCATTTCTGGAAGAAACTGTGCTCTTTTGGGGATAAAAGAGGTATTTGTGGGTGAAAAGGTCCTATTTGAAGGGGGAAAGCTGGTATTTCTTGGAGAAGATGTGATATGCTTGGGAGAAATGTGGCCTTTCTGGAAGAAACTGTCCTCTTTTGGGGATAAAAGAGGTATTTGTGGGTGAAAAGGTCCTCTTTGAAGGGGGAACCCGGGTATTTCTTGGAGAAGATGTGATATATTTGGGAGAAATGTGGCATTTCTGGAAGAAACTGTCCTCTTTTGGGGATAAAAGAGGTATGTGTGGGTGAAAAGGTCCTATTTCCAGGGGAAAACCTGGTATTTCTTGTAGAAGATGTGATATATTTGGGAGAAATGTGGCATGTCTGGAGGAAAATGTCCTATTTGGGGGGAGAAGTGTGGTACTTGTGGGAGAAAAGGTCCTATTTCAGGAGGAATCCTGGTATTTCTCGGAGGAGATGTGATATGTTAGGGAGAAATGTGGCCTTTCTGGAAGAAACTGTCCTCTTTTGGGGATAAAAGAGGTATTTGTGGGTGAAAAGGTCCTATTTGAAGGGGGAAACCTGGTATTTCTTGGAGAAGATGTGATATATTTGGGAGAAATGTGGCATGTCAGGAAGAAACTGTCCTCTTTTGGGGATAAAAGAGGTATTTGTGGGTGAGAAGGTCCTATTTGAAGGGGGAAACCTGGTATTTCTTGGAGAAGCTGTGATCTATTTGGGAGAAATGTGGCCTTTCTGGAAGAAACTGTCCTATTTTGGGGATAAAAGAGGTATTTGTGGGTGAAAAGGTCCTATTTGAAGGGGGAAACCTGGTATTTCTTGGAGAAGATGTGATCTATTTGGGAGAAATGTGGCATTTCTGGAAGAAACTGTCCTCTTTTGGGGATAAAACAGGTATTTGTGGGTGAAAAGTTCCTATTTGAAGGGGGAAAGCTGGTATTTCTTGGAGAAGATGTGATATATTTGGGAGAAATCAGGCATTTCTGCAAGAAAATGTCCAATTTGGGGGGAGAAGGCTGGTAGTTTTGGGTGAGAAGGTCCTATTTCAGGAGGAATCCTGGCATTTCTTGGAGAAGATGTGATATATTTGGGAGAAATGTGGCATTTCTGGAAGAAAATGTCCAATTTGGGGGGAGAAGGCTGGTAGTTTTGGGTGAGAAGGTCCTATTTCAGGAGGAATCCTGGCATTTCTTGGAGAAGATGTGATATATTTGGGAGAAATGTGGCATTTCTGGAAGAAACTGTCCTCTTTTTGGGGTAAAAGAGGTATTAGTGGTAGAAAAGGTCCTATTTGAAGGGGGAAACCTGGTATTTCTTGGAGAAGATGTGATATATTTGGGAGAAATGTGGCATTTCTGGAAGAAAATGTCCTCTTTTGGGGATAGAAGAGGTATTTCATGGAGAAAAGGTCCTAATTGAAGGGGGAAACCTGGTATTTCTTGGAGAAGATGTGATATATTTGGGAGAAATGTGGCATGTCTGGAAGAAACTGTCCTCTTTTGGGGATAAAAGAGGTATTTGTGGTTGAAAAGGTCCTATTTGAAGGGGGAAACCTGTTATTTCTTGGAGAAGATGTGGTATATTTGGGAGAAATGTGGCATTTCTGGAAGAAACTGTCCTCTTTTGGGGATAAAACAGGTATTTGTGGGTCAAAAGGTCCTATTTGAAGGGGGAAAGCTGGTATTTCTTGGAGAAGATGTGATGTATTTGGGAGAAATGTGGCTTGTCTGGAAGAAACTGTCCCCTTTTGGGGATAAAAGAGGTATTTGTGGGTGAAAAGGTCCTATTTGAAGGGGGAACCCTGGTATTTCTTGGAGAAGATGTGATCTATTTGGGAGAAATGTGGCATGACAGGAAGAAACTGTCCTCTTTTGGGGATAAAAGAGGTATTTGTGGGTGAGAAGGTCCTATTTGAAGGGGGAAACCTGGTATTTCTTGGAGAAGCTGTGATCTATTTGGGAGAAATGTGGCCTTTCTGGAAGAAACTGTCCTCTTTTGGGGATAAAACAGGTATTTGTGGGTGAAAAGTTCCTATTTGAAGGGGGAAAGCTGGTATTTCTTGGAGAAGATGTGATCTATTTGGGAGAAATCTGGCATTTCTGGAAGAAACTGTCCTATTTTGGGGATAAAAGTGGTATTTGTGGGTGAAAAGGTCCTATTTGAAGGGGGAAACCTGGTATTTCTTGGAGAAGAGGTGATATATTTGGGAGAAATGTGGCATGTCTGGCAGAAACTGTCCTATTTGGGGGATAAAAGAGGTACTTGTTGGTGAAAAGGTCCTATTTGAATGGGGTAAGCTGGTATTTCTTGGAGAAGATGTGATCTATTTGGGAGAAATCTGGCATATCTGGAAGAAAATGTCCAATTTGGGGGGAGAAGGCTGGTAGTTTTGGGTGAGAAGGTCCTATTTCAGGAGGAATCCTGGTATTTCTTGGAGAAGATGTGATCTATTTGGGAGAAATGTGGCCTTTCTGGAAGAAAATGTCCAATTTGGGGGGAGAAGGCTGGTAGTTTTGGGTGAGAAGGTCCTATTTCAGGAGGAATCCTGGCATTTCTTGGAGAAGATGTGATATATTTGGGAGAAATGTGTCCTTTCCGGAAGAAACTGTCCTCTTTTGGGGATAAAAGAGGTATTAGTGGTAGAAAAGGTCCTATTTGAAGGGGGAAACCTGGTATTTCTTGGAGAAGATGTGATCTATTTGGGAGAAATGTGGCATTTCTGGAAGAAACGGTCCAATTTGGGGGGATAAAAGAGGTATTTGTGGGTGAAAAGTTCCTATTTGAAGGGGGAAACCTGGTATTTCTTGGAGAAGATGTGATATATTTGGGAGAAATGTGGCATGTCTGGAAGAAAATGTCCTATTTGGGGGATAAAAGAGGTATTTGTGGGTGAAAAGTTCCTATTTGAAGGGGGAAAGCTGGTATTTCTTTGAGAAGATGTGATATATTTGGGAGAAATGTGGCATTTCTGGAAGAAGATGTCCTGTTTTGGGGATAATAAAGGTATTTGTGGGAGAAAAGGTCCTATTTGAAGGGGGAAACCTGGTATTTCTTGAAGGAGATGTGATATATTTGGGAGAAATCAGGCCTTTCTGGAAGAAACTGTCCTCTTTTGGGGGGAGAAGCCTGCTATTAGTGGGTGATAAGGTCCTATTTGAAGGGGGAAAGCTGGTATTTCTTGGAGAAGAGGTGATCTATTTGGTAGAAATGTGGCATTTCTGGAAGAAACTGTCCTCTTTTGGGGATAGAACAGGTATTTGTGGGTGAAAAGGTCCTATTTGAAGGGGGAATCGTGGTATTTCTTGGAGAAGATGTGATATATTTGGGAGAAATGTGGCATTTCTGGAAGAAACTGTCCTCTTTTGGGGATAAAAGAGGTGTTTGTGGGTGAAAAGGTCCTATTTGAAGGGGGAACCCTGGTATTTCATGGAGAAGATGTGATATGTTTGGGAGAAATGTGGCCTTTCTGGCAGAAACTGTCCTATTTTGGGGATAAAAGTGGTATTTGTGGGTGATAAGGACCTGTTTGAAGGGGGAAACGTGGTATTTCTTGGAGAAGATGTGATCTATTTGGGAGAAATGTGGCATTTCTGGAAGAAAGTGTCCTGTTTTGGGGATAAAAGAGGTATTTGTGGGTGAAAAGGTCCTATCTGAAGGGGGAAACATGGCATTTCTTGGAGAAGATGTGATCTATGTGGGAGAAATGTGGCATGTCTGGAAGAAACTGTCCTCTTTTGGGGATAAAAGAGGTATTTGTGGGTGAAAAGGTCCTATTTGAAGGGGGAAACGTGGTATTTCTTGAAGAAGATGTGATATATTTGGGAGAAATGTGGCATTTCTGGAAGAAACTGTCCTCTTTTGGGGATAAAACAGGTACATGTGGGTGAAAAGGTCCTATTTGAAGGGGGAAAGCTTGTATTTCTTGGAGAAGATGTGGTATATTTGGGAGAAATGTGGCATTTCTGGAAGAAACTGTCCTCTTATGGGGATAAAAGAGGTATGTGTGGGTGAAAAGGTCCTATTTCCAGGGGAAAACCTGGTATTTCTTGGAGAAGATGTGATATATTTGGGAGAAATGTGGCATGTCTGGAAAAAACTGTCCTCTTTTGGGGATAAAAGAGGTATTTGTGGGTGAAAAGGTCCTATTTGAAGTTGGAAACCTGGTATTTCTTGGAGAAGATGTGATGTGTTTGGGAGAAATGTGGCATTTCTGGAAGAAACTGTCCTCTTCTGGGGATAAAAGAGGTATTTGTGGGAGAAAAGGTCCTATTTGAAGGGGGAAACGTGGTATTTCTTGGAGAAGATGTGATATATTTGGGAGAAATCAGGCATTCCTGGAAGAAACTGTCCTCTTTTGGGGATAAAAGAGGTATTTGTGGGTGAAAAGGTCCTATTTGAAGGGGGAAACGTGGTATTTCATGGAGAAGATGTGATATACTTGGGAGAAATCTGGCATTTCTGGAAGAATATGTCCAATTTGAGGGATAAAACAGGTATTTGTGGGAGAAAAGGTCCTATTTGACAGGGGAAAGCTGGTATTTCTTGGAGAAGATGTGATATATTTGGGAGAAATCTGGCATTTCTGGAAGAAAATGTCCAACTTGGGGGGTGAAGGCTGGTAGTTTTGGGTTAGAAGGTCCTATTTCAGGAGGAATCATGGTATTTCTTGGAGAAGATGTGATCTATTTGGGAGAAATGTGGCCTTTCTGGAAGAAAATGTCCAATTTGGGGGGAGAAGGCTGGTAGTTTTGGGTGAGAAGGTCCTATTTCAGGAGGAATCCTGGCATATCTTGGAGAAGATGTGATATATTTGGGAGAAATGTGGCATTTCTGGAAGAAACTGTCCTCTTTTGGGGATAAAAGATGTATTAGTGGTTGAAAAGGTCCTATTTGAAGGGGAATTCCCGGAATGCCAGATTTCTCCCAAATATATCACATCTTCTCCAAGAAATACCAGCTTTCCCCCTTCAAATAGGACCTTTTCTCCCACAAATACCTGTTTTATCCCCAAAACAGGACACTTTCTTCCAGAAATGCCACATTTCTCCCAAATATATCACATCTTCTCCAAGAAATACCACGTTTCCCCCTTCAAATAGGACCTTTTCACCCACAAATACCTGTTTTATCCCCAAAAGAGGACAGTTTCTTCCAGAAATGCCACATTTCTCCCAAATAGATCACATCTTCTCCAAGAAATACCAGGTTTCCCCCTTCAAATAGGGCCTTTTCTCCCACAAATACCTGTTTTAAACCCAAAAGAGGACAGTTTCTTCCAGACATGCCACATTTCTCCCAAATAGATCACATCTTCTCCAAGAAATACCAGCTTTCCCCCTTCAAATAGGACCTTTTCACCCACAAATACCTCTTTTATCCCCAAAATAGGACAGTTTCTTCCAGAAAGGCCACATTTCTCCCAAACATATCACATCTCCTCCAAGAAATACCAGGATTCCTCCTGAAATAGGACCTTTTCTCCCACAACTACCAGCCTTCTCCCCCCAAAGTAGGACAGTTTCTTCCAGACATGTCACATTTCTCCCAAATATATCACATCTTCTCCAAGAAATACCAGGTTTTCCCCTGGAAATAGGACCTTTTCACCCACACATACCTCTTTTATCCCCAAAATAGGACAGTTTCTTCCAGAAAGGCCACATTTCTCCCAAATATATCACATCTTCTCCAAGAAATACCTGGGTTCCCCCTTCAAATAGGACCTTTTCACCCACAAATACCTGTTTTATCCCCAAAATAGGACGGTTTCTTCCGGAAATGCCACATTTCTCCCAAATATATCACATCTTCTCCAAGAAATACCTGCTTTCCCCCTTCAAATAGGACCTTTTCTCCCACAAATACCTGTTTGATCCCCAAAAGAGGACAGTTTCTTCCAGACATGCCACATTTCTCCCAAATATATCACATCTTCTCCAAGAAATACCAGCTTTCCGCCTTCAAATAGGGCCTTTTCTCCCACAAATACCTGTTTGATCCCCAAAAGAGGACAGTTTCTTCCAGACATGCCACATTTCTCCCAAATAGATCACATCTTCTCCAAGAAATACCAGGTTTCCCCCTTCAAATAGGGCCTTTTCTCCCACAAATACCTGTTTTAACCCCAAAAGAGGACAGTTTCTTCCAGAAATGCCACATTTCTCCCAAATAGATCACATCTTCTCCAAGAAATACCAGCTTTCCCCCTTCAAATAGGACCTTTTCACCCACAAATACCTCTTTGATCCCCAAAATAGGACAGTTTCTTCCAGAAAGGCCACATTTCTCCCAAACATATCACATCTCCTCCAAGAAATACCAGGATTCCTCCTGAAATAGGACCTTTTCTCCCACAACTACCAGCCTTCTCCCCCCAAAGTAGGACAGTTTCTTCCAGACATGTCACATTTCTCCCAAATATATCACATCTTCTCCAAGAAATACCAGGTTTTCCCCTTCAAATAGGACCTTTTCACCCACACATACCTCTTTTATCCCCAAAATAGGACACTTTCTTCCAGACATGCCACATTTCTCCCAAATACATCACATCTTCTCCAAGAAATACCAGGGTTCCCCCTTCAAATAGGACCTTTTCACCCACAAATACCTGTTTTATCCCCAAAATAGGACAGTTTCTTCCGGAAATGCCACATTTCTCCCAAATATATCACATATTCTCCAAGAAATACCAGGTTTCCCCCTTCAAATAGGACCTTTTCTCCCACAAATACCTGTTTGATCCCCAAAAGAGGACAGTTTCTTCCAGACATGCCACATTTCTCCCAAATATATCACATCTTCTCCAAGAAATACCAGCTTTCCCCCTTCAAATAGGACCTTTTCACCCACAAATACCTGTTCTATCCCCAAAAGAGGACAGTTTCTTCCAGAAAGGCCACATTTCTCCCAAACATATCACATCTCCTCCAAGAAATACCAGCATTCCTCATGAAATAGGACCTTTTCTCCCACAACTACCAGCCTTCTCCCCCCAAATAGGACATTTTCTTCCAGACATGCCACATTTCTCCCAAATAGATCACATCTTCTCCAAGAAATAACAGGGTTCCCCCTTCAAATAGGACCTTTTCACCCACAAATACCTCTTTTATCCCCAAAACAGGACACTTTCTTCCAGAAATGCCCGATTTCTCTCAAATAGATCACATCTTCTCCATGAAATACCAGGGTTCCCCCTTCAAATAGGACCTTTTCACCCACAAATACCTCTTTTATTCCCTAAATTGGACAGTTTCTTCCAGACATGCCACATTTCTCCCAAATATATCACATCTTCTCCAAGAAAAACCACGTTTCCCCCTTCAAATAGGACCTTTTCACCCACAAAAACCTCTTTTATCCCCAAAAGAGGACAGTTTCTTCCAGAAAGGCCACATTTCTCCCAAATAGATCACATCTTCTCCAAGAAATACCAGCTTTCCCCCTTCAAATAGGACCTTTTCACCCACAAATACCTCTTTTATCCCCAAAATAGGACAGTTTCTTCCAGAAAGGCCACATTTCTCCCAAATATATCACATCTTCTCCAAGAAAAACCACGTTTCCCCCTTCAAATAGGACCTTTTCACCCACAAATACCTGTTTTAAACCCAAAAGAGGACAGTTTCTTCCAGACATGCCACATTTCTCCCAAATAGATCACATCTTCTCCAAGAAATACCAGCTTTCCCCCTTCAAATAGGACCTTTTCACCCACAAATACCTCTTTTATCCCCAAAATAGGACAGTTTCTTCCAGAAAGGCCACATTTCTCACAAACATATCACATCTCCTCCAAGAAATACCAGGATTCCTCCTGAAATAGGACCTTTTCTCCCACAACTACCAGCCTTCTCCCCCCAAAGTAGGACAGTTTCTTCCAGACATGTCACATTTCTCCCAAATATATCACATCTTCTCCAAGAAATACCAGGTTTTCCCCTGGAAATAGGACCTTTTCACCCACACATACCTCTTTTATCCCCAAAATAGGACAGTTTCTTCCAGAAAGGCCACATTTCTCCCAAATATATCACATCTTCTCCAAGAAATACCAGGGTTCCCCCTTCAAATAGGACCTTTTCACCCACAAATACCTGTTTTATCCCCAAAATAGGACGGTTTCTTCCGGAAATGCCACATTTCTCCCAAATATATCACATCTTCTCCAAGAAATACCTGCTTTCCCCCTTCAAATAGGACCTTTTCTCCCACAAATACCTGTTTGATCCCCAAAAGAGGACAGTTTCTTCCAGACATGCCACATTTCTCCCAAATATATCACATCTTCTCCAAGAAATACCAGCTTTCCGCCTTCAAATAGGGCCTTTTCTCCCACAAATACCTGTTTGATCCCCAAAAGAGGACAGTTTCTTCCAGACATGCCACATTTCTCCCAAATAGATCACATCTTCTCCAAGAAATACCAGGTTTCCCCCTTCAAATAGGGCCTTTTCTCCCACAAATACCTGTTTTAACCCCAAAAGAGGACAGTTTCTTCCAGAAATGCCACATTTCTCCCAAATAGATCACATCTTCTCCAAGAAATACCAGCTTTCCCCCTTCAAATAGGACCTTTTCACCCACAAATACCTCTTTGATCCCCAAAATAGGACAGTTTCTTCCAGAAAGGCCACATTTCTCCCAAACATATCACATCTCCTCCAAGAAATACCAGGATTCCTCCTGAAATAGGACCTTTTCTCCCACAACTACCAGCCTTCTCCCCCCAAAGTAGGACAGTTTCTTCCAGACATGTCACATTTCTCCCAAATATATCACATCTTCTCCAAGAAATACCAGGTTTTCCCCTTCAAATAGGACCTTTTCACCCACACATACCTCTTTTATCCCCAAAATAGGACACTTTCTTCCAGACATGCCACATTTCTCCCAAATACATCACATCTTCTCCAAGAAATACCAGGGTTCCCCCTTCAAATAGGACCTTTTCACCCACAAATACCTGTTTTATCCCCAAAATAGGACAGTTTCTTCCGGAAATGCCACATTTCTCCCAAATATATCACATATTCTCCAAGAAATACCAGGTTTCCCCCTTCAAATAGGACCTTTTCTCCCACAAATACCTGTTTGATCCCCAAAAGAGGACAGTTTCTTCCAGACATGCCACATTTCTCCCAAATATATCACATCTTCTCCAAGAAATACCAGCTTTCCCCCTTCAAATAGGACCTTTTCACCCACAAATACCTGTTCTATCCCCAAAAGAGGACAGTTTCTTCCAGAAAGGCCACATTTCTCCCAAACATATCACATCTCCTCCAAGAAATACCAGCATTCCTCATGAAATAGGACCTTTTCTCCCACAACTACCAGCCTTCTCCCCCCAAATAGGACATTTTCTTCCAGACATGCCACATTTCTCCCAAATAGATCACATCTTCTCCAAGAAATAACAGGGTTCCCCCTTCAAATAGGACCTTTTCACCCACAAATACCTCTTTTATCCCCAAAACAGGACACTTTCTTCCAGAAATGCCCGATTTCTCTCAAATAGATCACATCTTCTCCATGAAATACCAGGGTTCCCCCTTCAAATAGGACCTTTTCACCCACAAATACCTCTTTTATTCCCTAAATTGGACAGTTTCTTCCAGACATGCCACATTTCTCCCAAATATATCACATCTTCTCCAAGAAAAACCACGTTTCCCCCTTCAAATAGGACCTTTTCACCCACAAAAACCTCTTTTATCCCCAAAAGAGGACAGTTTCTTCCAGAAAGGCCACATTTCTCCCAAATAGATCACATCTTCTCCTAGAAATACCACGATTCCTCCTGAAATAGGACCTTCTCACACACAACTACCAGCCGTCTCCCCACAAATTGGACATTTTCTTCCAGAAATGCCTCATTTCTCCCAAATATATCACATCTTCTCCAAGAAATACCAGCTTTCCCCCTTCAAATAGGACCTTTTCAACCACAAATACCTGTTTTATGCCCAAAATACGACAGTTTCTTCCAGAAATGCCACATTTCTTCCAAATATATCACATCTTCTCCAAGAAATACCAGGTTTCCCCCTTGAATTAGGAACTTTTCTCCATGAAATACCTTATTTATCCCCAAAAGAGGACAGTTTCTTCCGGAAATGCCACATTTCTAACAAATATATCACATCTTCTCCAAGAAATACCAGGATTCCTCCTGAAATAGGACCTTTTCAACCACTAATACCTCTTTTATCCCCAAAAGAGGACAGTTTCTTCCAGAAAGGCCACATTTCTCCCAAATATATCACATCTTCTCCAAGAAATGCCAGGATTCCTCCTGAAATAGGACCTTCTCACCCATAACTACCAGCCTTCTCCCCCCAAATTGGACATTTTCTTCCGGAAAGCCCACATTTCTCCCAAATATATCACATCTTCTCCAAGAAATACCAGGATTCCTCCTGAAATAGGACCTTCTCACCCAAAACTACCAGCCTTCTCCCCCCAAATTGGACATTTCCTTCCAGAAAGGCCACATTTCTCCCAAATAGATCACATCTTCTACAGGAAATACCAGGTTTCCCCCTTGAAATAGGACCTTTTCACCCATAAAAACCTGTTTTATCCCCAAAAGAGGACAGTTTCTTCCAGAAAGGCCACATTTCTCCCAAATATATCACATCTTCTCCAAGAAATACCAGGTTTCCCCCTTCAAATAGGACCTTTTCACCCACAAATACCTCTTTTATCCCCAAAAGAGGACAGCTTCTTCCAGACATGCCACATTTCTCCCAAATAGATCACATCTTCTCCAAGACATACCAGGTTTCCCCCTTCAAATAGGACCTTTTCACCCACAAATACCTCTTTTATCCCCAAAAGAGGACAGTTTCTTCCAGAAATGCCAGATTTCTCCCAAATATATCACATCTTCTCCAAGAAATAACAGGTTTCCCCCTTCAAATAGGACCTTTTCACCCAAAAATACCTGTTTTATCCCCAAAAGAGGACAGTTTCTTCCAGAAATGCCACATTTCTCCCAAATAGACCACATCTTCTCCAAGAAATACCAAGTTTCCCCCTTCAAATAGGACCTTTTCACCCACAAATACCTCTTTTATCCCCAAAAGAGGACAGTTTTTTCCAGACATGCCACATTTCTCCCAAATAGATCACATCTTCTCCAAGAAATACCAGGTTTCCCCCTTCAAATAGGACCTTTTCAACCACAAATACCTGTTTTATCCCTCAAATTGGACATTTTCTTCCAGAAATGCCACATTTCTCCCAAATATATCACATCTTCTCCAAGAAATACCAGGTTTCCCCCTTGAATTAGGACCTTTTCTCCATGAAATACCTCTTTTATCCCCAAAAGAGGACATTTTCTTCCAGAAATGCCACATTTCTCCCAAATATACCATATCTTCTCATAGAATTACCAGGTTTCCCCCTTCAAATAGGACATTTTCACCCACAAATACCTCTTTTATCCCCAAAAGAGGACAGTTTCTTCCAGACATGCCACATTTCTCCCAAATATAGCACATCTTCTCCAAGAAATACCAGGTTTCCCCCTTCAAATAGGACCTTTTCAACCACAAATACCTGTTTTATCCCTCAAATTGGACATATTCTTCCAGAAATGCCAGATTTCTCCCAAATATATCACATCTTCTCCAAGAAATACCACTTTTCCCCCTTCAAATAGGACCTTTTCACCCACAAATACCTCTTTTATCCCCAAAAGAGGACAGTTTCTTCCAGAAATGCCACATTTCTCCCAAATATGTCATATCTTCTCCAAGAAATACCAGCTTTCCCCCTTCAAATAGGACCTTTTCACACACAAATACCTGTTCTATCCCCAAAAGAGGACAGTTTCTTCCAGAAATGCCACATTTCTCCCAAATATATCACATCTTCTCCAAGAAATACCAGGTTTTCCCCTGGAAATAGGACCTTTTCACCCACACATACCTCTTTTATCCCCAAAAGAGGACAGTTTCTTCCAGAAAGGCCAAATTTCTCCCTAATATATCACATCTTGTCCAAGAAATACCAGGGTTCCCCCTTCAAATAGGACCTTTTCACCCACAAATACCTCTTTTATCCCCAAAAGAGGACAGTTTCTACCAGACATGCCACATTTCTCCCAAATAGATCACATCTTCTCCTAGAAATACCACGATTCCTCCTGAAATAGGACCTTCTCACCCAAAACTACCAGCCTTCTCCCCCCAAATTGGACATTTTCTTCCAGAAAGGCCACATTTCTCCCAAATAGATCACATCTTCTCCAGGAAATACCAGGTTTCCCCCTTCAGATAGGACCTTTTCTCCCACAAATACCTCTTTTATCCCCAAAAGAGGACAGTTTCTTCCAGACATGCCACATTTCTCCCAAATAGATCACATCTTCTCCAAGAAATACCAGGGTTGCCCCTTCAAATAGGACCTTTTCACCCACAAATACCTCTTTTATCCCCAAAAGAGGACAGTTTCTTACAGAAATGCCACATTTCTCCCAAATATATCACATCTTCTCCAAGAAATACCAGGTTTCCCCTTTCAAATAGGACCTTTTCACCCACAAATACCTCTTTTATCCCCAAAAGAGGACAGTTTCTTCCAGATATGCCACATTTCTCCCAAATAGATCACATCTTCTCCAAGAAATAACAGGTTTCCCTCTTCAAATACAACGTTTTCACCCACAAATACCTGTTTTATCCCCAAAAGAGGACAGTTTCTTCCAGAAATGCCACATTTCTCCCAAATATACCACATCTCCTCAAAGAATTACCAGGTTTCCCCCTTCAAATAGGACCTTTTCACCCACAAATACCTCTTTTATCCCCAAAAGAGGACAGTTTCTTCCAGAAATGCCACATTTCTCCCAAATAGATCACATCTTCTCCAAGAAATACCACGTTTCCCCCTTCAAATAGGACCTTTTCAACCACAAATACCTGTTTTATCCCTCAAATTGGACATATTCTTCCAGAAATGCCAGATTTCTCCCAAATAGATCACATCTTCTCCAAGAAATACCACGTTTCCCCCTTCAAATAGGACCTTTTCACCCACAAATACCTGTTTTGTCCCCAAAAGAGGACAGTTTCTTCCAGACATGCCACATTTCTCCCAAATATATCATATCTTCTCCAAGAAATACCAGCTTTCCCCCTTCAAATAGGACCTTTTCACACACAAATACCTGTTCTATCCCCAAAAGAGGACAGTTTCTTCCAGAAATGCCCGATTTTTCCCAAATAGATCACATCTTCTCCAAAAAATACCAGGTTTTCCCCTGGAAATAGGACCTTTTCACCCACACATACCTCTTTTATCCCCAAAAGAGGACCGTTTCTTCCAGACATGCCACATTTCTCCCAAATATATCACATCTTCTCCAAGAAATACCAGGGTTCCCCCTTCAAATAGGACCTTTTCACCCACAAATACCTCTTTTATCCCCAAAAGAGGACAGTTTCTTCCAGACATGCCACATTTCTCCCAAATATATCACATCTTCTCCTAGAAATACCACGATTCCTCCTGAAATAGGACCTTCTCACCCACAACTACCAGCCGTCTCCCCACAAATTGGACATTTTCTTCCAGAAATGCCACATTTCTCCCAAATATATCACATCTTCTCCAAGAAATACCAGGTTTCCCCCTTCAAATAGGACCTTTTCACCCACAAATACCTCTTTTATCCCCAAAAGAGGACAGTTTCTTCCAGAAATGCCACATTTCTCCCAAATATATCACATCTTCTCCAAGAAATAACAGGTTTCCCCCTTCAAATAGGACCTTTTCAACCACAAATACCTGTTTTATCCCCAAAATACGACAGTTTCTTCCAGAAATGCCACATTTCTCCCAAATATATCACATCTTCTCCAAGAAATACCAGGTTTCCCCCTTGAATTAGGACCTTTTCTCCATGAAATACCTCTTTTATCCCCAAAAGAGGACATTTTCTTCCAGAAATGCCACATTTCTCCCAAATATATCACATCTTCTCCAAGAAATACCATGATTCCTCCTGAAATAGGACCTTCTCACCCACTAATACCAGCCTTCTCCCCCCAAATTGGACATTTTCTTCCAGAAAGGCCACATTTCTCCCAAATAGATCACATCTTCTCCAGGAAATACCAGGTTTCCCCCTTCAGATAGGACCTTTTCTCCCACAAATACCTGTTTTATCCCCAAAAGAGGACACTTTCTTCCAGAAATGCCACATTTCTCCCAAATATATCACATCTTCTCCAAGAAATACCAGGTTTCCCCCTTCAAATAGGACCTTTTCACCCACAAATACCTGTTTTATCCCCAAAATAGGACAGCTTCTTCCAGACATGCCACATTTCTCCCAAATATATCACATCTTCTCCAAGAAATACCAGGGTTGCCCCTTCAAATAGGACCTTTTCACCCACAAATACCTCTTTTATCCCCAAAAGAGGACAGTTTCTTCCAGAAATGCCACATGTCTCCCAAATATACCACATCTTCTCCAAGAAATACCACGTTTCCCCCTTCAAATAGGACCTTTTCACCCACAAATACCTCTTTTATCCCGATAAGAGGACAGTTTCTTCCAGACATGCCACATTTCTCCCAAATATATCACATCTCCTCCAAGAAATACCACGTTTCCCCCTTCAAATAGGACCTTTTCAACCACAAATACCTGTTTTATCCCTCAAATTGGTCATATTCATCCAGAAATGCCACATTTCTCCCAAATATATCACATCTTCTCCAAGAAATACCACGTTTCCCCCTTCAAATAGGACCTTTTCACCCACAAATACCTGTTTTATCCCCAAAAGAGGACAGTTTCTTCCAGAAATGCCACATTTCTCCCAAATATATCATATCTTCTCCAAGAAATACCAGGTTTCCCCCTTCAAATAGGACCTTTTCACCCACAAATACCTGTTTTATCCCCAAAAGAGGACAGTTTCTTCCAGAAATGCCACATTTCTCCCAAATAGATCACATCTTCTCCAAGAAATACCAGGTTTCCCCCTTCAAATAGGACCTTTTCACCCACACATACCTCTTTTATCCCCAAAAGAGGACCGTTTCTTCCAGAAATGCCACATTTCTCCCAAATAGATCACATCTTCTCCAAGAAATAACAGCTTTCCCCCTTCAAATAGGACCTTTTCACCCACAAATACCTGTTTTATCCCCAAAAGAGGACAGTTTCTTCCAGAAATGCCACATTTCTCCCAAATATATCACATCTTCTCCAAGAAATAACAGGTTTCCCCCTTCAAATAGGACCTTTTCAACCACAAATACCTGTTTTATGCCCAAAATACGACAGTTTCTTCCAGAAATGCCACATTTCTCCCAAATATATCACAGCTTCTCCAAGAAATACCAGGTTTCCCCCTTGAATTAGGACCTTTTCTCCATGAAATACCTCTTTTATCCCCAAAATAGGACATTTTCTTCCAGAAATGCCACATTTCTCCCAAATATATCACATCTTCTCCAAGAAATACCATGATTCCTCCTGAAATAGGACCTTCTCACACAAAAACTACCAGCCTTCTCCCCCCAAATTGGACATTTTCTTCCAGAAAGGCCAGATTTCTCCCAAATAGATCACATCTTCTCCAGGAAATACCAGGTTTCCCCCTTCAGATAGGACCTTTTCTCCCACAAATACCTGTTTTATCCCCAAAAGAGGACAGTTTCTTCCAGAAATGCCACATTTCTCCCAAATATATCACATCTTCTCCAAGAAATACCAGGTTTCCCCCTTCAAATAGGACCTTTTCACCCACAAATACCTGTTTGATCCCCAAAATAGGACAGCTTCTTCCAGACATGCCACATTTCTCCCAAATAGATCACATCTTCTCCAAGAAATACCAGGGTTGCCCCTTCAAATAGAACCTTTTCACCCACAAATACCTCTTTTATCCCCAAAAGAGGACAGTTTCTGCCAGAAATGCCACATGTCTCCCAAATATACCACATCTTCTCCAAGAAATACCAGGTTTCCCCCTTCAAATAGGACCTTTTCACCCACAAATACCTCTTTTATCCCCAAAAGAGGACAGTTTCTTCCAGACATGCCACATTTCTCCCAAATATATCACATCTTCTCCAAGAAATACCAGCTTTCCCCCTTCAAATAGGACCTTTTCAACCACAAATACCTGTTTTATCCCTCAAATTGGTCATATTCATCCAGAAATGCCACATTTCTCCCAAATATATCACATCTTCTCCAAGAAATACCACGTTTCCCCCTTCAAATAGGACCTTTTCACCCACAAATACCTGTTTTATCCCCAAAATAGGACAGTTTCTTCCAGAAATGCCACATTTCTCCCAAATATATCATATCTTCTCCAAGAAATACCAGGTTTCCCCCTTCAAATAGGACCTTTTCACACACAAATACCTGTTCTATCCCCAAAAGAGGACAGTTTCTTCCAGAAATGCCACATTTCTCCCAAATATATCACATCTTCTCCAAGAAATACCAGGTTTCCCCCTTCAAATAGGACCTTTTCACCCACAAATACCTGTTTTATCCCCAAAAGAGGACAGTTTCTGCCAGAAAGGCCACATTTCTCCCAAACATATCACATCTCCTCCAAGAAATACCAGGATTCCTCCTGAAATAGGACCTTTTCTCCCACAACTACCAGCCTTCTCCCCCAAAATAGGACAGTTTCTTCCAGAAACGCCACATTTCTCCCAAATATATCATATCTTCTCCAAGAAATACCAGGTTTCCCCCTTGAATTAGGACCTTTTCTCCATGAAATACCTCTTTTATCCCCAAAAGAGGACATTTTCTTCCAGAAATGCCACATTTCTCCCAAATATATCACATCTTCTCCAAGAAATACCATGATTCCTCCTGAAATAGGACCTTCTCACCCACTAATACCAGCCTTCTCCCCCCAAATTGGACATTTTCTTCCAGAAAGGCCACATTTCTCCCAAATAGATCACATCTTCTCCAGGAAATACCAGGTTTCCCCCTTCAGATAGGACCTTTTCTCCCACAAATACCTGTTTTATCCCCAAAAGAGGACACTTTCTTCCAGAAATGCCACATTTCTCCCAAATATATCACATCTTCTCCAAGAAATACCAGGTTTCCCCCTTCAAATAGGACCTTTTCACCCACAAATACCTGTTTTATCCCCAAAATAGGACAGCTTCTTCCAGACATGCCACATTTCTCCCAAATATATCACATCTTCTCCAAGAAATACCAGGGTTGCCCCTTCAAATAGGACCTTTTCACCCACAAATACCTCTTTTATCCCCAAAAGAGGACAGTTTCTGCCAGAAATGCCACATGTCTCCCAAATATACCACATCTTCTCCAAGAAATACCACGTTTCCCCCTTCAAATAGGACCTTTTCACCCACAAATACCTCTTTTATCCCGATAAGAGGACAGTTTCTTCCAGACATGCCACATTTCTCCCAAATATATCACATCTCCTCCAAGAAATACCACGTTTCCCCCTTCAAATAGGACCTTTTCAACCACAAATACCTGTTTTATCCCTCAAATTGGTCATATTCATCCAGAAATGCCACATTTCTCCCAAATATATCACATCTTCTCCAAGAAATACCACGTTTCCCCCTTCAAATAGGACCTTTTCACCCACAAATACCTGTTTTATCCCCAAAAGAGGACAGTTTCTTCCAGAAATGCCACATTTCTCCCAAATATATCATATCTTCTCCAAGAAATACCAGGTTTCCCCCTTCAAATAGGACCTTTTCACCCACAAATACCTGTTTTATCCCCAAAAGAGGACAGTTTCTTCCAGAAATGCCACATTTCTCCCAAATAGATCACATCTTCTCCAAGAAATACCAGGTTTCCCCCTTCAAATAGGACCTTTTCACCCACACATACCTCTTTTATCCCCAAAAGAGGACCGTTTCTTCCAGAAATGCCACATTTCTCCCAAATAGATCACATCTTCTCCAAGAAATAACAGCTTTCCCCCTTCAAATAGGACCTTTTCACCCACAAATACCTGTTTTATCCCCAAAAGAGGACAGTTTCTTCCAGAAATGCCACATTTCTCCCAAATATATCACATCTTCTCCAAGAAATAACAGGTTTCCCCCTTCAAATAGGACCTTTTCAACCACAAATACCTGTTTTATGCCCAAAATACGACAGTTTCTTCCAGAAATGCCACATTTCTCCCAAATATATCACAGCTTCTCCAAGAAATACCAGGTTTCCCCCTTGAATTAGGACCTTTTCTCCATGAAATACCTCTTTTATCCCCAAAATAGGACATTTTCTTCCAGAAATGCCACATTTCTCCCAAATATATCACATCTTCTCCAAGAAATACCATGATTCCTCCTGAAATAGGACCTTCTCACACAAAAACTACCAGCCTTCTCCCCCCAAATTGGACATTTTCTTCCAGAAAGGCCACATTTCTCCCAAATAGATCACATCTTCTCCAGGAAATACCAGGTTTCCCCCTTCAGATAGGACCTTTTCTCCCACAAATACCTGTTTTATCCCCAAAAGAGGACAGTTTCTTCCAGAAATGCCACATTTCTCCCAAATATATCACATCTTCTCCAAGAAATACCAGGTTTCCCCCTTCAAATAGGACCTTTTCACCCACAAATACCTGTTTGATCCCCAAAATAGGACAGCTTCTTCCAGACATGCCACATTTCTCCCAAATAGATCACATCTTCTCCAAGAAATACCAGGGTTGCCCCTTCAAATAGAACCTTTTCACCCACAAATACCTCTTTTATCCCCAAAAGAGGACAGTTTCTGCCAGAAATGCCACATGTCTCCCAAATATACCACATCTTCTCCAAGAAATACCAGGTTTCCCCCTTCAAATAGGACCTTTTCACCCACAAATACCTCTTTTATCCCCAAAAGAGGACAGTTTCTTCCAGACATGCCACATTTCTCCCAAATATATCACATCTTCTCCAAGAAATACCAGCTTTCCCCCTTCAAATAGGACCTTTTCAACCACAAATACCTGTTTTATCCCTCAAATTGGTCATATTCATCCAGAAATGCCACATTTCTCCCAAATATATCACATCTTCTCCAAGAAATACCACGTTTCCCCCTTCAAATAGGACCTTTTCACCCACAAATACCTGTTTTATCCCCAAAATAGGACAGTTTCTTCCAGAAATGCCACATTTCTCCCAAATATATCATATCTTCTCCAAGAAATACCAGGTTTCCCCCTTCAAATAGGACCTTTTCACACACAAATACCTGTTCTATCCCCAAAAGAGGACAGTTTCTTCCAGAAATGCCACATTTCTCCCAAATATATCACATCTTCTCCAAGAAATACCAGGTTTCCCCCTTCAAATAGGACCTTTTCACCCACAAATACCTGTTTTATCCCCAAAAGAGGACAGTTTCTTCCAGAAATGCCACATTTCTCCCAAACATATCACATCTCCTCCAAGAAATACCAGGATTCCTCCTGAAATAGGACCTTTTCTCCAACAACTACCAGCCTTCTCCCCCAAAATAGGACAGTTTCTTCCAGAAACGCCACATTTCTCCCAAATATATCATATCTTCTCCAAGAAATACCAGGTTTCCCCCTTCAAATAGGACCTTTTCACACACAAATACCTGTTTTATCCCCAAAAGAGGACAGTTTCTTCCAGAAATGCCACATTTCTCCCAAATAGATCACATCTTCTCCAGGAAATACCAGGTTTCCCCCTTCAAATAGGACCTTTTCACCCACAAATACCTCTTTTATCCCTCAAATAGGACAGTTTCTTCCAGAAATGCCACATTTCTCCCAAATAGATCACATCTTCTCCAAGAAATACCAGCTTTCCCCCTTCAAATAGGACCTTTTCACCCACAAATACCTCTTTTATCCCCAAAAGAGCACAGTTTCTTCCAGAAATGCCACATTTCTCCCAAATAGATCACATCTTCTCCAAGAAATACCAGGATTCCTCCTGAAATAGGACCTTCTCACCCACAACTACCAGCCCTCTCCCCACAAATTGGACATTTTCTTCCAGAAATGCCTCATTTCTCCCAAATATATCACATCTTCTCCAAGAAATACCAGGCTTCCCCCTTCAAATAGGACCTTTCCTCCATGAAATACCTCTTTTATCCCCAAAAGAGGACAGTTTCTTCCAGAAATGCCACATTTCTCCCAAATATAGCACATCTTCTCCAAGAAATACCAGGTTTTCCCCCTCAAATAGGACCTTTTCACCCACAAATACCTCTTTTATCCCCAAAAGAGGACAGTTTCTTCCAGAAATGCCAGATTTCTCCCAAATAGATCACATCTTCTCCAAGAAATACCAGGTTTCCCCCTGGAAATAGGACCTTTTCACCCACAAATACCTGTATTATGCCCAAAATACGACATTTTCTTCCAGAAATGCCACATTTCTCCCAAATATATCACATCTTCTCCAAGAAATACCACGTTTCCCCCTTCAAATAGGACCTTTTCAACCACTAATACCTCTTTTATCCCCAAAAGAGGACAGTTTCTTCCAGAAATGCCACATTTCTCCCAAATATATCACATCTTCTCCAAGAAATGCCAGGATTCCTCCTGAAAGAGGACCTTCTCACCGAAAACTACCAGCCTTCTGCCCCCAAATTGGACATTTTCTTCCAGAAAGGCCACATTTCTCCCAAATATAGAACATCTTCTCCAAGAAATACCAGCTTTCCCCCTTCAAATAGGACCTTTTCACCCGCAAATACCTGTTTGATCCCCAAAAGAGGACAGCTTCTTCCAGAAAGGCCATATTTCTCCCAAATATATCACATCTTCTCCAAGAAATACCAGGGTTCCCCCTTCAAATAGGACCTTATCACCCACAAATACCTCTTTTATCCCCAAAAGAGGACAGTTTCTTCCAGACATGCCACATTTCTCCCAAATATATCACATCTTCTCCAAGAAATACCAGGGTTCCCCCTTCAAATAGGACCTTTTCACCCACAAATACCTCTTTTATTCCCAAAAGAGGACAGTTTCTTCCAGAAATGCCACATTTCTCCCAAATAGATCACATCTTCTCCAAGAAATACCAGGTTTCCCCCTTCAAATAGGACCTTTTCACCCACAAATACCTCTTTTATCCCCAAAATAGGACAGTTTCTTCCAGACATGCCACTTTTCTCCCAAATATATCACATCTTCTCCAAGAAATACCAGGATTCCTCCTGAAATAGGACCTTTTCACCCACTAATACCAGGCTTCTCCCCCCAAATAGGACAGTTTCTTCCAGAAATGCCTCATTTCTCCCAAATATATCACATCTTCTCCAAGAAATACCAGCTTTCCCCCTTCAAATAGGACCTTTTCACCCACAAATACCTCTTTTATCCCCAAAAGAGGACATTTTCTTCCAGAAATGCCACATTTCTCCCAAATATATCACATCTTCCCCAAGAAATACCAGGTTTCCCCCTTCAAATAGGACCTTTTCCACCACAAATACCTGTTTTATCCCCAAAATAGGACAGTTTCTTCCAGACATGCCACATTTCTCCCAAATATATCACATGTTCTCCAAGAAATACCAGGTTTCCCCCTTCAATTAGGACCTTTTCTCCATGAAATACCTCTTTTATCCCCAAAGAGGACATTTTCTTCCAGAAATGCCACATTTCTCCCAAATATATCACATCTTCTCCAAGAAATACCAGGTTTCCCCCTTCAAATAGGACCTTTTCAACCACTAATACCTCTTTTATCCCCAAAAGAGGACAGTTTCTTCCGGAAAGGCCACATTTCTCCCAAATATATCACATCTTCTCCAAGAAATACCACGTTTCCCCCTTCAAATAGGAAATTTTCACCCACACATACCTCTTTTATCCCCAAAAGAGGACAGTTTCTTCCAGACATGCCACATTTATCCCAAATATATCACATCTTCTCCAAGAAATACCAGGGTTCCCCCTTCAAATAGGACCTTATCACCCACAAATACCTCTTTTATCCCCAAAACAGGACAGTTTCTTCCAGAAATGCCACATTTCTCCCAAATATATCACATCTTCTCTAAGAAATACCAGCTTTCCAACTTCAAATAGGACCTTTTCACCCACAAATACCTCTTTTATCCCCAAAAGAGGACAGTTTCTTCCAGAAATGCCAGATTTCTCCCAAATATATCACCTCTTCTCCAAGAAATAACAGGTTTCCCCCTTCAAATACAAAGTTTTCACCCACAAATACCTCTTTTATCCCCAAAAGAGGACAGTTTCTTCCAGAAATGCCACATTTCTCCCAAATATACCACATCTTCTCCAAGAAATACCAGCTTTCCCCCTTCAAATAGGACCTTTTCACCCACAAATACCTCTTTTATCCCCAAAATAGGACAGATTCTTCCAGACATGCCACATTTCTCCCAAATATATCACATCTTCTCCAAGAAATACCAGGTTTCCAACTTCAAATAGGACTTTTTCACCCACAAATACCTGTTTTATCCCTCAAATTGGACATATTCTTCCAGAAATGCCAGATTTCTCCCAAATATATCACATCTTCTCCAAGAAATACCACGTTTCCCCCTTCAAATAGGACCTTTTCACCCACAAATACCTGTTTGATCCCCAAAAGAGGACAGTTTCTTCCAGAAATGCCACATTTCTCCCAGATATATCACATCTTCTCCAAGAAATACCACGTTTCCCCCTTGAGTTAGGACCTTTTCACCCACAAATACCTGTTTTATCCCCAAAAGAGGACAGTTTCTTCCAGACATGCCACATTTCTCCCAAATATAGCACATCTTCTCCAAGAAATACCACGTTTCCCCATTCAAATAGGACCTTATCACCCACACATACCTCTTTTATCCCCAAAAGAGGACAGTTTCTTCCAGAAATGCCACATTTCTCCCAAATACATCACATCTTCTCCAAGAAATACCAGCTTTCCAACTTCAAATAGGACCTTTTCACCCACAAATTCCTCTTTTATCCCCAAAAGAGGACAGTTTCTTCCAGACATGCCACATTTCTCCCAAATATATCACATCTTCTCCAAGAAATACCAGGTTTCCCCCTTCAAATAGGACCTTTTCACCCACACATACCTCTTTTATCCCCAAAAGAGGACAGTTTCTTCCAGACATGCCACATTTATCCCAAATATATCACATCTTCTCCAAGAAATACCAGGGTTCCCCCTTCAAATAGGACCTTATCACCCACAAATACCTCTTTTATCCCCAAAACAGGACAGTTTCTTCCAGAAATGCCACATTTCTCCCAAATATATCACATCTTCTCTAAGAAATACCAGCTTTCCAACTTCAAATAGGACCTTTTCACCCACAAATACCTCTTTTATCCCCAAAAGAGGACAGTTTCTTCCAGAAATGCCAGATTTCTCCCAAATATATCACCTCTTCTCCAAGAAATAACAGGTTTCCCCCTTCAAATACAAAGTTTTCACCCACAAATACCTCTTTTATCCCCAAAACAGGACAGTTTCTTCCAGAAATGCCACATTTCTCCCAAATACACCACATCTTCTCCAAGAAATACCAGCTTTCCCCCTTCAAATAGGACCTTTTCACCCACAAATACCTCTTTTATCCCCAAAATAGGACAGATTCTTCCAGACATGCCACATTTCTCCCAAATATATCACATCTTCTCCAAGAAATACCAGGTTTCCAACTTCAAATAGGACTTTTTCACCCACAAATACCTGTTTTATCCCTCAAATTGGACATATTCTTCCAGAAATGCCAGATTTCTCCCAAATATATCACATCTTCTCCAAGAAATACCACGTTTCCCCCTTCAAATAGGACCTTTTCACCCACAAATACCTGTTTTATCCCCAAAAGAGGACAGTTTCTTCCAGAAATGCCACATTTCTCCCAGATATATCACATCTTCTCCAAGAAATACCACGTTTCCCCCTTGAGTTAGGACCTTTTCACCCACAAATACCTGTTTTATCCCCAAAAGAGGACAGTTTCTTCCAGACATGCCACATTTCTCCCAAATATAGCACATCTTCTCCAAGAAATACCACGTTTCCCCCTTCAAATAGGACCTTTTCACCCACACATACCTCTTTTATCCCCAAAAGAGGACAGTTTCTGCCAGAAATGCCACATTTCTCCCAAATACATCACATCTTCTCCAAGAAATACCAGCTTTCCAACTTCAAATAGGACCTTTTCACCCACAAATTCCTCTTTTATCCCCAAAATAGGACAGTTTCTTCCAGACATGCCACATTTCTCCCAAATATATCACATCTTCTCCAAGAAATAACAGGTTTCCCCCTTCAAATAGGACATTTTCAACCACAAATACCTCTTTTATCCCCAAAAGAGGACAGTTTCTTCCAGACATGCCACATTTCTCCCAAATATACCACATCTTCTCCAAGAAATACCAGGTTTCCCCCTTCAAATAGGACCTTTTCACCCACAAATACCTCTTTTATCCCCAAAATAGGACAGTTTCTTCCAGACATGCCACATTTCTCCCAAATATATCACATCTTTTCCAAGAAATACCAGGTTTCCAACTTCAAATAGGACCTTTTCACCAACAAATACCTGTTTTATCCCTCAAATTGGACATATTCTTCCAAAAATGCCAGATTTCTCCCAAATATATCACATCTTCTCCAAGAAATACCACGTTTCCCCCTTCAAATAGGACCTTTTCACCCACAAATACCTCTTTTATCCCCAAAAGAGGACAGTTTCTTCCAGAAATGCCACATTTCTCCCAAATATATCATATCTTCTCCAAGAAATACCACGTTTCCCCCTTCAAATAAGACCTTTTCACCCACAAATACCTGTTTTATCCCCAAAAGAGGACAGTTTCTTCCAGAAATGCCACATTTCTCCCAAATAGATCACATCTTCTCCAAGAAATACCAGGTTTCCCCCTTCAAATTGGAACTTTTCACCCACAGATACCTCTTTTATCCCCCCAAATTGGACCGTTTCTTCCAGAAATGCCACATTTCTCCCAAATAGATCACATCTTCTCCAAGAAATACCAGCTTTCCCCCTTCAAATAGGACCTTTTCACCCACAAATACCTCTTTTATCCCCAAAAGAGCACAGTTTCTTCCAGAAATGCCACATTTCTCCCAAATATATCACATCTTCTCCAAGAAATACCAGGATTTCTCCTGAAATAGGACCTTCTCACCCACAACTACCAGCCCTCTCCCCACAAATTGGACATTTTCTTCCAGAAATGCCTCATTTCTCCCAAATATATCACATCTTCTCCAAGAAATACCAGGCTTCCCCCTTCAAATAGGACCTTTTCTCCATGAAATACCTCTTTTATCCCCAAAAGAGGACATTTTCTTCCAGAAATGCCACATTTCTCCCAAATATATCACATCTTCTCCAAGAAATACCAGGTTTTCCCCCTCAAATAGGACCTTTTCACCCACAAATACCTGTTTTATGCCCAAAATACGACAGTTTCTTCCAGACATGCCACATTTCTCCCAAATATACCACATCTTCTCCAAGAAATACCAGGTTTCCCCCTTCAAATAGGACCTTTTCACCCACAAATACCTCTTTTATCCCCAAAATAGGACAGTTTCTTCCAGACATGCCACATTTCTCCCAAATATATCACATCTTCTCCAAGAAATACCAGGTTTCCAACTTCAAATAGGACCTTTTCACCAACAAATACCTGTTTTATCCCTCAAATTGGACATATTCTTCCAAAAATGCCAGATTTCTCCCAAATATATCACATCTTCTCCAAGAAATACCACGTTTCCCCCTTCAAATAGGACCTTTTCACCCACAAATACCTCTTTTATCCCCAAAAGAGGACAGTTTCTTCCAGAAATGCCACATTTCTCCCAAATATATCATATCTTCTCCAAGAAATACCACGTTTCCCCCTTCAAATAGGACCTTTTCACCCACAAATACCTGTTTTATCCCCAAAAGAGGACAGTTTCTTCCAGAAATGCCACATTTCTCCCAAATAGATCACATCTTCTCCAAGAAATACCAGGTTTCCCCCTTCAAATTGGAACTTTTCACCCACAGATACCTCTTTTATCCCCCCAAATTGGACCGTTTCTTCCAGAAATGCCACATTTCTCCCAAATAGATCACATCTTCTCCAAGAAATACCAGCTTTCCCCCTTCAAATAGGACCTTTTCACCCACAAATACCTCTTTTATCCCCAAAAGAGCACAGTTTCTTCCAGAAATGCCACATTTCTCCCAAATATATCACATCTTCTCCAAGAAATACCAGGATTCCTCCTGAAATAGGACCTTCTCACCCACAACTACCAGCCCTCTCCCCACAAATTGGACATTTTCTTCCAGAAATGCCTCATTTCTCCCAAATATATCACATCTTCTCCAAGAAATACCAGGCTTCCCCCTTCAAATAGGACCTTTTCTCCATGAAATACCTCTTTTATCCCCAAAAGAGGACATTTTCTTCCAGAAATGCCACATTTCTCCCAAATATATCACATCTTCTCCAAGAAATACCAGGTTTTCCCCCTCAAATAGGACCTTTTCACCCACAAATACCTGTTTTATGCCCAAAATACGACAGTTTCTTCCAGAAATGCCAGATTTCTCCCAAATAGATCACATCTTCTCCAAGAAATACCAGGTTTCCCCCTGGAAATAGGACCTTTTCACCCACAAATACCTGTATTATGCCCAAAATACGACATTTTCTTCCAGAAATGCCACATTTCTCCCAAATATATCACATCTTCTCCAAGAAATACCAGGTTTCCCCCTGGAAATAGGACCTTTTCACCCACTAATACCTCTTTTATCCCCAAAAGAGGACAGTTTCTTCCGGATAGGCCACATTTCTCCCAAATATATCACATCTTCTCCAAGAAATGCCAGGATTCCTCCTGAAATAGGACCTTCTCACCCAAAACTACCAGCCTTCTCCCCCCAAATTGGACATTTTCTTCCAGAAATGCCACATTTCTCCCAAATAGATCACAACTCCTCCAAGAAATGCCAGGATTCCTCCTGAAATAGGACCTTCTCACCGAAAACTACTAGCCTTCTCCCCCCAAATTGGACATTTTCTTCCAGAAAGGCCACATTTCTCCCAAATATATCACATCTTCTCCAAGAAATACCAGCTTTCCCCCTTCAGATAGGACCTTTTCACCCGCAAATACCTGTTTGATCCCCAAAAGAGGACAGCTTCTTCCAGAAATGCCATATTTCTCCCAAATATATCATATCTTCTCCAAGAAATACCAGGTTTCCCCCTTCAAATAGGACCTTATCACCCACAAATACCTCTTTTATCCCCAAAAGAGGACAGTTTCTTCCAGACATGCCACATTTCTCCCAAATAGATCACATCTTCTCCAAGAAATACCAGCTTTCCCCCTTCAAATAGGACCTTTTCACCCACAAATACCTGTTCTATCCCCAAAAGAGGACAGTTTCTTCCAGAAATGCCAGATTTCTCCCAAATAGATCACATCTTCTCCAAGAAATACCAGGTTTCCCCCTTCAAATAGGACCTTTTCACCCACAAATACCTGTTTTATCCCCAAAAGAGGACAGTTTCTGCCAGAAAGGCCACATTTCTCCCAAACATATCACATCTCCTCCAAGAAATACCAGGATTCCTCCTGAAATAGGACCTTTTCTCCCACAACTACCAGCCTTCTCCCCCCAAATAGGACAGTTTCTTCCAGAAATGCCACATTTCTCCCAAATATATCATATCTTCTCCAAGAAATACCACGTTTCCCCCTTCAAATAGGACCTTTTCACACACAAATACCTGTTCTATCCCCAAAAGAGGACAGTTTCTTCCAGAAATGCCACATTTCTCCCAAATAGATCACATCTTCTCCAAGAAATACCAGGTTTCCCCCTTCAAATAGGACCTTTTCACCCACACATACCTCTTTTATCCCCAAAAGAGGACCGTTTCTTCCAGAAATGCCACATTTCTCCCAAATAGATCACATCTTCTCCAAGAAATACCAGCTTTCCCCCTTCAAATAGGACCTTTTCACCCACAAATACCTCTTTTATCCCCAAAAGAGCACAGTTTCTTCCAGAAATGCCACATTTCTCCCAAATAGATCACATCTTCTCCAAGAAATACCAGGATTCCTCCTGAAATAGGACCTTCTCACCCACAACTACCAGCCCTCTCCCCACAAATTGGACATTTTCTTCCAGAAATGCCTCATTTCTCCCAAATATATCACATCTTCTCCAAGAAATACCAGGCTTCCCCCTTCAAATAGGACCTTTCCTCCATGAAATACCTCTTTTATCCCCAAAAGAGGACAGTTTCTTCCAGAAATGCCACATTTCTCCCAAATATATCACATCTTCTCAAAGAAATACCAGGTTTTCCCCCTCAAATAGGACCTTTTCACCCACAAATACCTCTTTTATCCCCAAAAGAGGACAGTTTCTTCCAGAAATGCCAGATTTCTCCCAATAGATCACATCTTCTCCAAGAAATACCAGGTTTCCCCCTGGAAATAGGACCTTTTCACCCACAAATACCTGTATTATGCCCAAAATACGACATTTTCTTCCAGAAATGCCACATTTCTCCCAAATATATCACATCTTCTCCAAGAAATACCAGGTTTCCCCCTTCAAATAGGACCTTTTCAACCACTAATACCTCTTTTATCCCCAAAAGAGGACAGTTTCTTCCAGAAATGCCACATTTCTCCCAAATATATCACATCTTCTCCAAGAAATGCCAGGATTCCTCCTGAAATAGGACCTTCTCACCGAAAACTACCAGCCTTCTGCCCCCAAATTGGACATTTTCTTCCAGAAAGGCCACATTTCTCCCAAATATATCACATCTTCTCCAAGAAATACCAGCTTTCCCCCTTCAAATAGGACCTTTTCACCCGCAAATACCTGTTTGATCCCCAAAAGAGGACAGCTTCTTCCAGAAAGGCCATATTTCTCCCAAATATATCACATCTTCTCCAAGAAATACCAGGGTTCCCCCTTCAAATAGGATCTTATCACCCACAAATACCTCTTTTATCCCCAAAATAGGACAGTTTCTTCCAGACATGCCACATTTCTCCCAAATAGATCACATCTTCTCCAAGAAATACCAGGGTTCCCCCTTCAAATAGGACCTTTTCACCCACAAATACCTCTTTTATCCCCAAAAGAGGACAGTTTCTACCAGACATGCCACATTTCTCCCAAATATATCACATCTTCTCCAAGAAATACCAGGATTCCCCCTTCAAATAGGACCTTTTCACCCACAAATACCTCTTTTATCCCCAAAAGAGGACAGTTTCTTCCAGACATGCCACATTTCTCCCAAATATATCACATCTTCTCCAAGAAATACCAGGATTCCTCCTGAAATAGGACCTTTTCACCCACTAATACCAGGCTTCTCCCCCCCAATAGGACAGTTTCTTCCAGAAATGCCTCATTTCTCCCAAATATATCACATCTTCTCCAAGAAATACCAGGTTTTCCCCTTCAAATAGGACCTTTTCACCCACAAATACCTCTTATATCCCCAAAAGAGGACATTTTCTTCCAGAAATGCCACATTTCTCCCAAATATATCACATCTTCCCCAAGAAATACCAGGTTTCCCCCTTCAAATAGGACCTTTTCCACCACAAATACCTGTTTTATGCCCAAAATAGGACAGTTTCTTCCAGAAATGCCACATTTCTCCCAAATATATCACATCTTCTCCAAGAAATACCAGGTTTCCCCCTTCAAATAGGACCTTTTCTCCATGAAATACCTCTTTTATCCCCAAAGAGGACATTTTCTTCCAGAAATGCCACATTTCTCCCAAATATATCACATCTTCTCCAAGAAATACCAGGTTTCCCCCTGGAAATAGGACCTTTTCAACCACTAACACCTCTTTTATCCCCAAAAGAGGACAGTTTCTTCCGGAAAGGCCACATTTCTCCCAAATAGATCACATCTTCTCCAAGAAATGCCAAGATTCCTCCTGAAATAGGACCTTCTCACCCAAAACTACCAGCCTTCTCCCCCCAAATTGGACATTTTCTTCCAGAAAGGCCACATTTCTCCCAAATATATCACATCTTCTCCAAGAAATACCAGGTTTCCCCCTTCAAATAGGACCTTTTCTCCCACAAATACCTGTTTTATCCCCAAAAGACGACACTTTCCTCCAGAAATGCCACATTTCTCCCAAATAGATCACATCTTCTCCAAGAAATACCACGTTTCCCCCTTCAAATAGGACCTTTTCAACCACAAATACCTGTTTTATCCCTCAAATTGGACATATTCTTCCAGAAATGCCATATTTCTCCCAAATATATCACATCTTCTCCAAGAAATACCGGATTTCCCCCTTCAAATAGGACCTTTTCACCCACAAATACCTCTTTTATCCCCCAAATAGGACAGTTTCTTCCAGAAATGCCACATTTCTCCCAAAGATATCATATCTTCTCCAAGAAATACCAGGATTCCCCCTTCAAATAGGAAATTTTCACCCACAAATATCTCTTTTATCCCCAAAAGAGGACAGTTTCTTCCAGAAATGCCACATTTCTCCCAAATATATCACATCTTCTCCAAGAAATACCAGGTTTCCCCCTTCAAATAGGACTTTTTCACCCACACATACCTCTTTTATCCCCAAAAGAGGACAGTTTCTTCCAGACATGCCACATTTATCCCAAATATATCACATCTTCTCCAAGAAATACCAGGGTTCCCCCTTCAAATAGGACCTTATCACCCACAAATACCTCTTTTATCCCCAAAAGAGGACAGTTTCTTCCAGAAATGCCACATTTCTCCCAAATATATCACATCTTCTCTAAGAAATACCAGCTTTCCATCTTCAAATAGGACCTTTTCACCCACAAATACCTCTTTTATCCCCAAAAGAGGACAGTTTCTTCCAGAAATGCCACATTTCTCCCAAATATATCACCTCTTCTCCAAGAAATAACAGGTTTCCCCCTTCAAATACAACGTTTTCACCCACAAATACCTGTTTGATCCCCAAAAGAGGACAGTTTCTTCCAGAAATGCCACATTTCTCCCAAATATACCACATCTTCTCCAAGAAATACCAGCTTTCCCCCTTCAAATAGGACCTTTTCACCCACAAATACCTCTTTTATCCCCAAAATAGGACAGATTCTTCCAGACATGCCACATTTCTCCCAAATATATCACATCTTCTCCAAGAAATACCAGGTTTCCAACTTCAAATAGGACCTTTTCACCCACAAATACCTGTTTTATCCCTCAAATTGGACATATTCTTCCAGAAATGCCAGATTTCTCCCAAATATATCACATCTTCTCCAAGAAATACCAGGTTTCCCCCTTCAAATAGGACCTTTTCACCCACAAATACCTGTTTGATCCCCAAAAGAGGACAGTTTCTTCCAGAAATGCCAGATTTCTCCCAGATATATCACATCTTCTCCAAGAAATACCAGGTTTTCCCCTGGAAATAGGACCTTTTCCACCACAAATACCTGTTTTATGCCCAAAATAGGACAGTTTCTTCCAGACATGCCACATTTCTCCCAAATATAGCACATCTTCTCCAAGAAATACCAGCTTTCCCCCTTCAAATAGGACCTTTCCACCCACACATACCTCTTTTATCCCCAAAAGAGGACAGTTTCTTCCAGACATGCCACATTTCTCCCAAATATATCACATCTTCTCCAAGAAATACCAGCTTTCCAACTTCAAATAGGACCTTTTCACCCACAAATTCCTCTTTTATCCCCCAAATAGGACTGTTTCTTCCAGAAATGCCACATTTCTCCCAAATATATCACATCTTCTACAAGAAATAACAGGTTTCCCCCTTCAAATACAAAGTTTTCACCCACAAATACCTGTTTTATCCCCAAAAGAGGACAGTTTCTTCCAGACATGCCACATTTCTCCCAAATATACCACATCTTCTCCAAGAAATACCAGGTTTCCCCCTTCAAATAGGACCTTTTCACCCACAAATACCTCTTTTATCCCCAAAATAGTACAGTTTCTTCCTGACATGCCACATTTCTCCCAAATAGATCACATCTTCTCCAAGAAATACCAGGGTTCCAACTTCAAATAGGACCTTTTCACCAACAAATACCTGTTTTATCCCTCAAATTGGACATATTCTTCCAAAAATGCCAGATTTCTCCCAAATATATCACATCTTCTCCAAGAAATACCACGTTTCCCCCTTCAAATATGACCTTTTCACCCACAAATACCTCTTTTAACCCCAAAAGAGGACAGTTTCTTCCAGAAATGCCACATTTCTCCCAAATAGATCACATCTTCTCCAAGAAATACCAGGTTTCCCCCTTCAAATAGGAACTTTTCACCCACAAATACCTCTTTTATCCCCCCAAATTGGACCGTTTCTTCCAGAAATGCCACATTTCTCCCAAATAGATCACATCTTCTCCAAGAAATACCAGCTTTCCCCCTTCAAATAGGACCTTTTCACCCACAAATACCTCTTTTATCCCCAATAGAGCACAGTTTCTTCCAGAAATGCCACATTTCTCCCAAATAGATCACATCTTCTCCAAGAAATACCAGGATTCCTCCTGAAATAGGACCTTCTCACCCACAACTACCAGCCCTCTCCCCACAAATTGGACATTTTCTTCCAGAAATGCCTCATTTCTCCCAAATATATCACATCTTCTCCAAGAAATACCAGGCTTCCCCCTTCAAATAGGACATTTTCTCCATGAAATACCTCTTTTACCCCCAAAAGAGGACATTTTCTTCCAGAAATGCCACATTTCTCCCAAATATATCACATCTTCTCCAAGAAATACCAGGTTTTCCCCCTCAAATAGGACCTTTTCACCCACAAATACCTGTTTTATGCCCAAAATACGACAGTTTCTTCCAGAAATGCCAGATTTCTCCCAAATAGATCACATCTTCTCCAAGAAATACCAGGTTTCCCCCTGGAAATAGGACCTTTTCACCCACAAATACCTGTATTATGCCCAAAATACGACATTTTCTTCCAGAAATGCCACATTTCTCCCAAATATATCACATCTTCTCCAAGAAATACCAGGTTTCCCCCTGGAAATAGGACCTTTTCACCCACTAATACCTCTTTTATCCCCAAAAGAGGACAGTTTCTTCCGGATAGGCCACATTTCTCCCAAATATATCACATCTTCTCCAAGAAATGCCAGGATTCCTCCTGAAATAGGACCTACTCACCCAAAACTACCAGCCTTCTCCCCCCAAATTGGACTTTTTCGTCCAGAAATGCCACATTTCTCCCAAATATATCACAACTCCTCCAAGAAATGCCAGGATTCCTCCTGAAATAGGACCTTCTCACCGAAAACTACCAGCCTTCTCCCCCCAAATTGGACATTTTCTTCCAGAAAGGCCACATTTCTCCCAAATATATCACATCTTCTCCAAGAAATACCAGCTTTCCCCCTTCAGATAGGACCTTTTCACCCGCAAATACCTGTTTGATCCCCAAAAGAGGACAGCTTCTTCCAGAAATGCCATATTTCTCCCAAATATATCACATCTTCTCCAAGAAATACCAGGGTTCCCCCTTCAAATAGGACCTTATCACCCACAAATACCTCTTTTATCCCCAAAAGAGGACAGTTTCTTACAGACATGCCACATTTCTCCCAAATATATCACATCTTCTCCAAGAAATACCAGGGTTCCCCCTTCAAATAGGACCTTTTCACCCACAAATACCTCTTTTATCCCCAAAAGAGGACAGTTTCTTCCAGACATGCCACTTTTCTCCCAAATATATCACATCTTCTCCAAGAAATACCAGGATTCCTCCTGAAATAGGACCTTCTCACCCACTAATACCAGGCTTCTCCCCCCAAATTGGACATTTTCTTCCAGACATGCCACATTTTTCCCAAATTTATCACATCTTCTCCAAGAAATACCAGGTTTCCCCCTTCAAATAGGACCTTTTCTCCATGAAATACCTCTTTTATCCCCAAAGAGGACATTTTCTTCCAGAAATGCCACATTTCTCCCAAATATATCACATCTTCTCCAAGAAATACCAGTGTTCCCCCTTGAAATAGGACCTTTTCTCCCACAAATACCTCTTTTATCCCCAAAAGAGGACAGTTTCTTCCGGAAAGGACACATTTCTCCCAAATATATCACATCTCCAAGAAATGCCAGGATTCCTCCTGAAATAGGACATTCTCACCCAAAACTACCAGCCTTCTGCCCCCAAATTGGACATTTTCTTCCAGAAAGGCCACATTTCTCCCAAATATATCACATCTTCTCCAAGAAATACCAGGGTTCCCCCTTCAAATAGGACCTTTTCTCCCACAAATACCTGTTTTATCCCCAAAAGACAACACTTTCCTCAAGAAAGGCCACATTTCTCCCAAATATATCACATCTTCTCCAAGAAATACCTGCTTTCCCCCTTCAAATAGGACCTTTTCACCCACAAATACCTGTTTGATCCCCAAAAGAGGACAGCTTCTTCCAGACATGCCACATTTCTCCCAAATATATCACATCTTCTCCAAGAAATACCAGGGTTCCCCCTTCAAATAGGACCTTTTCACCCACAAATACCTCTTTTATCCCCCAAATAGGACAGTTTCTTCCAGAAATGCCACATTTCTCCCAAATAGATCACATCTTCTCCAAGAAATACCAGGTTTCCCCCTTCAAATAGGAAATTTTCACCCACAAATACCTCTTTTATCCCCAAAAGAGGACAGTTTCTTCCAGAAATGCCACATTTCTCCCAAATATATCACATCTCCTCCAAGAAATACAAGGATTCCCCCTTGAATTCGGACCTTTTCTCCATGAAATACCTCTTTTATCCCCAAAAGAGGACATTTTCTTCCAGAAATGCCTCATTTCTCCCAAATATATCACATCTTCTCCAAGAAATACCACGTTTCCCCCTTCAAATAGGACCTTTTCTACAACTAATACCTCTTTTATCCCCAAAAGAGGACAGTTTCTTCCAGAAAGGCCACATTTCTCCCAAATATATCACATCTTCTCCAAGAAATGCCTGGATTCCTCCTGAAATAGGACCTTCTCACCCAAAACTACCAGCCTTCTCCCCCCAAATTGAACATTTTCTTTCAGAAATGCCACATTTCTCCCAAATATATCACATCTTCTCCAAGAAATACCAGGATTCCTCCTGAAATAGGACCTTTTCACCGAAAACTACCAGCCTTCTCCCCCCAAATTGGACATTTTCTTCCAGAAAGGCCACATTTCTCCCAAATATATCACATCTTCTCCAAGAAATACCAGGTTTCCCCCTTCAAATAGGACCTTTTCACCCACAAATACCTCTTTTATCCCCAAAAGAGGACAGTTTCTTCCAGACATGCCAGATTTCTCCCAAATATATCACATCTCCTCCAAGAAATAACAGGTTTCCCCCTTCAAATACAACGTTTTCACCCAAAAATACCTCTTTTTTCCACAAAATAGGACAGTTTCTTCCAGACATGACACATTTCTCCCAAATATATCACATCTTCTCCAAGAAATACCAGGTTTCCCCCTTCAAATAGGACCTTATCACCCACAAATACCTCTTTTATCCCCAAAAGAGGACAGTTTCTTCCAGAAATGCCACATTTCTCCCAAATATACCACATCTTCTCCAAGAAATAACAGGTTTCCCCCTTCAAATAGGACCTTTTCAACCACAAATACCTCTTTTATCCCCAAAAGAGGACAGTTTCTTCCAGACATGCCACATTTCTCCCAAATATATCACATCTTCTCCAAGAAATACCACGTTTCCCCCTTCAAATAGGACCTTTTCACCCACAAATACCTCTTTTATCCCTCAAATAGGACAGTTTCTTCCAGAAATGCCACATTTCTCCCAAATATATCACATCTTCTCCAAGAAATACCAGCTTTCCCCCTTCAAATAGGACCTTTTCTCCATGAAATACCTCTTTTATCCCCAAAGAGGACATTTTCTTCCAGAAATGCCACATTTCTCCCAAATATATCACATCTTCTCCAAGAAATACCAGGGTTCCCCCTTCAAATAGGACCTTTTCTCCCACAAATACCTCTTTTATCCCCAAAAGAGGACAGTTTCTTCCGGAAAGGACACATTTCTCCCAAATATATCACATCTCCAAGAAATGCCAGGATTCCTCCTGAAATAGGACATTCTCACCCAAAACTACCAGCCTTCTGCCCCCAAATTGGACATTTTCTTCCAGAAAGGCCACATTTCTCCCAAATATATCACATCTTCTCCAAGAAATACCAGGGTTCCCCCTTCAAATAGGACCTTTTCTCCCACAAATACCTGTTTTATCCCCAAAAGACAACACTTTCCTCCAGAAAGGCCACATTTCTCCCAAATATATCACATCTTCTCCAAGAAATACCTGCTTTCCCCCTTCAAATAGGACCTTTTCACCCACAAATACCTGTTTGATCCCCAAAAGAGGACAGCTTCTTCCAGACATGCCACATTTCTCCCAAATATATCACATCTTCTCCAAGAAATACCAGGGTTCCCCCTTCAAATAGGACCTTTTCACCCACAAATACCTCTTTTATCCCCCAAATAGGACAGTTTCTTCCAGAAATGCCACATTTCTCCCAAATAGATCACATCTTCTCCAAGAAATACCAGGTTTCCCCCTTCAAATAGGAAATTTTCACCCACAAATACCTCTTTTATCCCCAAAAGAGGACAGTTTCTTCCAGAAATGCCACATTTCTCCCAAATACATCACATCTCCTCCAAGAAATACAAGGATTCCCCCTTGAATTCGGACCTTTTCTCCATGAAATACCTCTTTTATCCCCAAAAGAGGACATTTTCTTCCAGAAATGCCTCATTTCTCCCAAATATATCACATCTTCTCCAAGAAATACCAGGTTTCCCCCTTCAAATAGGACCTTTTCTACAACTAATACCTCTTTTAACCCCAAAAGAGGACAGTTTCTTCCAGAAAGGCCACATTTCTCCCAAATATATCACATCTTCTCCAAGAAATGCCTGGATTCCTCCTGAAATAGGACCTTCTCACCCAAAACTACCAGCCTTCTCCCCCCAAATTGGACATTTTCTTTCAGAAATGCCACATTTCTCCCAAATATATCACATCTTCTCCAAGAAATACCAGGATTCCTCCTGAAATAGGACCTTCTCACCGAAAACTACCAGCCTTCTCCCCCCAAATTGGACATTTTCTTCCAGAAAGGCCACATTTCTCCCAAATATACCACATCTTCTCCAAGAAATACCAGCTTTCCCCCTTCAAATAGGACCTTTTCACCCACAAATACCTCTTTTATCCCCAAAATAGGACAGATTCTTCCAGACATGCCACATTTCTCCCAAATATATCACATCTTCTCCAAGAAATACCAGGTTTCCAACTTCAAATAGGACCTTTTCACCCACAAATACCTGTTTTATCCCTCAAATTGGACATATTCTTAGAGAAATGCCAGATTTCTCCCAAATATATCACATCTTCTCCAAGAAATACCAGGTTTCCCCCTTCAAATAGGACCTTTTCACCCACAAATACCTGTTTGATCCCCAAAAGAGGACAGTTTCTTCCAGAAATGCCAGATTTCTCCCAGATATATCACATCTTCTCCAAGAAATACCAGGTTTTCCCTTGGAAATAGGACCTTTTCACCCACAAATACCTCTTTTATCCCCAAAAGAGGACAGTTTCTTCCAGACATGCCACATTTCTCCCAAATAGATCACATCTTCTCCAAGAAATACCAGCTTTCCCCCTTCAAATAGGACCTTTCCACCCACACATACCTCTTTTATCCCCAAAAGAGGACAGTTTCTTCCAGACATGCCACATTTCTCCCAAATATATCACATCTTCTCCAAGAAATACCAGCTTTCCAACTTCAAATAGGACCTTTTCACCCACAAATTCCTCTTTTATCCCCAAAATAGGACTGTTTCTTCCAGAAATGCCACATTTCTCCCAAATATATCACATCTTCTACAAGAAATAACAGGTTTCCCCCTTCAAATACAAAGTTTTCACCCACAAATACCTGTTTTATCCCCAAAAGAGGACAGTTTCTTCCAGACATGCCACATTTCTCCCAAATATACCACATCTTCTCCAAGAAATACCAGGTTTCCCCCTTCAAATAGGACCTTTTCACCCACAAATACCTCTTTTATCCCCAAAATAGTACAGTTTCTTCCTGACATGCCACATTTCTCCCAAATAGATCACATCTTCTCCAAGAAATACCAGGGTTCCAACTTCAAATAGGACCTTTTCACCAACAAATACCTGTTTTATCCCTCAAATTGGACATATTCTTCCAAAAATGCCAGATTTCTCCCAAATATATCACATCTTCTCCAAGAAATACCACGTTTCCCCCTTCAAATAGGACCTTTTCAAACACAAATACCTCTTTTAACCCCAAAAGAGGACAGTTTCTTCCAGAAATGCCACATTTCTCCCAAATATATCATATCTTCTCCAAGAAATACCACGTTTCCCCCTTCAAATAGGACCTTTTCACCCACAAATACCTGTTTTATCCCCAAAAGAGGACAGTTTCTTCCAGAAATGCCACATTTCTCCCAAATAGATCACATCTTCTCCAAGAAATACCAGGTTTCCCCCTTCAAATAGGAACTTTTCACCCACAAATACCTCTTTTATCCCCCCAAATTGGACCGTTTCTTCCAGAAAGGCCACATTTCTCCCAAATAGATCACATCTTCTCCAAGAAATACCAGCTTTCCCCCTTCAAATAGGACCTTTTCACCCACAAATACCTCTTTTATCCCCAAAAGAGCACAGTTTCTTCCAGACATGCCAGATTTCTCCCAAATATATCACATCTTCTCCAAGAAATACCAGGATTCCTCCTGAAATAGGACCTTCTCACCCACAACTACCAGCCCTCTCCCCACAAATTGGACATTTTCTTCCAGAAATGCCTCATTTCTCCCAAATATATCACATCTTCTCCAAGAAATACCAGGTTTCCCCCTTCAAATAGGACCTTTTCAACCACTAATACCTCTTTTATCCCCAAAAGAGGACAGTTTCTTCCGGATAGGCCACATTTCTCCCAAATAGAACACATCTTCTCCAAGAAATGCCAGGATTCCTCCTGAAATAGGACCTTCTCACCCAAAACTACCAGCCTTCTCCCCCCAAATTGGACATTTTCTTCCAGAAATGCCACATTTCTCCCAAATATATCACATCTTCTCCAAGAAATGCCAGGATTCCTCCTGAAATAGGACCTTCTCACCGAAAACTACCAGCCTTCTCCCCCCAAATTGGACATTTTCTTCCAGAAAGGCCACATTTCTCCCAAATATATCACATCTTCTCCAAGAAATACCAGCTTTCCCCCTTCAGATAGGACCTTTTCACCCGCAAATACCTGTTTGATCCCCAAAAGAGGACAGCTTCTTCCAGAAATGCCAGATTTCTCCCAAATAGATCACATCTTCTCCAAGAAATACCAGCTTTCCCCCTTCAAATAGGACCTTATCACCCACAAATACCTCTTTTATCCCCAAAAGAGGACAGTTTCTTCCAGACATGCCACATTTCTCCCAAATATATCACATCTTCTCCAAGAAATACCAGGGTTCCCCCTTCAAATAGGACCTTTTCACCCACAAATACCTCTTTTATCCCCAAAAGAGGACAGCTTCTTCCAGAAATGCCACATTTCTCCCAAATATATCACATCTTCTCCAAGAAATACCAAGATTCCCCCTTCAAATAGGACCTTTTCACCCACAAATACCTCTTTTATCCCCAAAAGAGGACAGTTTCTTCCAGACATGCCACTTTTCTCCCAAATATATCACATCTTCTCCAAGAAATACCAGGTTCCTCTTGAAATAGGACCTTCTCACCCACTAATACCAGGCTTCTCCCCCCAAATAGGACAGTTTCTTCCAGAAATGCCTCATTTCTCCCAAATATATCACATCTTCTCCAAGAAATAACAGCTTTCCCCCTTCAAATAGGAACTTTTCACCCACACATACCTCTTTTATCCCCAAAAGAGGACAGTTTCTGCCAGAAATGCCACATTTCTCCCAAATATATCACATCTTCTCCAAGAAATACCAGGTTTCCCCCTTCAAATAGGACCTTTTCCACCACAAATACCTGTTTTATGCCCAAAATAGGACAGTTTCTTCCAGAAATGCCACATTTCTCCCAAATATATCACATCTTCTCCAAGAAATACCAGCTTTCCCCCTTCAAATAGGACATTTTCTCCATGAAATACCTCTTTTATCCCCAAAGAGGACATTTTCTTCCAGAAATGCCACATTTCTCCCAAATATATCACATCTTCTCCAAGAAATACCAGGGTTCCCCCTTCAAATAGGACCTTTTCTCCCACAAATACCTCTTTTATCCCCAAAAGAGGACAGTTTCTTCCGGAAAGGACACATTTCTCCCAAATATATCACATCTCCAAGAAATGCCACATTCCTCCTGAAATAGGACCTTCTCACCCAAAACTACCAGCCTTCTCCCCCCAAATTGGACATTTTCTTCCAGAAATGCCACATTTCTCCCAAATATATCACATCTTCTCCAAGAAATGCCAGGATTCCTCCTGAAATAGGACCTTCTCACCGAAAACTACCAGCCTTCTCCCCCCAAATTGGACATTTTCTTCCAGAAAGGCCACATTTCTCCCAAATATATCACATCTTCTCCAAGAAATACCAGGGTTCCCCCTTCAAATAGGACCTTTTCTCCCACAAATACCTCTTTTATCCCCAAAAGACAACACTTTCCTCCAGAAAGGCCACATTTCTCCCAAATATATCACATCTTCTCCAAGAAATACCAGCTTTCCCCCTTCAAATAGGACCTTTTCACCCGCAAATACCTGTTATATCCCCAAAAGAGGACAGCTTCTTCCAGACATGCCACATTTCTCCCAAATAGATCACATCTTCTCCAAGAAATACCAGGGTTCCCCCTTCAAATAGGACCTTTTCACCCACAAATACCTCTTTTATCCCCCAAATAAGACAGTTTCTTCCAGAAATGCCAGATTTCTCCCAAATAGATCACATCTTCTCCAAGAAATACCAGGTTTCCCCCTTCAAATAGGAAATTTTCACCCACAAATACCTCTTTTATCCCCAAAAGAGGACAGTTTCTTCCAGAAATGCCACATTTCTCCCAAATATATCACATCTTCCCCAAGAAATACCAGGTTTCCCCCTTGAATTCGGACCTTTTCTCCATGAAATACCTCTTTTATCCCCAAAAGAGGACATTTTCTTCCAGAAATGCCTCATTTCTCCCAAATATATCACATCTTCTCCAAGAAATACCAGGTTTCCCCCTTCAAATAGGACCTTTTCTACAACTAATACCTCTTTTATCCCCAAAAGAGGACATTTTCTTCCAGAAAGGCCACATTTCTCCCAAATATACCACATCTTCTCCAAGAAATACCAGCTTTCCCCCTTCAAATAGGACCTTTTCACCCACAAATACCTCTTTTATCCCCAAAATAGGACAGATTCTTCCAGACATGCCACATTTCTCCCAAATATATCACATCTTCTCCAAGAAATACCAGGTTTCCAACTTCAAATAGGACCTTTTCACCCACAAATACCTGTTTTATCCCTCAAATTGGACATATTCTTAGAGAAATGCCAGATTTCTCCCAAATATATCACATCTTCTCCAAGAAATACCAGGTTTCCCCCTTCAAATAGGACCTTTTCACCCACAAATACCTGTTTGATCCCCAAAAGAGGACAGTTTCTTCCAGAAATGCCAGATTTCTCCCAGATATATCACATCTTCTCCAAGAAATACCAGGTTTTCCCTTGGAAATAGGACCTTTTCACCCACAAATACCTCTTTTATCCCCAAAAGAGGACAGTTTCTTCCAGACATGCCACATTTCTCCCAAATAGATCACATCTTCTCCAAGAAATACCAGCTTTCCCCCTTCAAATAGGACCTTTCCACCCACACATACCTCTTTTATCCCCAAAAGAGGACAGTTTCTTCCAGACATGCCACATTTCTCCCAAATATATCACATCTTCTCCAAGAAATACCAGCTTTCCAACTTCAAATAGGACCTTTTCACCCACAAATTCCTCTTTTATCCCCAAAATAGGACTGTTTCTTCCAGAAATGCCACATTTCTCCCAAATATATCACATCTTCTACAAGAAATAACAGGTTTCCCCCTTCAAATACAAAGTTTTCACCCACAAATACCTGTTTTATCCCCAAAAGAGGACAGTTTCTTCCAGACATGCCACATTTCTCCCAAATATACCACATCTTCTCCAAGAAATACCAGGTTTCCCCCTTCAAATAGGACCTTTTCACCCACAAATACCTCTTTTATCCCCAAAATAGTACAGTTTCTTCCTGACATGCCACATTTCTCCCAAATAGATCACATCTTCTCCAAGAAATACCAGGGTTCCAACTTCAAATAGGACCTTTTCACCAACAAATACCTGTTTTATCCCTCAAATTGGACATATTCTTCCAAAAATGCCAGATTTCTCCCAAATATATCACATCTTCTCCAAGAAATACCACGTTTCCCCCTTCAAATAGGACCTTTTCAAACACAAATACCTCTTTTAACCCCAAAAGAGGACAGTTTCTTCCAGAAATGCCACATTTCTCCCAAATAGATCACATCTTCTCCAAGAAATACCAGGTTTCCCCCTTCAAATAGGAACTTTTCACCCACAAATACCTCTTTTATCCCCCCAAATTGGACCGTTTCTTCCAGAAAGGCCACATTTCTCCCAAATAGATCACATCTTCTCCAAGAAATACCAGCTTTCCCCCTTCAAATAGGACCTTTTCACCCACAAATACCTCTTTTATCCCCAAAAGAGCACAGTTTCTTCCAGACATGCCAGATTTCTCCCAAATATATCACATCTTCTCCAAGAAATACCAGGATTCCTCCTGAAATAGGACCTTCTCACCCACAACTACCAGCCCTCTCCCCACAAATTGGACATTTTCTTCCAGAAATGCCTCATTTCTCCCAAATATATCACATCTTCTCCAAGAAATACCAGGTTTCCCCCTTCAAATAGGACCTTTTCAACCACTAATACCTCTTTTATCCCCAAAAGAGGACAGTTTCTTCCGGATAGGCCACATTTCTCCCAAATAGAACACATCTTCTCCAAGAAATGCCAGGATTCCTCCTGAAATAGGACCTTCTCACCCAAAACTACCAGCCTTCTCCCCCCAAATTGGACATTTTCTTCCAGAAATGCCACATTTCTCCCAAATATATCACATCTTCTCCAAGAAATGCCAGGATTCCTCCTGAAATAGGACCTTCTCACCGAAAACTACCAGCCTTCTCCCCCCAAATTGGACATTTTCTTCCAGAAAGGCCACATTTCTCCCAAATATATCACATCTTCTCCAAGAAATACCAGCTTTCCCCCTTCAGATAGGACCTTTTCACCCGCAAATACCTGTTTGATCCCCAAAAGAGGACAGCTTCTTCCAGAAATGCCATATTTCTCCCAAATATATCACATCTTCTCCAAGAAATACCAGCTTTCCCCCTTCAAATAGGACCTTATCACCCACAAATACCTCTTTTATCCCCAAAAGAGGACAGTTTCTTCCAGACATGCCACATTTCTCCCAAATATATCACATCTTCTCCAAGAAATACCAGGGTTCCCCCTTCAAATAGGACCTTTTCACCCACAAATACCTCTTTTATCCCCAAAAGAGGACAGCTTCTTCCAGAAATGCCACATTTCTCCCAAATATATCACATCTTCTCCAAGAAATACCAAGATTCCCCCTTCAAATAGGACCTTTTCACCCACAAATACCTCTTTTATCCCCAAAAGAGGACAGTTTCTTCCAGACATGCCACTTTTCTCCCAAATATATCACATCTTCTCCAAGAAATACCAGGTTCCTCTTGAAATAGGACCTTCTCACCCACTAATACCAGGCTTCTCCCCCCAAATAGGACAGTTTCTTCCAGAAATGCCTCATTTCTCCCAAATATATCACATCTTCTCCAAGAAATAACAGCTTTCCCCCTTCAAATAGGAACTTTTCACCCACACATACCTCTTTTATCCCCAAAAGAGGACAGTTTCTGCCAGAAATGCCACATTTCTCCCAAATATATCACATCTTCTCCAAGAAATACCAGGTTTCCCCCTTCAAATAGGACCTTTTCCACCACAAATACCTGTTTTATGCCCAAAATAGGACAGTTTCTTCCAGAAATGCCACATTTCTCCCAAATATATCACATCTTCTCCAAGAAATACCAGCTTTCCCCCTTCAAATAGGACATTTTCTCCATGAAATACCTCTTTTATCCCCAAAGAGGACATTTTCTTCCAGAAATGCCACATTTCTCCCAAATATATCACATCTTCTCCAAGAAATACCAGGGTTCCCCCTTCAAATAGGACCTTTTCTCCCACAAATACCTCTTTTATCCCCAAAAGAGGACAGTTTCTTCCGGAAAGGACACATTTCTCCCAAATATATCACATCTCCAAGAAATGCCAGGATTCCTCCTGAAATAGGACCTTCTCACCCAAAACTACCAGCCTTCTCCCCCCAAATTGGACATTTTCTTCCAGAAATGCCACATTTCTCCCAAATATATCACATCTTCTCCAAGAAATGCCAGGATTCCTCCTGAAATAGGACCTTCTCACCGAAAACTACCAGCCTTCTCCCCCCAAATTGGACATTTTCTTCCAGAAAGGCCACATTTCTCCCAAATATATCACATCTTCTCCAAGAAATACCAGGGTTCCCCCTTCAAATAGGACCTTTTCTCCCACAAATACCTCTTTTATCCCCAAAAGACAACACTTTCCTCCAGAAAGGCCACATTTCTCCCAAATATATCACATCTTCTCCAAGAAATACCAGCTTTCCCCCTTCAAATAGGACCTTTTCACCCGCAAATACCTGTTATATCCCCAAAAGAGGACAGCTTCTTCCAGACATGCCACATTTCTCCCAAATAGATCACATCTTCTCCAAGAAATACCAGGGTTCCCCCTTCAAATAGGACCTTTTCACCCACAAATACCTCTTTTATCCCCCAAATAAGACAGTTTCTTCCAGAAATGCCAGATTTCTCCCAAATATATCACATCTTCTCCAAGAAATACCAGGTTTCCCCCTTCAAATAGGAAATTTTCACCCACAAATACCTCTTTTATCCCCAAAAGAGGACAGTTTCTTCCAGAAATGCCACATTTCTCCCAAATATATCACATCTTCCCCAAGAAATACCAGGTTTCCCCCTTGAATTCGGACCTTTTCTCCATGAAATACCTCTTTTATCCCCAAAAGAGGACATTTTCTTCCAGAAATGCCTCATTTCTCCCAAATATATCACATCTTCTCCAAGAAATACCAGGTTTCCCCCTTCAAATAGGACCTTTTCTACAACTAATACCTCTTTTATCCCCAAAAGAGGACAGTTTCTTCCAGAAATGCCACATTTCTCCCAAATATATCACATCTTCTCCAAGAAATACCAGGTTTCCCCCTTCAAATAGGACCTTTTCCACCACAAATACCTGTTTTATGCCCAAAATAGGACAGTTTCTTCCAGAAATGCCACATTTCTCCAAATATATCACATCTTCTCCAAGAAATACCAGGTTTCCCCCTGGAAATAGGACCTTTTCACCCACAAATACCTGTTTGATCCCCAAAAGAGGACAGTTTCTTCCAGAAATGCCAGATTTCTCCCAGATATATCACATCTTCTCCAAGAAATACCAGGTTTTCCCCTGGAAATAGGACCTTTTCACCCACAAATACCTCTTTTATCCCCAAAAGAGGACAGTTTCTTCCAGACATGCCACATTTCTCCCAAATAGATCACATCTTCTCCAAGAAATACCAGCTTTCCCCCTTCAAATAGGACCTTTCCACCCACACATACCTCTTTTATCCCCAAAAGAGGACAGTTTCTTCCAGACATGCCACATTTCTCCCAAATATATCACATCTTCTCCAAGAAATACCAGCTTTCCAACTTCAAATAGGACCTTTTCACCCACAAATTCCTCTTTTATCCCCAAAATAGGACTGTTTCTTCCAGAAATGCCACATTTCTCCCAAATATATCACATCTTCTACAAGAAATAACAAGTTTCCCCCGTCAAATACAAAGTTTTCACCCACAAATACCTGTTTTATCCCCAAAAGAGAACAGTTTCTTCCAGACATGCCACATTTCTCCCAAATATACCACATCTTCTCCAAGAAATACCAGGTTTCCCCCTTCAAATAGGACCTTTTCACCCACAAATACCTCTTTTATCCCCAAAATAGGACAGTTTCTTCCTGACATGCCACATTTCTCCCAAATAGATCACATCTTCTCCAAGAAATACCAGGGTTCCAACTTCAAATAGGACCTTTTCACCAACAAATACCTGTTTTATCCCTCAAATTGGACATATTCTTCCAAAAATGCCAGATTTCTCCCAAATATATCACATCTTCTCCAAGAAATACCACGTTTCCCCCTTCAAATAGGACCTTTTCACCCACAAATACCTCTTTTAACCCCAAAAGAGGACAGTTTCTTCCAGAAATGCCACATTTCTCCCAAATATATCATATCTTCTCCAAGAAATACCACGTTGCCCCCTTCAAATAGGACCTTTTCACCCACAAATACCTGTTTTATCCCCAAAAGAGGACAGTTTCTTCCAGAAATGCCACATTTCTCCCAAATAGATCACATCTTCTCCAAGAAATACCAGGGTTCCCCCTTCAAATAGGAACTTTTCACCCACAAATACCTCTTTTTTCCCCCCAATTGGACCGTTTCTTCCAGAAATGCCACATTTCTCCCAAATAGATCACATCTTCTCCAAGAAATACCAGCTTTCCCCCTTCAAATAGGACCTTTTCACCCACAAATACCTCTTTTATCCCCAAAAGAGCACAGTTTCTTCCAGAAATGCCACATTTCTCCCAAATATATCACATCTTCTCCAAGAAATACCAGGATTCCTCCTGAAATAGGACCTTCTCACCCACAACTACCAGCCCTCTCCCCACAAATTGGACATTTTCTTCCAGAAATGCCTCATTTCTCCCAAATATATCACATCTTCTCCAAGAAATACCAGGCTTCCCCCTTCAAATAGGACATTTTCTCCATGAAATACCTCTTTTACCCCCAAAAGAGGACATTTTCTTCCAGAAATGCCACATTTCTCCCAAATATATCACATCTTCTCCAAGAAATACCAGGTTTTCCCCCTCAAATAGGACCTTTTCACCCACAAATACCTGTTTTATGCCCAAAATACGACAGTTTCTTCCAGAAATGCCAGATTTCTCCCAAATAGATCACATCTTCTCCAAGAAATACCAGGTTTCCCCCTTCAAATAGGACCTTTTCACACACAAATACCTGTATTATGCCCAAAATACGACATTTTCTTCCAGACATGCCACATTTCTCCCAAATATATCACATCTTCTCCAAGAAATACCAGGTTTCCCCCTGGAAATAGGACCTTTTCACCCACTATTACCTCTTTTATCCCCAAAAGAGGACAGTTTCTTCCAGACATGCCACTTTTCTCCCAAATATATCACATCTTCTCCAAGAAATACCAGGATTCCTCCTGAAATAGGACCTTCTCACCCACTAATACCAGGCTTCTCCCCCCAAATAGGACAGTTTCTTCCAGAAATGCCTCATTTCTCCCAAATATATCACATCTTCTCCAAGAAATACCAGCTTTCCCCCTTCAAATAGGACCTTTTCACCCACACATACCTCTTTTATCCCCAAAAGAGGACAGTTTCTTCCAGAAATGCCACATTTCTCCCAAATATATCACATCTTCTCCAAGAAATACCAGGTTTCCCCCTTCAAATAGGACCTTTTCCACCACAAATACCTGTTTTATGCCCAAAATTGGACAGTTTCTTCCAGAAATGCCACATTTTTCCCAAATTTATCACATCTTCTCCAAGAAATACCAGGTTTCCCCCTTCAAATAGGACCTTTTCTCCATGAAATACCTCTTTTATCCCCAAAGAGGACATTTTCTTCCAGAAATGCCACATTTCTCCCAAATATATCACATCTTCTCCAAGAAATACCAGGGTTCCCCCTTCAAATAGGACCTTTTCTCCCACAAATACCTCTTTTATCCCCAAAAGAGGACAGTTTCTTCCGGAAAGGACACATTTCTCCCAAATATATCACATCTCCAAGAAATGCCAGGATTCCTCCTGAAATAGGACATTCTCACCCAAAACTACCAGCCTTCTGCCCCCAAATTGGACATTTTCTTCCAGAAAGGCCACATTTCTCCCAAATATATCACATCTTCTCCAAGAAATACCAGGGTTCCCCCTTCAAATAGGACCTTTTCTCCCACAAATACCTGTTTTATCCCCAAAAGACAACACTTTCCTCCAGAAAGGCCACATTTCTCCCAAATATATCACATCTTCTCCAAGAAATACCTGCTTTCCCCCTTCAAATAGGACCTTTTCACCCGCAAATACCTGTTTGATCCCCAAAAGAGGACAGCTTCTTCCAGACATGCCACATTTCTCCCAAATATATCACATCTTCTCCAAGAAATACCAGGGTTCCCCCTTCAAATAGGACCTTTTCACCCACAAATACCTCTTTTATCCCCAAAAGAGGACAGTTTCTTCCAGAAATGCCACATTTCTCCCAAATAGATCACATCTTCTCCAAGAAATACCAGGTTTCCCCCTTCAAATAGGAAATTTTCACCCACAAATACCTCTTTTATCCCCAAAAGAGGACAGTTTCTTCCAGAAATGCCACATTTCTCCCAAATATATCACATCTCCTCCAAGAAATACAAGGATTCCCCCTTGAATTCGGACCTTTTCTCCATGAAATACCTCTTTTATCCCCAAAAGAGGACATTTTCTTCCAGAAATGCCTCATTTCTCCCAAATATATCACATCTTCTCCAAGAAATACCAGGTTTCCCCCCTTGAAATCGGACCTTTTCACAAACAAATACCTGTTTTATCCCCAAAAGAGGACAGTTTCTTCCAGAAAGGCCACATTTCTCCCAAATATATCACATCTTCTCCAAGAAATGCCTGGATTCCTCCTGAAATAGGACCTTCTCACCCAAAACTACCAGCCTTCTCCCCCCAAATTGAACATTTTCTTTCAGAAATGCCACATTTCTCCCAAATATATCACATCTTCTCCAAGAAATACCAGGATTCCTCCTGAAATAGGACCTTCTCACCGAAAACTACCAGCCTTCTCCCCCCAAATTGGACATTTTCTTCCAGAAAGGCCACATTTCTCCCAAATATATCACATCTTCTCCAAGAAATACCAGGTTTCCCCCTTCAAATAGGACCTTTTCACCCACAAATACCTCTTTTATCCCCAAAAGAGGACAGTTTCTTCCAGACATGCCAGATTTCTCCCAAATATATCACATCTTCTCCAAGAAATAACAGGTTTCCCCCTTCAAATACAACGTTTTCACCCAAAAATACCTCTTTTTTCCCCAAAATAGGACAGTTTCTTCCAGACATGCCACATTTCTCCCAAATATATCACATCTTCTCCAAGAAATACCAGGTTTCCCCCTTCAAATAGGACCTTATCACCCACAAATACCTCTTTTATCCCCAAAAGAGGACAGTTTCTTCCAGAAATGCCACATTTCTCCCAAATATACCACATCTTCTCCAAGAAATAACAGGTTTCCCCCTTCAAATAGGACCTTTTCAACCACAAATACCTCTTTTATCCCCAAAAGAGGACAGTTTCTTCCAGACATGCCACATTTCTCCCAAATATATCACATCTTCTCCAAGAAATACCACGTTTCCCCCTTCAAATAGGACCTTTTCACCCACAAATACCTCTTTTATCCCTCAAATTGGACATATTCTTCCAGAAATGCCACATTTCTCCCAAATAGATCACATCTTCTCCAAGAAATACCACGTTTCCCCCTTCAAATAGGACCTTTTCAAACACAAATACCTGTTTTATCCCCAAAAGAGGACAGTTTCTTCCAGAAATGCCACATTTCTCCCAAATATATCATATCTTCTCCAAGAAATACCACGTTTCCCCCTTCAAATAGGACCTTTTCACCCACAAATACCTGTTTTATCCCCAAAAGAGGACAGTTTCTTCCAGAAATGCCACATTTCTCCCAAATAGATCACTTCTTCTCCAAGAAATACCAGGTTTCCCCCTTCAAATAGGACCTTTTCACCCACACATACCTCTTTTATCCCCAAAAGAGGACAGTTTCTTCCAGAAATGCCACATTTCTCCCAAATATATCACATCTTCTCCAAGAAATACCAGGTTTTCCCCTTCAAATAGGACCTTTTCACCCACAAATACCTCTTTTATCCCCAAAATAGGACAGTTTCTTCCAGAAATGCCAGATTTCTCCCAAATATATCACATCTTCTACAAGAAATACCAGGGTTCCCCCTTCAAATACAACGTTTTCACCCACAAATACCTGTTTTATCCCCAAAAGAGGACAGTTTCTTCCAGAAATGCCACATTTCTCCCAAATATACCACATCTTCTCCAAGAAATACCAGGTTTCCCCCTTCAAATAGGACCTTTTCACCCACAAATACCTCTTTTATCCCCAAAATAGGACAGTTTCTTCCAGGCATGCCACATTTCTCCCAAATAGATCACATCTTCTCCAAGAAATACCAGCTTTCCCCCTTCAAAAACGACCTTTTCACACACAAATACCTGTTCTATCCCCAAAAGAGGACAGTTTCTTCCAGACATGCCACATTTCTCCCAAATATATCACATCTTCTCCAAGAAATACCAGGTTTCCAACATCAAATAGGACATTTTCACCAACAAATACCTGTTTTATCCCTCAAATTGGACATATTCTTCCAGAAATGCCAGATTTCTCCCAAATATATCACATCTTCTCCAAGAAATACCTGGTTTTCCCCCTTCAAATAGGACCTTTTCACCCACACATACCTCTTTTATCCCCAAAAGAGGACAGTTTCTTCCAGAAATGCCACATTTCTCCCAAATATATCACATCTTCTCCAAGTAATACCAGCTTTCCCCCTTCAAATAGGACCTTTTCACCCACAAATACCTCTTTTATCCCCAAAAGAGCACAGTTTCTTCCAGACATGCCAGATTTCTCCCAAATATATCACATCTTCTCCAAGAAATACCAGGATTCCTCCTGAAATAGGACCTTCTCACCCACAACTACCAGCCCTCTCCCCACAAATTGGACATTTTCTTCCAGAAATGCCTCATTTCTCCCAAATATATCACATCTTCTCCAAGAAATACCAGGTTTCCCCCTTCAAATAGGACCTTTTCAACCACTAATACCTCTTTTATCCCCAAAAGAGGACAGTTTCTTCCGGATAGGCCACATTTCTCCCAAATAGATCACATCTTCTCCAAGAAATGCCAGGATTCCTCCTGAAATAGGACCTTCTCACCCAAAACTACCAGCCTTCTCCCCCCAAATTGGACATTTTCTTCCAGAAATGCCACATTTCTCCCAAATATATCACATCTTCTCCAAGAAATGCCAGGATTCCTCCTGAAATAGGACCTTCTCACCGAAAACTACCAGCCTTCTCCCCCCAAATTGGACATTTTCTTCCAGAAAGGCCACATTTCTCCCAAATATATCACATCTTCTCCAAGAAATACCAGCTTTCCCCCTTCAGATAGGACCTTTTCACCCGCAAATACCTGTTTGATCCCCAAAAGAGGACAGCTTCTTCCAGAAATGCCATATTTCTCCCAAATATATCACATCTTCTCCAAGAAATACCAGCTTTCCCCCTTCAAATAGGACCTTATCACCCACAAATACCTCTTTTATCCCCAAAAGAGGACAGTTTCTTCCAGACATGCCACATTTCTCCCAAATATATCACATCTTCTCCAAGAAATACCAGGGTTCCCCCTTCAAATAGGACCTTTTCACCCACAAATACCTCTTTTATCCCCAAAAGAGGACAGCTTCTTCCAGAAATGCCACATTTCTCCCAAATATATCACATCTTCTCCAAGAAATACCAAGATTCCCCCTTCAAATAGGACCTTTTCACCCACAAATACCTCTTTTATCCCCAAAAGAGGACAGTTTCTTCCAGACATGCCACTTTTCTCCCAAATATATCACATCTTCTCCAAGAAATACCAGGTTCCTCCTGAAATAGGACCTTCTCACCCACTAATACCAGGCTTCTCCCCCCAAATAGGACAGTTTCTTCCAGAAATGCCTCATTTCTCCCAAATATATCACATCTTCTCCAAGAAATGACAGCTTTCCCCCTTCAAATAGGAACTTTTCACCCACACATACCTCTTTTATCCCCAAAAGAGGACAGTTTCTTCCAGAAATGCCACATTTCTCCCAAATATATCACATCTTCTCCAAGAAATACCAGGTTTCCCCCTTCAAATAGGACCTTTTCCACCACAAATACCTGTTTTATGCCCAAAATAGGACAGTTTCTTCCAGAAATGCCACATTTCTCCCAAATATATCACATCTTCTCCAAGAAATGCCAGCTTTCCCCCTTCAAATAGGACATTTTCTCCATGAAATACCTCTTTTATCCCCAAAGAGGACATTTTCTTCCAGAAATGCAACATTTCTCCCAAATATATCACATCTTCTCCAAGAAATACCAGGGTTCCCCCTTCAAATAGGACCTTTTCTCCCACAAATACCTCTTTTATCCCCAAAAGAGGACAGTTTCTTCCGGAAAGGACACATTTCTCCCAAATATATCACATCTCCAAGAAATGCCAGGATTCCTCCTGAAATAGGACCTTCTCACCCAAAACTACCAGCCTTCTCCCCCCAAATTGGACATTTTCTTCCAGAAAGGCCACATTTCTCCCAAATATATCACATCTTCTCCAAGAAATACCAGGGTTCCCCCTTCAAATAGGACCTTTTCTCCCACAAATACCTGTTTTATCCCCAAAAGACACCACTTTCCTCCAGAAAGGCCACATTTCTCCCAAATATCTCACATCTTCTCCAAGAAATACCACGTTTCCCCCTTCAAATAGGACCTTTTCACCCGCAAATACCTGTTATATCCCCAAAAGAGGACAGCTTCTTCCAGACATGCCACATTTCTCCCAAATATATCACATCTTCTCCAAGAAATACCAGGGTTCCCCCTTCAAATAGGACCTTTTCACCCACAAATACCTCTTTTATCCCCCAAATAAGACAGTTTCTTCCAGAAATGCCACATTTCTCCCAAATAGATCACATCTTCTCCAAGAAATACCAGGTTTCCCCCTTCAAATAGGAAATTTTCACCCACAAATACCTCTTTTATCCCCAAAAGAGGACAGTTTCTTCCAGAAATGCCACATTTCTCCCAAATATATCACATCTTCCCCAAGAAATACCAGGTTTCCCCCTTGAATTCGGACCTTTTCTCCATGAAATACCTCTTTTATCCCCAAAAGAGGACATTTTCTTCCAGAAATGCCTCATTTCTCCCAAATATATCACATCTTCTCCAAGAAATACCAGGGTTCCCCCTTCAAATAGGACCTTTTCTACAACTAATACCTCTTTTATCCCCAAAAGAGGACAGTTTCTTCCAGAAAGGCCACATTTCTCCCAAATATATCACATCTTCTCCAAGAAATGCCTGGATTCCTCCTGAAATAGGACCTTCTCACCCAAAACTACCAGCCTTCTCCCCCCAAATTGGACATTTTCTTCCAGAAATGCCACATTTCTCCCAAATATATCACATCTTCTCCAAGAAATACCAGGATTCCTCCTGAAATAGGACCTTCTCACCCAAAACTACCAGCCTTCTCCCCCCAAATTGGACATTTTCTTCCAGAAAGGCCACATTTCTCCCAAATAGATCACATCTTCTCCAAGAAATACCAGGTTTCCCCCTTCAAATAGGACCTTTTCACCCACAAATACCTCTTTTATCCCCAAAAGAGGACAGTTTCTTCCAGACATGCCACATTTCTCCCAAATATATCAGCTCTTCTCCAAGAAATAACAGGTTTCCCCCTTCAAATACAACGTTTTCACCCAAAAATACCTGTTTAATCCCCAAAATTGGACAGTTTCTTCCAGACATGCCACATTTCTCCCAAATATATCACATCTTCTCCAAGAAATACCAGGTTTCCCCCTTCAAATAGGACCTTATCACCCACAAATACCTCTTTTATCCCCAAAAGAGGACAGTTTCTTCCAGAAATGCCACATTTCTCCCAAATATACCACATCTTCTCCAAGAAATACCAGGTTTCCCCCTTCAAATAGGACCTTTTCAACCACAAATACCTCTTTTATCCCCAAAAGAGGACAGTTTCTTCCAAAAAGGCCACATTTCTCCCAGATATATCACATCTTCTCCAAGAAATACCACGTTTCCCCCTTCAAATAGGACCTTTTCACCCACACATACCTCTTTTATCCCCAAAAGAGGACAGTTTCTTCCAGAAATGCCACATTTCTCCCAAATATATCACATCTTCTCCAGGAAATACCAGGTTTCCCCCTTCAAATAGGACCTTTTCACCCACAAATACCTCTTTTATCCCCAAAACAGGACAGTTTCTTCCAGAAATGCCAGATTTCTCCCAAATATATCACATCTTCTACAAGAAATACCAGGGTTCCCCCTTCAAATACAACGTTTTCACCCACAAATACCTCTTTTATCCCCAAAAGAGGACAGTTTCTTCCAGAAATGCCACATTTCTCCCAAATATACCACATCTTCTCCAAGAAATACCAGGTTTCCCCCTTCAAATAGGACCTTTTCACCCACAAATACCTCTTTTATCCCCAAAAGAGGACAGTTTCTTCCAGGCATGCCACATTTCTCCCAAATAGATCACATCTTCTCCAAGAAATACCAGCTTTCCCCCTTCAAATAGGACCTTTTCACACACAAATACCTGTTCTATCCCCAAAAGAGGACAGTTTCTTCCAGACATGCCACATTTCTCCCAAATATATCACATCTTCTCCAAGAAATACCAGGGTTCCAACTTCAAATAGGACATTTTCACCAACAAATACCTGTTTTATCCCTCAAATTGGACATATTCTTCCAGAAATGCCAGATTTCTCCCAAATATATCACATCTTCTCCAAGAAATACCTGGTTTTCCCCCTTCAAATAGGACCTTTTCACCCACACATATCTCTTTTATCCCCAAAAGAGGACAGTTTCTCCCAGAAATGCCACATTTCACTCAAATATATCATATCTTCTCCAAGAAATACCACGTTTCCCCCTTCAAATACGACCTTTTCACCCACAAATACCTCTTTTATCCCCAAAAGAGGACAGTTTCTTCCAAACATGCCACATTTCTCCCAAATATATCACATCTTCTCCAAGAAATTCCACGTTTCCCCCTTCAAATAGGACCTTTTCACCCACACATACCTCTTTTATCCCCAAAAGAGGACCGTTTCTTCCAGAAAGGCCACATTTCTCCCAAATAGATCACATCTTCTCCAAGAAATACCAGCTTTCCCCCTTCAAATAGGACCTTTTCACCCACAAATACCTCTTTTATCCCCAAAAGAGCACAGTTTCTTCCAGAAATGCCACATTTCTCCCAAATAGATCACATCTTCTCCAAGAAATACCAGGATTCCTCCTGAAATAGGACCTTCTCACCCACAACTACCAGCCCTCTCCCCACAAATTGGACATTTTCTTCCAGAAATGCCTCATTTCTCCCAAATATATCACATCTTCTCCAAGAAATACCAGGCTTCCCCCTTCAAATAGGACCTTTTCACCCACAAATACCTCTTTTATCCCCAAAAGAGGACAGTTTCTTCCAGAAATGCCACATTTCTCCCAAATATATCACATCTTCTCCAAGAAATACCAGGTTTTCCCCTTCAAATAGGACCTTTTCAACCACAAATACCTGTTTTATCCCCAAAATACGACAGTTTCTTCCAGAAATGCCAGATTTCTCCCAAATAGATCACATCTTCTCCAAGAAATACCAGCTTTCCCCCTTCAAATAGGACCTTTTCACCCACAAATACCTGTATTATGCCCAAAATACAACATTTTCTTCCAGAAATGCCACATTTCTCCCAAATATATCACATCTTCTCCAAGAAATACCAGGTTTCCCCCTTCAAATAGGACCTTTTCAACCACTAATACCTCTTTTATCCCCAAAAGAGGACAGTTTCTTCCGGATAGGCCACATTTCTCCCAAATATATCACATCTTCTCCAAGAAATGCCAGGATTCCTCCTGAAATAGGACCTTCTCACCGAAAACTACCAGCCTTCTCCCCCCAAATTGGACATTTTCTTCCAGAAAGGCCACATTTCTCCCAAATATATCACATCTTCTCCCAGAAATACCAGCTTTCCCCCTTCAAATAGGACCTTTTCACCCACAAATACCTGTTTTATCCCCAAAATAGGACAGCTTCTTCCAGACATGCCACATTTCTCCCAAATATATCACATCTTCTCCAAGAAATACCAGCTTTCCAACTTCAAATAGGACCTTTTCACCCACAAATACCTCTTTTATCCCCAAAAGAGGACAGTTTCTTCCAGAAATGCCAGATTTCTCCCAAATATATCACATCTTCTCCAAGAAATAACAGGTTTCCCCCTTCAAATACAACGTTTTCACCCACAAACACCTGTTTTATCCCCAAAGAGGACAGTTTCTTCCAGAAATGCCACATTTCTCCCAAATATACCACATCTTCTCCAAGAAATACCAGGTTTCCCCCTTCAAATAGGACCTTTTCAACCACAAATACCTCTTTTATCCCCAAAAGAGGACAGTTTCTTCAAGACATGCCACATTTCTCCCAAATATATCACATCTTCTCCAAGAAATACCACGTTTCCCCCTTCAAATAGGACCTTTTCACCCACAAATACCTCTTTTATCCCTCAAATTGGACATATTCTTCCAGAAATGCCACATTTCTCCCAAATATATCACATCTTCTCCAAGAAATACCAGGTTTCCCCCTTCAAATAGGACCTTTTCACCCACAAATACCTCTTTTATCCCCAAAAGAGGACAGTTTCTTACAGAAATGCCACATTTCACCCAAATATATCATATCTTCTCCAAGAAATACCACGTTTCCCCCTTCAAATAGGACCTTTTCCAACACAAATACCTGTTTTATGCCCAAAATAGGACAGTTTCTTCCAGAAATGCCACATTTCTCCCAAATAGATCACATCTTCTCCAAGAAATACCAGGTTTTCCCCTTCAAATAGGACCTTTTCACCCACACATACCTCTTTTATCCCCAAAAGAGGACAGTTTCTTCCAGAAATGCCACATTTCTCCCAAATATATCACATCTTCTCCAAGAAATACCAGGTTTCCCCCTTCAAATAGGACCTTTTCACCCACAAATACCTCTTTTATCCCCAAAATAGGACAGTTTCTTCCAGAAATGCCAGATTTCTCCCAAATATATCACATCTTCTACAAGAAATACCAGGTTTCCCCCTTCAAATACAACGTTTTCACCCACAAATACCTCTTTTATCCCCAAAAGAGGACAGTTTCTTCCAGAAATGCCACATTTCTCCCAAATATACCACATCTTCTCCAAGAAATACCAGGTTTCCCCCTTCAAATAGGACCTTTTCACCCACAAATACCTCTTTTATCCCCAAAATAGGACAGTTTCTTCCAGGCATGCCACATTTCTCCCAAATAGATCACATCTTCTCCAAGAAATACCAGCTTTCCCCCTTCAAAAACGACCTTTTCACACACAAATACCTGTTCTATCCCCAAAAGAGGACAGTTTCTTCCAGACATGCCACATTTCTCCCAAATATATCACATCTTCTCCAAGAAATACCAGGTTTCCAACATCAAATAGGACATTTTCACCAACAAATACCTGTTTTATCCCTCAAATTGGACATATTCTTCCAGAAATGCCAGATTTCTCCCAAATATATCACATCTTCTCCAAGAAATACCTGGTTTTCCCCCTTCAAATAGGACCTTTTCACCCACAAATACCTCTTTTATCCCCAAAAGAGGACAGTTTCTTCCAGAAATGCCACATTTCACCCAAATATATCATATCTTCTCCAAGAAATACCAGGTTTCCCCCTTCAAATAGGACCTTTTCACCCACAAATACCTCTTTTATCTCCAAAAGAGGACATTTTCTTCCAGAAATGCCCGATTTCTCCCAAATAGATCACATCTTCTCCAAGAAATACCACGTTTCCCCCTTCAAATAGGACCTTTTCACCCACACATACCTCTTTTATCCCCAAAAGAGGACAGTTTCTTCCAGAAATGCCACATTTCTCCCAAATAGATCACATCTTCTCCAAGAAATACCAGCTTTCCCCCTTCAAATAGGACCTTTTCACCCACAAATACCTCTTTTATCCCCAAAAGAGCACAGTTTCTTCCAGAAATGCCACATTTCTCCCAAATAGATCACATCTTCTCCAAGAAATACCAGGATTCCTCCTGAAATAGGACCTTCTCACCCACAACTACCAGCCCTCTCCCCACAAATTGGACATTTTCTTCCAAATTTGGACATTTTCTTCCAATGCCTCATTTCTCCCAAATATATCACATCTTCTCCAAGAAATACCAGGCTTCCCCCTTCAAATAGGACCTTTTCTCCATGAAATACCTCTTTTATCCCCAAAATAGGACAGTTTCTTCCAGTAATGCCACATTTCTCCCAAATAGATCACATCTTCTCCAAGAAATACCAGGTTTTCCCCTTCAAATAGGACCTTTTCAACCACAAATACCTGTTTTATCCCCAAAATACGACAGTTTCTTCCAGAAATGCCACATTTCTCCCAAATAGATCTCATCTTCTCCAAGAAATACCAGGTTTCCCCCTGGAAATAGGACCTTTTCACCCACAAATACCTGTATTATGCCCAAAATACGACATTTTCTTCAAGAAATGCCACATTTCTCCCAAATATATCACATCTTCTCCAAGAAATACCAGGTTTCCCCCTTCAAATAGGACCTTTTCAACCACTAATACCTCTTTTGTCCCCAAAAGAGGACAGTTTCTTCCGGATAGGCCACATTTCTCCCAAATATATCACATCTTCTCCAAGAAATGCCAGGATTCCTCCTGAAATAGGACCTTCTCACCCAAAACTACCAGCCTTCTCCCCCCAAATTGGACATTTTCTTCCAGAAATGCCACATTTCTCCCAAATATATCACATCTTCTCCAAGAAATGCCAGGATTCCTCCTGAAATAGGACCTTCTCACCGAAAACTACCAGCCTTCTCCCCCCAAATTGGACATTTTCTTCCAGAAAGGCCACATTTCTCCCAAATATATCACATCTTCTCCAAGAAATACCAGCTTTCCCCCTTCAAATAGGACCTTTTCACCCGCAAATACCTGTTTGATCCCCAAAAGAGGACAGCTTCTTCCAGACATGCCACATTTCTCCCAAATATATCACATCTTCTCCAAGAAATACCACGTTTCCCCCTTCAAATAGGACCTTATCACCCACAAATACCTCTTTTATCCCCAAAATAGGACAGTTTCTTCCAGAAATGCCACATTTCTCCCAAATATATCACATCTTCTCCAAGAAATACCAGCTTTCCAACTTCAAATAGGACCTTTTCACCCACAAATACCTCTTTTATCCCCAAAAGAGGACAGTTTCTTCCAGAAATGCCACATTTCTCCCAAATATATCACATCTTCTCCAAGAAATAACAGGTTTCCCCCTTCAAATACAGCGTTTTCACCCACAAATACCTGTTTTATCCCCAAAATAGGACAGTTTCTTCCAGAAATGCCAGATTTCTCCCAAATATAGAACATCTTCTCCAAGAAATAACAGGTTTCCCCCTTCAAATACAACGTTTTCACCCACAAATACCTGTTTTATCCCCAAAATAGGAAAGTTTCTTCCAGAAATGCCACATTTCTCCCAAATATACCACATCTTCTCCAAGAAATACCAGGTTTCCCCCTTCAAATAGGACCTTTTCAACCACAAATACCTCTTTTATCCCCAAAAGAGGACAGTTTCTTCTAGACATGCCACATTTCTCCCGAATATATCACATCTTCTCCAAGAAGTACCACGTTTCCCCCTTCAAATAGGACCTTTTCACCCACAAATACCTCTTTTATCCCTCAAATTGGACATATTCTTCCAGAAATGCCACATTTCTCCCAAATATATCACATCTTCTCCAAGAAATACCTGGTTTTCCCCCTTCAAATAGGACCTTTTCACCCACAAATACCTCTTTTATCCCCAAAAGAGGACAGTTTCTTCCAGAAATGCCACATTTCTCCCAAATAGATCACATCTTCTCCAAGAAATACCAGCTTTCCCCCTTCAAATAGGACCTTTTCACCCACAAATACCTGTTCTATCCACAAAACAGGACACTTTATTCCAGAAATGCCATATTTCTCCCAAATATATCACATCTTCTTCAAGAAATACCAGCTTTCCCCCTTCAAATAGGACCTTTTCACCCACAAATACCTCTTTTATCCCCAAAAGAGGACAGTTTCTTCCAGAAATGCCACATTTCTCCCAAATATATCACATCTTCTCCAAGAAATACCAGCTTTCCCCCTTCAAATAGGACCTTTTCACCCACAAATACCTCTTTTATCCCCAAAAGAGGACAGTTTCTTCCAGAAATGCCACATTTCTCCCAAATATATCACAACTCCTCCAAGAAATACCACGTTTCCCCCATCATATATGACCTTTTCTCCATGAAATACCTCTTTTATCCCCAAAAGAGGACAGTTTCTTCCAGAAAGGCCAGATTTATAACAAATATATCACATCTTCTCCAAGAAATACCAGGTTTCCCTCTTCAAATAGGACCTTTTCTCCCACAAATACCTGTTTTATCCCCAAAATAGGACAGTTTCTTCCAGAAATGCCACATTTCTCCCAAACATATCACATCTCCAAGAAATACCAGGTTTCCTATTGAAATAGGACCTTGTCACCCACAGATTCCTGTTTTATCCCTTTGTTCCGAGCTGCTTTTCGTTTTGGAGTGTTTATCCGATGCTACACTTCAGCATTCTATGACGAATAAAATAGAAGAGAAAAGCCCCACTAATAAGGCAGCTAGACGCTCCAGAAGCCACACACGTTGTGCTTTCAGGGAGGACGTTCCAGAAAGTCGAGAGTTGTGGCTTCTTTCCTGCGGAGAAAAAAACCCCTGTTTTCAGGCAATGCAGGACGCTGAATTCGCATCTTCTCGGCATAGGAATACCGCTCCTTCGCTCTCGTGGCTCGAAAGCGGCACTCGCGCTGAACCGCTCCGGAGAGTCTGCAGTTGCTGTCCGGTCCATCGCGGTTCTGCCCGAGTGCCGCTTGCAGCCTTCAGCAGCGCTCTCGTTTCTCTCGGATGCCGGGAAAGAGCGACTTCAGCCGGATGCTTTGCTCCGACGAGTGAGCGGCTTCTTCTGCGCACATCGCAATGGAGAGCTTCTGACTTCTCCTTCTGTCCATGCAGAATGCACTACGCTTCTCTCTCATTCTTATCCCTTTCTTCCGAGCGACTTTTCGTTTTGGAGTGTTTATCCGATGCTACACTTCAGCATTCTGTGACTAATAGAGTAGAAGAGAAAAGCCCCACTAATAAGGCAGCTAGAAGTTCGAGGAGCGACACACGTAGTGCTTTCAGGGAGGACGTTCCAGAAAGTCGAGAGTTGTGGCTTCTTTCCTGCGGAGAAAAAAACCCCTGTTTTCAGGCTATTCAGTAGTCTGCAACTGCAGACTGTCCGGTGTGGTTCAGCGCAAATGCCGCTTTCGAGCTACGAGAGAGGAGGAGCGGCATTCCTATGCCGAGAACGAGCGAATTCAGCCTACTGCATTGCCTGAAAACAGGGGCTTTTTTCTCCGAAGGAAACAAGCCACAACTCTCGACTTTCTGGAAAGTCCTCCCTGAAAGCACTACGTGCGTTGCTCCTCGAACTTCTAGCTGCCTTATTAGTGGGGCTTTTCTCTTCTACTCTATTAGTCACAGAATGCTGAAGTGTAGCATGGGATAAACACTCCAAAACGAAATGTCGCTCGGAAAAAGTGATAAGAATGAGAGAGAAGCGTAGTGCATTCTGCATGGACACATGGAGAAGTCAGAAGCTCTCCATTGCGATGTGCGCAGAAGAAGCCGCTCACTCGTCGGAGCAAAGCATCCGGCTGAAGTCGCTCTTTCCCGGCATCCGAGAGAAACGAGAGCGCTGCTGAAGGCTGCAAGCGGCACTCGGGCAGAACCGCGATGGACCGGACAGCAACTGCAGACTCTCCGGAGCGGTTCAGAGCGAGTGCCGCTTTCGAGACACGAGAGCGAAGGAGCGGTATTCCTATGACGAGAAGGTGCGAATTCAGCGTCCTGCATTGCCTGAAAACAGGGGTATTTTTCTCCGCAGGAAAGAAGCCACAACTCTCGACTTTCTGGAACGTCCTCCCTGAAAGCACAATGTGTGTGGCTTCTGGACCTTCTAGCTGCCTTATTAGTGGGGCTTTCCTCTTCTATTTTATTCGTCACAGAATGCTGAAGTGTAGCAGCGGATAAACACACCAAAACGAAAAGTCGCTCGGAACAAAGGGATAAAACAGGAATCTGTGGGTGACAAGGTCCTATTTCAGGAGGAAACCTGGTATTTCTTGGAGATGTGATATATTTGGGAGAAATGTGGAATTTCTGGAAGAAACTGTCCTATTTGAGGGATAAAAGAGGTATCTGTGGGTGAAAAGGTCCTATTTGAAGAGGGAAACCTGGTATTTCTTGGAGAAGATGTGATATATTTGGGAGAAATGTGGCATTTCTGGAAGAAACTGTCCTATTTTGGGGATAAAAGAGGTATTTGTGGGTGATAAGGTCCTATTTGAAGGGGGAACCCTGGTATTTCTTGGAGAAGATGTGATATATTTGGGAGAAATGTGGCATTTCTGGAAGAAACTGTCCTATTTTGGGGATAAAACAGGTATTTGTGGGAGAAAAGGTCCTATTTGAAGGGGGAAACCTGGTATTTCTTTGAGAAGATGTGATATATTTGGGAGAAATGTGGCATTTCTGGAAGAAACTGTCCTCTTTTGGGTATAAAAGTGGTATTTGTGGGTGAAAAGGTCCTATTTGAAGGGGGAAAGCTGGTATTTCTTGGAGAAGATGTGATCTATTTGGGAGAAATGTGGCATGTCTGGAAGAAACTGTCCTCTTCTGGGGATAAAAGAGATATTTGTGGGTGAAAACGTTGTATTTGAAGGGGGAAAGCTGGTATTTCTTGGAGAAGATGTGATATATTTGGGAGAAATGTGGCATGTCTGGAAAAAACTGTCCTCTTTTGGGGATAAAACAGGTATTTGTGGGTGAAAAGGTCCTATTTGAAGGGGGAAACCTGGTATTTCTTGGAGAAGATGTGATGTATTTGGGAGAAATCTGGCATTCCTGGAAGAAACTGTCCTCTTTTGGGGATAAAAGAGGTTTTTTTGGGGAAAAGGTCCTGTTGGAAGGGGGAAACGTGGTATTTCTTGGAGAAGATGTGATCTATTTGGGAGAAATGTGGCATTTCTGGAAGAAACTGTCCTCTTATGGGGATAGAACAGGTATTTGTGGGTGAAAAGGTCCTATTTGAAGGGGGAAACCTGGTATTTCTTGGAGAAGATGTGATATATTTGGGAGAAATGTGGCATGTCTGGAAGAAAATGTCCTATTTGTGGGGAGAAGGGCGGTATTTGTGGGAGAAAAGTTCCTATTTCAGGAGGAATCCTGGTATTTCTTGGAGGACACGTGAGATGTTTGGGAGAAATGTGGCATTTCTGTAAGAAACTGTCCTCTTTTGGGGATAAAAGAGGTATTTGTGGGTGAAAAGGTCCTATTTGAAGGGGAAACCTGGTATTTCTTGGAGAAGATGTGATATGTTTGGGAGAAATCAGGCATTTCTGGAGGAAACTGTCCTATTTTGGGGATAAAAGAGGTATTTGTGGGTGAAAAGGTCCTATTTGAAGGGGGAAACCTGGTATTTCTTGGAGAAGATGTGATATGTTTGGGAGAAATGTGGCATGTCTGGAAGAAACTGTACTCTTCTGGGGATAAAAGAGGTATTTGTGGGTGAAAAGGTCCTATTTGAAGGGGGAAACCTGGTATTTCTTGAAGGAGATGTGGTATATTTGGGAGAAATGTGGCATGTCTGGAAGAAACTGTCCTATTTTGGGATAAAAGAGGTATTTGTGGGTGAAAAGGTCCTATTTGAAGTTGGAAACCTGGTATTTCTTGGAGAAGATGTGATATATTTGGGAGAAATCAGGCATTTCTGGAAGAAACTGTCCTATTTTGGGGATAAAATAATTTTTTGTGGGTGAAAAGGTCCTATTTGAAGGGGGAAAGCTGGTATTTCTTGGAGAAGATGTGATATGTTTGGGAGAAATGTGGCCTTTCTGGCAGAAACTGTCCTATTTTGGGGATAAAAGTGGTATTTGTGGGTGATAAGGTCGTATTTGAAGGGGGAAACCTGGTATTTCTTGGAGAAGATGTGATATATTTGGGGGAAATGTTTCATGTCAGGAAGAAACTGTCATATTTTGGGGATTAAAGAGGTATTTGTGGGTGAAAAGGTCCTATTTGAAGGGGGAAACGTGGTATTTCTTGGAGAAGATGTGATATATTTGGGAGAAATGTGGCATTTCTGCAAGAAACTGTCCTCTTTTGGGGATAAAAGAGGTATTTGTGGGTGAAAAGGTCCTATTTGAAGGGGGAAAGCTGGTATTTCTTGGAGAAGATGAGGTATATTTGGGAGAAATGTGGCCTTTCTGGAAGAAAATGTCCAATTTGAGGGGAGAAGGCTGGTAGTTTTCTGTGAGAAGGTCCTATTTCAGGAGGAATCCTGGTATTTCTTGGAGAAGATGTGATATATTTGGGAGAAATCTGGCCTTTCTGGAAGAAAATGTCCAATTTGGGGGGAGAAGGCTGGTAATTTTGGGTGAGAAGGTCCTCTTTCAGGAGGAATCCTGGCATTTCTTGGAGAAGATGTGATATATTTGGGAGAAATGTGGCCTATCCGGAAGAAACTGTCCTCTTTTGGGGACAAAAGAGGTATTAGTGGTTGAAAAGGTCCTATTTGAAGGGGGAAACCTGGTATTTCTTGGAGAAGATGATATATATTTGGGAGAAATGTGGCCTTTCTGGAAGAAACTGTCCTCTTTTGGGGATAAAAGAGGTATTTGTGGGAGAAAAGGTCCTAATTCAAGGGGGAAACCTGGTATTTCTAGGAGGAGTTGTGATATATTTGGGAGAAATGTGGCATTTCTGGAAGAAACTGTCCTACTTGGGGATAAAAGAGGTATTTGTGGGTGAAAAGGTCCTATTTGAAGGGGGAAAGCTGGTATTTCTTGGAGAAGATGTGATATATTTGGGAGAAATGTGGCATGTCTGGAAGAAGCTGTCCTCTTTTGGGGATAAAAGAGGTATTTGTGGGTGAAAAGGTCCTATTTGAAGGGGGAAACATGGTATTTCTTGGAGAAGATGTGATGTATTTGGGAGAAATCTGGCATTCCTGGAAGAAACTGTCCTCTTTTGGGGATAAAAGAGGTTTTTTTGGGGAAAAGGTCCTATTGGAAGGGGGAAACCTGGTATTTCTTGGAGAAGATGTGATATATTTGGGAGAAATGTGGCATGTCTGGAAGAAAATGTCCTATTTGAGGGGAGAAGGGTGGTATTTGTGGGAGAAAAGGTCCTATTTGAAGGGGGAAAGCAGGTATTTCTTGGAGAAGATGTGATATATTTGGGAGAAATGTGGCATTTCTGGAAGAAACTGTCCTATTTGAGGGATAAAGAGGTATTTGTGGGTGAAAAGGTCCTATTTGAAGGGGGAAAGCTGGTATTTCTTGGAGAAGATGTGATCTATTTGGGAGAAATGTGGCATTTCTGGAAGAAACTGTCCTATTTTGGCGATAAAAGAATTTTTTGTGGGTGATAAGGTCCTAATTTAAGGGGGAAACCTGGTATTTCTTGGAGAAGATGTGATATGTTTGGGAGAAATGTGGCCTTTCTGGCAGAAACTGTCCTATTTTGGGGATAAAAGTGGTATTTGTGGGTGATAAGGTCGTATTTGAAGGGGGAAACGTGGTATTTCTTGGAGAAGATGTGACATATTTGGGGGAAATGTTTCATGTCAGGAAGAAACTGTCCTCTTTTGGGGATTAAAGAGGTATTTGTGGGTGAAAAGGTCCTATTTGAAGGGGGAAACGTGGTATTTCTTGGAGAAGATGTGATCTATTTTGGAGAAATGTGGCATTTTTGCAAGAAACTGTCCTCTTTTGGGGATAAAAGAGGTATTTGTGGGTGAAAAGGTCCTACTGGAAGGGGGAAACCTGGTATTTCTTGGAGAAGATGTGATCTATTTGGGAGAAATGTGGCCTTTCTGGAAGAAAATGTCCAATTTGGGGGGAGAAGGCTGGTAGTTTTCGGTGAGAAGGTCCTATTTCAGGAGGAATCCTGGTATTTCTTGGAGAAGATGTGATATATTTGGGAGAAATCTGGCCTTTCTGGAAGAAAATGTCCAATTTGGGGGGAGAAGGCTGGTAATTTTGGTGAGAAGGTCCTCTTTCAGGAGGAATCCTGGCATTTCTTGGAGAAGATGTGATATATTTGGGAGAAATGTGGCATTTCTGGAAGAAACTGTCCTCTTTTGGGGATAAAAGAGGTATTAGTGGTTGAAAACGTCCTATTTGAAGGGGGAAACCTGGTATTTCTTGGAGAAGATGATATATATTTGGGAGAAATGTGGCCTTTCTGGAAGAAACTGTCCTATTTTGGGGATAAAAGGGGTATTTCATGGAGAAAAGGTCCTAATTCAAGGGGGAAACCTGGTATTTCTAGGAGGAGTTGTGATATATTTGGGAGAAATGTGGCATTTCTGGAAGAAACTGTCCTGTTTTGGGGATAAAAGAGGTATTTGTCGGTGAAAAGGTCCTATTTGTAGGGGGAACCCTGGTATTTCTTGGAGAAGATGTGATGTATTTGGGAGAAATCTGGCATTCCTGGAAGAAACTGTCCTCTTTTGGGGATAAAAGAGGTTTTTTTGGGGAAAAGGTCCTATTGGAAGGGGGAAACGTGGTATTTCTTGGAGAAGATGTGATCTATTTGGGAGAAATGTGGCATTTCTGGAAGAAAATGTCTAATTTGAGGGATAGAAGAGGTATTTGTGGGTGAAAAGGTCCTATTTGAAGGGGGAAACGAGGTATTTCTTGGAGAAGATGTAGTATATTAGGGAGAAATGTGGCCTTTCTGGAAGAAACTGTCCTCTTTTGGGGATAAAAGAGGTATTTGTGGGTGAAAAGGTCCTATTTTAAGGGGAAACCTGGTATTTCTTGGAGAAGATGTGATATATTTGGGAGAAATGTGGCATTTCTGGAAGAAAATGTCCTATTTTGTGGATGAAACAGGTATTTGTGGGTGAAAAGGTCCTTTTTGAAGGGGGAAACCTGGTATTTCTTGGAGAAGATGTGATGTATTTGGGAGAAATATGGCCTTTCTGGAAGAAACTGTCCTCTTTTGGGGATAAAAGAGGTATTTGTGGGTGAAAAGGTCCTATTTGAAGGGGGAAACCTGGTATTTCTTGGAGGAGATGTGATATATTTGGGAGAAATGTGGCATTTCTTGAAGAAACTGTGCTCTTTTGGGGATAAAAGAGGTATTTGTGGGTGAAAAGGTCCTATTTGAAGGGGGAACCCCGGTATTTCTTGGAGAAGATGTGATATATTTGGGAGAAAACTGGCATGTCTGGAAGAAACTGTCCTCTTTTGGGGATAAAAGAGGTATTTGTGGTTGAAAAGGTCCTATTTGAAGGTGGAAACCTGGTATTTCTTGGAGAAGATGTGATCTATTTGTGAGAAATGTGGCCTTTCTGGAAGAAACCGAGCTCTTTTGGGGTAAAAGAGGTATTTGTGGGTGAAAAGGTCCTATTTGAAGGGGGAAAGCTGTTATTTCTTGGAGAAGATGTGATCTATTTGGGAGAAATGTGGTATTTCTGGAAGAAACTGTCCTCTTATGGGGATAAAAGAGGTATTTGTAGGTGAAAAGTTCCTATTTCCAGGGGTAAACCTGGTATTTCTTGGAGAAGATGTGATATATTTGGGAGAAATGTGGCATGTCTGGAAGAATCTGTCCTCTTTTGGGGATAAAAGAGGTATTTGTGGGTGAAAAGGTCCTATTTGAAGGGGGAAAGCTGGTTTTGCTTTGAGAAGATGTGATATATTTGGGAGAAATCTGGCCTTTCTGGAAGAAACTGTCCTCTTTTGGGGATAAAACAGGTATCTGTGGGAGAAAAAGTCCTATTTGAAGGGGGAAAGCTGGTATTTCTTGGAGAAGATGTGATCTATTAGGGTGAAATGTGGCATTTCTGGAAGAAACTTTCCTATTTTGGGGATAAAAGTGGTATTTGTGGGTGAAAAGGTCCTATTTGAAGGGGGAAACCTGGTATTTCTTGGAGAAGATGTGATATATTTGGGAGAAATGTGGCATTTCTGGAAGAAACTGTCCTCTTTTGGGGATAAAAGAGGTATTTGTGGGTGAAAAGGTCCTATTTGAAGGGGGAAAGCTGGTATTTCTAGGAGGAGATGTGATATATTTGGGAGAAATGTGGCATTTCTGGAAGAAACTGTCCTCTTTTGGGGATCAAAGAGGTATTTGTGGGTGAAAAGGTCCTATTTCAGGTGGAATCCTGGTATTTCTTGGAGAAGATGTGATATATTTGGGGGAAATGTGGCATGTCCGGAAGAAAGTGTCCTGTTTTGGGGATAAAACAGGTATTTGTGGGTGAAAAGGTACTATTTGAAGGGGGAAACCTGGTATTTCTTGGAGAAGATGTGATATATTTGGGAGAAATGTGGCATTTCTGGAAGAAAATGTCCTATTTTGGGGATAAAAGTGGTATTTGTGGGTGAGAAGGTCCTATTTGAAGGAGGAAAGCTGGTATTTCTTGGAGAAGATGTGACCAATTTGGGAGAAATGTGGCATTTCTGGAAGAAACTGTACTATTTTGGGGATAAAAGAGGTATTTGTGGCTGATAAGGTCCTATTTCCAGGGGGAAACCTGGTATTTCTTGGAGAAGATGTGGTATATTTGGGAGAAATGTGGCATTTCTGGAAGGAACTGTCCTCTTTTGGGGATGAAACAGGTATATTTGTGGGTGAAAAGGTCCTATTTGAAGGGGGTAAGCCGGTAGTTCTTGCAAGAGATGTGAAATATTTGGGAGAAATGTGGCATGTCAGGAAGAAACTGTCCTCTTTTGGGGATAAAAGAGGTATTTGTGGGTGAAAAGGTCCTATTTGAAGGGGGAAACCTGGTATTTCTTGGAGAAGCTGTGATCTATTTGGGAGAAATGTGGCATGTCTGGAAGAAACTGTCCTATTTTGGGGATCAAAGAGGTATTTGTGGGTGAAAAGGTCCTATTTCTAGGGGGAAACATGGTATTTCTTGGAGAAGATGTGATATATTTGGGAGAAATGTGGCATTTCTGGAAGAAACTGTCCTATTTTGGGGATAAAAGAGGTATTTGTGGGTGATAAGGTCCTATTTGAAGGGGGAAACCTGGTATTTCTTGGAGAAGATGTGATATATTTGGGAGAAATGTGGCCTTTCTGGCAGAAACTGTGCTCTGTTGGGGATAAAAGAGGTATTTGTGGGTGAAAAGGTCCTATTTGAAGGGGGAAACGTGGTATTTCTTGGAGAAGATGTGATATATTTGGGAGAAATGTGGCATTTCTGGAAGAAACTGTCCTCTTTTGGGGATAAAAGAGGTATTTGTGGGTGAAAAGGTCCTATTTGAAGGGGAAACCTGGTATTTCTTGGAGAAGATGTGATATGTTTGGGAGAAATCAGGCATTTCTGGAGGAAACTGTCCTATTTTGGGGATAAAAGAGGTATTAGTGGGTGAAAAGGTCCTATTTGAAGGGGGAATCCTTGCATTTCTTGGAGAAGATGTGATATGTTTGGGAGAAATGTGGCATGTCTGGAAGAAACTGTACTCTTCTGGGGATAAAAGAGGTATTTGTGGGTGAAAAGGTCCTATTTGAAGGGGGAAACCTGGTATTTCTTGAAGGAGATGTGGTATATTTGGGAGAAATGTGGCATGTCTGGAAGAAACTGTCCTATTTTGGGGATAAAAGAGGTATTTGTGGGTGAAAAGGTCCTATTTGAAGTTGGAAACCTGGTATTTCTTGGAGAAGATGTGATATATTTGGGAGAAATCAGGCATTTCTGGAAGAAACTGTCCTATTTTGGGGATAAAATAATTTTTTGTGGGTGAAAAGGTCCTATTTGAAGGGGGAAAGCTGGTATTTCTTGGAGAAGATGTGATATGTTTGGGAGAAATGTGGCCTTTCTGGCAGAAACTGTCCTATTTTGGGGATAAAAGTGGTATTTGTGGGTGATAAGGTCGTATTTGAAGGGGGAAACCTGGTATTTCTTGGAGAAGATGTGATATATTTGGGGGAAATGTTTCATGTCAGGAAGAAACTGTCATATTTTGGGGATTAAAGAGGTATTTGTGGGTGAAAAGGTCCTATTTGAAGGGGGAAACATGGTATTTCTTGGAGAAGATGTGATATATTTGGGAGAAATGTGGCATTTCTGCAAGAAACTGTCCTCTTTTGGGGATAAAAGAGGTATTTGTGGGTGAAAAGGTCCTATTTGAAGGGGGAAAGCTGGTATTTCTTGGAGAAGATGAGGTATATTTGGGAGAAATGTGGCCTTTCTGGAAGAAAATGTCCAATTTGAGGGGAGAAGGCTGGTAGTTTTGGGTGAGAAGGTCCTATTTCAGGAGGAATCCTGGTATTTCTTGGAGAAGATGTGATATATTTGGGAGAAATCTGGCCTTTCTGGAAGAAAATGTCCAATTTGGGGGGAGAAGGCTGGTAATTTTGGGTGAGAAGGTCCTCTTTCAGGAGGAATCCTGGCATTTCTTGGAGAAGATGTGATATATTTGGGAGAAATGTGGCCTATCCGGAAGAAACTGTCCTCTTTTGGGGACAAAAGAGGTATTAGTGGTTGAAAAGGTCCTATTTGAAGGGGGAAACCTGGTATTTCTTGGAGAAGATGATATATATTTGGGAGAAATGTGGCCTTTCTGGAAGAAACTGTCCTCTTTTGGGGATAAAAGAGGTATTTCATGGAGAAAAGGTCCTAATTCAAGGGGGAAACCTGGTATTTCTAGGAGGAGTTGTGATATATTTTGGAGAAATGTGGCATTTCTGGAAGAAACTGTCCTACTTGGGGATAAAAGAGGTATTTGTGGGTGAAAAGGTCCTATTTGAAGGGGGAACCTGGTATTTCTTGGAGAAGATGTGATATATTTGGGAGAAATGTGGCATGTCTGGAAGAAGCTGTCCTCTTTTGGGGATAAAAGAGGTATTTGTGGGTGAAAAGGTCCTATTGGAAGGGGGAAACGTGGTATTTCTTGGAGAAGATGTGATGTATTTGGGAGAAATCTGGCATTCCTGGAAGAAACTGTCCTCTTTTGGGGATAAAAGAGGTTTTTTTGGGGAAAAGGTCCTATTGGAAGGGGGAAAGCTGGTATTTCTTGGAGAAGATGTGATCTATTTCGGAGAAATGTGGCATTTCTGGAAGAAACTGTCCTCTTATGGGGATAGAACAGGTATTTGTGGGTGAAAAGGTCCTATTTGAAGGGGGAAACCTGGTATTTCTTGGAGAAGATGTGATATATTTGGGAGAAATGTGGCATGTCTGGAAGAAAATGTCCTATTTGTGGGGAGAAGGGTGGTATTTGTGGGAGAAAAGTTCCTATTTCAGGGGGAATCCTGGTATTTCTTGGAGGACACGTGAGATGTTTGGGTGAAATGTGCCATTTCTGGAAGAAACTGTCCTCTTTTGGGGATAAAAGAGGTATTTGTGGGTGAAAAGGTCCTATTTGAAGGGGGAAACCTGGTATTTCTTGGAGAAGATGTGATATGTTTGGGAGAAATGTTGCATTTCTGGAGGAAACTGTCCTATTTTGGGGATAAAAGAGGTATTTGTGGGTGAAAAGGTCCTATTTCAAGGGTGAAACCTGGTATTTCTTGGAGAAGATGTGATATATTTGGGAGAAATGTGGCATTTCTGGAAGAAAGTGTCCTCTTTTGGGGATAAAACAGGTATTCGTGGGAGAAAAGGTCCTATTTGAAGGGGGAAAGCTGGTATTTCTTGAAGGAGATGTGGTATATTTGGGAGAAATGTGGCATGTCTGGAAGAAACTGTCCTCTTTTGGGGATCAAAGAGGTATTTGTGGGTGAAAAGGTCCTATTTGAAGGGGGAAACCTGGTATTTCTTGGAGAAGATGTGATATATTTGGGAGAAATGTGGCATTTCGGGAAGAAACTGTCCTATTTGGGGGAGAAGCTTGCTATTAGTTGGTGAAAAGGTCCTATTTGAAGGGGGAAAGCTGGTATTTCTTGGAGAAGATGTGATATATTTGGGAGAAATGTGGCATTTCTGGAAGAAACTGTCCTCTTTTGGGGATAAAAGAGGTATTTGTGGGTGAAAAGGTCCTATTTGAAGGGGGAAACCTGGTATTTCTTGGAGAAGATGTGATATGTTTGGGAGAAATGAGGCATTTCTGGAAGAAACTGTCTTATTTGGGGGGAGAAGCCTGGTATTAGTGGGTGAAAAGGTCCTATTTCAGGAGGAAAGCTGGTATTTCTTGGAGAAGATGTGATATATTTGGGAGTAATCTGGCATGTCTGGAAGAAACTGTCCTCTTTTGGGGATAAAAGAGGTATTTGTGGGTGAAAAGGTCCTATTTGAAGGGGGAATCCTGGTATTTCTTGGAGAAGATGTGATATATTTGGGAGAAATGTGGCCTTTCTGGAAGAAACTGTCCTATTTGGGGGGAGAAGGCTGGTATTTGTGGGAGAAAAGGTCCTATTTGAAGGGGGAAAGCAGGTATTTCTTGGAGAAGATGTGATATATTTGGGAGAAATGTGGCATTTCTGGAAGAAACTGTCCTATTTGAGGGATAAAGAGGTATTTGTGGGTGAAAAGGTCCTATTTGAAGGGGGAAAGCTGGTATTTCTTGGAGAAGATGTGATCTATTTGGGAGAAATGTGGCATTTCTGGAAGAAACTGTCCTATTTTGGCGATAAAAGAATTTTTTGTGGGTGATAAGGTCCTAATTTAAGGGGGAAACCTGGTATTTCTTGGAGAAGATGTGATATGTTTGGGAGAAATGTGGCCTTTCTGGCAGAAACTGTCCTATTTTGGGGATAAAAGTGGTATTTGTGGGTGATAAGGTCGTATTTGAAGGGGGAAACCTGGTATTTCTTGGAGAAGATGTGACATATTTGGGGGAAATGTTTCATGTCAGGAAGAAACTGTCCTCTTTTGGAGATTAAAGAGGTATTTGTGGGTGAAAAGGTCCTATTTGAAGGGGGAAACGTGGTATTTCTTGGAGAAGATGTGATCTATTTTGGAGAAATGTGGCATTTTTGCAAGAAACTGTCCTCTTTTGGGGATAAAAGAGGTATTTGTGGGTGAAAAGGTCCTACTGGAAGGGGGAAACCTGGTATTTCTTGGAGAAGATGTGATCTATTTGGGAGAAATGTGGCCTTTCTGGAAGAAAATGTCCAATTTGGGGGGAGAAGGCTGGTAGTTTTCGGTGAGAAGGTCCTATTTCAGGAGGAATCCTGGTATTTCTTGGAGAAGATGTGATATATTTGGGAGAAATCTGGCCTTTCTGGAAGAAAATGTCCAATTTGGGGGGAGAAGGCTGGTAATTTTGGTGAGAAGGTCCTCTTTCAGGAGGAATCCTGGCATTTCTTGGAGAAGATGTGATATATTTGGGAGAAATGTGGCATTTCTGGAAGAAACTGTCCTCTTTTGGGGATAAAAGAGGTATTAGTGGTTGAAAACGTCCTATTTGAAGGGGGAAACCTGGTATTTCTTGGAGAAGATGATATATATTTGGGAGAAATGTGGCCTTTCTGGAAGAAACTGTCCTATTTTGGGGATAAAAGGGGTATTTCATGGAGAAAAGGTCCTAATTCAAGGGGGAAACCTGGTATTTCTAGGAGGAGTTGTGATATATTTGGGAGAAATGTGGCATTTCTGGAAGAAACTGTCCTGTTTTGGGGATAAAAGAGGTATTTGTCGGTGAAAAGGTCCTATTTGTAGGGGGAACCCTGGTATTTCTTGGAGAAGATGTGATGTATTTGGGAGAAATCTGGCATTCCTGGAAGAAACTGTCCTCTTTTGGGGATAAAAGAGGTTTTTTTGGGGAAAAGGTCCTATTGGAAGGGGGAAACGTGGTATTTCTTGGAGAAGATGTGATCTATTTGGGAGAAATGTGGCATTTCTGGAAGAAAATGTCTAATTTGAGGGATAGAAGAGGTATTTGTGGGTGAAAAGGTCCTATTTGAAGGGGGAAACGAGGTATTTCTTGGAGAAGATGTAGTATATTAGGGAGAAATGTGGCCTTTCTGGAAGAAACTGTCCTCTTTTGGGGATAAAAGAGGTATTTGTGGGTGAAAAGGTCCTATTTTAAGGGGAAACCTGGTATTTCTTGGAGAAGATGTGATATATTTGGGAGAAATGTGGCATTTCTGGAAGAAAATGTCCTATTTTGTGGATGAAACAGGTATTTGTGGGTGAAAAGGTCCTTTTTGAAGGGGGAAACCTGGTATTTCTTGGAGAAGATGTGATGTATTTGGGAGAAATATGGCCTTTCTGGAAGAAACTGTCCTCTTTTGGGGATAAAAGAGGTATTTGTGGGTGAAAAGGTCCTATTTGAAGGGGGAAACCTGGTATTTCTTGGAGGAGATGTGATATATTTGGGAGAAATGTGGCATTTCTTGAAGAAACTGTGCTCTTTTGGGGATAAAAGAGGTATTTGTGGGTGAAAAGGTCCTATTTGAAGGGGGAACCCCGGTATTTCTTGGAGAAGATGTGATATATTTGGGAGAAAACTGGCATGTCTGGAAGAAACTGTCCTCTTTTGGGGATAAAAGAGGTATTTGTGGTTGAAAAGGTCCTATTTGAAGGTGGAAACCTGGTATTTCTTGGAGAAGATGTGATCTATTTGGGAGAAATGTGGCCTTTCTGGAAGAAACCGAGCTCTTTTGGGGTAAAAGAGGTATTTGTGGGTGAAAAGGTCCTATTTGAAGGGGGAAAGCTGTTATTTCTTGGAGAAGATGTGATCTATTTGGGAGAAATGTGGCATGTCTGGAAGAAACTGTCCTCTTATGGGGATAAAAGAGGTATTTGTAGGTGAAAAGTTCCTATTTCCAGGGGTAAACCTGGTATTTCTTGGAGAAGATGTGATATATTTGGGAGAAATGTGGCATGTCTGGAAGAATCTGTCCTCTTTTGGGGATAAAAGAGGTATTTGTGGGTGAAAAGGTCCTATTTGAATGGGGAAAGCTGGTTTTGCTTTGAGAAGATGTGATATATTTGGGAGAAATCTGGCCTTTCTGGAAGAAACTGTCCTCTTTTGGGGATAAAACAGGTATCTGTGGGAGAAAAAGTCCTTTTTTTAATGGGGAAAGCTGGTATTTCTTGGAGAAGATGTGATCTATTAGGGTGAAATGTGGCATTTCTGGAAGAAACTTTCCTATTTTGGGGATAAAACAGGTATTTGTGGGTGAAAAGGTCCTATTTGAAGGGGGAAACCTGGTATTTCTTGGAGAAGATGTGATATATTTGGGAGAAATGTGGCATTTCTGGAAGAAACTGTCCTCTTTTGGGGATCAAACAGGTATTTGTGGGTGAAAAGGTCCTATTTGAAGGGGGAAAGCTGGTATTTCTAGGAGGAGATGTGATATATTTGGGAGAAATGTGGCATTTCTGGAAGAAACTGTCCTCTTTTGGGGATATAAGAGGTATTTGTGGGTGAAAAGGTCCTATTTCAGGTGGAATCCTGGTATTTCTTGGAGAAGATGTGATATATTTGGGAGAAATGTGGCATGTCCGGAAGAAAGTGTCCTGTTTTGGGGATAAAACAGATATTTGTGGGTGAAAAGGTACTATTTGAAGGGGGAAACCTGGTATTTCTTGGAGAAGATGTGATATATTTGGGAGAAATGTGGCATTTCTGGAAGAAAATGTCCTATTTTGGGGATAAAAGTGGTATTTGTGGGTGAGAAGGTCCTATTTGAAGGAGGAAAGCTGGTATTTCTTGGAGAAGATGTGACCAATTTGGGAGAAATGTGGCATTTCTGGAAGAAACTGTACTATTTTGGGGATAAAAGAGGTATTTGTGGCTGATAAGGTCCTATTTCCAGGGGGAAACCTGGTATTTCTTGGAGAAGATGTGGTATATTTGGGAGAAATGTGGCATTTCTGGAAGGAACTGTCCTCTTTTGGGGATGAAACAGGTATATTTGTGGGTGAAAAGGTCCTATTTGAAGGGGGTAAGCCGGTAGTTCTTGCAAGAGATGTGAAATATTTGGGAGAAATGTGGCATGTCAGGAAGAAACTGTCCTCTTTTGGGGATAAAAGAGGTATTTGTGGGTGAAAATGTCCTATTTGAAGGGGGAAACCTGGTATTTCTTGGAGAAGCTGTGATCTATTTGGGAGAAATGTGGCATGTCTGGAAGAAACTGTCCTATTTAGGGGTTCAAAGAGGTATTTGTGGGTGAAAAGGTCCTATTTCTAGGGGGAAACATGGTATTTCTTGGAGAAGATGTGATATATTTGGGACAAATCAGGCATTTCTGGCAGAAACTGTCCTATTTTGGGGATAAAAGAATTTTTTGTGGGTGAAAAGGTCCTATTTGAAGGGGGAAACCTGGTATTTCTTGGAGAAGATGTGATATGTTTGGGAGAAATGTGGCCTTTCTGGCAGAAACTGTCCTATTTTGGGGATAAAAGAGGTATTTGTGGGTGATAAGGTCCTATTTGAAGGGGGAAACCTGGTATTTCTTGGAGAAGATGTGATATATTTGGGAGAAATGTGGCCTTTCTGGCAGAAACTGTGCTCTTTTGGGGATAAAAGAGGTATTTGTGGGTGAAAAGGTCCTATTTGAAGGGGGAAACGTGGTATTTCTTGGAGAAGATGTGATATATTTGGGAGAAATGTGGCATTTCTGGAAGAAACTGTCCTCTTTTGGGGATAAAAGAGGTATTTGTGGGTGAAAAGGTCCTATTTCCAGTGGTAAACCAGTTATTTCTTAGAGAAGATGTGATATATTTGGGAGAAATGTGGCATGTCTGGAAGAAACTGTCCTATTTTGGGGATAAAACAGGAATTTGTGGGTGAAAAGGTCCTATTTGAAGGGGGAAAGCTGGTATTTCTTGGAGAAGATGTGATATATTTGGGAGAAATGTGGCATTTCTGGAAGAAACTGTCCTCTTTTGGGGATAAAAGAGGTATTTGTGGGTGTAAAGGTCCTATTTGAAGGGGGAACCCTGGTATTTCCTGGAGAAGATGTGATATATTTGGGAGAAATGTGGCATTTCTGGAAGAATCTGTCCTCTTTTGGGGATAAAAGAGGTATTTGTGGGTGATAAGGTCCTATTTGAAGGGGGAAAGCTGGTATTTCTTGGAGAAGATGTGATATATTTGGGAGAAATGAGGCATTTATGGAAGAAACTGTCCTGTTTTGGGGATAAAAGAGGTATTTGTCGGTGAAAAGGTCCTATTTGAAGGGGGAACCTGGTATTTCTTGGAGAAGATGTGATATATTTTGGAGAAATGTGGCCTTTCTGGAAGAAACTTTCCTATTTTGGGGATAAAAGAGGTATTTGTGGGAGAAAAGGTCCTATTTGAAGGGGGAAAGCTGGATGTTCTTGCAGGAGATGTGATATATTTGGGAGAAATGTGGCCTTTCTGGAAGAAACTGTCCTCTTTTGGGGGTAAAAGAGGTATTTGTGGGTGAAAAGATCCTATTTCAAGGGGGAAACCTGGCATTTCTTGGAGAAGATGTGATATATTTGGGAGAAATGTGGCATTTCTGGAAGAAACTGTCCTCTTTTGGGGATAAAAGAGGTATTTGTGGGTGAAAAGGTCCTATTTGAATGGGGAAACTTGGTATTTCTTGGAGAAGATGTGATCTATTTGGGAGAAATGTGGCCATTCTGGCAGAAACTGTCCTCTTTTGGGGATAAATGAGGTATATGTGGGTGAAAAGGTCCTATTTGAAGGGGGAAAGCTGGTATTTCTTGGAAAAGATGTGATACATTTGGGAGAAATGTGGCCTTTCTGGCAGAAACTGTCCTATTTTGGGAATAAAAGAGGTATTTCTGGGAGAAAAGTTCCTATTTCAAGGGGGAAAGCTGGTATTTCTGTGGCCTTTCTGGAAGAAACTGTCCTCTTTTGGGGATCAAACAGGTATTTGTGGGTGAAAATGTCCTATTTGAAGGGGGAAAGCTGGTAATTCTATGAGAAGATGTGATATGTTTGGGAGAAATGTGGCATTTCTGGAAGAAACTGTCCTCTTTTGGGGATAAAACAGGTATTTGTGGGTGAAAAGTTCCTATTTCCGGGGGAAAACCTGGTATTTCTTGGAGAAGATGTGATATATTTGGGAGAAATGTGGCATGTCTGGAAGAAAATGTCTAATTTGGGGCGAGAAGGCTGGTATTTGTGGGGGAAAAGGTCCTATTTGAAGGGGTAAAGCTGGTATTTCTTGGAGAAGATGTGATATATTTGGGAGAAATGTGGCATTTCTGGAAGAAACTGTCCTCTTTTGGGGATAAAAGAGGTATTTGTGGGAGAAAAGGTCCTATTTGAAGGGGGAATCCTGGTATTTCTTGGAGAAGATGTGATATATTTGGGAGAAATGTGGCATTTCTGGAAGAAAATGTCCTCTTTTGGGGATCAAACAGGTATTTGTGGGAGAAAAGGTCCTATTTGAAGGGGGAACCTGGTATTTCTTGGAGAAGATGTGATCTATTTGGGAGAAATGTGGCATTTCTGGAAGAAAATGTCCTATTTTGGGGATAAAAGAGGTATTTGTGGGAGATAAGGTCCTATTCGAAGGGGGAAACCTGGTATTTCTTGGAGAAGATGTGATATATTTGGGAGAAATGTGGCATGTCAGGAAGAAACTGTCCTATTTTGGGGATAAAAGAATTTTTTGTGGGTGAAAAGGTCCTATTTGAAGGGGGAAAGCTGGTATTTCTTGGAGAAGATGTGATATATTTGGGACAAATCAGGCATTTCTGGCAGAAACTGTCCTATTTTGGGGATAAAAGAATTTTTTGTGGGTGAAAAGGTCCTATTTGAAGGGGGAAACCTGGTATTTCTTGGAGAAGATGTGATATGTTTGGGAGAAATGTGGCCTTTCTGGCAGAAACTGTCCTATTTTGGGGATAAAAGAGGTATTTGTGGGTGAAAAGGTCCTATTTGAAGGGGGAAACCTGGTATTTCTTGGAGAAGATGTGATATATTTGGGAGAAATGTGGCCTTTCTGGCAGAAACTGTGCTCTTTTGGGGATAAAAGAGGTATTTGTGGGTGAAAAGGTCCTATTTGAAGGGGGAAACGTGGTATTTCTTGGAGAAGATGTGATATATTTGGGAGAAATGTGGCATTTCTGGAAGAAACTGTCCTCTTTTGGGGATAAAAGAGGTATTTGTGGGTGAAAAGGTCCTATTTCCAGTGGTAAACCAGTTATTTCTTAGAGAAGATGTGATATATTTGGGAGAAATGTGGCCTTTCTGGAAGAAACTGTCCTTTTTTGGGGATAAAACAGGAATTTGTGGGTGAAAAGGTCCTATTTGAAGGGGGAAAGCTGGTATTTCTTGGAGAAGATGTGATATATTTGGGAGAAATGTGGCATTTCTGGAAGAAACTGTCCTCTTTTGGGGATAAAAGAGGTATTTGTGGGTGTAAAGGTCCTATTTGAAGGGGGAACCCTGGTATTTCCTGGAGAAGATGTGATATATTTGGGAGAAATGTGGCATTTCTGGAAGAATCTGTCCTCTTTTGGGGATAAAAGAGGTATTTGTGGGTGAAAAGGTCCTATTTGAAGGGGGAAAGCTGGTATTTCTTGGAGAAGATGTGATATATTTGGGAGAAATGAGGCATTTATGGAAGAAACTGTCCTGTTTTGGGGATAAAAGAGGTATTTGTCGGTGAAAAGGTCCTTTTTGAAGGGGGAACCTGGTATTTCTTGGAGAAGATGTGATATATTTTGGAGAAATGTGGCCTTTCTGGAAGAAACTTTCCTATTTTGGGGATAAAAGAGGTATTTGTGGGAGAAAAGGTCCTATTTGAAGGGGGAAAGCTGGATGTTCTTGCAGGAGATGTGATATATTTGGGAGAAATGTGGCCATTCTGGCAGAAACTGTCCTCTTTTGGGGATAAATGAGGTATATGTGGGTGAAAAGGTCCTATTTGAAGGGGGAAAGCTGGTATTTCTTGGAAAAGATGTGATACATTTGGGAGAAATCTGGCTTTTCTGGCAGAAACTGTCCTATTTTGGGAATAAAAGAGGTATTTCTGGGAGAAAAGTTCCTATTTCAAGGGGGAAAGCTGGTATTTCTGTGGCCTTTCTGGAAGAAACTGTCCTCTTTTGGGGATCAAACAGGTATTTGTGGGTGAAAATGTCCTATTTGAAGGGGGAAAGCTGGTAATTCTATGAGAAGATGTGATATGTTTGGGAGAAATGTGGCATTTCTGGAAGAAACTGTCCTCTTTTGGGGATAAAAGAGGTATTTGTGGGTGAAAAGTTCCTATTTCCGGGGGAAAACCTGGTATTTCTTGGAGAAGATGTGATATATTTGGGAGAAATGTGGCATGTCTGGAAGAAAATGTCTAATTTGGGGCGAGAAGGCTGGTATTTGTGGGGGAAAAGGTCCTATTTGAAGGGGTAAAGCTGGTATTTCTTGGAGAAGATGTGATATATTTGGGAGAAATGTGGCATTTCTGGAAGAAACTGTCCTATTTTGGGGATAAAAGAGGTATTTGTGGGAGAAAAGGTCCTATTTGAAGGGGGAATCCTGGTATTTCTTGGAGAAGATGTGATATATTTGGGAGAAATGTGGCATTTCTGGAAGAAAATGTCCTCTTTTGGGGATCAAACAGGTATTTGTGGGAGAAAAGGTCCTATTTGAAGGGGGAACCTGGTATTTCTTGGAGAAGATGTGATCTATTTGGGAGAAATGTGGCATTTCTGGAAGAAAATGTCCTATTTTGGGGATAAAAGAGGTATTTGTGGGAGATAAGGTCCTATTCGAAGGGGGAAACCTGGTATTTCTTGGAGAAGATGTGATATATTTGGGAGAAATGTGGCATGTCAGGAAGAAACTGTCCTATTTTGGGGATAAAAGAATTTTTTGTGGGTGAAAAGGTCCTATTTGAAGGGGGAAAGCTGGTATTTCTTGGAGAAGATGTGATATATTTGGGAGAAATATGGCATGTCTGGAAGAAACTGTCCTATTTTGGAGATAAAAGAGGTATTTGTGGGTGAAAAGGTCCTATTTGAAGGGGGAAACCTGGTATTTCTTGGAGAAGATGTGATATGTTTCGGAGAAATGTGGCATGTCTGGAAGAAACTGTCCTATTTTCGGGATAAAAGAGGTATTTGTGGGTGAAAAGGTCCTCTTTCAAGGGGGAAACCTGGTATTTCATGGAGAAGATGTGATCTATTTGGGAGAAATGTGGCCTTTCTGGAAGAAACTGTCCTCTTTTGGGGATAAAAGAGGTATTTGTGGGTGAAAAGGTCCTATTTCTAGGGGGAAACCTGGTATTTCTTGGAGAAGATGTCATATATATAGAGAAACCTGGCATTTATGGAAGAAACAGTCCTCTTTTGGGGATACAACAGGTATTTGTAGGTTAAAAGTTCCTATTTCAGGAGGAATCCTTGCATTTCTTGGAGAAGATTTGATATGTTTGGGAGAAATGTGGTATGTCAGGAAGAAACTGTCCTATTTTGGGGTTAAACCAGGTATTTGTGGGTGAAAAGGTCCTATTTGAAGGGGAAAACCTGGTATTTCTTGGAGAAGATGTGATATATTTGGGAGAAATGTGGCATTTCTGGAAGAAACTGTCCTCTTTTGGGGATAAAAGAGGTATTAGTGGGTGAAAAGGTCCTATTTGAAGGGGGAAACGTGGTATTTCTTGGAGAAGATGTGATATATTTGGGAGAAACCTGGCATTTCTGGAAGAAACTGTCCTCTTTTGGGGATAAAAGAGGTATTTGTGGGTGAAAAGGTCCTATTTGAAGGGGGAAACCTGGTATTTCTTGGAGAAGATGTGATCTATTTGGGAGAAATCAGCATTTCTGGAAGAAACTGTCCTCTTTTGGGGATAGATCAGGTATTTGTGGGTGAAAAGGTCCTATTTGAAGGGGGAAACCTGGTATTTCTTGGAGAAGATGTGATATATTTGGGATAAATGTGGCCTTTCTGGCAGAAACTGTCCTATTTTGGGGATAAAACAGGTATTTGTGGGTGAAAAGGTCCTATTTGAAGGGGGAAACCTGTTATTTCTTGGAGAAAATGTGATATATTTGGGAGAAATGTGGCATTTCTGGAAGAAACTGTCCTCTTTTGGGGATAAAATAGGTATTTGTGGGTGAAAAGGTCCTATTTCCAGGGGGAAAGCTGGTATTTCTTGGAGAAGATGTGATATATTTGGGAGAAATGTGGCATTTCTGGAAGAAACTGTCCAATTTGGGGGGAGAAGGCTGGTAGTTTTCGGTGAGAAGGTCCTATTTCAGGAGGAATCCTGGCATTTCTTGGAGAAGATGTGATATATTTGGGAGAAATCTGGCCTTTCTGGAAGAAAATGTCCAATTTGGGGGGAGAAGGCTGGTAGTTTTGGGTGAGAAGGTCCTATTTGAAGGGGGAAAGCTGGCATTTCTTGGAGAAGATGTGATGTATTTGGGAGAAATGTGGCATTTCTGGAAGAAACTGTCCTCTTTTGGGGATAAAAGAGGTATTAGTGGTTAAAAAGGTCCTATTTGAAGGGGGAAAGCTGGTATTTCTTGGAGAAGATGTGATATATTTGGGAGAAATGTGGCCTTTCTGGAAGAAACTGTCCTCTTTTGGGGATAAAAGAGGAATTTTTGGGCGAAAAGGTCCTATTTGAAGGGGGAACCCTGGTATTTCATGGAGAAGATGTGATATGTTTGGGAGAAATGTGGCCTTTCTGGAAGAAACTGTCCTATTTGAGTGATAAAAGAGGTATTTGTGGGTGAAAAGGTCCTATTTGAAGGGGGAAAGCTGGTAGTTTTACCTCTTTTAATCCCCAAAATAGAACAGTTTCTTCAAGTAAGGCCACATTTCTCCCAAATATATCACTTCTTCTCCAAGAAATACCAGCTTTCCCCCTTCAAATAGGACCGTTTCACCCACAAATACCTCTTTTATCCCCAAAATAGGACATTTTCTGCCATACATGCCATATTTCTCCCAAATATACCACATCTTCTCCATGAAATACCAGATTTCCCCCTTCAAATAGGACCTTTTTACCCAAAAATACCTGTTTCATCCCCAAAAGAGGACAGTTTCTTCCTGACATGCCACATTTCTCCCAAATATATCACATCTTCTCCAAGAAATACCAGGTTTTCCCCTTCGAATAGGGCCTTATCACCCACAAATACCACTTTTATCCCCAAAATAGGACAGTTTCTGCCAGAAAGGCCACATTTCTCCCAAACATATCACATCTTCTCCAAGAAATACCAGGTTTCCCCCTTCAAATACGACCTTTTCACCCACAAAAAATTCTTTTATCCACAAAATAAGACAGTTTCTGCCAGAAATGCCTGATTTCTCCCAAATATATCACATCTTCTCCAAGAAATACCACGTTTCCCCCTTCAAATAGGACCTTTTCACCCACAAATACCTGTTTTATCCCTCAAATAGGTCAGTTTCTTCCAGACATGCCACATTTCTCCCAAATACATCACATCTCCTCCAAGAAATACCACGTTTCCCCCTTCAAATAGGACCTTTTCTCCCACAAATACCTGTTTTATCTACATAACAGGACACTTTCTTCCAGAAATGCCACATTTCTCCCAAATATATCACATCTTCTCCAAGAAATACCAGGGTTCCCCCTTCAAATAGGACCTTTTCTCCCACAAATACCTCTTTTATCCCTCAAATTGGACATTTTCTTCCAGAAATACCACATTTCTCCCAAATATATCTCAACTCCTCCAAGAAATACCAGCTTTCCCCCTTCAAATAGGACCTTTTCTCCCTTAAATACCTGTTTTATCCCCAAAATAGGACAGTTTCTGCCAGACATGCCACATTTCTCCCAAATAGATCACATCTTCTCCAAGAAATACCAGGTTTCTCCCTTCAAATAGGACCTTTTCACCCACAAATACCTGTTTGATCCCCAAAGTAGGACAGTTTCTTCCAGACATGCCAGTTTTCTCCCAAATATATCACATCTTCTCCAAGAAATACCAGGTTTCCCCCTTCAAATAGGACCTTTTCTCCCACAAATACCTGTTTCATCCCCAAAATAGGACAGTTTCTTCCAGAAAGGCCACATTTCTCCCAAATATACCACATCTTCTCCAAGAAATACCAGGTTTCCCCCTTCAAATAGGACCTTTTCTCCCACAAATACCTGTATTATCCCTGAAATAGGACATTTTCTTCCAGAAATGCCACATTTCTCCCAAATATATCACATCTTCTCCAAGAAATACCAGGTTTTCCCCTTCAAATAGGACCTTTTCACCCACAAATACCTGTTCTGTCCCCAAAATAGGACAGTTTCTTCCAGAAATGCCACATTTCTCCCAAATTGATCACATCTTCTCCAAGAAATACCACGTTTCCCCTTTCAAATAGGACCTTTTCTCCCACAAATACCTGTTTTATCCCCAAAAGAGGACAGTTTCTTCCAGAAAGGCCACATTTCTCCCAAATATATCACATCTTCTCCAAGAAATACCAGCTTTCCCCCTTCAAATAGGACCTTATCACCCACAAATACCACTTTTATCCCCAAAAGAGCACAGTTTCTTCCAGAAATGCCACATTTCTCCCAAACATATCACATCTTCTCCAAGAAATACCAGGTTTCCCCCTTCAAATAGGACCTTTTCTCCCACAAAAAATTCTTTTATCCCGAAAATAGGACAGTTTCTTCCAGAAATGCCAGATTTCTCCCAAATATATCACATCTTCTCCAAGAAATACCAGGTTTCCCCCTTCAAATAGGACCTTTTCATCCACATATACCTCTTTATCCCTCAAATAGGACAGTTTCTGCCAGACATGCCACATTTCTCCCAAATATATCACATCTTCTCCAAGAAATACCAGGTTTCCCCCTTCAAATAAGACCTTTTCTCCCACAAATACCAGCCTTCTCCCCCCAAATAGGACAGTTTCTTCCAGAAATGCCACATTTCTCCCAAACATATCACATCTTCTCCAAGAAATACCACGTTTCCCCCTTCAAATAGGACCTTTTCACCCACAAATACCTCTTTTATCCCCAAAAGAGGACAGTTTCTTCCAGACATGCCACATTTCTCCCAAATATATCACATCTTCTCCAAGAAATACCTGCTTTCCCCCTTCAAATAGGAACTTTTCTCCCACAAATACCAGCCTTCTCACCCCAAATAGGACAGTTTCTTCCAGAAATGCCACATTTCTCCCAAACATATCACATCTTCTCCAAGAAATACCAGCTTTCCCCCTTCAAATAGGACCTTTTCACCCACAAATACCTCTTTTATCCCCAAAAGAGGACAGTTTCTTCCAGACATGCCACATTTCTCCCAAATATATCACAACTCCTCCAAGAAATACCAGGTTTCCCCCTTCAATTAGGACCTTTTCTCCATGAAATACCTCTTTTATCCGCAAAAGTGGACAGTTTCTTCCAGAAAGGCCACATTTCTCCCAAATATATATCATCTTCTCCAAGAAATACCAGGTTTCCCCCTTCAAATAGGACCTTTTCACCCACAAATACCTCTTTTATCCCCAAAAGAGGACAGTTTCTTCCAGAAATGCCACATTTCTCCCAAATATATCACATCTTCTCCAAGAAATGCCAGGATTCCTCCTGAAATAGGACCTTCTCACCGAAAACTACCAGCCTTCTCCCCCCAAATTGGACATTTTCTTCCAGACATGCCACATTTCTCCCAAATATATCACCTCTTCTCCAAGAAATACCAGCTTTCCCCCTTCAAATAGGACCTTTTCACCCACAAATACCTGTTTTAACCCCTAAAGAGGACAGTTTCTTCCAGAAATGCCACATTTCTCCCAAATATACCAGATCTTCTCCAAGAAATACCAGGTTTCCCCCTTCAAATAGGACCTTTTCACCCACAAATACCTGTTTTAACCCCTAAAGAGGACAGTTTCTTCCAGAAATGCCACATTTCCCCCAAATATATCACATCTTCTCCAAGAAATACCACGTTTCCCCCTTCAAATAGGACCTTTTCACCCACAAATACCTCTTTTATCCCCAAAAGAGGACAGTTTCTTCCAGAAATGCCACATTTCTCCCAAACATATCACATCTCCTCCAAGAAATACCAGGATTCCTCCTGAAATAGGAACTTTTCTCCCACAAATACCACCCTTCTCCCCGCAAATAGGACAGTTTCTTCCAGAAAGGCCACATTTCTCCCAAATATATCACATCTTCTCCAAGAAATACCAGGTTTCCCCCTTCAAATAGGAACTTTTCACCCACAAATACCTCTTTTATCCCCAAAAGAGGACAGTTTCTTCCAGAAATGCCACATTTCTCCCAAATAGATCACATCTTCTCCAAGAAATACCAGGTTTCCCCTTCAAATAGGACCTTTTCACCCACAAATACCTGTTTTATCCCCAAAAGAGGACAGTTTCTTCCAGACATGCCACATTTCTCCCAAATATATCACATCTTCTCCAAGAAATACCAGCGTTCCCCCTTCAAATAGGACCTTTTCACCCACAAAAAATTCTTTTATCCCCAAAAGAGGACAGTTTCTTCCAGAAATGCCACATTTCTCCCAAACATATCACATCTTCCCCAAGAAATACCACGTTTCCCCCTTCAAATAGGACCTTTTCACCCACAAATACCACTTTTATCCCTCAAATAGGACAGTTTCTTCCAGACATGCCACATTTCTCCCAAATATATCACATCTTCTCCAAGAAATACCAGGATTCCTCCTGAAAGAGGACCTTTTCTCCCACAAATACCAGCCTTCTCCCCCAAAATACGACAGTTTCTTCCAGAAATGCCACATTTCTCCCAAACATATCACATCTTCTCCAAGAAATGCCAGGTTTCCCCCTTCAAATAGGACCTTTTCACCCACAAATACCTCTTTTATCCCCAAAACAGGACAGTTTCTTCCAGAAATGCCACATTTCTCCCAAATAGATCACATCTTCTCCAAGAAATACCACGTTTCCCCCTTCAAATAGGACCTTTTCACCCACAAATACCTCTTTTATCCCCAAAAGAGGACAGTTTCTTCAAGAAATGCCATATTTCTCCCAAACATATCACATCTTCTACAAGAAATACCAGGTTTCCCCCTTCAAATAGGACCTTCTCACCCACAAATACCTCTTTTATCACTCAAATAGGACAGTATCTTCCAGACATGCCTCATTTCTCCCAAATATATCGCATCTTCTCCAAGAAATACCAGGATTCCTCCTGAAATAGGAACTTTTCTCCCACAAATACCTCCCTTCTCCCCCAAAATAGGACATTTTCTTCCAGACATGCCACATTTCTCCCAAATATATCACATCTTCTCCAAGAAATACCAGGTTTTCCCCTGGAAATAGGACCTTTTCACCCACAAATACCTGTTCTATCCCCATAAGAGGACAGTTTCTTCCAGAAATGCCACATTTCTCCCAAAAATATCACATCTTCTCCAAGAAATAACAGCTTTCCCCCTTCAAATAGGACCTTTTCCCCAAAAAAACCTCTTTTATCCCCAAAAGAGGACAGTTTCTTCCAGACATGCCACATTTCTCCGAAATATACCACATCTTCTCCAAGAAATTCCAGCTTTCCCCCTTCAAATAGGACATTTACTCCTACAAATACCTCTTTTATCCCCAAAATAGGACAGTATCTGCCATACATGCCATATTTCTCCCAAATATACCACATCTTCTCCATGAAATACCAGCTTTCCCCCTTCAAATAGGACCTTTTCTCCCACAAATACCTGTTTCATCCCCAAAAGAGGACAGTTTCTTCCAGAAATGCCACATTCCTCCCAAATATATCACATCTTCTCCAAGAAATACCAGGTTTCCCCCTTCAAATAGGACCTTCTCACCCACAAATACCTCTTTTATCCCCAAAATAGGACAGTTTCTTCCAGAAAGGCCAGATTTCTCCCAAATATAGCACATCTTCCCCAAAAAATACCAGGTTTCCCCCTAGAAATACGACCTTTTCACCTACAAATACCTCTTTTATCCCCAAAATACGACACTTTCTTCCAGAAATGCCACATTTCTCCCAAATATATCACATCTTCTCCAAGAAATACCAGCTTTCCCCCTTCAAATAGGACCTTTTCACCCTCAAATACGTCTTTTATCCCCAGAAGAGGACAGTTTCTTCCAGACATGCCAGTTTTCTCCCAAATATATCACATCTTCTCCAAGAAATACCACGTTTCCCCCTTCAAATAGGACCTTTTCACCCACAAATACCTCTTTTATCCCCAAAAGAGGACAGTTTCTTCCAGAAAGGCCACATTTCTCCCAAATGTATCACATCTTCTCCAAGAAATACCAGCTTTCCCCCTTCAAATACGACCTTATCACCCACAAATACCTCTTTTATCCCCAAAAGAGGACAGTTTCTTCCTGACATGCCACATTTCTCCCAAATATATCACCTCTTCTCCAAGAAATACCAGGTTTCCCCCTTCAAATACGACCTTTTCACCCACTAATACCTCTTTTATCCCCAAAAGAGGACAGTTTCTTCCAGACATGCCACATTTCTCCCAAACATATCACATCTTCTCCAAGAAATACCAGGTTTCCCCCTTCAAATAGGACCTTTTCACCCACAAATACCTGTTTGATCCCCAAAAGAGGACAGTTTCTTCCAGAAAGGCCATATTTCTCCCAAATATACCACATCTTCTCCAAGAAATACCACGTTTCCCCCTTCAAATAGGACCTTTTCACCCACAAATACCTGTTTTATCCCCAAAAGAGGACAGTTTCTTCCAGAAAGGCCACATTTCTCCCAAATATATCACATCTTCTCCAAGAAATACCTGCTTTCCCCCTTCAAATAGGACCTTTTCTCCCACAAATACCAGCCTTCTCCCCCCAAATAGGACAGTTTCTTCCAGAAATGCCACATTTCTCCCAAACATATCACATCTTCTCCAAGAAATACCAGGTTTCCCCCTTCAAATAGGACCTTTTCACCCACAAATACCTCTTTTATCCCCAAAAGAGGACAGTTTCTTCCAGAAATGCCACATTTCTCCCAAATAGATCACATCTTCTCCAAGAAATACCAGCTTTCCCCCTTCAAATAGGACCTTTTCACCCACAAATACCTCTTTTATCCCCAAAATAGGACAGTTTCTTCCACAAAAGCCACATTTCTCCCAAATAGATCACATCTTCTTCAAGAAATACCAGGTTTCCCCCTTCAAATCGGACCTTTTCACCCACAAATACCTCTTTTATCCCCAAAATAGGACAGTTTCTTCCAGAAATGCCACATTTCTCCCAAATATATCACATCTTCTCCAAGAAATGCCAGGATTCCTCCTGAAATAGGACCTTCTCACCCAAAACTACCAGCCTTCTCCCCCCAAATTGGACATTTTCTTCCAGAAAGGCCAGATTTCTCCCAAATATATCACATCTTCTCCAAGAAATACCAGGTTTCCCCTTAAAATAGGACCTTTTCACCCACAAATACCTCTTTTATCCCCAAAAGAGGACAGTTTCATCCAGAAATGCCACATTTCTCCCAAATATATCATATCTTCTCCAAGAAATGCCACGTTTCCCCCTTCAAATACGAACTTTTCACCCACAAATACCTCTTTTATCCCCAAAAGAGGACAGTTTCTTCCTGACATGCCACATTTCTCCCAAATAGATCACATCTTCTCATAGAAGTACCAGCTTTCCCCCTTCAAATAGGACCTTTTCACCCACAAATACCTGTTTTATCCCCAAAAGAGGACAGTTTCTCCCATAAATGCCACATTTCTCCCAAACATATCACATCTTCTCTTAGAATTTCCAGGTTTCCCCCTTCAAATAGGACCTTTTCACCAACAAAAAATTCCTTTATCCCCAAAATAGGACAGTTTCTTCCAGAAATGCCACATTTCTCCCAAATATATCACATCTTCTCCAAGAAATACCACGTTTCCCCCTTCAAATACGACCTTTTCACCCACAAATTCCTCTTTTATCCCCAGAAGAGTACAGTTTCTTCCAGACATGCCACATTTCTCCCAAATATATCACATCTTCTCCAAGAAATACCAGGTTTCCCCCTTGAGTTAGGACCTTTTCACCCACAAATACCTCTTTTATCCCCAAAAGAGGACAGTTTCTTCCAGACATGCCACATTTCTCCCAAATAGATCACATCTTCTCCAAGAAATACCAGGTTTCCTCCTGAAATAGGAACTTTTCTCCGACAAATACCAGCCTTCTACCCCCAAATAGGACATTTTCTTCCAGACATGCCACATTTCTCCCAAATATATCACATGTTCTCCAAGAAATACCAGGTTTTCCCCTGGAAATAGGACCTTTTCACCCACAAATACCTGTTCTATCCCCATAAGAGGACAGTTTCTTCCAGAAATGCCACATTTCTCCCAAATATATCACATCTTCTCCAAGAAATACCAGCTTTCCCCCTTCAAATAGGATCTTTTCCCCAAAAAAACCTCTTTTATCCCCAAAATAGGACAGTTTCTTCCAGGAATGCCAGATTTCTCCCAAATATATCACATCTTCTCCAAGAAATACCAGCTTTCCCCCTTCAAATAGGACCTTCTCACCCACAAATACCTCTTTTATCCCCAAAATAGGACAGTTTTTTCCAGACATGCCACATTTCTCCCAAATAGATCACAGCTTCTCCAAGAAATACCAGGGTTCCCCCTTCAAATAGAACCTTTTCTCCCACAAATACCTCTTTTATCCCCAAAAGAGGACAGTTTCTTCCAGACATGCCACATTTCTCCCAAATATATCACAACTCCTCCAAGAAATACCAGGTTTCCCCCTTCAATTAGGACCTTTTCTCCATGAAATACCTGTTTTATCCCCAAAAGAGGACAGTTTCTTCCAGAAATGCCACATTTCTCCCAAATATATCACATCTTCTCCAAGAAATACCAGCTTTCACCCTTCATATAGGACCTTTTCAACCACTAATACCTCTTTTATCCCCAAAAGGGGACAGTTTCTTCCTGAAATGCCACATTTCTCCCAAATATATCACATCTTCTCCAAGAAATGCCAGGATTCCTCCTGAAAGAGGACCTTCTCACCCAAAACTACCAGCCGTCTCCCCCCAAATTGGACATTTCCTTCCAGAAATGCCACATTTCTCCCAAATATATCACATCTTCTCCAAGAAATACCAGGATTCCTCCTGAAATAGGACCTTCTCACCGAAAACTACCAGCCTTCTCCCCCCAAATTGGACATTTTCTTCCAGAAATGCCACATTTCTCTCAAATATATCACATTTTCTCCATGAAATACCAGCTTTCCCCCTTCAAATAGGACCTTTTCTCCCACAAATACCTGTTTTATTCCCCAAATAGGACAGTTTCTTCCAGAAAGGCCACATTTCTCCCAAATATACCACATCTTCTCCAAGAAAAACCAGGTTTCCCCCTTCAAATAGGACCTTTTCAACCACAAATACCTCTTTTATCCCCAAAAGAGGACATTTTCTTCCAGAAAGGCCACATTTCTCCCAAATATATCACATCTTCTCCAAGAAATACCTGCTTTCCCCCTTCAAATAGGACCTTTTCTCGCACAAATACCAGCCTTCTCCCCCCAAATAGGACAGTTTCTTAAAGAAATGCCACATTTCTCCCAAACATATCACATCTTCTCCAAGAAATACCAGGTTTCCCCCTTCAAATAGGACCTTTTCACCCACAAATACCTGTTTTATCCCCAAAATAGGAAAGTTTCTTCCAGAAATGCCACATTTCTCCCAAACATATCACATCTTCTCCAAGAAATACCAGCTTTCCCCCTTCAAATAGGACCTTTTCACCGACTAATAGCAGGCTTCTCCCCCAAAAGAGGACAGTTTCTTCCAGAAATGCCACATTTCTCCCAAATATATCACATCTTCTCCAAGAAATACCAGGTTTCCCCCTGGAAATAGGACCTTTTCACCCACAAATACCTCTTTTATCCCCAAAAGAGGACAGTTTCTTCCAGACATGCCACATTTCTCCCAAACATATCACATCTCCTTCAAGAAATACCAGGTTTCCCCCTTCAAATAGGACCTTTTCAACCACAAATACCTGTTTTATCCCCAAAACAGGACACTTTCTTCCAGAAATGCCACATTTCTCCCTAATATATCACATCTTCTCATAGAATTACCATGTTTCCCCCTTCAAATAGGACCTTTTCACCCACAAATACCTCTTTTATCCCCGAAAGAGGACAGTTTCTGCCAGACATGCCACATTTCTCCCAAATATATCACATCTTCTCCAAGAAATACCAGGTTTCCCCCTTGAAATAGGACCTTTTCACCCACAAATACCTGTTTGATCCCCAAAAGAGGACAGCTTCTTCCAGAAATGCCATATTTCTCCCAAATATATCACATCTTCTCCAAGAAATACCAGGTTTCCCCCTTCAAATAGGACCTTTTCACGCACAAATACCTCTTTTATCCCCAAAAGAGGACAGTTTCTTCCAGAAATGGCACATTTCTCCCAAACAAATCACATCTCCTCCAAGAAATACCAGGATTCCTCCTGAAATAGGAACTTTTCTCCGACAAATACCACCCTTCTCCCCCCAAATAGGACATTTTCTTCCAGACATGCCACATTTCTCCCAAATATATCACATCTTCTCCAAGAAATACCAGGTTTTCCCCTGGAAATAGGACCTTTTCACCCACAAATACCTGTTCTATCCCCATAAGAGGACATTTTCTTCCAGACATGCCACATTTCTCTCAAATAGATCACATCTTCTCCAAGAAATACCACGTTTCCCCATTCCAATAGGACCTTTTTCCCAAAAAAACCTCTTTTATCCCCAAAAGAGGACAGTTTCTTCCAGAAATGCCACATTTCTCCAAAATAGATCACATCTTCTCCAAGAAATACCAGGTTTCCCCCTTCAAATAGGACCTATTCACCCACAAATACCTCTTTTATCTCAAGAAGAGGACAGTTTCTTCCAGAAAGGCCAGATTTCTCCCAAATAGATCACATCTTCTCCAAGAAATACCAGGATTCCTCCTGAAATACGACCTCTTCACCCACAAATACCTCTTTTATCCCTCTAATAGGACAGTTTCTTCCAGAAATGCCACATTTCTCCCAAATATATCACATCTTCTCCAAGAAATACCAGGATTCCTCCTGAAATAGGACCTTTTCTCCCACAAATACCAGCCTTCTCCCCCCAGAATAGGACAGTTTCTTCCAGAAATGCCAAATTTCTCCCAAATTGATCACATCTTCTCCAAGAAATACCAGCTTTCCCCCTTCAAATAGGACCTTATCTCCCACAAATTCCTCTTTTGTCCCCAAAATAGAACAGTTACGTCCAGAAATGCCACATTTCTCCCAAACATATCACATCTTCTCCAAGAAATACCAGGTTTCCTCCTGAAATACGACCTTTTCACCCACAAATACCTCTTGTATCCCCAAAGAGGACAGTTTCTTCCAGAAAGGCCACATTTCTCCCAAATAGATCACATCTTCTCCAAGAAATACCAGCTTTCCCCCTTCAAATAGGACCTTTTCACCCACTAATACCTCTTTTATCCCCAAAAGAGGACAGTTTCTTCCAGAAATGCCAGATTTCTCCCAAATATATCACATATTCTCCAAGAAATAACAGGTTTCCCCCTTCAAATACAACGTTTTCACCCACAAATACCTGTTTTATCCCCTAAATTGGACAGTTTCTTCCAGAAAGGCCACATTTCTCCCAAATATACCTCATCTTCTCCAAGAAATACCAGCTTTCCCCCTTCAAATAGGATCTTTTCACCCACAAATTCCTGTTTTATCCCCAAAAGAGGACAGTTTCTTCCAGACATGCCACATTTCTCCCAAATATATCACATCTTCTCCAAGAAATACCAGGGTTCCCCCTTCAAATAGGACCTTTTCACCCACAAATACCTGTTTGATCCCCAAAGTAGGACAGTTTCTTCCAGACATGCCAGTTTTCTCCCAAATATATCACATCTTCTCCAAGAAATACCAGGTTTTCCCCTGGAAATAGGACCTTTTCACCCACAAATACCTCTTTTATCCCCAAAATAGGACAGTTTCTTCCAGAAATGCCTGATTTCTCCCAAATATATCACATCATCTCCAAGAAATACCAGCTTTCCCCCTTCAAATAGGACCTTTTCACCCACTAATACCAGGCTTCTCCCCCCAAATAGGACATTTTCTTCCAGAAATGCCACATTTCTCCCAAATATATATCATCTTCTCCAAGAAATACCACGTTTCCCCATTCAAATAGGAAATTTTCACCCACAAATACCTGTTTTATCCCCAAAAGAGGACAGTTTCTTCCAGAAATGCCACATTTCTCCCAAATAGATCACATCTTCTCCAAGAAATACCAGGTTTCCCCCTTCAAATAGGAAATTGTCACCCACAAATACCTGTTTTATCCCCAAAAGAGGACAGTTTCTTCCAGAAATGCCACATATTTCTCCCAAATATATCACATCTTCTCCAAGAAATACCAGGTTTCCCACTTCAAATAGGACCTTTTCACCCACTAATACCAGGCTTCTCCCCCCAAATAGGACATTTTCTTCCAGAAATGCCACATTTCTCCCAAATATATCACATCTTCTCCAAGAAATGCCAGGTTTCCCCTTCAAATAGTAAATATTCACCCACAAGTACCTGTTTTATCCCCAAAATAGGACAGTTTTTTCCAGACATGCCACATTTCTCCAAAATATATCACATCTTCTCCAAGAAATACCAGCTTTCCCCCTACAAATAGGAACTTTTCACCCACAAATACCTCTTTTATCCCCAAAAGAGGACAGTTTCTTCCAGAAATGCCACATTTCTCCCAAATAGATCACATCTTCTCCAAGAAATACCTGCTTTCCCCCTTCAAATAGGACCTTTTCCCCAAAAAAACTCTTTTATCCCCAAAAGAGGACAGTTTCTTCCAGAAATGCCACATTTCTCCCAAACAGATCATATCTTCTCCAAGAAATACCAGGTTTCCCCCTTCAAATAGGACCTTTTCACCCACAAATACCTGTTTTATCCCCAAAAGAGGACAGTTTCTTCCAGAAATGCCACATTTCTCCCAAATATATCACATCTTCTCCAAGAAATACCAGGATTCCTCCTGAAACACGACCTTTTCACCCACAAATACCTCTTTTATCCCTCAAATAGGACAGTTTCTTCCAGAAATGCCACATTTCTCCCAAATAGATCACATCTTCTCCAAGAAATACCAGGATTCCTCCTGAAATAGGACCTTTTCACCCACAAATACCTCTTTTATCCCTCAAATAGGACAGTTTCTTCCAGACATGCCACATTTCTCCCAAATATATCACATCTTCTCCAAGAAATACCACGTTTCCCCCTTCAAATAGGACCTTTTCACCCACAAATACCTCTTTTATCCCCAAAAGAGGACAGTTTCTTCCAGAAATGCCACATTTCTCCCAAATAGATCACATCTTCTCCAAGAAATAACAGGTTTCCCCCTTCAAATAGGACCTTTTCACCTATAAATTCCTGTTTTATCCCCAAAAGAGGACAGTTTCTTCCAGACATGCCACATTTCTCCCAAATAGATCACATCTTCTCCAAGAAATACCAGGTTTCCCCCTTCAAATAGGACCTTTTCAACCACAAATACATGTTTTGTCCCCAAAAGAGGACAGTTTCTTCCAGACATGCCACATTTCTCCCAAATATATCACATCTTCTCCAAGAAATACCAGCTTTCCCCCTTCAAATAGGACCTTTTCACCCACAAATATCTCTTTTATCCCCAAAAGAGGACAGTTTCTTCCAGACATGCCACATTTCTCCCAAATAGATCACATCTTCTCCAAGAAATACCAGCTTTCCCCCTTCAAATAGGACCTTTTCACCCACAAACACCACTTTTATACCCAAAAGAGGACAGTTTCTTCCAGAAATGCCACATTTCTCCAAAATATATCACATCTTCTCAAAGAAATACCAGGTTTCCCCCTTCAAATAGGACCTTTTCTCCCACAAATACCTGTTTTATCCCCAAAATAGGACAGTTTCTTCCAGAAATGCCACATTTCTCCCAAATATATCACATCTTCTCCAAGAAATACCAGGGTTCCCCCTTCAAATAGGACCTTATCACCCACAAATACCTCTTTTATCCCCAAAATAGGACAGTTTCTTCCAGAAATGCCACATTTCTCCCAAATATATCACATCTTCTCCAAGAAATACCAGGTTTCCCTCTTCAAATAGGACCTTTTCGCCCACAAATGCCTCTTTTATCCCTCAAATAGGACAGTTTCTTCCAGAAATTCCACATTTCTCCCAAATATATCACATCTCCTAGAAATACCAGGTTTCCTCCTGAAATAGGACCTTGTCACCCACAGATTCCTGTTTTATCCCTTTGTTCCGAGCGACTTTTCGTTTTGGTGTGTTTATCCGCTGCTACACTTCAGCATTCTGTGACGAATAAAATAGAAGAGGAAAGCCCCACTAATAAGGCAGCTAGAAGGTCCAGTAGCCACACACATTGTGCTTTCAGGGAGGACGTTCCAGAAAGTCGAGAGTTGTGGCTTCTTTCCTGCGGAGAAAAATACCCCTGTTTTCAGGCAATGCAGGACGCTGAATTCGCACCTTCTCGGCATAGGAATACCGCTCCTTCGCTCTCGTGGCTCGAAAGCGGCACTCGCTCTGAACCGCTCCGGAGAGTCTGCAGTTGCTGTCCGGTCCATCGCGGTTCTGCCCGAGTGCCGCTTGCAGCCTTCAGCAGCGCTCTCGTTTCTCTCGGATGCCGGGAAAGAGCGACTTCAGCCGGATGCTTTGCTCCGACGAGTGAGCGGCTTCTTCTGCGCACATCGCAATGGAGCGCTTCTGACTTCTCCATGTGTCCATGCAGAATGCACTACGCTTCTCTCTCATTCTTATCCCTTTCTTCCGAGCGACATTTCGTTTTGGAGTGTTTATCCGATGCTACACTTCAGCATTCTGTGACGAATAGAGTAGAAGTGGAAACCACACTAATATGGCAGCTAGAAGTTCGAGGAGCGACTCACTTTGTGCTTTCGGGGAGGACGTTCCAGAAAGTCGAGAGTTGTGGCTTCTTTCCTGCGGAGAAAAAAGCCCCTGTTTTCAGGCAATGTTGGACGCTGAATTCGCACCTTCTCGGCATTTCAGTACCGCTCCTTCGCTCTCGTGGCTCGAAAGCGGCACTCGCTCTGAACCGCTCCGGAGAGTCTGCAGTTGCTGTTCGGTCCATCGCGGTTCTGCCCCAGTGCCGCTTGCAGCCTTCAGCAGCGCTCTCGTTTCTCTCGGATGCCGGGAAAGAGCGACTTCAGCCGGATGCTTTGCTCCGACGAGTGAGCGGCTTCTTCTGCGCCCATCGCAATGGAGAGCTTCTGACTTCTCCATGTGTCAATGCAGAATGCACTACGCTTCTCTCTCATTCTTATCCCTTTCTTCCGAGCGACATTTCGTTTTGGAGTGTTTATCCGATGCTACACTTCAGCATTCTGTGACGAATAAAATAGAAGAGAAAAGCCCCACTAATAAGGCAGCTAGAAGTTCGAGGAGCGACACACGTAGTGCTTTCAGGGAGGACGTTCCAGAAAGTCGAGAGTTGTGGCTTCTTTCCTGCGGAGAAAAAACCCCCTGTTTTCAGGCAATGCAGGACGCTGAATTCGCTCCTTCTCGGCATTTCAATACCGCTCCTTCGCTCTCGTGGCTCGAACGCGGCACACGCGCTGAACCGCTCCGGAGAGTCTGCAGTTGCTGTCCGGTCCATCGCGGTTCTGCCCCAGTGCCGCTTGCAGCCTTCAGCAGCGCTCTCGTTTCTCTCGGATGCCGGGAAAGAGCGACTTCAGCCGGATGCTTTGCTCCGACGAGTGAGCGGCTTCTTCTGCGCACATCGCAATGGAGAGCTTCTGACTTCTCCATGTGTCCATGCAGAATGCACTACGCTTCTCTCTCATTCTTATCACTTTTTCCGAGCGACATTTCGTTTTGGAGTGTTTATCCCATGCTACACTTCAGCATTCTGTGACTAATAGAGTAGAAGAGAAAAGCCCCACTAATAAGGCAGCTAGAAGTTCGAGGAGCAACGCACGTAGTGCTTTCAGGGAGGACTTTCCAGAAAGTCGAGAGTTGTGGCTTGTTTCCTTCGGAGAAAAAAGCCCCTGTTTTCAGGCAATGCAGTAGGCTGAATTCGCTCGTTCTCGGCATAGGAATGCCGCTCCTCCTCTCTCGTAGCTCGAAAGCGGCATTTGCGCTGAACCACACCGGACAGTCTGCAGTTGCAGACTACTGAATAGCCTGAAAACAGGGGTTTTTTTCTCCGCAGGAAAGAAGCCACAACTCTCGACTTTCTGGAACGTCCTCCCTGAAAGCACTACGTGTGTCGCTCCTCGAACTTCTAGCTGCCTTATTAGTGGGGCTTTTCTCTTCTACTCTATTCGTCACAGAATGCTGAAGTGTAGCATCGGATAAACACTCCAAAACGAAAAGTCGCTCGGAAGAAAGGGATAAGAATGAGAGAGAAGCGTAGTGCATTCTGCATGGACAGAAGGAGAAGTCAGAAGCTCTCCATTGCGATGTGCGCAGAAGAAGCCGCTCACTCGTCGGAGCAAAGCATCCGGCTGAAGTCGCTCTTTCCCGGCATCCGAGAGAAACGAGAGCGCTGCTGAAGGCTGCAAGCGGCACTCGGGCAGAACCGCGATGGACCGGACAGCAACTGCAGACTCTCCGGAGCGGTTCAGCGCGAGTGCCGCTTTCGAGCCACGAGAGCGAAGGAGCGGTATTCCTATGCCGAGAAGATGAGAATTCAGCCTACTGCATTGCCTGAAAACAGGGGGTTTTTTCTCCGAAGGAAACAAGCCACAACTCTCGACTTTCTAGAACGTCCTCCCTGAAAGCACAACGTGTGTGGCTTCTGGAGCTTCTAGCTATCTTATTAGTGGGGCTTTTCTCTTCTACTCTATTCGTCACAGAATGCTGAAGTGTAGCATCGGATAAACACTCCAAAACGAAATGTCGCTCGGAAGGAAGGGATAAGAATGAGAGAGAAGCGTAGTGCATTCTGCATGGACAGAAGGAGAAGTCAGAAGCGCTCCATTGCGATGTGCGCAGAAGAAGCCGCTCACTCGTCGGAGAAAAGCATCCGGCTGAAGTCGCTCTTTCCCGGCATCCGAGAGAAACGAGAGCGCTGCTGAAGGCTGCAAGCGGCACTGGGGCAGAACCGCGATGGACCGGACAGCAACTGCAGACTCTCCGGAGCGGTTCAGCGCGTGTGCCGCGTTCGAGCCACGAGAGCGAAGGAGCGGTATTGAAATGCCGAGAAGGAGCGAATTCAGCGTCCTGCATTGCCTGAAAACAGGGGTTTTTTTCTCCGCAGGAAAGAAGCCACAACTCTCGACTTTCTGGAACGTCCTCCCTGAAAGCACTACGTGCGTTGCTCCTCGAACTTCTAGCTGCCTTATTAGTGGGGCTTTTCTCTTCTACTCTATTAGTCACAGAATGCTGAAGTGCAGCATCGGATAAACACTCCAAAACGAAAAGCAGCTCGGAACAAAGGGATAAAACAGGAATCTGTGGGTGACAAGGTCCTATTTCAATAGGAAACCTGGTAATTCTTGGAGATGTGATATGTTTGGGAGAAATGTGGCATTTCTGGAAGAAACTGTCCTATTTTGGGGATAAAACAGGTATTTGTGGGAGAAAAGGTCCTATTTGAAGAGGGAAACCTGGTATTTCTTGGAGAAGATGTGATATATTTGGGAGAAATCTGGCATTTCTGGAAGAAACTGTCCTCTTTTGGGGATAAAAGAGGTATTTCATGGAGAAAAGGTCATATATGATGGGGGAAACGTGGTATTTCTTGGAGGAGTTGTGATATATTTGGGAGAAATGTGGCATTTCTGGAAGAAACTGCCCTCTTTTGGGGATAAAAGAGGTATTTGTGGGTGAAAAGGTCCTATTTGAAGGGGGAAAGCTGGTATTTCTTGGAGAAGATGTGATATATTTGGGAGAAATGTGGCCTTTCCGGAAGAAACTGTCCTCTTTTGGGGATAAAAGAGGTATTTGTGGGTGAAAAGGTCCTATTTGAAGGGGGAAAGCTGGTATTTCTTGGAGAAGATGTGATATATTTGGGAGAAATGTGGCCTTTCTGGAAGAAAAAGTCCTCTTTGGGGATAAAAGAGGTATTTCATGGAGAAAAGGTCCTATTTGAAGGGGGAAACCTGGTATTTCTTGGAGAAGATGTGATATATTTGGGAGAAATGTGGCATTTCTGGAAGAAACTGTCATATTTTGGGCATAAAACAGGTATTTGTGGTGGAAAAGGTCCTATTTGAAGGGGGAAACCTGGTATTTCTTGGAGAAGATGTGATATATTTGCGAGAAATGTGGCATTTCTGGAAGAAACTGTCCTCTTTTGGGGATAAAAGAGGTATCTGTGGGTGAAAAGGTCCTATTTGAAGGGGGAAAGCTGGTATTTCTTGGAGAAGATGTGATATATTTGGGAGAAATGAGGCATTTCTGGAAGAAACTGTCCTATTTGGGGGGAGAAGCCTGGTATTAGTGGGTGAGAAGGTCCTATTTCAGGAGGAATCCTGGTATTTCTTGGAGAAGATGTGATATATTAGGGAGAAATGTGGCATTTCTGAAAGAAACTGCCCTATTTTGGGGATAAAAGAGGTATTTGTGGTTGAAAAGGTCCTATTTGAAGGGGGAATCCTGGTATTTCTTGGAGAAGATGTGATATATTTGGGAGAAATGTGGCCTTTCTGGAAGAAACTGTCCTCTTTTGGGGATAAAAGAGGTATTTGTGGTTGAAAAGGTCCTATTTGAGGGGGGAAAGCTGGTATTTCTTGGAGAAGATGTGATCTATTTGGGAGAAATGAGGCATTTCTGGAAGAAAATGTCCAATTTGTGGGGAGAAGGCTGGTAGTTGTGGTTGAGAAGGTCCTATTTCAGGAGGAATCCTGGTATTTCTTGGAGAAGATGTTATATATTTGGGAGAAATGTGGCATTTCTGGAAGAAACTGTCCTCTTTTGGGGATAAAACAGGTATTTGTGGGTGAAAAGGTCCTATTTGAAGGGGGAAACGTGGTATTTCTTGGAGAAGATGTGATCTATTTGGGAGAAATGTGGCATTTCTGGAAGAAAGTGTCCTGTTTTGGGGATGAAACAGGTATTTGTGGGAGAAAAGGTCCTATTTGAAGGGGGAAAGCTGGTATTTCTTGGAGAAGATGTGATATATTTGGGAGAAATGTGGCCTTTCTGGAAGAAAATGTCCAATTTGGGGGGAGAAGGCTGGTAGTTTTGGGTGAGAAGGTCCTATTTCAGGAGTAATCCTGGTATTTCTTGGAGAAGATGTGATATATTTGGGAGAAATGTGGCATTTCTGGAAGAAAATGTCCAATTAGGGGGGAGAAGGCTGGTAGTTTTGGGTGAGAAGGTCCTATTTCAGGAGGAATCCTGGCATTTCTTGGAGAAGATGTGATCTATTTGGGAGAAATGTGGCCTTTCCGGAAGAAACTGTCCTCTTTTGGGGATAAAAGAGGTATTAGTGGTTGAAAAGGTCCTATTTCCCCGGGGAAACCTGGTATTTCTTGGAGAAGATGTGATATATTTGGGAGAAATGTGGCATTTCTGGAAGAAAATGTCCTGTTTTGGGCATAAAAGAGGTATTTCTTGGGAGAAAAGGTCCTATTTGAAGGGGGAACCGTGGTATTTCTAGGAGGAGATGTGATCTATTTGGGAGAAATGTGGCATGTCTGGAAGAAACTGTCCTCTTTTGGGGATAAAACAGGTACTTGTGGGTGAAAAGGTCCTATTTGAAGGGGGAAAGCTGGTATTTCTTGGAGAAGATGTGATATTTTTGAGTGAAATGTGGCATTCCTGGAAGAAACTGTCCTATTTGAGGGATAAAAGAAGTATTTGTGGGAGAAAAGGTCCTATTTCAGGAGGAATCCTGGTATTTCTTGGAGAAGATGTGATCTATTTGGGAGAAATGTGGCATTTCTGGCAGAAACTGTCCTCTTTTGGGGATAAAAGAGGTATTAGTGGTTGAAGAGGTCCTATTTCCTCGGGGAAACCTGGTATTTCTTGGAGAAGATGTGATATATTTGGGAGAAATGTGGCATTTCTGGAAGAAAATGTCCTATTTTGGGGATATAAGTGGTATTTGTGGGTGAAAAGGTCCTATTTGAAGGGGGAAACCTGGTATTTCTTGGAGAAGTTGTGATCTATTTGGGAGAAATGTGGCATGTCAGGAAGAAACTGTACTATTTTGGGGATAAAAGAGGTATTTGTGGGTGAAAAGGTCCTATTTGAAGGGGGAACCCTGGTATTTCTTGGAGAAGATGTGATATATTTGGGAGAAATGAGGCATGTCTGGAAGAAACTGTCCTCTTTTGGGGATAAAAGAGGTATTTGTGGGTGATAAGGTCCTATTTGAAGGGGGAACCCTGGTATTTCTTGGAGAAGATGTGATATATTTGGGAGAAATGTGGCATGTCTGGAAGAAGCTGTCCTCTTTTGGGGATAAAAGAGGTATTTGTGGGTGAAAAGGTCCTATCTGAAGGTGGAAACCTGGTATTTCTTGGAGAAGATGTGATCTATTTGGGAGAAATGTGGCATTTCTGGAAGAAACTGTCCTCTTTTGGGGATAAAACAGGTATTTGTGGGAGAAAAGGTCCTATTTGAAGGGGGAAAGCTGGTATTTCTTGGAGAAGATGTGATCTATTTGGGAGAAATGTGGCCTTTCTGGAAGAAAATGTCCAATTTGGGGGGAGAAGGCTGGTAGTTTTGGGTGAGAAGGTCCTATTTCAGGAGGAATCCTGGTATTTCTTGGAGAAGATGTGATGTATTTGGGAGAAATGTGGCATTTCTGGAAGAAAATGTCCAATTTGGGGGGAGAAGGCTGGTAGTTTTGGGTGAGAAGGTCCTATTTCAGGAGGAATCCTGGCATTTTTTGGAGAAGATGTGATATATTTGGGAGAAATGTGGCCTTTCCGGAAGAAACTGTCCTCTTTTGGGGATAAAAGAGGTATTAGTGGTTGAAAAGGTCCTATTTGAAGGGGGAAAGCTGGTACTTCTTGGAGAAGATGTGATATATTTGGGAGAAATGTGGCATTTCTGGAAGAAAATGTCCTCTTTTGGGGATAAAAGAGGTATTTCATGGAGAAAAGGTCCTAATTCAAGGGGGAAACCTGGTATTTCTTGGAGAAGATGTGATATATTTGGGAGGAATGTGGCATTTCTGGAAGAAACTGTCCTATTTGAGGGATAAAAGAGGTATTTGTGGGTGAAAAGGTCCTATTTCAGGAGGAATCCTGGTATTTCTTGGAGAAGATGTGATATATTTGGGAGAAATGTGGCCTTTCTATGAGAAACTGTCCTCTTTTGGGGATAAAAGAGGTATTTGTGGGTGAAAAGGTCCTATTTCAAGGGGGAAACCTGGTATTTCTTGGAGAAGATGTGATATATTTGGGAGAAATCTGGCATGTCTGGAAGAAAATGTCCTGTTTTGGGCATAAAAGAGGTATTTGTGGGAGAAAAGGTCCTATTTGAAGGGGGAACCGTGGTATTTCTTGGAGGAGATGTGATCTATTTGGGAGAAATGTGGCATGTCTGGAAGAAACTGTCCTCTTTTGGGGATAAAACAGGTATTTGTGGGTGAAAAGGTCCTATTTGAAGGGGGAAAGCTGGTATTTCTTGAAGAAGATGTGATATATTTGGGAGAAATGTGGCCTTTCTGGAAGAAAAAGTCCTCTTTGGGGATAAAAGAGGTATTTCATGGAGAAAAGGTCCTATTTGAAGGGGGAAACCTGGTATTTCTTGGAGAAGATGTGATATATTTGGGAGAAATGTGGCATTTCTGGAAGAAACTGTCATATTTTGGGCATAAAACAGGTATTTGTGGTGGAAAAGGTCCTATTTGAAGGGGGAAACCTGGTATTTCTTGGAGAAGATGTGATATATTTGCGAGAAATGTGGCATTTCTGGAAGAAACTGTCCTCTTTTGGGGATAAAAGAGGTATCTGTGGGTGAAAAGGTCCTATTTGAAGGGGGAAAGCTGGTATTTCTTGGAGAAGATGTGATATATTTGGGAGAAATGAGGCATTTCTGGAAGAAACTGTCCTATTTGGGGGGAGAAGCCTGGTATTAGTGGGTGAGAAGGTCCTATTTCAGGAGGAATCCTGGTATTTCTTGGAGAAGATGTGATATATTAGGGAGAAATGTGGCATTTCTGAAAGAAACTGCCCTATTTTGGGGATAAAAGAGGTATTTGTGGTTGAAAAGGTCCTATTTGAAGGGGGAAAGCTGGTATTTCTTGGAGAAGATGTGATCTATTTGGGAGAAATGAGGCATTTCTGGAAGAAAATGTCCAATTTGTGGGGAGAAGGCTGGTAGTTGTGGTTGAGAAGGTCCTATTTCAGGAGGAATCCTGGTATTTCTTGGAGAAGATGTGATATATTTGGGAGAAATGTGGCATTTCTGGAAGAAACTGTCCTCTTTTGGGGATAAAACAGGTATTTGTGGGTGAAAAGGTCCTATTTGAAGGGGGAAACGTGGTATTTCTTGGAGAAGATGTGATCTATTTGGGAGAAATGTGGCATTTCTGGAAGAAAGTGTCCTGTTTTGGGGATGAAACAGGTATTTGTGGGAGAAAAGGTCCTATTTGAAGGGGGAAAGCTGGTATTTCTTGGAGAAGATGTGATATATTTGGGAGAAATGTGGCCTTTCTGGAAGAAAATGTCCAATTTGGGGGGAGAAGGCTGGTAGTTTTGGGTGAGAAGGTCCTATTTCAGGAGTAATCCTGGTATTTCTTGGAGAAGATGTGATATATTTGGGAGAAATGTGGCATTTCTGGAAGAAAATGTCCAATTAGGGGGGAGAAGGCTGGTAGTTTTGGGTGAGAAGGTCCTATTTCAGGAGGAATCCTGGCATTTCTTGGAGAAGATGTGATATATTTGGGAGAAATGTGGCCTTTCCGGAAGAAACTGTCCTCTTTTGGGGATAAAAGAGGTATTAGTGGTTGAAAAGGTCCTATTTCCCCGGGGAAACCTGGTATTTCTTGGAGAAGATGTGATATATTTGGGAGAAATGTGGCATTTCTGGAAGAAAATGTCCTGTTTTGGGCATAAAAGAGGTATTTCTTGGGAGAAAAGGTCCTATTTGAAGGGGGAACCGTGGTATTTCTAGGAGGAGATGTGATCTATTTGGGAGAAATGTGGCATGTCTGGAAGAAACTGTCCTCTTTTGGGGATAAAACAGGTACTTGTGGGTGAAAAGGTCCTATTTGAAGGGGGAAAGCTGGTATTTCTTGGAGAAGATGTGATATTTTTGAGTGAAATGTGGCATTCCTGGAAGAAACTGTCCTATTTGAGGGATAAAAGAAGTATTTGTGGGAGAAAAGGTCCTATTTCAGGAGGAATCCTGGTATTTCTTGGAGAAGATGTGATCTATTTGGGAGAAATGTGGCATTTCTGGCAGAAACTGTCCTCTTTTGGGGATAAAAGAGGTAGTAGTGGTTGAAGAGGTCCTATTTCCTCGGGGAAACCTGGTATTTCTTGGAGAAGATGTGATATATTTGGGAGAAATGTGGCATTTCTGGAAGAAAATGTCCTATTTTGGGGATATAAGTGGTATTTGTGGGTGAAAAGGTCCTATTTGAAGGGGGAAACCTGGTATTTCTTGGAGAAGTTGTGATGTATTTGGGAGAAATGTGGCATGTCAGGAAGAAACTGTACTATTTTGGGGATAAAAGAGGTATTTGTGGGTGAAAAGGTCCTATTTGAAGGGGGAACCCTGGTATTTCTTGGAGAAGATGTGATATATTTGGGAGAAATGAGGCATGTCTGGAAGAAACTGTCCTCTTTTGGGGATAAAAGAGGTATTTGTGGGTGATAAGGTCCTATTTGAAGGGGGAACCCTGGTATTTCTTGGAGAAGATGTGATATATTTGGGAGAAATGTGGCATGTCTGGAAGAAGCTGTCCTCTTTTGGGGATAAAAGAGGTATTTGTGGGTGAAAAGGTCCTATTTGAAGGGGGAAACCTGGTATTTCTTGGAGAAGATGTGATCTATTTGGGAGAAATGTGGCATTTCTGGAAGAAACTGTCCTCTTTTGGGGATAAAACAGGTATTTGTGGGAGAAAAGGTCCTATTTGAAGGGGGAAAGCTGGTATTTCTTGGAGAAGATGTGATCTATTTGGGAGAAATGTGGCCTTTCTGGAAGAAAATGTCCAATTTGGGGGGAGAAGGCTGGTAGTTTTGGGTGAGAAGGTCCTATTTCAGGAGGAATCCTGGTATTTCTTGGAGAAGATGTGATGTATTTGGGAGAAATGTGGCATTTCTGGAAGAAAATGTCCAATTTGGGGGGAGAAGGCTGGTAGTTTTGGGTGAGAAGGTCCTATTTCAGGAGGAATCCTGGCATTTTTTGGAGAAGATGTGATATATTTGGGAGAAATGTGGCCTTTCCGGAAGAAACTGTCCTCTTTTGGGGATAAAAGAGGTATTAGTGGTTGAAAAGGTCCTATTTGAAGGGGGAAAGCTGGTACTTCTTGGAGAAGATGTGATATATTTGGGAGAAATGTGGCATTTCTGGAAGAAAATGTCCTCTTTTGGGGATAAAAGAGGTATTTCATGGAGAAAAGGTCCTAATTCAAGGGGGAAACCTGGTATTTCTTGGAGAAGATGTGATATATTTGGGAGGAATGTGGCATTTCTGGAAGAAACTGTCCTATTTGAGGGATAAAAGAGGTATTTGTGGTTGAAAAGGTCCTATTTCAGGAGGAATCCTGGTATTTCTTGGAGAAGATGTGATATATTTGGGAGAAATGTGGCCTTTCTATGAGAAACTGTCCTCTTTTGGGGATAAAAGAGGTATTTGTGGGTGAAAAGATCCTATTTCAAGGGGGAAACCTGGTATTTCTTGGAGAAGATGTGATATATTTGGGAGAAATCTGGCATGTCTGGAAGAAAATGTCCTGTTTTGGGCATAAAAGAGGTATTTGTGGGAGAAAAGGTCCTATTTGAAGGGGGAACCGTGGTATTTCTTGGAGGAGATGTGATCTATTTGGGAGAAATGTGGCATGTCTGGAAGAAACTGTCCTCTTTTGGGGATAAAACAGGTATTTGTGGGTGAAAAGGTCCTATTTGAAGGGGGAAAGCTGGTATTTCTTGAAGAAGATGTGATATATTTGGGAGAAATGTGGCATTTCTGGAAGAAACTGTCCTCTTTGGGGATAAAACAGGTATTTGTGGGTGAAAAGGTCCTATTTGAAGGGGGAAACGTGGTATTTCTTGGAGAAGATGTGATATATTTGGGAGAAATGTGGCATTTCTGGAAGAAACTGTCCTATTTTGGGGATAAAACAGGTATTTGTGGGTGAAAAGGTCCTATTTGAAGGGGGAAAGCTGGTATTTCTTGGAGAAGATGTGATATATTTGGGAGAAATGTGGCATTTCTGGAAGAAACTGTCCTTTTATGGGGATAGAACAGGTATTTGTGGGTGAAAAGGTCCTATTTCCAGGGGAAAACCTGGTATTTCTTGGAGAAGATGTGATATATTTGGGAGAAATGTGGCATGTCTGGAAGAAAATGCCCTATTTGGGGGGAGAAGGGTGGTATTTGTGGGAGAAATGTTCCAATTTCAGGAGGAATCCTGGTATTTCTTGGAGGAGATGTGATATGTTTGGGAGAAATGTGGCATTTCTGGAAGAAACTGTCCTCTTTTGGGGATAAAAGAGGTATTTGTGGGTGAAAAGGTCCTATTTGAAGGGGGAAACCTGGTATTTCTTGGAGAAGATGTGATATGTTTGGGAGAAATCTGGCATTTCAGGAAGAATATGTCCAATTTGAGGGATAAAAGAGGTATTTGTGGGTGAAAAGGTCCTATTTGAAGGGGGAAACGTGGTATTTCTTGGAGAAGATGTGATATATTTGGTAGAAATGTGGCATGTCTGGAAGAAACTGTCCTATTTTGGGGATAAAAGAGGTATTTGTGGGAGAAAAGGTCCTATTTGAAGGGGGAAACGTGGTATTTCTTGGAGAAGATGTGGTATATTTGGGAGAAATGTGGCATTTCTGGAAGAAACTGTCCTCTTTTGGGGATCAAAGAGGTATTTGTGGGTGAAAAGGTCCTATTTGAAGGGGGAACCCTGGTATTTCTTGGAGAAGATGTGATCTATTTGGGAGAAATGTGGCATGTCTGGAAGAAACTGTCCTCTTTTGGGGATAAAAGAGGTATTTGTGGGTGATAAGGTCCTATTTGAAGGGGGAAAGCTGGTATTTCTTGGAGAAGATGTGATATATTTGGGAGAAATGTGGCTTGTCTGGAAGAAGCTGTCCTCTTTTGGGGATAAAAGAGGTATTTGTGGGTGAAAAGGTCCTATTTGAAGGGGGAAACGTGGTATTTCTTGGAGAAGATGTGATATATTTGGGAGAAATGTGGCATTTCTGGAAGAAACTGTCCTCTTTTGGGGATAAAACAGGTATTTGTGGGAGAAAAGGTCCTATTTGAAGGGGGAAAGCTGGTTTTTCTTGGAGAAGATGTGATATATTTGGGAGAAATGTGGCCTTTCTGGAAGAAAATGTCCAATTTGGGGGGAGAAGGCTGGTAGTTTTGGGTGAGAAGGTCCTATTTCAGGAGGAATCCTGGTATTTCTTGGAGAAGATGTGATATATTTGGGAGAAATGTGGCATTTCTGGAAGAAAATGTCCAATTTGGGGGGAGAAGGCTGGTGGTTTTGGGTGAGAAGGTCCTATTTCAGGAGGAATCCTGGCATTTCTTGGAGAAGATGTGATATATTTGGGAGAAATGTGGCCTTTCCGGAAGAAACTGTCCTCTTTTGGGGATAAAAGAGGTATTAGTGGTTGAAATGGTCCTATTTCCCCGGGGAAACCTGGTATTTCTTGGAGAAGATGTGATATATTTGGGAGAAATGTGGCATTTCTGGAAGAAAATGTCCTCTTTTGGGGATAAAAGAGGTATTTCATGGAGAAAAGGTCCTAATTCAAGGGGGAAACCTGGTATTTCTTGGAGAAGATGAGATATATTTGGGAGGAATGTGGCATTTCTGGAAGAAACTGTCGTATTTTGGGCATAAAACAGGTATTTGTGGTTGAAAAGGTCCTATTTGAAGGGGAAAGCTGGTATTTCTTGGAGAAGATGTGATATATTTGGGAGAAAACTGGCATGTCTGGAAGAAACTGTCCTCTTTTGGGGATAAAAGAGGTATTTGTGGGAGAAAAGGTCCTATTTGAAGGGGGAATCCTGGTATTTCTTGGAGAAGATGTGATATATTTGGGAGAAATGTGGCATTTCTGGAAGAAAATGTCCTCTTTTGGGGATCAAACAGGTATTTGTGGGTGAAAAGGTCCTATTTGAAGGGGAAACCTGGTATTTCTTGGAGAAGATGTGATATATTTGGGAGAAATCGGGCATGTCTGGAAGAAAATGTCCTGTTTTGGGCATAAAAGAGGTATTTCTTGGGAGAAAAGGTCCTATTTGAAGGGGGAACCATGGTATTTCTTGGAGGAGATGTGATCTATTTGGGAGAAATGTGGCATGTCTGGAAGAAACTGTCCCCTTTTGGGGATAAAACAGGTACTTGTGGGTGAAAAGGTCCGACTTGAAGGGGGAAACCTGGTATTTCTTGGAGAAGATGTGATATGTTTGAGTGAAATGTGGCATTCCTGGAAGAAACTGTCCTATTTGAGGGATAAAAGAAGTATTTGTGGGAGTAAAAGGTCCTATTTCAGGAGGAATCCTGGTATTTCTTGGAGAAGATGTGATCTATTTGGGAGAAATGTGGCATTTCTGGAAGAAACTGTCCTCTTTTGGGGATAAAAGAGGTATTAGTGGTTGAAGAGGTCCTATTACCTCGGGGAAACCTGGTATTTCTTGGAGAAGATGTGATATATTTGGGAGAAAAGTGGCATTTCTGGAAGAAAATGTCCTCTTTTGGGGATAAAAGAGGTATTTCATGGAGAAAAGGTCCTAATTCAAGGGGGAAACCTGGTATTTCTTGGAGAAGATGTGATATATTTGGGAGGAATGTGGCATTTCTGGAAGAAACTGTCCTATTTGAGGGATAAAAGAGGTATTTGTGGGTGAAAAGGTCCTATTTCAGGAGGAATCCTGGTATTTCTTGGAGAAGATGTGATCTATTTGGGAGAAATGTGGCCTTTCTATGAGAAACTGTCCTCTTTTGGGGATAAAAGAGGTATTTGTGGGTGAAAAGGTCCTATTTCAAGGGGGAAACCTGGTATTTCTTGGAGAAGATGTGATCTATTTGGGAGAAATCTGGCATGTCTGGAAGAAAATGTCCTGTTTTGGGCATAAAAGAGGTATTTGTGGGAGAAAAAGTCCTATTTGAAGGGGGAACCGTGGTATTTCTTGGAGGAGATGTGATCTATTTGGGAGAAATGTGGCATGTCTGGAAGAAACTGTCCTCTTTTGGGGATAAAACAGGTACTTGTGGGTGAAAAGGTCCTATTTGAAGGGGGTAAGCTGGTATTTCTTGGAGAAGATGTGATATGTTTGGGAGAAATATGGCATTCCTGGAAGAAACTGTCCTATTTGAGGGATAAAAGAGGTATTTGTGGGAGAAAAGGTCCTATTTCAGGAGGAATCCTGGTATTTCTTGGAGGAGATGTGATCTATTTGGGAGAAATGTGGCATTTCTGGCAGAAACTGTCCTATTTTGGGGATAAAAGAGGTATTTGTGGGAGAAAAGGTACTATTTGAAGGGGGAACCCTAGTATTTCTTGGAGAAGATGTGATATATTTGGGAGAAATCTGGCATTTCTGGAAGAAACTGTCCTCTTTGGGGATAAAACAGGTATTTGTGGGTGAAAATTTCATATTTGAAGGGGGAAACGTGGTATTTCTTGGAGAAGATATGATATATTTGGGAGAAATATGGCATTTCTGGAAGAAACTGTCCTATTTTGGGGATAAAAGAGATATTTGTGGGTGAAAAGGTCGTATTTGAAGGGGGAAAGCTGGTATTTCTTGGAGAAGATGTGATCTATTTGGGAGAAATGTGGCATTTCGGGAAGAAACTGTCCTCTTATGGGGATAGAACAGGTATTTGTGGGTGAAAAGGTCCTATTTCCAGGGGAAAACCTGGTATTTCTTGGAGAAGATGTGATATATTTGGGAGAAATGTGGCATGTCTGGAAGAAAATGTCCTATTTGGGGGGAGAAGGGTGGTATTTGTGGGACAAATGTTCCTATTTCAGGAGGAATCCTGGTATTTCTTGGAGGAGATGTGGTATATTTGGGAGAAATGTGGCATTTCTGGAAGAAACTGTCCTCTTTTGGGGATCAAAGAGGTATTTGTGGGTGAAAAGGTCCTATTTGAAGGGGGAAACCTGTTATTTCTTGTAGAAGATGTGATATATTTGGGAGAAATCTGGCATTCCTGGAAGAAACTGTCCTATTTTGGGAATAAAACAGGTATTTGTGGGTGAAAAGGTCCTATTTGAAGGGGGAACCCTGGTATTTCTTGGAGAAGATGTGATATATTTGGGAGAAATGAGGCATGTCTGGAAGAAACTGTCCTCTTTTGGGGATAAAAGAGGTATTTGTGGGTGATAAGGTCCTATTTGAAGGGGGAAACCTGGTATTTCTTGGAGAAGATGTGATATATTTGGGAGAAATGTGGCATGTCTGGAAGAAGCTGTCCTCTTTTGGGGATAAAAGAGGTATTTGTGGGTGAAAAGGTCCTATTTGAAGGGGGAAACGTGGTATTTCTTGGAGAAGATGTGATCTATTTGGGAGAAATGTGGCATTTCTGGAAGAAACTGTCCTATTTTGGGGATAAAACAAGTATTTGTGGGAGAAAAGGTCCTATTTGAAGGGGGAAAGCTGGTATTTCTTGGAGAAGATGTGATATATTTGGGAGAAATGTGGCATGTCTGGAAGAAAATGTCCAATTTGGGGGGAGAAGGCTGGTAGTTTTGGGTGAGAAGGTCCTATTTCAGGAGGAATCCTGGTATTTCTTGGAGAAGATGTGATATATTTGGGAGAAATGTGGCATTTCTGGAAGAAAATGTCCAATTTGGGGGGAGAAGGCTGGTAGTTTTGGGTGAGAAGGTCCTATTTCAGGAGGAATCCTGGCATTTCTTGGAGAAGATGTGATATATTTGGGAGAAATGTGGCCTTTCCGGAAGAAACTGTCCTATTTTGGGGATAAAAGAGGTATTTGTGGGTGAAAAGGTCCTATTTGAAGGGGGAAACCTGGTATTTCTTGGAGAAGATGTGATATATTTGGGAGAAATGTGGCATTTCTGGAAGAAAATGTCCTCTTTTGGGGATAAAAGAGGTATTTCATGGAGAAAAGGTCCGAATTCAAGGGGGAAACCTGGTATTTCTTGGAGAAGATGTGATATATTTGGGAGGAATGTGGCATTTCTGGAAGAAACTGTCGTATTTTGGGCATAAAACAGGTATTTGTGGTTGAAAAGGTCCTATTTGAAGGGGGAAAGCTGGTATTTCTTGGAGAATGTGTGATATATTTGGGAGAAATGTGGCCTTTCTATGAGAAACTGTTCTCTTTTGTGGATCAAAGAGGTATTTGTGGGTGAAAAGGTCCTATTTCAAGGGGGAAACCTGGTATTTCTTGGAGAAGATGTGATATATTTGGGAGAAATCTGGCATGTCTGGAAGAAAATGTCCTGTTTTGGGCATAAAAGAGGTATTTCTTGGGAGAAAAGGTCCAATTTGAAGGGGGAACCGTGGTATTTCTTGGAGGAGATGTGATCTATTTTGGAGAAATGTGGCATGTCTGGAAGAAACTGTCCTCTTTTGGGGATAAAAGAGGTACTTGTGGGTGAAAAGGTCCTATTTGAAGGGGGAAAGCTGGTATTTCTTGGAGAAGATGTGATATGTTTGAGTGAAATGTGGCATTCCTGGAAGAAACTGTCCTATTTGAGGGATAAAAGAGGTATTTGTGGGAGAAAAGGTCCTATTTCGGGAGGAATCCTGGTATTTCTTGGAGAAGATGTGATATATTTGGGAGAAATGTGGCATTTCTGGCAGAAACTGTCCTCTTTTGGGGATAAAACAGGTATTTGTGGGAGAAAAGGTCCTATTTGAAGGGGGAACCCTGTTATTTCTTGGAGAAGATGTGATATATTTGGGAGAAATCTGGCATTTCTGGAAGAAACTGTCCAATTTGGGGATAAAACAGGTATTTGTGGGTGAAAATTTCCTATTTGAAGGGGGAACCCTGGTATTTCTTGGAGAAGATATGATATATTTGGGAGAAATGTGGCATTTCTGGAAGAAACTGTCCACTTTTGGGAAAAAACAGGTATTTGTGGGTGAAAAGGTCCTATTTGAAGGGGGAAACGTGGTATTTCTTGGAGAAGATGTGATGTATTTGGGAGAAATGTGGCATTTCTGGAAGAAACTGTCCTCTTATGGGGATAGAACAGGTATTTGTGGGTGAAAAGGTCCTATTTGAAGGTGGAAAGCTGGTATTTCTAGGAGAAGAGGTGATATATTTGGGAGAAATGTGGCATGTCTGGAAGAAAATGTCCTATTTGGGGGGAGAAGGGTGGTATTTGTGGCAGAAATGTTCCTATTTCAGGAGGAATCCTGGTATTTCTTGGAGGAGATGAGATATGTTTGGGAGAAATGTGGCATTTCTGGAAGAAACTGTCCTCTTTTGGGGATAAAAGAGGTATTTGTGGGTGAAAAGGTCCTATTTGAAGGGGGAAACCTGGTATTTCTTGGAGAAGATGTGATATGTTTGGGAGAAATCTGGCATTTCAGGAAGAATATGTCCAATTTGAGGGATAAAACAGGTATTTGTGGTTGAAAAGGTCCTATTTGAAGGGGAAACGTGGTATTTCTTGGAGAAGATGTGATCTATTTGGGAGAAATGTGGCATGTCTGGAAAAAACTGTCCTCTTTTGGGGATAAAACAGGTATTTGTGGGAGAAAAGGTCCTATTTGAAGGGGGAAACGCGGTATTTCTTGGAGAAGATGTGGTATATTTGGGAGAAATCAGGCATTTCTGGAAGAAACTGTCCTCTTTTGGGGATAAAACAGGTATTTGTGGGTGAAAACGTTGTATTTGAAGGGGGATACCTGTTATTTCTTGGAGAAGATGTGATATATTTGGGAGAAATGTGGCATTTCTGGAAGAAACTGTCCTCTTTTGGGGATAAAAGAGGTATTTGTGGGTGAAAAGGTCCTATTTGAAGGGGGAAAGCTGGTATTTCTTGGAGAAGATGTGATATATTTGGGAGAAATGTGGCATTTCTGGCAGAAACTGTCCTCTTTTGGGGATAAAAGAGGTATTTGTGGGTGATAAGGTCCTATTTGAAGGGGGAACCCCGGTATTTCTTGGAGAAGATGTGATATATTTGGGAGAAATGTGGCATGTCTGGAAGAAGCTGTCCTATTTTGGGGATAAAACAGGTATTTGTGGGTGAAAAGGTCCTATTTGAAGGGGGAAACGTGGTATTTCTTGGAGAAGATGTGATCTATTTGGGAGAAATGTGGCATGTCTGGAAGTAACTGTCCTCTTTTGGGGATAAAACAGGTATTTGTGGGTGAAAAGGTCCTATTTGAAGGGGGAAACCTGGTATTTCTTGGAGAAGATGTGATCTATTTGGGAGAAATGTGGCCTTTCTGGAAGAAAATGTCCAATTTGGGGGGAGAAGGCTGGTAGTTTTGGGTGAGAAGGTCCTATTTCAGGAGGAATCCTGGCATTTCTTGGAGAAGATGTGATATATTTGGGAGAAATGTGGCATTTCTGGAAGAAAATATCCAATGTGGGGGGAGAAGGCTGGTAGTTTTGGGTGAGAAGGTCCTATTTCAGGAGGAATCCTGGCATTTCTTGGAGAAGATGTGATATATATGGGAGAAATGTGGCATTTCTGGAAGAAACTGTCCTCTTATGGGGATAAAAGAGGTATTTGTGGGTGAAAAGGTCCTATTTGAAGGGGGAAACCTGGTATTTCTTGGAGAAGATGTGATATATTTGGGAGAAATGTGGCATGTCTGGAAGAAAATGTCCTATTTGGGTGGTGAAGTGTGGTATTTGTGGCAGAAATGTTCCTATTTCAGGAGGAATCCTGGTATTTCTTGGAGGAGATGAGATATGTTTGGGAGAAATGTGGCATTTCTGGAAGAAACTGTCCTCTTTTGGGGATAAAAGAGGTATTTGTGGGTGAAAAGGTCCTATTTGAAGGGGGAAACCTGGTATTTCTTGGAGAAGATGTGATATTTTTGGGAGAAATCTGGCATTTCAGGAAGAATATGTCCAATTTGAGGGATAAAACAGGTATTTGTGGTTGAAAAAGTCCTATTTGAAGGGGGAAACGTGGTATTTCTTGGAGAAGATGTGATATATTTGGGAGAAATGTGGCTTGTCTGGAAGAAACTGTCCTCTTTTGGGGATTAAAGAGGTATTTGTGGGAGAAAAGGTCCTATTTCGAGGGGGAAACGTGGTATTTCTTGGAGAAGATGTGGTATATTTGGGAGAAATCAGGCATTTCTGGAAGAAACTGTCCTCTTTTGGGGATAAAACAGGTATTTGTGGGTGAAAACGTTGTAATTGAAGGGGGATACCTGTTATTTCTTGGAGAAGATGTGATATATTTGGGAGAAATCTGGCATTTCTGGAAGAAACTGTCCTCTTTTGGGGATAAAAGAGGTATTTGTGGGTGAAAAGGTCCTATTTGAAGGGGGAATCGTGGTATTTCTTGGAGAAGATGTGATATATTTGGGAGAAATGTGGCATTTCTGGCAGAAACTGTCCTCTTTTGGGGATAAAAGAGGTATTTGTGGGTGATAAGGTCCTATTTGAAGGGGGAACCCCGGTATTTCTTGGAGAAGATGTGATATATTTGGGAGAAAACTGGCATGTCTGGAAGAAACTGTCCTACTTTGGGGATCAAACAGGTATTTGTGGGTGAAAAGGTCCTATTTGAAGGGGGAAACCTGGTATTTCTTGGAGAAGATGTGATATATTTGGGAGAAATGTGGCCTTTCTGGAAGAAACTGTCCTCTTTTGGGGATAAAACAGGTATTTGTGGGAGAAAAGGTCCTATTTGAAGGGGGAAAGCTGGTATTTCTTGGAGAAGATGTGATCTATTTGGGAGAAATGTGGCCTTTCTGGAAGAAAATGTCCAATTTGGGGGGAGAAGGCTGGTAGTTTTGGGTGAGAAGGTCCTATTTCAAGGGGGAAACCTGGTATTTCTTGGAGAAGATATGATATATTTGCCAGAAATGTGGCATTTCTGGAAGAAACTGTCGTATTTTGGGCATAAAACAGGTATTTGTGGTTGAAAAGGTCCTATTTGAAGGGGGAAAGCTGGTATTTCTTGGAGAAGATGTGACATATTTGGGAGAAATCTGGCATTTCTGGAAGAAACTGTCCTCTTTTGGGGATAAAACAGGTATTTGTGGGTGAAAAGGTCCTATTTCGAGGGGGAACCCTGGTATTTCTTGGAGAAGATGTGATATATTTGGGAGAAATGAGGCATTTCTGGAAGAAACTGTCCAATTTGTGGGGAGAAGCCTGGTATTAGTGGGTGAGAAGGTACTATTTCAGGAGGAATCCTGGTATTTCTTGGAGAAGATGTGATATATTTGGGAGAAATCTGGCATTTCTGGAAGAAACTGTCCTCTTTTGGGGATAAAAGAGGTATGTGTGGGTGAAAAGGTCCTATTTGAAGGGGAAAACCTGGTATTTCTTGGAGAAGATGTGATATATTTGGGAGAAATGTGGCATGTCTGGAAGAAAATGTCCTATTTGGGGGGAGAAGGCTGGTACTTGTGGGAGAAAAGGTCCTATTTAAGGAGGAATCCTGGTATTTCTTGGAGGAGATGTGATATGTTTGGGAGATATATGGCCTTTCTGGAAGAAACTGTCCTCTTTTGGGGATAAAACAGGTATTTGTGGGTGAAAAGGTCCTATTTGAAGGGGGAAAGCAGGTATTTCACGGAGAAGATGTGATCTATTTGGGAGAAATCTGGCATGTCTGGAAGAAACTGTCCTCTTTTGGGGATAAAACAGGTATTTGTGGGTGAAAAGGTCCTATTTGAAGGGGGAAAGCTGGTATTTCTTGGAGAAGATGTGATATATTTGGGAGAAATGTGGCATTTCTGGAAGAATATGTTCAATTTGAGGGATAAAACAGGTATTTGTGGTTGAAAAGGTCCTATTTGAAGGGGGAAACCTGGTATTTCTTGGAGAAGATGTGATCTATTTGGGAGAAATGTGGCATGTCTGGAAGAAACTGTTCTATTTTGGGGATAAAAGAGGTATTTGTGGGTGAAAAGGTCCTATTTGAAGGGGGAAAGCAGGTATTTCTTGGAGAAGATGTGGTATATTTGGGAGAAATGTGGCATTTCTGGAAGAAACTGTCCTCTTTTGGGGATAAAAGAGGTATTTGTGGGTGAAAAGGTCCTATTTGAAGGGGGAAACCTGGTATTTCTTGGAGAAGATGTGATATATTTGGGAGAAATGTGCCATTTCTGGAAGAAAATGTCCTCTTTTGGGGATAAAAGAGGTATTTGTGGGTGATAAGGTCCTATTTGAAGGGGGAACCCTGGTATTTCTTGGAGAAGATGTGATATATTTGGGAGAAATGTGGCATTTCTGGAAGAAACTGTCCTGTTTTGGGGATAAAACAGGTATTTGTGGGAGAAAAGGTCCTATTTGAAGGAGGAAAGCTGGTATTTCTTGGAGAAGATGTGATCTATTTGGGAGAAATCTGGCATTTCTGGAAGAAAATGTCCTCTTTTGGGGATAAAAGAGGTATTTGTGGGAGAAAAGGTCCTAATTCAAGGGGGAAACCTGGTATTTCTTGGAGAAGATGTGATATATTTGGGAGGAATGTGGCATTTCTGGAAGAAAATGTCGTATTTTGGGGATAAAAGAGGTATTTGTGGTTGAAAAGGTCCTATCTGAATGGGGAAACCTGGTATTTCTTGTAGAAGATGTGATCTATTTGGGAGAAATGTGGCCTTTCTGGAAGAAACTGTCCTCTTTTGGGGATAAAAGAGGTATTTGTGGGTGAAAAGGTCCTATTTGAAGGGGGAATCGTGGTATTTCTTGGAGAAGATGTGATATATTTGGGAGAAATGTGGCATTTCTGGAAGAAAATGTCCAATTTGTGGGGAGAAGGCTGGTAGTTGTGGGTGAGAAGGTCCTATTTCAGGAGGAATCCTGGTATTTCTTGGAGAAGATGTGATATATTTGGGAGAAATGTGGCATTTCTGGAAGAAACTGTCCTATTTTGGGGATAAAAGAGGTATTTGTGGGTGAAAAGGTCGTATATGATGGGGGAAACCTGTTATTTCTTGGAGAAGATGTGATATATTTGGGAGAAATGTGGCATTTCTGGAAGAAACTGTCCTATTTTGGGGATAAAAGAGGTATTAGTGGTGAAAAGGTCCTATTTGAAGGGGGAACCCTGGTATTTCTTGGAGAAGATGTGATATATTTGGGAGAAATGTGGCATTTCTGGAAGAAACTGTCCTCTTTTGGGGATAAAAGAGGTATTTGTGGGTGAAAAGGTCCTATTTGAAGGGGGAAAGCTGGTATTTCTTGGAGAAGATGTGATCTATTTGGGAGAAATGTGGCATTTCTGGAAGAAAATATCCAATTTGTGGGGAGAAGGCTGGTAGTTTTGGGTTAGAAGGTCCCATTTCAGGAGGAATCCTGGTATTTCTTGGAGAAGATGTGATATATTTGGGAGAAATGTGGCATGTCTTGTAGAAACTGTCCTCTTCTGGGTATAAAAGAGGCATGTGTGGGTGAAAAGGTCCTATTTCCAGGGGAAAACCTGGTATTTCTTGGAGAAGATGTGATATATTTGGGAGAAATGTGGCATTTCTGGAAGAAACTGTCCTATTTTGGGGATAAAACAGGTATTTGTGGGTGAAAAGGTCCTATTTGAAGGGGGAAACGTGGTATTTCTTGGAGAAGATGTGATCTATTTGGGAGAAATGTGGCATTTCTGGAAGAAACTGTCCTCTTTTTGGGATAAAACAGGTACTTGTGGGTGAAAAGGTCCTATTTGAAGGGGGAAAGCTGGTATTTCTTGGAGAAGATGTGATCTATTTGGGAGAAATGTGGCATTTCTGGAAGAAACTGTCCTATTTTGGGGATAAAACAGGTATTTGTGGGTGAAAAGGTCCTATTTGAAGGGGGAAAGCTGGTATTTCTTGGAGAAGATGTGATGTATTTGGGAGAAATGTGGCATTTCTGGAAGAAACTGTCCTATTTTGGGGATAAAAGAGGTATTTGTGGGTGAAAAGGTCCTATTTGAAGGGGGAAAGCTGGTATTTCTTGGAGAAGATGTGATATATTTGGGAGAAATGTGGCCTTTCTGGAAGAAGCTGTCCTATTTTGGGGATAAAACAGGTATTTGTGGGTGATAAGGTCCTATTTGAAGGGGGAAAGCTCGTATTTCTTGGAGAAGATGTGATATATTTGGGAGAAATGTGGCATTTCTGGAAGAAACTGTCCTATTTTGGGGATAAAACAGGTATTTGTGGGAGAAAAGGTCCTATTTGAAGGGGGAAAGCTGGTATTTCTTGGAGAAGATGTGATCTATTTGGGAGAAATGTGGCATGTCTGGAAGAAAATGTCCAATTTGGGGGGAGAAGGCTTGTAGTTTTGGGTGAGAAGGTCCTATTTCAGGAGGAATCCTGGCATTTCTTGGAGAAGATGTGATCTATTTGGGAGAAATGTGGCCTTTCCGGAAGAAACTGTCCTCTTTTGGGGATAAAAGAGGTATTTCATGGAGAAAAGGTCCTAATTCAAGGGGGAAAGCAGCTATTTCTTGGAGAAGATGTGATATATTTGGGAGAAATGTGGCATTTCTGGAAGAAAATGTCGTATTTTGGGGATAAAAGAGGTATTTGTGGGTGAAAAGGTCCTATTTGAAGGGGGAACCCTGGTATATCTTGGAGAAGATGTGATATATTTGGGAGATATGTGGCATGTCTGGAGGAAAATGTCCTATTTGGGGGGAGAAGGGTGGTACTTGTGGGAGAAAAGGTCCTATTTCAGGAGGAATCCTGGTATTTCTTGGAGGACATGTGATATGTTTGGGAGAAATGTGCCATTTCTGGAAGAAACTGTCCTCTTTTGGGGATAAAAGAGGTATTTGTGGGTGAAAAGGTCCTATTTGAAGGGGGAAAGCTGGTATTTCTTGCAGAAGATGTGATCTACTTGGGAGAAATCTGGCATTTCTGGAAGAAAATGTCCAATTTGTGGGGAGAAGGCTGGTAGTTGTGGGTGAGAAGGTCCTATTTCAGGAGGAATCCTGGTATTTCTTGGAGAAGATGTGATATATTTGGGAGAAATGTGGCATGTC